>JRHT02000003.1:0-670050 GCA_011800875.2 Suillus brevipes Sb2 | reverse complement strand
GAGACGTTAAGACGTAGACTGAGATGCGGATAGGACGACTGATGCGGATATAACCACTAGAGCTAACTGCTACTAGGGCTTGCGATGATTTATTCAAAACATAATAAAAACTCGTAGATGGTGACTGGTAATGATGGTGGTAAAAGGTTATATTGTCAAGTGAAGTGAAAATGTGTTTGTGTGTCCAGTGAAGTGAAAAATGTCCAAGTGAAAATAAACATGGTACGATATTGAAATAAATGATAAATGGAGAAATACACACCTGGGAACTTGGTCGGACATGGGAAAACACAGTGGGAAGTCAGGCGCCCTATAGCGCTTAGGCGCGGGAAAGTTCGCCTAAAGCGCGCGCAAGTCGCGGAAGTGTCGCCTATGTCATGCGTCGCGAAAGTGTCGCCTATGTCGCGCGCGTCGCGCGAACGTCGCGTTTATCGCGCTAGTGTCGCGTTGCATGCATGGTATAGTAGACTCGACCTACAATGCAATATGTGCCATTGTGAGGCTACTCAGGATCGAGTCTCTACAGCGGGCAGGGGCAGTGACAGTGGGAAAAATCGAAGGTCGTTGTAAGTTCGTCTTAACTGCGATGTTACTCTTATCAGAGCTGACTCTTTATTACTTCGACATATTTCACTCACTGCAATGTAGGGGATCTGAACACGCCATATCGACAGAGGAGGTGGAAGTGGGGAAGTGGGCTAAAAGCGTGGCATCGAAGTCCCAACGGAAGCCATCTGCGCCACCAAGTGCACGTGCCAGTGGTAGGTTGAGTTTCATGTCTGCACACAGTCGCTAACTGTGAGCTCTGTGGCACTAGAAGCTGTGGCACTGGGAGGTTCTGTGACGAGCTGCACAGAAGGGACCAAGCTGTGGCACTGCGACACTGTGCAGCTCTGTACAGAGCTGTACAGAAGATTGTAGTTTACTGATGTGCATATGATTGAGACTGTTGATGATGCCACGAGGGGACGGAAGTGTACCTTGTCCACGACCTCATTGGATGACCTCGAGCCCGAAGAGCCGCGTGAAATGGAAGAAGACGATGCCGACGAATATATTCCGGACAAGGATGAGGGTGCGGCTGAGGATGAGGATGAGGATGTTGAGATGACGGATCAGCAGGGTGACATTATTGAGGTAAGTACTGGTGGGTCCTGTGAGATAGATGAATCACTCACCACGATCATGGATTTATAGGTCTGTGAAGTGTCAAGCAGTCGACTCACAAGCTCTGTATGGAGAATTTGCTCAGGTCGCCTGACAACGCTGACAAATTCCTATGCAGATGTCAGTTAGCGTCATGGATACCACGATGGACGGTCCAACATCCAAGTTCGTCAAAACCGAAAATGGACGTGCGCCACGTACGATACTCAATCTGAAGAAAGAAAAGCCGAAGAATTCTCACTTGCCCAGCGCTGTTCAGAATCTCAGCTTTCGTTCCATATTTATTCCAACGGTCATGCACTGGGTCGGCAACAACAGCTATCCATGGACCATCCCCGATGAGAAACTCTCAGACGTTCTCGAGGATATATTCATGGCGGTGTGTAAGCAGCCTGGAGACTTTAGGAATGATGATGGCTGTAATCTTGCCTTCAACGTCGTAAGTAAATTGTATTCCGGTACTTCTAGCTGACAACTATGTTGGCAGGTATGCCAAAGGATCTCTGAATGGAGAGGCAACTTCGGCTCCACCGCTATCACGATTCTCATGGCGTTTTTCGCCTCCACGGACGAATTCAAGACCAAGGAGGCACGCAAAGACTATGCCGAATATCAACTTGAAGATTCGCGCTTTGTATATGAAGATCCGGATAACGAAGACTCACCTGGAGCTTTCCTATCGGAATTCATCTTGCGCATCTTCGCTGTTCAACTCAATGCTACCCAAGGACGCCAGATAATTGACTCGCTCGACTTCGGCTTACCTGGATATCAAACGGCCCTTGCACTGACCACTGCAGCCGTGAGTTTTGCAGCACCTTTACAAAACTTGCTAACTTTCATTTGCAGGCCGAGCGTGCACTTATTTTAGCTCGCGACGACCTGATTGTGGAAGATACTTCGGACCACGGGAAACACAAGATCGCGTTGACTCTCAATCAGTCCACAAACAAAATGAGTAACACAGGCACTGCTTTTTCTGCGGGTAATTGGGAGACTGATACACTCGCGTACATGGAACGGATCGAGGAGCTGCCCTTCGACCGCATCAAAGAAATTGTGGAACGATCTCAGGCGTACATGAAGCGTGCTCGCCGCAAGGACGAGTCTACTATTCTCGATGGTGAAACCCCCGTCAATCCACGTACACGTATCCGTATCTGAAAGCCTCGTATCGTTTCACTTCAATCTCTGCTCTCGTCAATTGCTGTCCTACACCGTTTTTAATATTTTTTTGTCATTTTCATAGCACGCCTTGACCGCCTTGAACTCGTTGACGTCCTTATTTTCGCCTTAGCGTACTTGGATTATTCTGTGTCTATTGAAATAATAACATGCCTTGACCGCCTTATCCGCTCCTTATCCGCTCCTTATCCTCCTTATTTCCTTAGTTTAAGGAAAGGGATCTCCTTAGTCTCCTTAATTTAAGGACGAAAAACGGCCTTAAAAGTTCCTTATTGAGCAAATTAAGGCAAATAAGGAGCGTTTAAGGAACTCGATGTTTTCCTGATGTGTGCCCTTGGAAGGGCTCACCCAATGGTAGCCCAGTCACTGCATCCCAAACCCGGACAGTGGAATCTAAAGAACCAGACACGATGCGAGTGCCATTGGGGGAGAACGAGACTGAGTAAACCAACTCAGTGTGCCCTCGGAAGGGCTCATCCAATGGCAGCCCCGTCACTGCATCCCACATCCGGATAGTGGAATCTTCTGAGCCAGACACGATGCGAGTGCCATCGGGCGAGAACGAGACTGAAAAAACCGAAGAAGTGTGCCCTCGGAAGGGCTCACCCAATGGCAGCCCCGTCGCTGCATCCCACATCCGGACAGTGGAATCTTCTGAACCAGACACGATGCGAGTGCCATCGGGCGAGAACGAGACCGACCAAACCGAAGAAGCGTGCCCATGGAAGGGCTCACCCAATGGCAGCCCCGTTGCTACTTCCCACACCCGGACAGTGGGATCTGAAGAACCAGACACGATGCGAGTGCCATCGGGCGAGAACGTGACTGACAAAACCGGAGAAGAGTGACCTCGGAAGGGCTCACCCAATGGCAGCCCCATCGCTGCATCCCACATCCGGATAGTGGAATCTGGCAGCCCCGTCGCTGCATCCCACACCCGGACAGTGGAATCTTATGAACCAGACACGATGCGAGTGCCATCGGGGGAGAACGAGACCGACCAAACCGAATAAGTGTGCCCTCGGAAGGGCTCACCCAATGGCAGCCCAGTCGCTGCATCCCACACCCGGACAGTGGAATCTTCTGAGCCAGACACGATGCGAGTGCCATCAGGGGAGAACGAGACTGAGTAAACCGAAGAAGTGTGCCCTCGGAAGGGCTCACCCAATGGCAGCCCCGTCGCTGAATCCCACACCCGGACAGTGGAATCTAAAGAACCAGACACGATGCGAGTGCCATCGGGCGAGAATGAGACTGACCAAACCGAAGAAGTGTGCCCACTGATCACGGTCTGGATAGCCGTCCAGTTCACAAGACGTCCACGTATCACACGAAGAGTGTTCGGAAACCTTGCGGTAAGCTTTGTAGCTATCGTGGACTTGATGGGGGAAAATGGCAATGCTGATATATACAAATGTGGCGTGCTGTGCAAAATCATGCCACCAAAGACTTGGACGAATCTCTGCACATCCATTGCAGTGGACAAGATATCTTCGCATCCGAGTTGGCCCTATGTTCGCACGTAAGCACTTGACTTGATACCAGGTGATTCTATGCTCACCTTCAGCCATTGGGTAATGAGTGGAAACACAGCAACTGCACCGCTGAGTGCATTGAGAAGGCCGAGTGATTCAATCCAGAAGAGTAGCCGCTCGTTGTCAAAGAACGATCTTATTTCCTTAGCGAGCTCTGTGTTGAAATCTGTTGCTCGTACGTGCGTAGCCCAAGATCGACAGGCATAAGACAGCTGGGACGAAATGGATGTTGCGACTCGATTCGGCAGCCCAGCATCTTTGCTATTAGGGAGGTATGAAGACTTTAAATTGCACATATTGAAGTGAAGGTCATGTTCCATCACTCGAAGTGACGCAAAAGCAAGATCGCGTTGCACGTTCGACATATCCACGAAAAAGTCTCCGCTAGATGATTTGTCTGTCAAAAAATCGCGGAAGGATGCATGAAGGGGTCGGATGAGGCTAGATGGGTTGGTGGTGCCGCTTAGCAGGGATCCCATATGTTCTACCACGACTTCCACTTTGTAATGCTCCCTTTGATCTGGAAAACGGGATCGCAAGGCATTTAGGGCATCTAAAGGGAGGGGTTCGGCTGAGCCAAGTATTTGTCCCATCACGGAATGAAATCTCGCTAGCGCTCGCTGATATTCGGTTTGTGTGTATCTGTCCTTTCCCATGTTTTCTCCTAAAATGAAGCTATATATGTCATACAACAAGTTTTTCCGCTCCCCATGATCGTGGGACACAACAGCATTGAAGCGATCAATTGGGTATGAGCCGGGAGGGGTTTCTTGGATGTATTTGCATGCAAGACGTGCCCACTCGAATAGCCCACCAGCTTTGTCTGCGAGGACTGCGAACTCCTTGTGTCGAAGATCTGGTAGCTCCTTCAGTTCCTCAGACACAAAAGTATGGATGTCGCTCTTTGCGACCGCTTCTGGAATGTCGTCCATGGATAATTGTAGAATATGCTGAGCACCGTGAAATGCATCATCGATATCCCGAAGTGGGCGAGAGGTGACGAGAATCCGAAAGTTGGGAGGAAGTTTGGCGATTTGGGGAAGACCTTTGTCCTGAAGTTTACCGGAAAGTATGCGGAGAAGGTCACGTCTTGTCTCCCTTCCGCCACTCTCATCCAGTGCTTCGATCACGATTAAGACAGGTCCTACACTTGACCTAGAGAGCTTTCCTAGTGGTTCCATGAAAAGCTTCTGCCACTGCTGGATAATGTCTGTCGTCTTCTTGAGCGCATTTGCGTTTTCGACTGTGTCTGCTAGTGCTCGTCTCATCTCCGCATCACGATCAGCCAGGTCGCGAGCGATGGTGGAGAAAACTTTTTCATGGCGCTTATCTGCTTCGCGGTGCCGGTCGAAGCAGAAACATGAGCCAAGCCCTCCCAAGTCGTTGAACCAGTTGGCGATTGTATGAGCGATGGATGATTTCCCCTTGCCTGCAGGGCCAGATAGCCACAGCACACGCTGAGCATTATCTCCACTGTCATTGATCCAATCGGTGATCTGGGAGAGAATGTCTGTGCGTGTCCCCGGTAGGCATTGTTTCGTGGTATCTAGTCCCGCACCTGCTGCGTAAGGCATATCACTGAGATCTAGTTTGTCACCCAGTTTGTCAGCTGGAAGGGCATGAGCGAATGCCATGTCAGAAGTACGTCTGAATCCTTACTCGTGCACCGGACAAGATCGGCTACGTCCCGAATAGCTTGGTCCCGAAATTGTTGCATGAGCCCATCCAAAGCATTATTGTACCGTGTAATCAGATCATCCGTCTCCGAGACAGCATTTTTTCCGAGTCTCTTCCCTGTAATAATGGTATAAGATTCACGATATTCGGAATATAACAGCTCAATGTGACTCACAAAAGCTCTGTTTCTCCGAGTAATCCCTGATGAAACACGCGCACTCTAGAGTCTGCTGGGCGATCCGTCCAGAGATACTGCGCTTGGATGAAATCTGGCCAAGAGTGTCATTTTGTGACATGAAACTGTAAACTTCTTCCAATTTCTTGAGAAGAGATTGGACCGATTGGTCGCGTGCTGTTTGAGTAAGGATGACCTGCATAGAGTCAACGGATGCTGAACAGAAGGTCAAAACTACACGTACTTGGGATGCAGCAGACAGTACACCCAGCACGATCTTTGCGTAAGGATGTACCTACATAACTCATTTAGCTCACTTCTGACCCAGGAGAATGGCCCATACATTCGCAAGATTCCCAATGACAGTGTCAAATATTTTGAGTGGTTGAAGGTATGTGGTCTGGAAATCGTCTGCGACAGCAAGACCTGCTGGGGCATTATTGGCTGTGGATGCCACAGAAGTAACATGTCCCCCGAGTAGTCTCATATTTTCCGTGCCCTCGCGGGCACCCCGAAGTTGAGCATCAACTAATTGGGGATCAGGAATCTCTTCCACGCCAGAAGGGGCATCGAGAACCTGCACGACCACCAGAATTGAGATATGAAAACCAAATCGTTTGACCTAAGTACCTTCAAAGCAGGTTCTCCAGGCGCTCCTTGGTTCACACGACCACTTTGATTCTCATTGGCAGATGAAGTGGGCTTATCACCATCGGAAGCATGCTGACGCGACACATCCTTGGTGGACCTCAGACAAGTGAAAGATCGAGATAGTGACCACATACCTCAATATTCAGATTCGATGAAGCACCTTCACGATCGGCGTTCTGGACAGCAGGGGTGTTCTTAAAACGTTTCTGCACAATATCAGCTACATTCCAGCTCACACACTGGCTTTCACGTCGACGTACAGCCTTTTTCTTCGCATTCTTCTTAATTTTCAACAGAGTCTGACGAAAGAATCCGCCATGGGGCTGACTCTGGATGAAGGATGCATCAGAGGTAGCGACGATGTTATTAGCGCTCGTCGACAGTGAGCTCATAAGGGCACGTACCGAGCTCTCACCAGCAGTTGCTTCTCTGGATCCAGAAGTCTCTGGAGGAGGTTTTGGCCTGTAGTCTTCATTCATTGTGAATAGTCAAAGATTGGGATCAGTCTGAAGGAAATGGATGCAAGAAGTAGAGGGAGTGGGTAACGAATACCCACAAGCCGCGAGGCAGCGCTTATACGTTGACTTCAGGCGCTAATCATCGAGGAACGTCTAGCGAGAGGCAATTATCATGCAACAAGCTTGATTCATCATGGTGCGGGTAAGTTACTTATATATGAGATAGAGACATGTATTGACAATAGTCTTCAGGCTTCATAACTTGATCGGAACGATTGAAGGAATAAGGTCCACAGTACTGGGCTGTGCTATGTAGTATGCGCATTGCGCGGCACATGTGTAAACTGACCCAAACAATCTTCCTGATAATGACAAGCCGCTTATCGAGCTTCCTTCAGGCATCACACCGAACACGAAGATGTTTTCATAGCTTCCCTGTCACATGCACAGATAATTACCAACGCGCGAGCAAAAAGTTGTTCGCAGATGCAGAACGGGAGGAAACAGAAGAAGCTCAAAGCCCTAAACCAAGCATTTCCAACGTTCCTCAACTACAGAGCCAGGATGAAAACTGGACAGGCGAAGAATCTATACAGGATGCTGTACTGCGTATGCTCGTCGACAAGTACAAGCCTATGCGCTCGGGGCCTATCAGGACAGCTGACGTGAAGCTGAGGGAGGCGCCGCCGAAGGTGCACACAAATGCATATGTCGTCGAACGGCCTGCCAAAGCATGGCAGGAACTTGCAAATAAACCTTTACTTCCTTCTGTAGATGGTCATAGGCCATGGCATACCACTTACAAGGCCCCTTCTCATGCGTCTGCGTCTATTAAGCTCGGCAATTTCACACCTACTTCCGCACGCGCACCTGGCGTCCATGCTCTGGCAGACGAACGCACTAGAAAGACCGAGAGGGAGCTTGCCAGACGAAAAGAGCAAGCAGGACGACTGACAAGAGCTAGAGAGTCAACATTGGATTATCGCCTGGGCCTGAAGAACGGCGAGGGGCAACACGCTACTCGTCGGAATCCTGTCAGCATGAGGGGGTGGCAGGCCTTGATAGAGGATAAGATACAGGTTGGCTCTGTCTTTCATTTGGAATTGACTTGTATTTACATCTCAAGATAGAGAGCTCGAGCTGCCGGACATTTCGACAAAATCAAAGGGCGAGGTCAGCCTATAGTTAGATTGAGCGACGAGCACAACCCTTTCATTGCGAGAGAGGAGTTTCTCATGAACCGGATTGTTCAAAAGAACGGAGCAGCTCCACCATGGGTCGAAGTCCAAATCGGTGGGTGACTTATACCATTACTGTGGGATCTTCAAGTTTACTATTATATTCTAATATCCCAGAGCTCGAGAGTGCAGTGAACTCATTTCGTGATGTCTTGCGGCAGTCGTGGACAAGGCGTGCAATTCGGACTTTAACAATGTTGCAACCGGCGGCTATGTTACCTTCACTATCGCTGGGCAGTGTGACATCATTGCGCGACAGCGAGTGGGAAGAACGAGAGCGCGCTTACCACGATATAGCCGTTGCCGAATTGAATTCTTTGGTGCGTAAATACAATGCCCTTGCACCATATTCTGTGCGCCGCCCATATTATTCTCGAGAGGCTGAATTAGCCAAGGCGTATCAGGATTGTGGGGATGACATTCTGCGTGGAATATCAAAGAGAAGAAGAGAGATACATGGCAGGTCTGGTGCCGCCCCACTATCGGAAGTTGAGTCTTCTGTGGACACTGATACTTCCACGGCCTACTCTTTGAGGTTTCGAGATATTATCCGTCGATGGTTTATGAAGCTGCGAGACAGATTCATCAACATATCCTAAACGACGCGCTCGCACGGCTGATCATACATACATATGCATACTCCCGTGCCCAGATGAGCTCGAGGGCTCAAGGCACACTCCATATCTATTCCAGACCCCTCAATTGTAGCGAACAATCCATCCATGCATCTGTATCCTTGTTCTTGGAGATCCAGGAGAGTGCTGCCTTCCAATAGCCGATCTTGTCCATTGTGTTAATCTGATGCCGCGGAGGCATCCATGCACATCAGCAATTATTGTTCTTCCGTCCACGACTGTTGTTACGATGGTGAAGAACGACGACAACAAGTACTGAGCACCTATTGAATAAGTCGAGTATACGTGAATCCGGCATTCCGGACTTACATAACTCGGCAGCAGGAACAAGAAGAAACGAGGCGTTTGCAAATTCCCTGGGCGGCCTCGTGTTTGCCTCGCCTTTTCTGGAGGTCATCTAATCTATAAAAACCCACCCTTTTGTCTATTTAATTCTCCCATCCTGCAAGCCTTGTATTCTTCCAAAACCCACCCTTTCTCCTCCATATCCCGCCCACCGTCGCCAACGCCATGGCCATCTACGAGGAATACGCATCGCTCCCTATTAGCAGCGACATTACGGTACTTTTTTTTTCTTTTTCCCAGTGCCGAGCAAGCTCTAACGATACTTTTTTGTAGCCTGGCGACATCGTCGCCGTTAACCACGACCGCTACGGTCGTCAAGAGGGCCTCGTCGTTGGCTCGCGTGTCGACTTTGCTGTATGCCCAACTCTTCCTCAATAACAATGTATCATGGCTCATCCCCACCACCTCACAGGGCCGACAAATCCTCGAAGTCCAACTCGAAGCCTCAAACGAAATCTACCAAGCATGGTACAGCTGGCACACTTCTCGCCCCGAATCCAATATCTAACGCAACACCAACCACAGGTACCCCACCGTCACCCGCGTCAGGCGGACAGTCTCCTACACCCGACCTGTCGTCGCAAAACAGCGCACCATTGAGCGCCGAATTTATTGGTGATCGTATTTCCCAGGCCATATTTCTGATTTGCACTGTCGAATTTTGTATTATCTAAGTATAAGTATCTGCCTTCCGGTCAAATCGACATGGCCATGGCTCTTGGTTCATGCTTCGGTCATGGGGCGACGCTCAATACGGTACATAGCTCGCGGTGGCTTCTGGTGGGCGCGATGCTGGGCATGGCGGAGGTTGCTTTTTTTATTCAATTGAAGGATCTACGATGATAACTTGTTTTGGTATCGGGACATTAGATCACACGCACGTACTTTGGATGATCGTGACAAGAAATGACATGACTTGGGCATAGATCATCCGATGTCTTCTCACAATCTGATTTACATGGGTGCAGGTGGAATGATTCTTGAACAAATATTGCGTGACGTGGCGGCAATCGCGCGCGGGGCTCGCAAGAACCCATTGTGCATATCTCGCTATTGTACACTGCATTACTAGGGATGGATATAATATGCATTGTTTATAAACGCTGTAGATAACATGAGTCTAATTCAACGAGTACCCATCACACATGGCTAAGTAAGTTAGTAGTGGAGATCTCAACATGTGGCAGGCTAGGCTACGCTAAAGATACACGAGCATAATAAACAAGTTATATGATAAGATGGGGGTTACAGAAAACTTGAAGCCATCATGCTTTCTGGTCGACAACAGGTGAGGCGTGCGTAGGTTGAGGGGATTTAGGATGGCGAGATCCTGGTGGGCGAGCGGTAAGGGATGAAGACGAAGATGATGTACGCTGATGCATGATGTCCGGTGCTGATGCCCAGAGAGCGGAAGACGAATAGGTAGATGTGCTTGACAAAGAAACCTGTGACATATTTGCTTTCAGAGGAACAGCGTTTCCGTTTATTAGAGACGGAGTCGATGCAGATAGAGACTCTCGGTCCCGTCGCGCAGCTGAAATACTTCTTCTCCCAGCCACTACGCTCCTTACAACTCTCGGACCCATCAAACCTCTCCCCCTACTCTCTACAACATCCCCATCCACCAGCAAACTTGCAACCGATGTTGTTGACCCGTTCACGTGCGGCTTGAGTGTCTCCTCTGAGCTTCGTGGTGAGTTGTGATGTGGGTAAATGCCAGGGCGCGACTGTACCACGCGCTCGTAGTAGAGCATAAACGCCCCAGAACCCTCTTGCACCACTGTCTCTATTCCGCATTCCTTCACTGAGTCATCGCTGATCCGTAGCCATCCCCGGCCAGGTCGGTACATGGAGTCCACGGCTTCGTCGTCGTCGCGCACGGGCCCATAGCGCTGGCACTTTTCACAGTCGCAGCCAAGTGGGTCGGCGAGTCTTGGTGGTGCGAAGCGCCGCGACCCGTAGGATACTGGCCGGGGTTTGCGCCGGTAGCAAACGTAGTGACCGAAGGAATGCTGACCATAATGACACACAACAGCAGAAAGTCGGTATATGATTCTTTGCACAGCATATGTTGCAGGCGTAGGAGTTGTGGAACGAGGGAGTAGGGGCGGTTGCGATGAGATGGGAACAGAAGGTTTGGTGGAAAGGTTGCCAGAAGTTGTGAACGGTGTGAGATCCAGAAACTCAGGAAACAGAATGCGAACTGTGTTCTTAGCAGCATAGTGTCCGTAGCTGAGGGATCGATTGAGATGCAGTGCGAGAACTTGAGGTGGCTGCAAAACGTCTTAGAGACTCGGGGGCACATAAAAAGCTCAGACTTACTCTTGCAATCATAGCTTGCTTTGTCGATGCTCTGCTGAACACTTTCTCCAGCTTGACGCCCTTGACGTCCTCTTCTAGTCGGCCATGATCTAAGGCAGACTGTACCCTGAGTTCTAGTTTTCTAGCTTCCTTCACTCGCTTCTTCTTCGATATAGAGGCGGTAGGGTCTGCGTTCACTGCTGCCGCTAACCGGTCTGCCTCTTGCCTAAGCTTCAGGTGCGTGGCCTTCATCGAACATTTGCGACATATGCAGTCGTTCAGCATCTCAAGCTTAGTGTACTCCGCAAGACAATCCTCCAGGTGACAGCTTGCCTGTGAGCGAGTTCAAGTATGTCGATGATCGAATCAAGAAGTACATACGACATATCGAGGCACAGCAAGTTGCCAGCTGTCGAAAGTAAAGTGCATGACTGCTTCTGTGTAGCCACACTCAACGCAGCTGCGCCTGTTTGCTGTAAGTCCGTCGAACACGCTCTTCCCAATCTCCTTGTTAGCGTCATTGCGAACTTGAGAGAGTCCACCTAGACCACGGTCCCGTTGGCCCTCATTATCGACTGCAGCCACTTCCTTCTTGATGCATTCGGAGACGAGTTGGAATAATTCCTGTGCGTCTTGATGTTCTCGAGAGGAAAAGAGGGAGTTATGTCTGCTTCTGGAGTGATTGACGAGGGTGGTGATCATGTCGAGTGGACGGATTGAATGATAAGCGGTGCGAGGTGTGTTGAGGTCTATAGATACGCCTGTCAAGGACGCAACTGCGGTGCTGTTTAATGACACGCACCTTGGAGCAAAGCCAAGAGGGCGTCCACGACAGGTGATGGGACATCAAGTTGAATAGCCTTGGCTTGCGTGTATGAGAGATAAGGGTGCAAATAGGACAAGGAGGCCATAGCCTAATTACACCAGGGTGAATGGGAGAATTACAAATCGGACTGAGTACCTTACCTGCATGGTTGAGTTCATGAAGCAGTACGTTCCGGATATATTGACAAGACCGGGGTAATAGCCATCATGGACATCATTTTTGTGGTCTAGAACTGATGTCTAGCAATCAATAGAGTATCACATGAGAACAAGCACGTACGTGGTCTTGCATGTCCGTTAAGCTCGATCTGTTCACTATGAGTGCGTAACACTTTCTTCTTGAGCTTTTTGGTTTCGTGTTGGGTGCCAGAGGATGATGACCAGTTCCATGGTAAGCTGAATGAAAAACTCTCAAACACCATAGCTAACCGCCAGGTGGCTGAGGAGGATCCAAGGCTAAGTACTGCTTGGATGGAGAGCAGGGCAATAAGCGGGAATAAAACGAAAATGGCAAGTGGGGTCAACTGGAGAAATAGTGGGTCTTTGAGTACGGCGAGAGACCAAGAACGAAATTCGTCTTGAATGTTCATGGGGGGGTTAACTTTACGCTACTCTCCAAGACATGAGCGGCGCTGGCGATGCGGCAGCTCGGGGGAACACAAACCTTTATGTTGACATGCTCGTTCGTTCGGTCCTATCTAATACAGCCACGCAATTTAATTGAACACATGGCTACCTGGCGCAATGGTAGCGCGTTTGGCTTCGATTGCCAGCGGCACCAAAAGGTTGCAGGTTCGAGTCCTGCGGTGGTCATTTTATTTTTGGTCCTAATATACTTTTACATCTACTCTTCATAACACTCGTTCCTATGGAACTCACACGGCCACCTTCCTATAGCTATACCCTCCCCAGACATCACTCGCCTTCCCTTTTGCTCCCCCTCATCTAAAATAATTACACACTGTTCATCCGTCCCTTCATCCACGTAATGCCACTTCCCACATACGCCATCGCCAAACGGGTGTGGGAACAGGTCATCGTCTTCGGGCTCCGATGGATCTGCAAGGAATGGGTGGTATAGTGCTCCCCGCGGAGTAATGCGTCGTGTTGACTCGGGATGCATCACTTCCGCGAGGAGAGAAAGCCCAGCTTCGACATCAGCTCGGTGCGAATCAGCTGTTGGGGGTGCTGGTGTACTCGCACGCGTAGGGGTGGTAGAGCGTGATCGAGATGAACTTGTTTGTCTGTAGCCATATGATGAAGAGGATGACGGAGGTGGATAGTTGTGTCCTCCAGGCGAATGTGTGTCGTAGCCATTGTAGGGATAATATCGAGGATCTGGCGTACAAGGTTTGAATATATTGGGATTTTGTTTTACAACGAACTCGCGCCAGCTTATGCCCTCTTGCGATATTGAAGGTACATTTGTCGCAAATGTTCGACCTGAACAGTATTTGTTAGCTGAAAAATTTAAATTAAACGCGATAGTTACTATGCAGGATTGCAGTTTTCTCCATTTTCTGTCGGCCGATAATGGTAGCTATTTCCATGAGAGCTTCTATATCATCGCTGGACTGTAGAAGAGGGAATTTTCCCGCCAGGAAGAAGAGAAGAATCATGCCAGCAGACCAAACATCAATGGCTGGACACCGCACGTTCAGCCAGCGCGTTTATTTAAAAATGACATGCCGTACCACCGGTTTGCTGGCTGCACTTTAGAAGGACTTCAGGGGCCCGGAAGCCTCTCGTTCCTGCCCTGTTTGCTTTCGAGGGTGCTCTGGTTCGCAGGGTCAGTTGGCGAACTACTTGCAGACAAAAGCTCACCTCGTATCCTTGTCAGGATAACCAACACGCTCGCTTGACCACGAGCTTTTCTGTCGGGCTTCCCTCTGCATCTTCTTCAGGAGGTCGACATCATAGTCATTCCGACCTCTTATTTTGCCGTGAGGATGCTCCCGCGTGGCAGAGGTATGTAAGCATGCTCCGTGCGCCGGCGTCGATCCATCCATTCTCTGCAAACATTGTGTTATAAGGGATACTTGAAACGTATGTCTCGTAGCTCACACTTGCGAGCCCAAAGTCGCACAGGGCACCTATGCCTGTTCGAGGATCATACAAAAAGTTGGCAGGTTTGACGTCCCGATGTATGATACCCCTGGCATGAATGTCACGTAACGCACGGAACATACATCGAAAGTATGCTTTGATACCAGCCATAGACAAATCTTTATAGAATTCCTGGACTAACGTTAAAGCGTTTTCCGTGTGCGAACCGGTGTACCCACTCGGAAATCCTCGTTGCGGGTATATGGCATGATAGCGACTACCTGATCATGATGTCGGAACGCGGTGATAAGCTGGGAAGTATGACGGCATCCCCTACAGTCTTCCATGATAGAGATCTCGTTTCGTATTCGCTCTGGATTGCTTGTGACATATATTCGTTTGATGGCGACAAATACTTTGGTACCAGAAGGATAAGGAGCTGATTGGTAATGTGCGGAGGATACGGGAGGATGGTAACCATGCCATGCAGTGTTGTCCCATTTATAATGGTAGGCCAAATCTATAGCCTTGTATACAGAGGAGAATGTCCCAGTGCCAAGGCGGTCGACAATGGTGTAGTTTTCTAATAACGACGGAACTGCCTTGTTAAGATTGGCAATTTCTAGCTGGATCTCTTGTTGCTCTTCCGGTGGTTTGAGGTACAATGTCTTCTCCTCGTCCGTCTCGCCATCCGCGTCGGCATCTTCATCAGGGTCTTCGTCATCGTCATCGAGGGTCCCCATGTCATGTGGAGCTTCAAAATTCATATCGTCAGCGCTCTCCATGCTCTCGTCGAGATCCACGACCGGGAGCTCGTCTGGGTGACTTGGACGCTTTCGCTTAATAGTGGAGGGCACAACGCCTTGTTTTGAATACAGGCTTGCAAGATGATTGTGATACTCGATCATCTCTGGCCTTTCGAGGCCATTATGACCGTCCTCGGAGGTGGGGGTGAAAGCACCGTTTGTATTCTGTGCTGAGACATACTCCTCGTGGTAAGCTTTGTTACGAATATCAGAAGAACCAACTTCAAGAGGATTAGATGAATGCTGAGAGTGTAGTATGGTGGCCATGGCGCGTCTGGCCGGTGCGAGTACTGGCTGGCCTGTTCAGGCGTTGTGGCAAGTAGAAAGCATCTTTAAGCTGAGAGCCTCGTCGCGACAAACGCGACAGGGTCACGTGAGCTGGATAAGCACAAGATAAACAATAAAAAAATGACCACCGCAGGACTCGAACCTGCAACCTTTTGGTGCCGCTGGCAATCGAAGCCAAACGCGCTACCATTGCGCCAGGTAGCCTTGACGTTCTCTCTATTCTTGCCCATGTTCAGCATAGAAAGGCGTATCCAAATTGGCCATTGGCTAGCTGCTGCCTCAGCCCTTCAGCTCAGAGCTGCGACAACAACATCTCTGTCATGGCACTCGATTGGACGATGCTGGATGCGAGACACAAACCTATACCCTTGCGCGATGAGACCACCATCATGTCCATAGATCGTGATTCCCAAGTGGAGTTCTCCTTGACCATACCCGACGCGCCACCTTCGGGCACTGCTGCCACCGGGGGCAATGGTGGGGTGAAGAAGTTGAAGGAGAGAGGGAAACTCTGGCTGACGAACAAACGAGTACGTTCATCTCTCCCAACATCAATGCCTCAAGAATTGATCTGATTTCGATGTGCACTAGCTAATCTTCACAACACCTAAAGAGGGAAAGACCAAGCCGTCATTCGAATCGCTGTCAGTACCGCTGGACGCGATCCTATCTAGCAAATTTGAACAGCCCTACTTCGGCGCTAACTTCGTGGTGCTTGATATCAAGCCCTCGCCGGACGGTGGGCTTACGGACGGCACGAACGTCGAGATCCGGTTTTATGACAGGGGGTTGTTCGAGTTCGTGGGTGTGTTGGAGAAGACGCGTGAAAGAGTCGTATATATGAAGAGACAGGCGGCCATGGAAGACGACGAGAACTTGCGTGAGTACTCATTTCAGGTCGCATCGATTTCTCTAACGTGCTGGTGATGAATAGCTGCGTATACGTCATCCGGTTCCGCAGCGGGAGCTTCGAACGCATATGCGGATACCCCGCCTGGATATGTTGCTTGAAATCATTTTATCCACCCAGCATTATACTCTGTATCAACAACATCGGACTTTGCAAGAAATGTAATATCTGCACACCTTTTCCACCAAACTTTTAGCCTTGTTGTCCATGCATGCTAGGTGTTAGGATTTTCAATGTGTTGTTTGCAATATTTACCCCTCAAACTTTCAGTGATCTATAATCTATACCGAGGTTCGCAACTTGTTTATTGGGTCACTTTGAAGTCACAGAGCAAGATCCCTCGACTGCCATTCTAGGTTGAACCAGTTTCGCTATCACACGATGCCACAAGAAAGCTTAAATATCTATGCTACAACGAGCATCTAATCTCAGAATGGCTGTTTCGTGGGATGGTTTGGAGTGTCATCGATTCATCAGTGACTTATGGTAAAAGCATGGCTTGTCGCGTGTTGATCGCGTGAACCTGCCTTTGTGTGTCCGATGTTATATATTTAACACTAATCCTAGTAACTCGAGCTCCTCGACCTCGGTGTCGGCTTTTTGCTGGAGATACCTTCGGGTCGGGTGATAGTCTCTACCGTACCGTATAAAGAGGCAATAAAGAGGTATGTAATGCTTCGAAGTCCGCTATGAAATTCCTACTAGCGCGGGGAACACAATTCATATGCTAAATTTAAACCACGACCTAGTGTTCATTCGTTATCGTCCAAGTGACCAAGTGATCTGACACGTTCAGGGCCTTCATGTCAGTCTATAAACAAGATGGACGCGCTGAATAGATGATTATGGCGACCAGTGTCCAATGAAACAAGTGGGTGCTTAAATATGGATCTGAAGTGATGACCATTAGACGCCAGACAAACCATAACAAGGTTAATTCTTGCGCCAGAATTACGTTAATTCCCTCGTGATGAAATCCTGTATAGGTTTAAGCCGGACAGCCTGCATTAGCTGTGGCGATGAATAGAAGGCGTGAACAGGTCATTTAATATGGCCTGCAAAAGTGGACCGAGTTAGCACACCAGATCATGAATGTCACCAGTCCCAGCACTCTAACTGCCCCGCGGGACGTGCTCCCTCCATTCGATGTATACACCATGATTGCGCCAGTGGTGCTGGGTGCGCTCTTAAACGCCTGCCTCTTCGGCGGTCTCGTTGTTCAGACTTATGTCTATTATACACATTTCCCCAACGACCATCGAGCAATGAAACTCACGGTCAGCGAACCTAGCATGTGACACACAAGTCGGCGACTGACTGAACGCCATGTTCCCAGATAGCAGCCATCCTGTAAGTGGCTTGTGTAGCTTTCCCCCCTGCTCTACCTAAGCCAATCAAATCGTATAGCGCATCGCAGATTGCACATGTGATTGGTGTATCAGCGACATTGTGGAAAATTGCTGTCAGCGGCTACGGCAATCCTCTGACGCTATTGATCTTCCCACTTGGAGCGGACGTGGCTATCCTCTTCACTGCGATTACAGGGGCACTGGTAGGGGTAAGATCCTTCATCAAAAATTTGACGGATATTTTGACCTAGCACGTACGCAGTCATCCTTCGCATTTCGGCTGTGGAAGCTTTCGAAAACACGTATTCTGCCGCTTATCTCGCTGGCACTCTGTTTATTAGCTCAGTCTATTGCGCTTACGATGACAGTGAAAGCTTTCACCATGACAGACCTTGTGACATTCGAAACTAATGGAAAAAGACTGATCACGCTCTCGCTCACCTCGCGTCTGGTTTGCGAGTTGACACTTACCCTGTCTATGGTGTGGTACCTGAGGAGGCAGCGGTCGTCGACATTCTCAAGGCACGTTTCATTACTTCCAATTTGTTCTCTCATAATGATTTATAGGACAACGACCATAATTGACCGTTTGGTTCTATGGACTGTCGGTGAGCACTGCGCGTTCTGGCACCATGCACATATGACTCACCTTTTCAATTACTTCGTAGAAACTGGCCTGATAACAAGGTATGTGGCAAGACGTTCCTGGCGTGTTGGGGCTGATATTATGTTGAGCCTGGTCGTGGCCCTTGTTATGAGCTTCGTAAGAGATCCTTTCTCAGGTGTGCAGCACTGAACTGACTGTGAACGAGTAGTTCTTAGCAATGAAGCAGAATTGTAAGTGAAGCGGGACATCTCCTCTTCGTCGCAAAGTGAATATTTTCTAGACATATGGGTTGGAATATATGCAAACCTTGCAACTGGTCTGTGTTCGCAAAATGTACATATTCGAAATACTTACCTGGTCTTTGCGTCTCAGTGAATGCAAACTCGTTACTTGCATCGTGAGCTTTCTTGGCTGATTTGATTCGGTGACCCACTTACGCGGTTGCAGGCTAAATGGCAGATTAATCTTCAAGAGCGTGCCGAACGAAAGTTTAAACATGAACACTTTGAGTAGTTCATCTGGTGGGCGTGGTCGCAAATCCCAGGTTCGTAGATGTGTCATCTTGCAATGTGGGTTTACTGAAGTCGTGTGAAGTCTGTTGTGATCAACGTCACGCAGACAATTGGAAGTGCTCCAAATGTTTTCAAATATGATGAAGGTGAAGTACAGGTTTGAGAAATCAGGGTAGTGACAACAATGGCAATTCATGCGTTATATGACGAAGCTATTACTATTCGCCGATCTGGATGCAAGTTCAGGAACGCCGAGAAATATAGGCGAAGAGCCAAATGATGATGATGATGATGATGCTTCTCTTTCAAGGAGTCATGCTGCAAATATTGTTGCAGGCGTTCTTTCTCTTGAAGGTATTCGGGGCAGCTGACTACAGGCCAAAATCTTCACTGGCTGACTTCAAGTTGTATTCAGACATAAAGTAACAAATTCTAGTAGTTCGAGGTGTCTAACTCACATTATGAATATCAGTTCAAGGAGCTAGTATCGATCGGTGGCTGCTCGGTCTCAAACCTTGGCCGTCGGGTCGGTTATTCAAGATTTCCCCACTAGCTTAAGGAACCAGGAACAAGCCGCTGCTAAAGGCTCGTCTGATTGCGCATCTGTTATGCTCTAGAGCGCTGGGAAGAGTCTCGATTTCAGTATACATAAATGAGACGAACGCACAGACACACCCTAGTGAGAACTGAGAAACGCAACTGAATTTACTATAACCATGAGTTGCTAGACAATTATTACCGAACTAGCACCTAAATCATAACGAATGTGATCAATAGTGACGAGACAGACCGTTTACCTTCCGTTGCACTCGGCGGCGTAAGTTCCAACTAACCTGCATTAACTCTTGGCATGGAGCGGAAGAAATAGACAGGCGATTTAATACGGGTCAGGAAAGTGAACAGCATAACCACTGCTCGTATCATGGATGCTACCGATTCCAGCACCTCCCTATCTTTTGAGGTTGCAGCATTCAATGCGTCAATTATAGTTGGACCGGTGGTGTTGGGTACGCTCGTTGACACCTGCCTCTTCGGCTGTCTTGTCATCCAGACTTATGTGTATTATGCGAGTTTTGCCAATGACCATCGAGCGATCAAATCCACAGTCAGTGAAATTACCATGGCCATGAGACACGAATCACTGACTTGATGGATCTTCCCAGGTAGCAGCAGTCTTGTGAGTAGCTTATACATTGTTACTCCCTGTTCAGACCGGCCAAATTGTATAGCGCAATACAAATTGCACATGTAATGTGTGTTTCGGCGACACTGTGGAACACTGCTGTCAGCGCATATGACGACCCTTCGAAACTTCAGATACTCCCATTAGCAGCAGCAGCGACTATCCTCTTCACCGGAATTACGGGTGCACTCGTTGAAGTAGGATTTCTCGTCGAATTCAATGGCAATACTCACCTATACATAGTCGTACTTCGCCTTTCGACTGTGGAAGCTTTCGAAAAGATATTTTCTTCCCCTTCTCTCGCTGGTACTCTGCGTGATAGCTCAGGTCGTCTCCCTTGTGATCACGGTGCAAGCTTTCAAAACGTCAAGCATTGCGGTATTCGAAATCGATCAAAATACGTCGATCACACTTGCGCTTACTTCGCGTGTGCTCTGTGACCTGATACTTACCATGTCCATGGCGTGGTACTTGAAGAAGCAGCAATCTGAATATTCAAGGCAAGCCACATCATTTCTGATCCGTGCCGTTGTAATTATTTTGCAGGACGACGAGCATGATTGACCGTTTGATTCTGTGGACCATCGGTGAGCAGTGTGCTTACTTTGCAGATGACCTCTGATCAATCACTCTGTAGAAACCGGCCTGATAACCAGGTATGTGGAAAGACGACGATCCTGGTGTCTTTAGACTAAAGACAAGTCGAGCCTGGTCGCGGTACTTGTCATAAGCTTTGTAAGAGATCCTTTCTAGGACGCGTTCTACCAGCTAATTGTGAAGGAATATATAGTTCCTAGCAATGAAGCAAAACTGTGAGTGAACTAGGATCTCTATCCTTCACCACGAACTGAACCTTTTGCAGACATATGGGTTGGGTTATATGCAATCCTTGCGAGTGGTCTGTGTCCACACGATACATAGATTCAAAATACTCACCTAGAACATGCCTCACAGTGAACGCAAACTCGTTGCTGGCATCGTGAGTCTATCCCATTCATTTGGCGACACGAATTCAGGCCTTTGCAGGCTAAATGGCAGATTAATCTTCCGAAGCGTGACGAACGAAAATTTACGCATGGGCACTTTGAGCGGTTCAGGTGGTGGGCATAACAAACAACATGTTCGTAAATGCATCGTCTTGCAATGCAGTGTACTGAAGTCATGCGAAGCCTTTTGTGATCAATGTCACCCAGACAGCCAGAAGTCCTCTAGAGGTTTTCAAGCACGATGAGGGGGAGGTTTAGGCGGAAACTGTTGGGTGCAATGACGGGTGACCCATGCATAGTCGCATGATGAAGTTACTTGTTTGGTGAAGAGCCGCGAAACCCATCTGAAAGTGCAAGGCTCTAGTCTCCGAGCCTAAAAGCTGACCCGTAATTGCATCTTGATGGCCGAAAAGGCGTGCACTGTACCGTATGTATATATAAGCATCGTATTATGGCCAAAAAGTTGTTAGAACGTAGACTTGGTTCGGAAGACTGATGAACGGGCGGAGTTAATGAGTACGAGCTACACAAACCAAACAAAAAAAATTTCATTTCTACTACCACTCCTTGATTTCAGTGAACCGTTGCAGTATGACTTTCGCCGTCATAAAAGTTATGTATTTGATGAGCTGTGTAGCACAATTGCCTGTGCGCAGGGAAGGAGGATACTCCCTTCATCTTCCGCCGCGACTACCGCAACTGTGTTCAGCATTCACATGACCTTTTTGTGGATTAACTTCATTAAAGCCTTGTTCCAATCTCAAGGAAGTGCGAGCAAATATCATTGCGAGTCTTATTTGATTAACCGCCTCAGCCACTCTTAGATTTCTACTTCCCTACTTGCCTCCGCTCCAGTCACGAAGGCAGATACAGTCCTTATCTGCACTCACTCACCGAAAACCCATCTATATCTCTTGTCTGTACCACCACACACTCGGCGGATACACCCGCACTTGCACGTATCTGTCATGCACATGATATCCCCGTAAACTTCCTGCATTATGCAGCTTCTCCTTTGCAGCTACATACCGGTTTGTTGACCCATCTACAGGCGGCCAGAGTGCACTACAAGTGGGTGTGCCAACAAATGGGGAGGGATGGAGGCTCGCGGGGCGTGTGAAACGAGAGAAGGTCAGCGCGCTTCCAAAAGACGCCGTTGGAGCCGTCAGGCAGATCGTAAAACTTCGATGTCTAGCCAAGAATACAGATGACGATGGCGGAGAGTGTGAGGAAGGTGAGGATAGTAGTGCCGCCACTGCTAACAGGCCCGTATCCAATTGGAGAAACAGTGCCGCCGAGAGCAAAGGCGAGTCCTCCCGCCGCCGCATGAAATGGGTTGCCCAGGCCAGCGAGTATTGGCCCATCCCGCGGTTGGCATCCATGTCAGAAGACGACATGAAGCTCATATTATCTGGCGACTCTCCCCAATCAACAACATCATACTCGATTCAATCTCCATATGAGAGTACACTACATGACCTAACACTTGTCCCACCCCCGAAGAAAGGTCGTATCCTCCTTGTTAGCTCCGGCCCAGGACATCCCTCCCTTCTCACCATTGCAACTCACAATGCGCTTACGCAGTACGCAGACCTTGTTCTCTCAGACAAGCTCGTTCCTGCTGCCGTACTAGCCTTCGTATACTGTCGAGGTGCGGATTGCACGCAAATTCCCTGGCAATGCCGAAGGCACGCAATCAGAGATGATGGACGCAGCCGTCGAAATGGCCTCACCCTCGTCAGAGTATGTCCGATCCTTCATTTTCTTCACACTCAAACAACTATCCACACAGGTAAAACAAGGAGACCCAGTCGTCTACGGCCGTGCAAGGGAAGAAGTGCTCTTCTTCCGAGCACACGGTTTCGAACAGCTCGTTGTCCCGGGCGTCTCGTCTGTACTCGTGGCGCCTATTTTTGCTGGAATCCCAGTCACGCAGCGCGGCGTTGCAGAAAGTATCGTTGTGTGCACCGGCGTCGGGCGACAGGGAAAGGAGGTCAAGCTTCCTGGTTACGAACGCCCGCGGACTGTGCTCGTCCTCATGGGCGTCGCCCGGATAGCTTAGGTTGTTGGTGCTATGATTCGCAATGACAGTGGCAGCGTGGAAGGTCTGCAGAGTGGTGAAGGGAGAAGAGAGGGGCGCCCATACCCTCGGAACACTCCTATCGCCATTATCGAGCGCGGCTCGATGCCAAATCAACGTGTAGTAGCGAGTACGCTTGGCGATATATGTGAAGCGTCGGACAATGCGGGAGAGCAAAGATCCCGGAATGATGGTTGTTGGGTGGGCTGTATTGGCGCTGCAAGGCACTGGTGCATAACTTGAAATCCAATATCACGGTGCGGAAGACAAGCCAAATTATTGTCTCAAGACACAGGCAACAAGATCAAGCGGCTGAAACAATCGCAGAGCGTGCATTGTCTGAATCTAATCTATAAGTTGACGTATGTAAACAATGTAAATATAATGTTTACAGCAGCGGATGTAATTGTACACTTCCCAAAGAGTCACTCTTCAGTACTTCAAGCTTCAGTGGCTAACGCCCCCTATGAAATTCTATAGTACACAGGCAATCAATTCTATGACGTGTCATCAGCATTCCAGGCCATTGCAAAAAGCATAAAATACGGACCGTTCGTACAGTAGTGACCCAGATGTAATCAGTGTTTACACTCTCTTCTTGGTCTTGGCAGCTGAAACAGAGGTCGACGAGCAGATGCGCGAGGACGAGAACTTTGAGGTGGCTTGGAGTCTTGTACGCTGGCGCTTGCGTGGAGGTAAATAATCGTCATCCGAGTCGTCGCTACTCTCGGAGGAGCTATCCTCCTCATAACTGTCCTCGTCCCTCTCTTTCTCATGTGATTTAACGTCACTGGAGTTGTTTTCCGCAGTGTCAGTCTGTTTCTTCGGGAGGCGGATCCTAATAAACAGACGCGGTAGGGCCGGTGCAGCCTGAGTTTCTTCCGCAAGGCTTTGTGATACCTCTTCCTTCTCCGATTCATCACCACCGTTGGAATCGTCGTCTTTTGTAGCATCAGTCTGCCGATTCGGGATCCGGATTTTTATAAACAGGCGCGGCTGGTTTGATACAACCTGAGTTCGTTTTGCAGAACCTTGTGACTCCTCTTCCTCCTCCACTTTGTCGTCGTCCGCTTCATTGTCCGGGGCATTGTCGTCATCAGACTCAACATAGCTGGAGCACCGCTTTCGTTTTAACCTGGCAAGGCGTTCCAGGAGCGAGGGAGTTGGAGGTCTGTCAGTTGACGTCGAACCAAGGCTTAGGGCAACCTTGGGGGCGGCCCTCTTTGGCATACAAGGCATTGTGATAAGCAGTAGTGTGAGGATGAGGAGAGTGTTCTTTTTCTGAGAAGGAGCGTTCAGTGGGGTGAGCTGGATAGCTAGCTCGTAGATCTACACCCTTTTAAATGATTGAGAGCTGTGGACACACCATGTGGTCGTTCTTGAACACAGCGCAACTGTGGCATTGATGACCATATTTGTGAGGGCCTGTGGATTGATCGTGGTTGTGGATATGATCAAAGTGCTCGTACAAGTAAACGATAACAAATAATTCGAACGTCCACTGGCATTGACCGGTCGACCACCCAGACGGTTCAATAAATTATCTGCAACTGCAGCTAATGCATAAACAACTATACGAGCAAAGTATGAGTGCCGATTTTATGTTTAAAACAGACATGCTTCACCAGCTGCTTAACGTCCTATGAGATCTACCTAAGGTTGAAGATTGGCTGCAGGAGCACCGTAAGATGCCGCATTAATTTACTCGGAGGGTGAGCCATTCTTAATTGAGAACGAGTCCAATTCCGTCCCATATAATATTCCACTGCCTGACCATACTGTGTGGTGCTAATCGATTCAGCGTGAAGTCAGATATAGCACCAGGACTTACATTATGTTATTATCCATAATATCTCTGCTTTGACCTCAATTAAAAAACAATTGAATGGTACATGCAAGTGTTGGTCTCCTTGGTTGCAAATACGCATATCATGATGACCAGCGACAACAATTGGCAATGGTAGTACACCATGGATAGCTTGAGAAATTATTGGGTGTAGTTAAGGCTAACGATGACAAGGGAAAGGGAAACGCACTGGATTAGATTGCTGAGTTGGATTTGGAAAAACGCCCGCATACCACTCGTCGCGTTTTTAACTGACGACAGTCATCGAAGCGTCATTCATGCAGCGCGTTGAGCCATTACTCGTACTTATGGGATGCTCCATCATGGTCGATCACTGGCCGCCGAGTTCAGGGCAGATAACCAAAGTAAAAGTCATTCGGGTCACAGCCCGAAATGTTATGGCTTATGTAGAGAGCGTAATGCATCTCCTTGCATGAAAGGATGAATGCAACGGACTTGAGCTTGAGTTTTCGAAGAAGTTGAAGCACTACCAGCTATTGCAAATCAACCCTATCGCAAATGCGTTACATAAGCAGACTGTTTTGACTTTGAATTCTTCTGTTCCGCTCATACTACGGTCTGGGCGGACCGTCTGCTTGGAAAGGTTGGTCTTATATTTACTGTGCTATTGATCTTACATTCACGCGCGACATTATTCAGGTCCATATTTCGTAGCCTTTCCAAACCTGAAGCTTGAAGCTTGAAGGTCCACAATGTTGCAATAAGAACGCAGGCTCGCGCATGCGCTATCCTCCCAAATTTTGTCGGGTGAGACTCTCAAACCCTTGTTAAGTTTATAGATTATTCTGTACCCTGAAGAACTGGCGCATCAAAACCGGAAAACTCTCCCAGAGACTCAGAATCCAGGATTCTCTCCTCATCTGGCATTTTTGGGGAGCTACTTTCTTGGACTATCGAGTCTGCCGCAGGATTCATACTGCGCACGCCTGTGTGTAATTTTCGCGAAAGATCATGTTCTTCTTACTATCTCAGGCTCCGGAACCTCTCAACGCAAGTAGCGTTCTTGGTAGAGCCTTGGTCTGGCAATACACGTACATAGTCATCATTACCCCCGTACTCCAACACCTACATTCTGGTGACGACAGAGAAAGACAAACCTGTTTTGAATGCACGAAGCAGCGTTCCAGCTTCTGACTCTCCGTCGACTGGTGGCTGATCCTCGCAAGCACTAGGTCGATGACTCACCCTTCAGACGAGTGTTGTTATGATGGTCAAGTTGAAAAGCGACCCAACCCAAACAAGGAAATCAATGTCGTTGATGAGGTCACCATGTCGAACAGAACCATGGCATGCAAAAGATCCAGGAATCCTCGCCGTTCAATGATCTTTCGCTTTCCGCAACTACGATCTCCTGTCTACAACCAGATTTTTGCTCCGCCCCCCAAGATTACTCAGATGTCCGCGGAAAATGCCAAATTTGTCATGAAAAATCTCTTCGACGTCGAGGGCTGGGCTGCGTCGTGACTCGTGACAGACGGTGGAACCGGAATCGGCCTCGTGATTGCACAAACCTTTGCTAACAACGGAGCAAAAGTCTATATCACGTCGCGCCGTCAGGATGCTTTGAACACACTGCGAAACAATATTTGCGGCTCTTCCCTCGCTCACCCTAAGGGGAAACTTATTCCTGTTACTTGTGACGTTACGTCGAAAAGACTCAGATCAAACAATTGCTCCAGGAGATCAGCAAGCAGGAAGATCACATCGACCTACTCGCGAACACTGCTGGCATCAGCGAGGGTAAGAGCGACGTCGAGAAGGGTGATCAGAGCGCCAAGGATCTTGCAACAGAGCTCTTCGGCAAGGACCAGGCCAGCTGGGAGAACGTCTACAGGACCAACGTCATCGACTGTTTCTTCACAACCACCGCGTTCTTGCCCCTTCTCCACACAGCTTCGCTTACCAAGTCACACTGGTTCCGTCATTAACATCACCTCTATTTCTGGTATCACTCGTACCACGCAACACCACTACAAGTACAATGTTTCAAAGGCGGCCGCCATTCACTTGAGTACTTTACTTGCGCAAGAATCCAGGAGGATGGCCGTTCAAGTCAGAGTGAATAATATCGCACCTGGAATTTTCCCTTCTGAAATGACAAGTCGGTCGAAGTTTTGTTAATCCCTCCTGTTTTTAGTTAACGATTGATGGTCTCAGCTGGTAGCTCTGATGAACTCAATAAGTCACAAATTCCGGTAGGTGAGGACATTAGGGAGAAGAAAGGAAAACCTGCAGGTCGTCCCGGACGTGGCGAAGGTATCGCACAAGCTGCTTTGATGCTGCTCTGCAATCAGTGTGCATATGGACAGGTACATTGATCGTGCCATTACCCGGTTTGTTACATTCACACAATACTTGTCTACAAGACCCTTGCCATTGATGGCGGGTATCTCTTCGAACACCCTTGAATCATGCTCTCTCGCTTCCGTTTGGATTCTCCAAACTTGACATGTATCAAACATCACGACATTGAATGCCTTGAAACTGTAGCCCCATTATATGCCACAGCACTTTAACGATTACGCACTGTTCCACGCGATATAATACAATAGCAATGTAACGAGAAGGGGGGGAGGTATCACGGCGGTATAGCAATTAAGTCAAGCATTGCATGTATGTTCTATTGAATAGATAAACTACATTTTCCCCAACATAAAAATGTCGATTAAGCTTGTCGGTATTATCAACTTTAAATATCACTCCTCTGATCTTCTCATGGCCGGGGCATGATTGAATCCTCTCGCACGCTGCCATAGTACATTGCTCGTGGCCCCGAGTGGGGATTCTCCAGTGCGGCGCCGGCAGCAGCCCACGATGTCAAGTTCAAGTTTGGGATGAGTGACGATAGTGTCGGAGTAGCTACTCTGCGAGGATGAGGGCGTGGCATGTCAAGGCCTTCCCGCGGACCAACCTCGTCTGGCAGGCGACTAGGTGGGGGTGGGGATGTCACTGGGCCCGACACTGTCTGGCTCGTAGCGAAGCTGAAGTTTCTCATCGTCCTACTAAGGGTCTGCAATACCGACCCCCCACCGGTGCTGGGTTCAGCAGGAGTACGTTGTTCGACCTGGTTCATGTATGTTGAATGAATAGATGAGTCTGAGAGACCCCGCCTACGCAGGGTACGCTCGGGGAGGGGGCCAGGGATGTCATCCGCTTCGCCGTGCTCTGGACTAGTGCCAGCATCAACCTCGCGTGACAAGTGCGAATTGCTCCGCTTGTATGCGAGGGATTTGTCAATGGTCGTGGTACTGCTCTGCGAGGGCTCATCTGATTTGAAGAATGTGGAATGAACGCGGCGAGGAGCGCGGGGAAGAACTACCCATGGGTCTGCAGCATCATTTGGATGGGGTGCACCTGCGAAGATGCCCATGACGCTGCGTACATTCGAGGTTGACGTAGGAGGACGAGGAATGGTATCAACGTGAGATATCGGGCCAAACGGAGGTGCCTCATTTGTAGGATGAGCGGAGAACGTGCTTGTTACAGACTTGCCAACGCCCGCCCCCGAAAATTCAACGTTGACTATGGTAGCAGATGCAGCAAGCGCCGGACCCAGCTTTGGCACCGGACGTGGCTGATGAATGACCCCACGACCTCGACTTACAGGTCTAGGGGGTGATTGAGAAGGGTGAGTGACCGACTCGCCTAACGATGAACCGAAGAGCTTGGAGAATGGTGCAATCCAACTTGAGCCCGACCCAGACGCCTTCCCCTCTCTCTCCATCGCCTCGGCCTTTGCAGGGTCCAGCGCCATCTCACTAACCCTCTGGGCTATAGAAGGCTCTAGAATGACATCATTCAGCGTGACACGTAGCTGCCCAAGTTCCTCAAACACGTCCTTGAAAAGCTTGAACAGCCCACGCAGATCCTTCCGGGTGCACATGAGGCTGACCTTCTCATCCTCTAACAGTATGCGGTACTGTGCACGCAACTGGGTGATCTCTGAGAGGATGCTGCTTACTGTCGCGCGTGATAGATGTTTGACGTCCGCGCCACGCAGATGCTGGCGTTTTAGGCGGTTTGTCAGAGTCAGCGCATCTGCCTGCGACATGCGCAACAGGAGTGACATCATCCGTTCTAGGAGAGCAGAGAGGTGTGAGGGTTGGCCATCCTGAAAGGAGGATGTATCCGATCGGCCATCGTGAGGAAAGGACGATGTATGCTCGTTCAGAGACGACATTGGACCTAGCCAGCGGTCTGTCTGCACTGCCTTGGAATGCTGATTAGGATTGGTCAGCAACGAGCGGTGATCGAGGTCGAACTCGTCCATATCGGAGCTGAAGTGAGAAGATGGGTATTGTGGGTATAGACTGGTATACTTCGTTTCTGAGGGAACCATCGACTCTGCCGGGGAAAGTGGACGCTGGCTGGTCTCGGGCGTGAGCGGCTCCTTGGGATCAGCGTAAACATTGGCTGGATTTGTGAGGGAGATACACTTGCAAAGACACGACGAACCCTTGGCTCTGAGCTTGATGGTCGTTTGACAGAGTTTAGTAGCTGAATCAGCTGTAAATGGATAGAAAATTAGATGAGGTCATATCCTCGTACCGAATCTCGAATAAATGACGATGGGCCACTTCCTGCCCGTGAATGTCTCGAAGGGGTATCCACTAATGACAACACCGTAAGTTGCTTTGCACTGGGATTGAATATAAAATGCGGACCTCGTATTGGAGGTGGAAAGTTGACATTCTCCTCTACTTGTGACTGTAGCACTTGAAGGTCTTCTCTAGACTCGGCGAGAAGCTTATGGAGCTCCTTATTGTCGGCTTTAAGGACCTCGTTATCAGAGACTAGCGACTCCAGCACTTTCATGACCTCCGAGTCCTCTGTTATCACCGAGCTAGAGGGCTGAAGGTGGTCATTGGCGATTAGCTACATATGTTTACGCATAGCCCTTACCGTGTGATGAAGACCTTCTAGACGAGAGCGCACATCTTGTAGTAGAGATTCTGAGGATTCTAGTCGTTGCAAATGCCGAAGTTCGAGGTCAGCTTGCAATCGACGAACCTCAGCTTGTAGCTTATCTGCGTCACAATCAGAAAAACCAGATTGGAGACAATGAGAAAACCCTACCAGTACGATCCTTCAGAGCAGCAATACGTGCTTCTGCAGTCTTTGCCTTTTGTGCTTCACTGTCTTGCTCTTGCCGAAGGTCATCATTCTCTTGAAGAGTAGCAGCTAGTCGAGATTCAATCCCTACAGTACGTGCTTGGTATGCAGTCAGGCGCGCCACCGACGTTCGAGCTTCCTCTAGCTCCAGGAGTACAGTCTTATGTGATGCCTCAGCTACTTCACTGTTAAATAACGCGTGCGTTAGCCGCTAGAATTGAAGTGTTAATGCGGCTCATTTTGTAAGGAAGACTCCAACCTTCTCCAGGGTGGCATTGTCTTTCATCAGCTCGACCACAGGCGAATTTACCTCATCGTGCATGACTCGAAGAGGCTCATCTGCAAGATCATCGGAGGCACCGCGGGGCGTGTGCACATTAGACTGATACAAAATAAGCTACGAAGGCATGTTGCGATCGGGACTTCACGTTACCTCATGTTGACGGACGTATGCCTCATGCCGCTGCAGTAGAGCAGAGCCAACTTCTGTATACATGTTTATGGACCGCTCAGATTGGAGACAACACAAATACATACCTGCGCTGAGATGCAACCGTTTCTCGAGCTTCTCCTTCGAGTCCAGCCAACTCCTCGTCGCTTGACACTCGGCGCTGCCACAGCAGCAGCATATGTTCTGCTGGGACTCCGAGGATGATATTTGGGAAAGATTCATCAAAGCTAGAGTTAGGTCGTCGATGTTACTATTGGCATGGTAAAGGCTGCTTGCGTCCAATTTATCTGGGGTAGGCGGGCAGTAGTCCGAGACAGACTCATCGCGCATATCGAGTCCAGTCGATTGAACGTTGTAAAGAATGGGTGGTCGCGAGGCTCAACGGGAAAGACGAGAATATATAGTATGCCGCAAGTAAGTAATATAGGGTATGGACAAGGTGTGCTCAGAATGGCAACAATAGACTATATGGATGTCGTGGGAATGCTGGGCGAATCTTAAATTAATTGGTGTGATCTGCCAGGCCAGACACGCCGACACAGGGAGGTCAAAAATGTGAAGAGGCGAGTGCAAAATTGTGCTGCAAGTGCAGCAAATTCATAATGATATGTATTCAATCATATGTGTACCCTATGTTGCGGAAAGACATGGCATTAGCGGTTATAGTACTAGCAATCATTGTATAATTATAAGTATGTGCGGAAGACAAACCTGAAACGATGCAAGTTAGAAGTACAATATATGTTCTATACATGGCGTCCGTGAAGAAAACGCATGTGCTGGAAAGATTATTCCAAGCCAACAATTTTCAGAACTAGGTCGGATATCCAAGCAGCAATCTTCGACCAATGACTTCGATTGGGAGCCAAGAACTGGAAGCTCGTTGTGAGGCCGTCCATACCCAAATCTTCCAATTTCTGCTTCAGGCTTTGCGCTGGATTGCATTCATCCACCGTGCTGAGCGTGGATACAGACATCGAGTGCATTGATCCCAGGCGCAGTGAGTCCTGTGCATTGCGGAAGATGCTCGTCACGGCTCTAATGATTGCAGCATTCGAGGAATTGGCGAAAGCATCTTTAATCCTGTCCTGCAGGATGTCATAGCTTTCAAAAAACTATCAGCATGAGAAAGTCGATCATAAAGTTAGGACTTGCATGATCGAAACAGATTCGGGGTGTGTAACCCCGATGTCTGCCAGCAAATTATACAAGATTTCGGTCTCAGCGTCGTCACCTTGTGCAGTGGTCAACAATGTGCTCGCAAACGAGACGGCAAGAAGTGCGGATGTGCTGTCTGTTAGAGACAACAATTCGACAGAAACGCGAGGAACGAAATCATTTTGACGAGAGCGAGAGGAGCTAGGTGCTGGTAAAAACTCTTCTCCTTTGCAGTCCTGTAGGAGTTGTACGTAAGCCTCGTGTGTCGTGCAGAAGGGGAGCAAGGCGATGAAGTAGCCGAGCGCATCTGCACACAGGCCTGAAGTGGGGCCGTCCTCAATCTGGCTATCACACCGCACGGTGACTGACAGCAAACTCCGCAGAACGAGTTCGGCAGAGGATCTGAGGTGATTGTGGCGGACACCCTTGAAGATGATGGCGGCGAGTGTGAAGGAAAAACTAGAGTCGAAAGAAAGGCATAGCAAGTGGTCAAGTTGGCAGACAGTATCTTCTAGTGAAACCCGGCCTTCCAGTAGTACATTGGGTATCGAACTGCCCTCAAAGGCGCCGTGCTTTTCCAGCGTCTCGACTGTCGCACGCATGAGCTCAGCAGCGTCTGAATAAAACGCAGTGTAGCTGGATTGTAGCAAAGCGACAGCCAACCAGAAAATCTGGCAGAGATACCGGGAACCTTCGGTTAGGGAAGGCACTACTTTGCAAATGCACCGCAACATGCAAACAACCGCCATCGTGTCGGATTCTGTGGACTGTCCCAGCGCGTTCTTGAATGCCACTAGCATCTGATACACTAGATCATCGTCAACATCGGAAGTTGCAAGAGTGCCCAGGACGAGGAAGGCGCGTGACTGAATGGCCGCCGGTAACTGGAATGCAGTTGATGTCGCTAGACTCATCCACCGTGCGCGCCAGATATTGAGCAGGCCTAGCACATTATTTTGAGCGACCCACAGTGTCAAACATGAAACTCACCTCTTGAGCCGGACGTCACCTCCATCACTCGAACAAGTAAACGAGTCAAAGATTCTTGGGAGTCAATCATTGCCTTGTCGTTTGGAGGATCATAATTGCAATATTCGCTGGTGCATGACTGGCGAGAGAGACCGAACAATGTGAGGTTCTCCACTTTGATGAGCTCGTCGATCAGAAGGCGCAATTCAGGTGCGCTGGCATCCTCAGCTCGCATAAGGTACACAGACTGAAGAAAGTTCATGATTACGCCATATAATGACTTGCGAACTAACGTCTGTCCTGTGCCCGCGATAAGCGTAACGATATGAAAGATTTCGGGGATGTATAGTTGATCGTATGCTGCTTGTTTCGAGTAGTTGCTGGCTACAAGCGCGAAACGAGCAAGGGTGGCAATCTCGTTCCAGTGGACATTTTCTGGCAGGGTCTTGGATGGTTTGAGGGAAGTTTTTCCAAGAACTTTTCTTAACTTTGAGAAAATTCGTCCCCTGACGTTGATGGACGACAAAGCAGCAGTTGACCTTGCGATGGTCTCGCATCTTCGAGACCCAATGCCGCCGTCAGACGCAGCACGGATGAGCTCTTCGAGAACCATATAGACGAGAGTCGATTCCTGACGGCCGATTTCTACCCAGATGTGCTTGTGGATCATGGAGTTTATCTACAATCCATTTAGTACTCAGGAACCCCTTAGCGACTTGATTTGGACTTGCCTCTAAGTCCGAAATGGTGAGGTCAATCAATGAACGAACGCAGTCTCGTAGCCTCGCTCCCGAGTGCTCGTACAATGAATGGGTCGGATTGCAGAATTTTGCGAGGTTCTTCACCCAAGGACTCATATACTGTAAGGAGGTGATACGTTGAGCAACGGTAGCCTTGTCCATGCCGGCGGATATGACAGAGATGAAATCGAGTGTGAGTTTAGGTGCAAAGCCAGCCAAGCGGTCACTCAGTCCAATGACAAATGTAGATATGTCTCCCGGTATAATTCCCGCTGTATTGAATTAGAACGCTTGGATTATGTAATTCAAGGAGTTACTCACCTTTCGACACAATGATGGGGTTCTTGTCGTAGTTTAGATATGAACAGAGAGCGCCCAAAAGGTCATAGGCAGCTCCGCGAAGTCCCTCGTCTTCCGAGTCGATGTTGAGCATGCCTACATGGAGTAGCGTTGCGGATATATTGGAGAACCTGGGGAACCTATCCATGCGGAAATAGCGCGTGTCCCTCAGTTGACTTTTGGCGGCACGAATGGACTAGGATATCGAGTCAATTGATCGTCTAGAACGGCTCGTAACAACTATCTTGATCTCACCTTGACGATGCTATCACGCTGTGGTGAGGAGAAGTAGGACGTCACACCTTGCTTGCTTCTGCGGATGATGAATTCGTACGGATCGAGGCCAGTAGACACGTTGTATGCATCGCTAACATCAGCAAGGGAGATAATCTCCGTCGACTTGCAGCTCAAGTTCGGAGAGATGACAGCTGCACGGATCTGTGATGCACAAATTAGTTGCCGCCACCCACAGTGGAAGTGATGATAACATACGGAAGTAACCCGGACATGAGTGTCCGCAACCTCCATAGTCACCGGCATGCGCATTTCGTGGGCTTGCCTCATAGTCACTTCCGTATAGCCAGTGCTAGCTTCCTCTTCCAAAGAGGCTGACGAGGTGATGAGAGAAAGAACCTTCGATACAACATATGTTTGCTTACTTGGATATCGAAGTGCTGTAAGACTTTCCTGTGGAACATATTGCAAGAGTTCGGCAACTGACGAGCAGGCCCTCACCCCACTCGAGAGCATGGATCCTAGGTAAAAAGGTTCGTGAACTTATCAAAGGAGGGCGAGGTTGTGCCCACCTGACGAAATGTTATACATCCGCCTCAGATACTTCTGGGTGAGCGAATTAGGGTTCAAGATGTAAGAAGTTAGAAAACGACGTCGGATGTCAATTGGAATGAGTTGCGAGCAGGTGGTTAGCCATTGTGCCGGTATCTCGGAAGTCGAAGTGAACGAGGTACAATCTAAGACGATCTCAAACTTCCGATTTTCGTAAGAGGGTGAAAGCAATTTCTATTACGCAGACGTCTTCAGCGCGTCGTGAATAAAGCATTTCTTAAGTTACGTACCTTCAGGCTGTGGTACATCAACAATTCAATGTCCAGAGCTTCGACATCAATTTGGCAAACTCGCAGAACAAACACAGCAGGCAGGTCCTGATCGATGTCAGAAACTATGGAAAGAAGAGAAATATGAGACTGACAAGAGGAACGTCGGCGGCTACGAAAATGTCCTGAACAGACTCAATGCTGCGGTGGGCACAGCGATTCATCAGGTCAATAAATTCCTGGTGCTCAGTCCTGGGTTGATCCGAGAAACGAGGAGCCTTGGGGACTTCTTCCAGTTCGACAAGCAGATTGCAGAGGTGGTCCCATGCGTGCTTTGCGTTGGCAGTTGATGCATCTTCTTCTCCAGAGGCATTGAGTTTGGCATAACTGAGTAACTCTTTACCAATCTTGTCTGCATGCTTGTCCAAAAAGCGATGCAGAACAATTGTGTCGGTGTCATCGGCTGTCGTGCCCAACCACTCGGTAGACTCCTCGTCGACAGCAGTAGATGAGAATTTCTATGAATGGTAAGGCTTCTGAAATAACTAGCGAATTAGGGGACTAACGTTGACTTCGCTCAGATAACGCGTGATGCTCGCGATGTTCACGCCCAAGAAATCGTTCAAGCAAAGCATATGTGCCTCCTTCGCGAAGAATATGTTGTTGGCGAGGTTCTGCATGACCTTTGCTATTACCATTAAGCCCCGGCGGATGACTCCGCCGTCATCTCTAGGCACCGTAACATCAACAATCTCGGGAGCGACGATCGCGGGAGAAATGAATCTGCACAGAATTTAGCACCGCTCGGCTTGCTGAAATGTATGAACTGACCGAAGAAATATGAATGCGCCAAGGGCAGCGAACTTCGATTCCGGCCAAACTTGATAACTAAAATTTCATCAGCCATCGCTCGCGCTTTGAGAAGGTAAAACCACTTACACTGATTTCGCAAGGTGAGCGCAAACTTCTCGAATCATTCTGAAAGAGATTTAAGCAAACAGCGGACCCATAGTTGCATGGTCACGCACGGTGGTAGGGCAGGGACCGAGGAAGTAATGATATCCAGGAAAGACAAGGCAACCAGCTCAACATTCTTCTTATTTTGATCCACCTTGTCTCGGTTAGCCTTGGCGGGGTCTAGATCATATGCATGACCTGCGGGCATAGACGTCATCGTCTTGATGAGAGGGACGATCAGACCCCGCAGATAGTTGTACCCGTGTATCCGCGCGAACGCTGATAAGAATCGCGTGCACGTCGAGTTTCCTCGGAAAAGCTCCGCCTCGCTAGCTGTGGGGCTTGTAAGTGATCAGTTCTGAAGGGCTGACGATTGACTCACAAGTGTGAGCTATTTCTCGGTCAATCATCGTTTTCAACAAGGCAATAAGTGACGCTCTCGTGTCAAATATATTCATTAGCACGGAGATCATCATATCGACCTCATTGGCAGGGCAACACTCGCATATGACCATCGCAAGCATCATCTATAAAGATCGTTAATACTGATCATGACACAAGAAAGCTAACCCCTACGTCCGATCCTTTGACAAGCTAGATATGCGACTTAGCTGTACTCTGAAGAAGGTGAAGGGACGAAAACACACCTCTCGTAGTTGATTTCGGCGTGCTTGTAATTCAGGATTTCCTTGCGCCTCGAACTTGGTGCCTTGCCCAAGCACTCGAGCAAAGACGTTGACAAAGATAGTCCGCTTCCTCATATCGCTATCATATACGGAAGCAATACAGTGTTTGACAGCATTCTCCGAGTTTGAGGTGACGAGGTGCGAGAGGCCCGTGATGACTAAATCGCGAATGTCGGCTTCTCTGTGAGAAGCTTGCATTTTCTGTAAAAACATCAACTACTGATGAACCGGAACAAAACATGGAAATCTACCTTTTGCAGAGACGGAACGTCTGAAGTACTGTCAGCAATCTTCAAATCGATTAGCCTCATTCCCAAATTGATATCACAAACGGCTTACTATGGGGTCAGACTGGCATATGTCCAAAGCTCTCAGCAAACCATGGGAGTATCGGATGAACAAACGTGACACAACGTGCCCGGAGTCATCGCCATCATTGGAACTATTATCGATCGGCTGGAGTTTCAAGCGTTCAAGTAGCTTGACGACTGTGCGAAGAGACGCGAAATTCAACTCGTAATGAAATTGGATAGCTTCGGGGTCGGTGTTCTGAGATATTTGAGTGATAGCCTGTAATCCAGAGCCGGGTGAACATACCGATGTTGGATCCTGGAACCAGTCCATCACAATATCGATGATGCGATTGCGCGATAGGTCGTCCTTACGCAAGGTCAACGTGTCCGTGCGGTGGCAGATGCTATCGCAGAGGGCGCAAAACTTGACCCGAATCCGATACGACACTGGATCACTGAAACGTGAGATGAATCCAACGAGGATATGCAAGATCGACCCAAGATCGATGCTGAGAGCTTCATCGGGTGGCATTTGTGCATTCTCGACGAGTGATTTCAAAACCGAGATCAACTAAAGGAAACGATTAACTCTAGATGATAAAGTGTCAGTCGCGAAATCGTACCTGATCCAAGAATAATCCATATTCATCCTTAAACTCCAGACCTGCTCCGTCCGTTATATTCCGCGTGATCCTGTTAGAATGGTTTCGTCAGATTTGTAATAACAATACCATAAAAATGTACCTACTCGTCAAGATGTCTGAACAGCTTTGAAAACAGACGAGGACTGAGTTCCGACCCAAGAGCTTCACGCGCGACTTCGCGAACGCGAACGACGTCATCAACAAGGGCAGCGGTAAGGAATTCGATGAAAATGGCAACAAGATGTGCTGGATCTCTCAGCGAACGCATGTCATCAAGCAAAAACTCAGGAGGGATCGCAGAAGTCAGGGCACCAGGGTCGTGTTTTTCTTGTACGGTGACACCACCAAAAGCGGCCAGGAACAACGTGAGGTTTCTCCATTGGATGAATTTGTCCTGTGCGAATGTCAACTCTATAAACGCAAAGACCTCGGAGGCTAAAATACCTCGAGAGACATGAGCTGCTCATGCTTGCTCAAATGAGAATCGTCGAAGGCTGCTGCTGCGGCCAAGGAATTCTGCCCGATAAACTCTGAGAGTGCACTCCATCTATAAAAGCACTCCTCCCAAACAGCGATGTTGATAGGCGAGGAGTTCGCGACCAAACGCAAGAGCTTTCTAACACGCTTCTGCTCTCTGACACGTCCTGCAACAAAGATTACACTGAGGACGAATTGAAAATAGATGACGCGCACCAACAATGATGACGCTGGGGTCACCGAGCTGCTCGTATATCGGGTTTCGCTTTGAGCGTTCCTCCTCAGTAAGGCCATGGTTGACAGGAGCTCCGGGTTGCCGTTCAGCTTGTGCGATGAGACGAAGACCTTGGGCAGCAAGTTGGGAAACATCACTGCTGACTGATGTAAGGGATACTAAGAAGGCGATCTCGCACATCGCGAAGGCTGGTACACGATCCTCGTCAAATTGCATGCCATGAGCATGGTTGTCCTGCATAAGAACATCCATAAGGCGGTCTATATGAACGAAAGAAGACGACTCGCCTCGCTCTTCCTGTGGTAACATTCAACGAGCTGATGAGCGACGTGTATCCACAGCCTCTGACTGTCAGGATCGAGCCTAGTCAACAGCAACCTCTTTGCGATGCACATTAACGACATCGGCCTACAAATACACATCAGCAAATCGCGAAATGGAAGCCAGAATTGTACCAACATGGCGTTTTTCATCCACCCTTCAATCATCTTGTAGTAAGGATCAGTCGGAGGCATCTTGAAGAAGAGATCTGTGAGATGCTGGTGCGAGGTCGCGGCCGATATTTTGACAGCCGTATCAGTATCTGAGTCGCGAACTCGTGCAGAGATCGAATCCCAGCCTTCCACATCTGTGTCTTCAATATTGGCGATATAATAATCTGGCGATGCCCGCAACAGCGCAAGAATGGAGAGCAGCATGAGGTCTTTGTCAATCAGCGTTTCGGACGTGAAGCGCTTGGCCTTGGGCCGAGACGCTGCACGACGAATAGCCCCAACACTGTCGTATTCGCTAAGCCGCATAGAAGAAGTCTGTACGTCAAAGTGATTAGCACGGCAAGCAGTTACAATATCGTAGGTTCATATTTGCCTTGTAGATGCATCTCAAGCGCGGTGAGATGGCGAACTGGAGTTTCTCCAAAGATTGCTGCCAAGGAACACGGGGTGCCTACAACAGGGTCAGAGAATGCGCAGGCGTTACTGTATTCCTAGTACATACCTCTATTGACAAAGTAGTAGCAGCCTTGATAGCACAAATCTTCACTGCGTCGGACCGTTCAGGCTCCAGGCAATCCAAGAACAACGATATTGATTCCTCCTCCGGTAGGAAACGGAATACAGCAACAAGTGCCTCGGCATAGGTGGAGACGTCGATTTCATCAAAGGAGTCCCAGAATGGCTTCTGCCCGGGTGATTTCTGCAAGGTCGACTGCAGAGAGTTAGCACTGGGAATGTTTGGATTACAAATTGCCACCATCACCTTGATTTCATGCGAGATGTCTGCCGCAATATGTCTGAGGGGCATTTCGCCGTCAGGCGATATCCGAAATCCAGCTCTGCACATGTCGATCGCGCACACGAAAGAGACATCCGAGAGCTTTGAATTCGTGTTCGAATGCCTGAGTAGGTCCTCTACAAAACGAATATCCTTTGTGAAAACAGTGAGATCAAGTTATACTTCACTTCGCGTCGAGCTCACCTTCCTGTGGCTGGATTTGTGAGTGGGGAAGTTTGTGGAACGACTCTCGACATCTATCGGATAATCTGGCGACAGGCGCTCAGCAGCAAGACAAGCAAGGACGGTTAATGTCGGCCAAAGCGCACGCTCCCGACCGGGTTCGTTCGCGGAGTGCAGGAGGTCAAAGACACGCTCTGGCGCGCCCTCGAGTCTCCCTCGAGACTTCACTGCCTCATTGTACTCCTGCGGGCACATCTCAATCCAATTCCAGATCGCCATACGTAATGGGATGGCAACCGCTGTCTGAGCTTGTCGTTTCATGTTTACAAGAAGAGACGAAAGCTCATGCAAAACTTGGACGAGTCGCGCTCTGTCCATCGCACTATGTGTCATGAGCTGCAAATCGATCGTGTCGGGGTTGTCCTCCGTTGTGTTGGCGAGGAAATGGATCTTTTGACGTATTCGTTGGAAGACAACGAACCAGTTTGACGCGGATAGATGATAAACGATTCGTCCTGCAAACTTGCTGATAAGAAGATTCAGCGCAAGTGCGGATTTGACAAGCGCCATGTGAGTTCTCTCGAACTGGAACGTACGGCCTAGCTGCCAGTGCCCTGAGGTTGCGCTGGCAGCTGATTGGAAAGACGCAGATGAATTCCTGAGCTTCAGGATCGGCTTCGATCCATGGGATATGTGAGGAGGTAATAAGGGACCATTGTTTCCTGTGTAATCGTCGAATGCTGATGACTCCGTGGGCAGATCCACTGATTCGAAATCGTGCAATGACGCGTCAGGAGCCAGGTTTGAAGACGACATGAGTCGAGCTTCTGGCGCCGCTGTCTGACGGAGGTAGAGAACCATTACACTCAGAATATAACGTGCACAATTGTCGTCCAGAGGATAAGCCTCTGTCCATGGTGGTGGTGTAGCTGAGGAAAACTCAGTGGAAGCTTGGCGAATCCTCTTGCCCTGCTGACTCGAAGACGGCATTGGCGATTCAACATGACCAGGAGCTTGGCTGCCATTCTGGGGTTTGGGCCCCCGACTGGAACGCGCGTCGTCCTGTTCGTGTCGGTGATTCCATCTTGATGTCATGCATACCGACAAAATCTTCAAGATAAACAGTTGTGATTGCAATGCTTCGGTGGTCATTTGTCCATCTGCGTCAACTTGCTGTAATACCGCGCATATAAGCACCTACCCTACGCCAGAAGTCGCAAAAGTACCTTTGCGAGTCGTTCAAGCAGTTCGCTTAGCGACCAAGCTATTATGTCTAAAGAGTCGTGCGCAATCTCCACCAACGCACATACTGCTCTCTGCGTTGCAGGATCGGACTCGACAATATCCAGAGACAAGCCGGAATTGATTGGTAGCTTTTGTGTGATATGACAAGTCAGAGCTGATCAAATGGTCTGGGAGGATGAGCAACCAACTTTATTCTTTATTCTGTTGTTTATGAGGGCTTGAACTACCATCTTCTGTTGTGGAGTAGTAGACGCGCCCGAGTAAGCTATGGAAGGCGGGTGGATTGGCCCGCCGTTTCCTGTGAGAATGTGATGAGAGTCGTTGCTTCTATGAGCTCTGATTGAGCTCTGAGCTGGATTTCCATGCTCTGCTGAAACAGATAGACGGCGGATAGGCATGGCTTGAATATGCCCACCGCCAGTACTAAGTTAAAGCAGTTTTTGTTCGGTGTGAGCTGTGTTTTGAAATTGATACCCACTTGTTGCAGTGCGACCAAAAGCTCCGTGTGTGCTTACGTAAAGCTCAGGGATGAAAATCATGTATCATTGTATGCCATAATGCCGCACAAATTTGTAAGTACATGCCATATGCATGAACACAGTCCAGCTGGGGGTAGCGGTAGAGTAAATTTCCTCGGTGAGACTAGTCACTGAACGAGACACAAGGTACCACTGCGATACGTATGAGTAGACTCATCTATGTATGATTTGGTGATGTGATGCGGCCGCAAACCTTGACGACACAGCAATGTACTAGCCATAACTGTGAGTTTCGAAACCTAAAATGTGAGTGGTATGGCGCAAAAGTCGGCATTTGCGCTGCTGTAGATAGCATGCGACCATCGTTTTCAACCAGACTCTCCACAAGTGGTGGCTTAGTAGCGATTCAAGGAAGCCGACGAAATGCCATGATTCGCCGGAGACAAAGGGTCCGAACTGATCAAGGTTAAAGCAGTTGTGAGATCAAATGCAGAACACGATCCCATTGAGTTTATCGTATGTAGGCCAACAGAAAACGCACTGCAAGTTGACACCAGGAGCACACACAAGGTTTCAGAGGAAACGAGGTTACATATCAGGAGAACATGTTGTTGATCCAGACCTGGGCGCCTATCAGGGACACCGCCACGAAAGTAAGGCTAAATATGGACCCACATGGTTAACTTCCGGAAGACGCTCAGCTTCACAGAATGGTAAGGAGGGGCCAAACTAACGTTTTTCTTGAACGTTTTTCATTGTTCAAAGCGGCCATTGTTACCTGGATTAGGTGAGTGCAACGTATGCTATGCATAGCAAGATGCCACCAGATGTAAAATAGAGAGTGGGCTGCAGGTACGTGCGATCCTCCATGCACGGATGAGTCGAATAATGGGCATTTTGGTGTGCTCGACAGCAGTGACCAAGGTGTCGGACCAAGGTCCACGATCATCAGTGAAAAAATGAGTCTCAAACGCTAAATTATACTCCGCTCTACCATTATACTGGCCCCAAGCTGATCAAACAGCTACTAGTACAATCTTTACTCTGCCACGAGACTTCCAGTACGTCTAAATTCTCTATTTTCATCGACGTGCTCGACGTGCTCGACGTGCACCCAGTTGCCATCTATCTTACAAGACACTAAAACAATCTTCGTTGCATTTCGTCTTGCATTGCATCGCTATCAATCAGTCTTATTTTCTATTTCTATTGCTCTCTTGCAGTCGTTTTTTACTCGCTTTTTCTTTCACACATTTTCAGAGCATCTGACTTCTGCTATCCACTTTTTGCTCAAAGTTCACAGTTTCCTACTTTCATTCGTCCTTTGATCTCCCTCTCGTCGTATTTGTGGGCGATTTCCTGTTAGTTGTTTCAGACCTAAAACGCTTACCTCCCGATTAACGTTCAGATATGTCTCGTCTTGACTTTCACGACTTTAGCTATCCTCCTGGTGTGGCATACTCTCGTTCAGCCGTAGAAATCGACCACCACATGTCCAACCACTACCCTTCCAATTCCCCTACTCATCCTGTGTCAGGAGATCGACGCACGCCCAACGGATTAGGCGTCTATCTTCCCAACACGAGCAATTCGGCATTCATACCCCGCTCAATTGGTATCCCAGACAAGGAATACAGCAGTATTGGAATAATCCCAGAAGCATTCCAGGCCGTCCCAAATAGACACACATCTACCCAACATCCCTCATCTTCTAACCACCACCGTCCTCCTCCCGTCCCCCACAGCAGCTCGCCCGCCGCTCTCTCCATAAACACCAATCACTACGCCCCCTCCGACGCTGAGCGTGAAGGTTATATCCATCGCCAGCTTCAATCGTTTGCACCGTCGTGCGATCTTCCTCTACCCGCCAACTCCAACTCGGGCCCAAACGTACTACGCTCAACTCTCTGGTGGGGCGAACTCGAACCTTGGATGGACGAACAATACGCAAAACAGGTTTGTGCTCTGATGGGCTGGGACCCAGTCACTGTCAAAGTTCCAAACGCCGGCCCAGACGCCGCTGTTTCTCAACCAACCAACAACTCTGGTTACTGCTACCTCACATTCCCCTCACCAGCTATCGCTTCTTCTGTTCTCAACCAAGTGAACGGCGGCGGGAGTGCGCAGCCAGTCACGATGCCGAACTCAAACAAGCCCTTTGTCCTCAACTGGGCTTCTTCTGCTCCTACCGGTCCAATAACGCCTTCTTTCCCAGCAGCTGGTGTAGTTGTCCCTACGGCACAACCACAGTTCCCGAAAGAGTACAGCATATTTGTTGGCGATCTTGCACCAGAAACATCTAATTCAGACCTCGTGGCTGTGTTTCGGAATCCCGTTCTTGGCCTACGGAATGATCGTGAGCCCAAGTTCATTCGACCTTTCTTGAGTTGCAAGAGTGCCAAGATCATGCTCGATCCTGTGACTGGCATCTCGCGAGGGTATGGGTTTGTACGGTGAGTCTGTCGTGCAACGAAACAAACTCACTCATAGCTCCCTTCGCACACAGATTTACTGAGGAAGCGGACCAACAGCGTGCACTGATAGAGATGCATGGCCTGTACTGCCTTTCACGCCCAAGTCAGTTATCTTCGTATCTTACTTCGAGAAAGCTAACATGATTCTTTTTCAAGTGCGAATATCTCCTGCCACGGCCAAATTCAAGCCGCCTCCCATGCCGACAGATCTTCCCCAAATTCAGTTTCCTGGTTCACCCACTTCTGATCAGCGGCCGAACCCAGTGACCGTAGCCCTCCCGCTTGGTGGCCAGCCGAGGAGCGTCTCTGCACCTATGGCAGCTTCGACGAGCGCTGGATCTTCGTCTTCGTTGGCCAGCATGCCCGTTGGCCCCTCCACTTCAGGCTCAACGTTCAGCGGCTCGAGCTCTATACCTTCCCTTGGATCTGAGGCCAGCACAACCGCGTCTTCAGGAGCCTTGTCTTCGATGCCATCGGATGAGATGCTAGGTCTCTCTGCCAACGTCCTTGCCCTCGCCCACCAGTATGCCAACGGTGGCTCCAGTAACAACGCCAAAGGCATAGTTCCCTCTAGTTCGGCGCATGACTCTCAAGATAATTCCGTGGCACCGCGGTACATCATCTCCGAAGAGTCATGGAAGCACCACGCCCAAGCGCGTGCTATCCTTGGCAACCTCATCGGACCGAATGGCGAGCAGCTCACTTCTACCGACCCCTATAACACGACTGTGTTCGTTGGTGGGTTGTCGCCTTTGATTTCTGAAGAGACCTTGCGGACATTCTTTACTCCATTCGGCGAGATTCATTACGTGAGAGTTTCATTTTTGTGCTATTGGTGGGACGCTAATATAGCGGTATCTGTGCAGGTGAAGGTGCCCGTCGGCAAACATTGTGGTTTTGTTCAGTTCGTTCGAAAGGCTGATGCAGAGCGCGCTATCGAGAAGATGCAGGGCTTTCCTATCGGGGGGAGTAGAATTCGGTTGAGCTGGGGTAGAAGTCAATGTGCGTCCGCCTCGTGTGTTGTGATACGCCCAACTAACTGATAGTGATATCGTAGATAAAGCTGCACAAGCTGCTGCGCAGGCAGCGCAGGCTGCCGCACTTCAGGCCCAGTTCCAAGCTCAGATGGCATCTGCGCAAGGCCAGGCTCCTCAGAGTCAGATGATGCCAGATCAGGCGATTCAACTCTTGCACAGGCTTGGTCTGTCAGGCCAAGGTCAATCGGGCGGTGGTGATGTATCGAATCGCAGTCAAGTCGACGCTGTGAAAGGCAGTGGATATTCCGAGGAAAAATTAAGGTCGCTCATTATGAACCAACCACTCCCTGACAGTCAGCTGCCGTACGATGTGTATCCAGGGGGGTCCGGACCACGCCCACCATCAAACATGAGTTCTGTGGAACACCATAGATCACATCTCACGTCCTCGTTCTCTCCTTTTTCACCGGACCCGAACATGTACACGCGGCGAGGTTCAGACAGCTACGATCTACTGCCACATGCCATGAACCACGCATCGCGGTATGATAGCATCATGGAGTTCAAGGCTGCAACTACCAATTCCAATGAGAGACCCGTTCCCCCTGTACGTACGCCAAGTGGGTCCCAGCGATATGCTCCGTTCTTGGATGGCTCTGCCAAGACGTTTGAGGGTGGGCGTTGCATAACGCGCCAAGAACCAATCTCTCGGCCGAACTCCAGTGAGACATCATCACAAGGACGGTCGAGTCAATACGATGTGCAGGAACACGATCCCATCCACGATCTCAATGGCACGCTTGCAAGCCTGGATTTGGACCAGCACCGTCCATGGAATTCACAGGGATCTGTCAACCACACGAATCCGTCGTCGTCGTCTTAAGCAAGGTTGGTCAGAATGGTCCTCACCTCTGCCACGCGCCCAAATTCGAATCCCTTCTTCTTGATTTGCTGCTCAATTTCATCTTCTTGTTTCGTTCTATCTGTCCGTTTGCCTTGGACCACAACACACTATTACATTGGATCATGAGCTGGGTTATGCTCCTAGTGTCAGTTACCCGTTATTCGCTCTCGAGATGTGCCTCCATTACGATTTGTTTCGATTCCCTCTGCTACCCTCTCCTCTTTCGTCTCTATCTGTTTTTGATCTGTCTTTATTACGCTTGAGTCTGTGAAAGAATGAAGTCTACATACATCCTGTCTAAAGTAGTACCAGCCACCAAATTTTACAATCGTACCCATTTCAGTTACTACCTTTACCTGTCTTATACTGCTATGCACTTGGAAGTAATTGCTCCTGTAGGATTCTACACTTGTACGTTAAATCATCGAATAACATTAAGGCATACCGGCGGTGCTACGACATGGAGAGCTAGGAAAGACACAAGTCGTGAACAAACAGGACTAGTAAGATATCCATGGAAAATGCACAGATAGATGGGGCACCAGATTGGGAACATCCATTAGAATCAAGATAAGTAGAGGATCATACATCTGCAATGCTGGCTAGAAGACCTGCACGACCTGTGCCGGTAAGGGACTCGCCCACTTCGTCACGCAGTCCAGAACCAGACGCCTCAGCGTTAGTGTTGGAAGCGAGCCTACCAACAACATCGCTTTGGAGTTGCATGGGAACAAAAACGACCTTGGTGTTACCAGACTTGGCCATCTGTTGTAGAGCCTCCAGTTGACGGATTTGCATAGCGGCTGGCGATGCGAGGATATCGGCTGCTTGGCGCATAAGGCGAGCAGAATCAACTTCTGCGCGGGCTGCGATGACCTTGGACTCTCCAATACGTTTTTGCTGCGCAGCAGAAGACAGAGAAGCGGAGACTTCGGGGCTGAAGATGATATCCTTGATCAGGATACCTTCAATGGCAACACCCCATTTATCGGCAACGTCGCCGACAATCTCAGCAATCTCGAAGGCGATAGCTTCGCGCTCAGTTACGACACTTTGAACTGCGCGAGCACCGACAACGTGCCTCAGGGTGGTCTGAGCACGTTCGATAAGCGCCTGGCGTAAGTCGCTGATGCCGAAGGCAGCACGATATGGGTTAATAATCTGGAAGTAGATGACAGAGTCACTAGACGATGCCGTAATGATCAACTACTGATGGAGAAATACGAATATAAAATTAGCGCACATTTCGACATTAACATTATCACGAGTGATGACGGTTTGCCTGCCAATGGCGCTGATTTGAATTTTGACGTCAACAATCCGCAAGTCTTCTGTGCAGACATTGACTTGTACTAGACCAGGGTCGACCGACTTGTAGAAGTGGCCGAACCGTGTGACCAGACCAACCGAACCTTGACTCCTAGTCAGAAAATGATTAGAACGTTGAAGAGAATAGCAGCACGTACCTTGCTGAACATTTCGGAATGGGTTTGGAAAAGGGCAGCAAGGAATAGCACCACAGAACCCAACACAGGTGCCAAGACTTTGCAGGAATGACCCATAGAAGCCATGGGTGACCTATGCTAATGTGAGAATAGAGATATATCGCATAAACGAGCAGACGTACCTCCCCAGTACCGAGGTCTTGTGCATACGAGGGCTAAACAAGACCCGTCAGATATCATGACCTGGGTTGCCAAAGATGTTACTAACCTGCATCTCGCTGCGTTTCAAAGGCTGGACGTTTATCATGTGGTTCTTTCCAGCGGTTTCTGGACCATTCCTCCTCGATGCAAACTCGTCTGTAACTTCAGACATGGTGAGAATGGGTTCAGCACAATGGGCTGAAACAGACTCTCGACTTACCATGAGGGGCGTCATGATCAACTACGTTCCCACGGGAAGAACTGTCTGTAGGAGATGGCACACGGTCCTTGCGATCCTGGTCGCTCGACATTATGTTACAGGTGAAGACGACGAACTGTTGAGTAAGTTTTCAAAATGTCTTCAATAGGTGCGACTCGGAGTTGAAGATAAGGCGTGGTTCACAGGAACTTAGATGTGTAGCAGTGTATTATAAGCTATTATAAGGTACCCCGTTGCACAGTTACTAACTTGGGCCGCCAGTACGGCCAACAGTGACACTCCTCCATACAACATGCCAAGGACGTAAAAATGTACAACGAAATCCCTCCTTTCGCGTAGATTTTTGGCATAGCAAGGTGCGCAGTTCAAGCCGCATGACTTGCTGGACAGCCTTGGGCCAGGTTCATATCGCACAATGCGCAGTCGTAACGGGGTCCATGAGAGATTTCGCCTTTTCGGAACTTGCAGGGCTGAACGTTAAATGAGCACAGGCCCAGGTCAACCAATATTGCAACCAATGAACGCTTACCCTTACCATGGCCAGTTACCACCCGGTCTATGATCGTGGTTGCAGAAGTAAACCCTTAGCGCTCACTTTGTCTTCGTTGGGCATCTTACGGCTGAGTTTGAATTTATCGAGCGGCTTGAGTGTGCATCCAGGATTCCAGGTGCATCCCAGTCCGTGTGCAATCCAACATACTTTTGAAGATCATCCATATTTCTAGCAGTTTCTAGCCTATGACAAGTACAGACAGAAAATATTGGCTCATGAAAGCCGAGCCAGATTCGCGTATAGTGAAAGGCAAAGATGTCAAGGTGTGTGTTTTGTTCAAACTTACGGTATTCCAGATACATGCCAGAGAGCTCAATATAGCCCGCTATCTTGCGCGTGCTATAGTTCAGCGTGGATGATTTTGAAGCTGCAAGGACGACGCCTTGGGAAGGAGTGCGGAACTTCGAAGCACGTAACTTGATGAAGGAAATGTCCATTGGAGACAAGGTATGTGTCCTCTCTCACCCCAATTTGATATTTCATCAAGCTCGTTGGAAAGATATTATTCTATCATTCGAACTGTAAAAGTCCTGGTCAGTGAATGATCGTCCTTGCAAACTTTATTTTAATGTGTATGCAGGCATCGCTGGGTTTGCTGAGGTTTGCTGTCCAATGTTTTTCTTGCCTCCCATACTCTTAGTCCTCCTCATAGGTATCGAGAGAAGCGTACCCCGACTGTATGTCCTGGATATAAATATCCAAAAAAAACTTATTGATAGGCTTGTACTTATTCATAGACACGGCATGGGATAGGTTCGATTCAACATGACTTTCACTGAGCATTTGCCACACTAACATTACTTTTCTTTAGCTCTCACCCCTACTTCGATCCGGTAAATCTGATACAGAATATATTCGTGCGCAGTATTGAGCCGTGCCTTCGAATATTCTATCAAGAAAACTAAACAAGATGATCCGAAGTGGTTTATGATAGATGCCACATTCCTATCTCGCGCTCAATATTTTGTCCCGCTGTCTCTCCTCCGTCACATTGCAGATTCGGCGGAATCGGACCCACCAGATGAATTTGCGTATATAGGGATGAATGGAATGAAAGCTGTGAAAGGTACCGAGACTTCTGATTCCATTTCACTGCCCCCAAGTGACTCACGATATTAATTTTAGCGATGCCCCTGGTCACTCGTGGACGTTTGAGCGTTCAGCGGGTCAGTCAGGAATGTTGGGGGATCATCCAGATGATGTCAGAAAAAGGTGGTTGGGAGGAAATGACATTTGGGAAGAAAAAAACAAGTGCATCAAAACGCTTGAGACAAGCTGCCACAAAGAATTCTAGGGTGAAGCCTACTCCAACGGACGACGACGACGACAGCGAAGTCGAGGCAAGGGTTGATACGAGTGAAGAACTTGACGTAAAACCAAAAAAAAGTAAGAAAAGGAAGGCATCTGATGTCGATGCTGGAACCAAGGAGGTACCTCTCCGACGCTCCGCTCGGACTAAGAAGGAGGATTGATAGATGTCTCAATTATGCTGTACTCGTGTCATTCTGGTCTTCACATCCAGTAGAACAGCTGTGGGCACAGCGAGGCGCAACCGTTTGTAGATTATATTGATTGCCTTGTCGGCGCACTATTGTGTCAGGGGCGCCATTTATGCTATTCAGTTTGGTGGTTTGCATGACTATTCCTACTATTCCTTGTACTCGTGATCTGACCCAGGAGGCTAAAGCCATCCCCCACAGCTTTACCATGGCCCGCCGTATTTCTTAAGAGCGTGTCATGTATTAGCTCACGCGTGAGCTCCTGTACCTTCATTCCTGTTGAGGAAACAGCACATGCGCAATGTCCAAAAAGTGCTATTCCCAATGTCGTGTATATAGTAAGGACGAGCAATCACATTTTCCAAATCGCATTACGCCAGAGATCTAGTGGGAACTAGAGTGACACACGACGTAGGATAGTTACTAGAACGCGGACGAGACCCCGCGCTGGATCCGACATGCGCATTATTTGAGAACATCAATTGATATTCAGGGAAGGACACGGCCGCGCAAAGTGCGCGTTGCTCAAAGCATACAACAAGGCTTGACGAGAGATCTATAAGGGACCGTACTGAGATCCTTCGTATTGACTTTATCTGTAGCATAACATCGAACGATCGAACCCCGAACCTGTGGCAACTTATTGCGTCTGAGCCCCCCTGTTCCTTGATCAAAGCATCTCACCCTATGCAGTCCAACACACATCGTCCCACTTAAACTGTTAGCTGTTGTAACACCAGGATGTCCCGAGCTCAACTTCAATCTCTCTCCCACATGTCAAGATCGCCGAAAGCGCAACCGCGACTTGCCATGCTCCTTCGATCGGAGAGCATCGACACAGATACTGGTGATATTGGTATTGCAAACACACCTACCGGCGTCTCAGTTGTAGGCGGATTTACACTCGTAGCGCCGAATACCAAACAAAGCGACGTAAAATCGGGACAGGATGATAGTAAGTTTCCAAGGCCACGAAAAATAATCTTGGGTCGTATCTGCCAGAAAATTTTGGTTTCAAGATAAAGGCACCGGAGGCGCGGCCAGTACTTGATTATGCCACGAGAATTATCATCAATCCACAACGTCCAAAACGATGAGAGAAAACCTCATGGAGACCAGAGAAGTGCGTGAAGGGATCGAATGTATCACTGAACGCATAGGCGACATCGCCTAAGGTCTTGGGTCCGTTCAGTTTGATACACTCCAGACCATCACAAAGTTGACAATAATCCAACTTACGTAGTAAAACATCCGACGACAAGCGCAGTTTCAGGTTTCAAGAATCATAAATCCAGCAATTTGCATTGAACAATCCAACCTTTTACGGTGTCTCTGGCCAAGGTCGAAGGAATTAATGATCGGATGAGTAATTTTTCCAGGCAGTAGTCTCGAAGCTTGCCGCCGCCCAAACGTTCCGCGTCGGCAATTGCGAGGGCCCACATAGAATAAGCTCAGTAATTTAAGGGGGTATTGGGCAGTGCGATGGCCTCTAGTTGTGGTGAATGCCTGACGATGTTAGGGCCCAGAATATTAGGCATACATGGATGGAGACCAAGGGGGTATGTTCCACAGCAGAGAACTCGGAGGTTTGACACCAACAGTTTTGGCTGCGGAGAAAAATCATTGCGGCATGAATGAACCTTGAATCCATACCTCTGAATATCCCCGGATCTCGCACTCGGAACGTGTATCGCTCAAAGTCTAAACAATCTTTCGTGGTTAACGTTCGTGTGATCTGAAAACAATACAATGAAAGCACCTAGAAAAATAGGCTGTGATCGCACTCAAAACAGCGGCAGGACTTGGAAGTACAATCTGATCAAAAGTCTTGGCCCGTTAATCTTGTGCAAAACAAGTGGTTCCAAATTCTCCAGCTTGGCCCAGAGCACATCCAAAGCTACATGTTTGAATATGCGGCAGACTTGCGAGAGAGTAGCTAGAGAACTTCGCGAACCTCCCCGGTTAGGTTGGGAGAAGCAAACCCAGGATGTAATGGATGCATAGTAAATGCCGGCAAAAGCATGGCGTAGAATCTCTGGACTGAATGAGGGGGCGTGCATCATGAGAGTGAGTAGTTGGTTTGGAATCAAACAGTTTAAGATATGTACGAGCCTTATCGATATTTAGATGGAACAGTTGTCGGTACCCAGCCTTACTTGACAAAGTAGATTGGCGTTCTAGTAGCCGACACTAGTCTCTCTCAAGGACTGTGTCAGTCTAGTCCGACTCGAGTGGTCATGAGCCTACCCTATCCTTCTTTCCCCTTGAACTATGCGGCAGTTAAATAGATAATTAATGCGCTGCTAAGATCAGGAAAGATCATAGTAACTTGAAGCACTGTCACACTCATAGGTCATGAATACACCACCATTACTTAGCGGATATTGACTACATGTCCCGGGCCACAAACTTGAAGGATTCGGAGGTCAATACTACCGCATTGATGGGAAATAGGATTTGCGAACTCGCCTAACTTATGAGCCTCAGTTCGTGAAGCTGAAGTGCAATGATGCTTTGTAGAGTAGCCGTGTGCGTTAGAAGAAAAGAAGGTAGATGTGCGAGTAGTGGATACGGTTAGCTGCTTGCGACTTGGAGGGAAGAGTTCTTGTGCACGTAGTTGATGGTTTGTTGAGACAGGTGCAATGACATACGAGAGGCTTAGTGCAGATGAGATACGAGGGAACTTAGTGAAGACGAGATGCGAGAAAGTTAGTTTAACCACGAAAGCAAGCTTTCGTGGTGGTGGGGAGGGTCTGGCTCTGCCAGGCGGCGCTTGTGCGCGTGGCTGGGAAGAGCGCTTGGGTCCGGGAGTTTGAAGAGAAGGGTTTTCTGAGAAAAGCCGGACGCCGAGAGGACAGACCCTCTGAGCGTGTTGTGCTCGAGTCTCGAGCTGCGGGATGAGGGGACCGCAGAGCAAAAGAAAAGCAAACGAGACCAAAACATACCAGGAGCATGGCTCGAAAACGAGTCGAGTGCCTTTTCAAAGGTGCCCGACCCCGACACAACACGAGACATGGAAGTGGAATCATGAAGACGGAGTGTTATTGGTAAACGATCGGTGAACAGCGTGCATATTAGATAGAATATAAAGGGGAAAAAGGAGCTAAGAAGGAATTGAACGAGTACGACGATATTCATGCATGGAAGATTGTAAACGCGTGAGTGCAATTGGAGTGGAAGAGGCTGTGGCAATAAATAGAGGAAGAACGGACTCGATCTGTCGCCAATATTCCAGGAACGCTCTCGACTTCCAACGCCCCTGGGTCGCCACGATGTCGGGATGAACACCCTCCAGAAGAAGTTCCGTGGCCCCGCCAATGCGGAAAGCGTGACCTGGCATGACTGGGTGACCTGCGGATGACCAGATGGCGTTGATGCGGTCCATGAACCAGGATTTGGTCATTGGAGACCACGAGCCGTTTGCTGTTTCGAAAGAGAATAAAGGTGCGTGAGAAGGGATGTTGGCATTGACATCGAGATGAAGTAGAATAGCGACGAGTGGGCAAGTGGGGTGATCCCGAGCGGTGACACTGATGTCTGCACCGTCGGTGCCCGTGGTTTTCGTCCAAGGAATGTGAAAAGAGAGCCGACGTACATTGTGGGATTCATGCGTCGTGATTGGAAGAATGGAGCGAGAAACATGCTTAGAGACGTCAAAGACGTTGGGACTGGGAATTAGAAGTTCACCAAGACTGGAAAGGAAGTTAGAGTGTGAGTGGAAGGAGAGGAGGAGGGGTCCCACCGACAGCAGGACCAAAAAGCCACACAGGAAATGGCGAAAACTGCAACGTCGAAAGAGTTTGAGAGATTGAGTCCTTGTCCCAGCTGCATAAGCGCATCTAAGGTCACAGGGGGACGCTGCGCTCGTTTTGAAGTGGGAGGAACGAGACGTGTAAGGCCACGTTTCATGTGGTGGAGGAGGGGAGAATTTGTTCCGTGCCACTGAGCGCCATTGACGATGTGCCAAAAATGTAGACCTGAAAGCCAATTGCTAGCGGTACTGTCAGAAATGGAACCTGCGGAAGATGCGATGAATGCGGAGAGCAGTGAGGCGGAGGCTGGCATGCGTTGATTCTCTGGAATGCGAAGCTTGTCGCAGTACTGTGTGAATCGAAGTAGTCCCGCGCCGTAGTTGCTGCGGGTGTTCTCGTCAAGAGATTGAGTAAGAACGAAAAACATCTTAAGGATGTCAGACTCGGGAAACAATTGTTCGAGTTCGTGTTGGGAGTTGAATCCGTGTGGAGTGGTCCAAAGAAAAACACGTTCGCTTGCGAGTACATGGGGGCGATGAGCGGAAGGAGTGATGGATGCATCTTTGCGTGGCTTGCGTGGAATGCGAGTGCGTCCATCGGGACGTATCACAGCGTTCTCGCGAATCTCGACAGAGTCAAGGCGATGTAGATTGTTAGAAGCGTCGAAGGTGGACTCTGGTCCATCTTCAGGGAGTGGTTCCATAGGTGATGAAAGGGGACAATTCGTCAGGGATAGGGATACGGAAGGGTAGACGAGAGGAGGAGTCAGGAAGGATGCCTCGCGAGATGGGATCCGCGAGGTTGATGCTGGTATTGACGTATATAAGTGAAATGGAGAGATCCGCCGCACGCAAGGTGGCTTCTGAACGTCTGATACACGTGTTGGAGGCGAGGTTCGAACAACGACCTTTACGGAAGGCACCAATGGCGCCCTCATTGTCACTGCGAATAAGGATATCGGCGTTGGAAATACCGAAGGTGGAGGTGACGGTAATCGCGAATTCGATGGCAATCGTCTCCAACCATCCGATGTCGTGACCAACAGGCTCTCGCCAGCCTTCACGGGTGACCCATGCCTCCCAGAACCCATTCCAACACAGGCCGATGCCTGTGCCGGTGGAGGCGTCAACCCAAATGTCATAGTCGCGTGTGGGAGGTCTGGGGGAAAGGAGACGCGGCGAGTGGTCATGCTCGAGTAAGTTGAGCCACCATTTAAGGTCAGATCTGACCGATTTCCACATGTAACGGGGGACGAAGTCTGTGGGGAAGTCCGCGATCCAGCGGTATAGAGCTGACAAGTAGGAGCGACCATGCAGAAAAACAAAGGCGCAGTGAGTAAGAGTGCCGCTGATTTTCTCAGCGGCCTTCTTGTGGACTTGGCGGGAAGAGTACATGTCCATGAAGGAACGGAGTCGATGAACGTACTTGAGACGTTTTGCTTCTGGGAGTGCGACGGTGCGAGTGGGAAAGTTGAACGTATAACCGACGTAGTCTTGGACGTCAGCGAAGTCAGAACCCTTGCTTTTGTGCCAAGGCACGTTGATGGGACCAATGTAGTCCTTCGCTGATTGGATATCGTAGCGATAGCGGAAAGGAAGACCGTTGGAGATGCCAAGGAAAGGACCATCTGGATCTGGGACGCGAATGACGAGGAAATCGTCGACCCATTTCCAAGTTGGACCGATGTTTGCGTGATGCCAGATATCGACAGTAGCATTGGCCACTTCCCCTTGAATACCGGCTGCGGAGGATGCGCCGAAAGGGAGGTTATGGTCTATATAGAAGAGATCGTGAAAACGCACCACTAAGTAGCGCTTGTGATCTGGAAGGATTGGAATGGTGCGATAGGCACTTTCGATGTCTAGCGAAGCCGCTTGAGTGCCCGGAGGGGCGGAGGCGACCTGCCGTGAGAGTGGGTAAGCAAAGGCTCATGGAGGGAGGATCGGGGAGGATCAGGTGAAGGGAAGGGTGCGCGGATGGACTGCCCACGAGCACTACACTCCTCAGCCACCTTTTTGGGTAGCGAGGTCATGCAATGAAGGTGGTAGTGGGGAGAGACGCACTGAAAGGGAAAGGAATGGGAGTAAAAGGACGTACGAAGGCAGCGACTTGTTCTGCGGTACCCCAACGAGTGGGAAAGTCCTTGGCGTCGATCTCATCGTTGATCGAACGACCTGGAGTGCCTTTGTATGATAGATTGCGACAGACGCGATGCTTGGGAGGTTCGCCAGGGGCTCCATCTTTGGAGGCGACTTGGAGAGGGGATGAACGAAAGGGACCGATTTTGAGTTCGAGTTCTTCTTGAGTGAAGGGGCCGCTGAAGCGACCGAGTGCGAGTTCGGAGTCGATGTACTCCTTGATGACATGTTCGTGTTCATTGGCGCTTGGAAGGTTGGGAGGAGCATATGTTTGTTGGATGGGGTCGAGATGACCGAGCGGGAAGCCATGCTTGATTTTGAACACGAGCTCTGGGTAATCATCAAGAAGATTAGCGTTGCGCAAGAAGGTATCGAGATTGTCTGCTGCGTAAGGAGTAATGATTTTGGAGAAGTCCGCGTCTCTATCATACATCAGGAAATTCACACATTCCTTAACTTCCTTAATCAGCTTATTTCACTTAACTTGAAACTTGTTTGCTCTCTCTCTCATCATTCACCTGGCATATCTCATATTTTTTTTGTGTGAAACATAACTAAACATGTATATTTATATATCTCAACATCTTTTTTCCGAATACATTCAAGTTGAAATTTTGGATAAGTAGATCCACTTTCACCAAGACATTTAAGTGCACATAAGTCCGTTTAAGGGCAAGTTAAGTAATGTGTGAATTTCCTGATGCTATGGAGTCTGTACAGTGCTGAGGTTGTCTAAGTATACATGATGCGGGGAAAGAGAAATGGGAATTGGGTCCGTGTTCCACCAAGAAAAGGGAATGTGGGACGGATCAGGTCCCCAGACATTTGCGACTGCAGGCACCATGCTCGGAGGATCCGCAGAGCGAACAGGCGTGGATTTCGCCTGTTTTGTGAGAGCGTTTGATGCAGGTTCGTTTGCCATTGCAGAAGATGTTAAAATCGACGCAGTATTTGACATCTGCGTTGGATCGTGATACGAGCTGCTTTTCGACAGCCTTCGCGTGTGATGACGAAGACGACGACGACGAGTCGGGGCAGTTGGGGAAGGTGTGTCCAAGTTGCCCGCATATGAGACAGAGAGGAGGGAGGCGTTCTGAGTCATTGGATTTAGTGGGGGCACGAAAGGACTTGTCGGTGTTCTGTGTCTTCCGAAAGGAAGAGTCCCTCGGAGGGTAGGGCTCGTGACGATGACCTTTGAGGTTGGTTACCGCGTCACTGACGACCTTGAGGGATTCCTTTCTGGCAACACGACCTTTAATACTCTCTAGCTGACGGTAGTACTTAACTTCGTCAAGCGCTTGAGGGTCTGCTGCGTAGGATGCGCGTTGTTCGATATCGAACGTGAGTATGGCAGCCCAGTTGTCCGTGAAGTCGGGATGCTTGCGTAGGATATCGTAATGGTCGGCCCAGCGAGAGTGAATCTCGGGAGAGGCATATTCCTGGAGGAAGCGGATGTAACGAGCCCAGGCCTCGTGCCACTCGGGGATGCTGATGTCAGCTTCTGCGGGGAATTGTGAGATATCGAGAAGGTGGCATTTGGTGGGAACCGATCCTCGATGGGAGGAATAGAAGGTAATGAACTTTAAAGTAGAGGATTCGAGGAAAAGGCGTCTGGTAATCTTCGAGGTAAGTAAGGAGAAAGGAATATGCTGGTTGTTCTTGGCTAGCTCTAGAATGTATGAATGAATGCCATAAACGTCTCGGACAGAATTGGAAGAAGGAGGGGGTCGTTCCTTGGCGACGTCAAAGATAAGGGAGGGAACTGCGCTCGTATTATGGGTAGTACTAGAGGAAGGAACGGAAGGTGGGGTTAAGGATGCGTTCATGGACGCTTGGAAGTTTAACTGTTTGGAAGGGGATAGCTGCTGGAAGGCGGCGAGCATGTTAGACATATTAATGGAAGTGACGTTGGAATTAGGTGTAGTAGGTCTTGGAGTTGTGGGAACAGGAACGGTGGGTACGTGTAAAGAAGGGGGAACACTACTATTGGCGGACGAAGAAGGAACGTTAGTTGAAGAAGAGGATGAAGCGACGGTGTTGGCGATTGTATTGGTAAAAGAAGGAGGAACGACGAGAAGAGCTTCGTCATTCTCCACATTAGTCTCGCCTAGATCGCGACGTGTTTGACGCGCCTGATTGCGCGTGGAAATGATAAGATTCTCGGCGATAATTTGATCGCGTGTGAGAGTGGTTCTACCGGCAGGGGGAATGCTATTAGTCATAGTGGTAGAGGAATTCTAAGGACTGAGGGAATGAATATGATACGAAAAAAAAGTGACTAAAAATTCAAACCGAGTGCCAGAGGATGGTGGTACGAGGTGAAAAGAGTCAAAGAAGCCAAAGCGTCGAGACTCGTACTTATCTATGTGAGTGCGCACGGACCTGGTGCTTTGGGAGTGCGGGAACTGTCAAGAAGAATATCACATGCGGCTTACAAAGCCCTGGATCAACGTGGTGCACTCGCGGGCTCGTACCCGCTTTGATCATCCAATGACGTGGTAGATGCAAAAGCCACCGAGACGCCTGCTGATATAAAAGGGATCGAGTGTATGCATGCCATACTAGGAGCCCAGACAGCATCGTCAGGCCACAAACTGAAGGTTCGGAGGTCAATACTACCGCATTGATGGGAAATAGGATTTGCGAACTCGCCTAACTTATGAGCCTCAGTTCGTGAAGCTGAAGTGCAATGATGCTGAACAACGAAGTAGTCAAAAGAATCCAGAAAAAAATGCGTTGATTTTCATTAGGGAAAAGAAATTTATTTCATACTAGGATAAGTTCTTGTGTTTGAACTTTGGGTCAAAAGGACCAAAGTAAACACATATGGCTGGTTTTCCCATCTAAGCTGTCGCAGCAATTTCACCGCGTGCACGTCCGCTGGCTACAGCGTGCGTTGCGTCGCGTCTTTATTGATCTCCAAAGCGATTAACCATCTATAGAGTCTAGACTGTGATTCTTCATGTCTTTTCTTACTCTCTTCATCAAACCTTTGGCCTACATCTCTGTTCCTGTTATCATACTTCGAACAATCGCCTCAGCGTCTCCCGTTGGGCGTTATTATGCTCAACTCACTATTTACCTTGGAACACTGGCAGTAGTCTCGACATGGGGAGTCTTTGTTGCAGTCGGAATGACACTGATAGGTCGCAGGCATGACGTCAACTATGTCGTTGCCCGGTCGTTCTATGCCATTGCTAGTCGTGTTTTGGATATCCAAGTAGAGGTCGAGGGCGAGGAGCATCTGCAGACATGCCCTATGGTCATGGTGGGCAATCACCAGAGTATGCTTGATATTTTGTATTTGGGAAGGTATGTGTCAAAGCTTACGAGTTGACTTGATTCATATTGTGTTCCGCATGGCGCTTGTAGGATGTTCCCTAGGAAAGCGTCCATTATGGCTAAGAAGGAGCTCCAATGGTCGCCTCTGGGTCCCTGGATGTTCATGTCGGGTGCTGTGTTCGTAGATCGTGGAAACAGTACAAAGGCACATGGATCGCTCGCAGCTGCTGGAGATGAGATGAAAGCGAAGGGCATTTCGTTGATGATGTACCCTGAGGGCACACGACACTGCCAGGAGGTGCCATCGTTACTGCCTTTCAAGAAGGGTGCTTTCCACCTCGCTGTTCAAGCTGGGATACCCGTCACACCTGTTGTTTGTGAGAATTACTGGAGAATTTATCGCAAGGGTGTGTTCGGGTCAGGTACCATCAGGGTCCGAGGTCAGTAGGCAATTCTGCGGCACTTAACTCGTTTGAATTTATGGCCGCACAATTTCACTGATTTGATCATTCGTTTTACAGTTCTCCCACCCATTTCAACCACGGGACTCTCTGTATCAGACGTCCCTGAATTGACGACGCAAGTCCGTGATCAGATGTTGGCGACTTTACGTGAAATTTCAGTCAAAGTCGCCTCAGAAGAAGACATGAAACCAGCCGAACAACCAGAAATGAAAGTTGATTCGCCGCCTGTCGCAGAACCGGATCCTATCCAGGCTACCCCTGTCGAGGTTGCGTCCGATGAAGTTCCGGACGCGCCAAGCGATGAGGATGGCAGCGAGACTCCAAGCATTGACAATTCGTTGTCTCAGTCGTTGAGGCAAGAAGGAAGTATCAGCGAATATGGAACGGAGACAGACGATGAGGGGATGGTAGTTGTTGGCAGACAGCATCACTAGTTCAATAAATGGCATTGGCTGAGCGCTGAATAGATAGGTAATATTGCTGGCTTCTGGAACACATCCGGTGCATTATACCATTCTTGACACCATTATATAGCTGTTCATAATATGTTGGGATTCCGGACCGACTTTGATTTTATACCATTGGATGTTTGTTTCACGATTTAGTCCCACAAGAACCACGGGTTTCCCCGCATTTTCTATAGCGTTTGTAGCGCCTGCCTCGAGGCTTCTTCGAACAAGCGCCGATTACCTAAAATGCAAAGAAGAAGATCGCGTCGCGTCACGCTCTTATCCTTCCCAGAAGTTCCCCGCTGATATACGCATTTTGTCTGCAGGGTTGCGCCAATGTTGTGAACAGATGGTTACTACTTCAAAAATGATTCAACATTCCTGGCTTATGGCCAATTGTTTTTGGTAGTTTCGAATTTTATAACGTCAGCTCGAGAAGTGCAAAATTTTGAAATAATGTTCAGGTCATTCTCATTCGCCCACGATTCCGAACCGTTTGCCCGACTTTCGCTCGGGTAAGAGCTTGTTTCCCAGCTGCCACTCATAAGAAGAGTGTTTGGGTTTGCTATATAATCTAAAACAATTGCCTTTAAGACCGCTCTCCTTTCCTCTCTTGCCTCTTGGACTCCCTTCCTATACCCGTCTCTAGTACTCACGTACAGTTCTTCAGACATGACCGCCACTAAAGTTCTTCCAGGTAATGGCATTCGCCACGATGGCTATAACAGAGCTGGACTGACAATGATGTTTCAGAATGTTGGGGTCACCGAGGAGTGAGTCAAACCAGGTTAAATTATGGGCAATACCACTCGACACTAAGCCACTGCCCGTAGGCTTCAGCAGTTTTTCCAGAGAACACCCTCGCCAGCTTTGAAGCTGCCATCAATGATGGGGCAGACGGCATCGAGAGCGGTATTTAATAACCCTCGCCTCTGTTAGTCTCCATAACCTGTATCCCAGACGTTCACGTGTCGTTGGACGGCGTCGTCGTAATGTTTCATGATCCAGGTTTGTACATTTGTCTCTTGTTCCGATTGGCTCATCCGATGCTCCGTGCGTTCTACAGACCTGGAAAGGACCACGGGATCAAAAGGTTTTGCGCTTTCATTCCTAGGCACGTTCGTGATTTGACCAATGAATTTAGGCTTAATTAGGGAACGGCATTGGTACGGCAAAGATGGAATGGAACACCTCCTTACTGTCAAACAACCTCAACAATGTATCCCCACGTTCGCGCAGACTATCGCTCTTTTGATGAAGGTAAGTCCCATCGTATCTATGGCGCCCGTGCGCTCATCTTATCGTTGCACACATTCGTTGTAGCCCGAGAACCAGCACGTCAAGTTTAACGTTGACGTCAAGGTTCAGAATGACCCTGACCGCCTCTTCTCGCTCATGCACGATGTTATCTCAACGCAGCCTGATTGGCAGACGAAGTTGGCCCCCCGCATTCTGCTGGGCCTTTGGCATCCGCGTTTTGTGGCTTTTGCGAAAGCGAGATTACCATATTGCAGGCGCTCACACATTGGTGTGAGCCTTTCAATTGCCCGGAAATATTTCTGGGATGCCGTGGAGGTGTTTTCAATGAGGTTCGCCTCTTTGACCACTTATGATGGCCAGAAGTAAGTTTGATGCTTTGGTGTCTGAGTGGCGGTGCCATGACGGTATGGCACAGGTTCCGGAATGAGTGCAAGGCTGCGGGCAAGAAGATTATGGTATGGACAGTAAACGAACCGGAGCACATGATGGAGGTGGGTGGCTTCGTTCTTATACTGCCACCTCCAGCCTCAATTTCCGACGCAGGCTGTACGATGGGGCATTGATGTCATTCTTACGGACGTGACGAAGAAGTGGCTCGCACTGCGTGCTGCTCTACAAGGTAAGGAACTTATTTAAGTGGTGTGAACAGGTTATTCACCGTGCTATTAGTCGATTACGACTCTATGCTGTCCCAGTACAGCCGATGGTTTCTCTGGACGACCTGGAAGTTCTATCTGCCCCCTATCTGGGCCAATCATCGATCCACAATAATGTACCTCGAAGGTGCTGCAGGTCCATTTGACAAATTTTCGCTACCCGAGTCGTCTGTGACTGTAGTGTTATGACGGATTCTTGGAGCGGGATTGCATTATGATTTACCATTGGATGTCCTCGTTTGACGGGGCTTGCTATTTTGGTTACACGTTTATTACTGATTACTTGAGCTGGAGGGTATAGAAGTAGATACATTGTTCTATGATTGAATCATCGCACGATTGGCATAAGTTTGCAGCGTCATGCCAAATGACATTAATGCTGTGTTGATAATGACTCAACGGGCCGTAAATGGCGAATGAACATGTGGTCTAGGGATGGTTAAAACCGTATGCGTTGACTGATTGCTAAACTTGCCCCTCTGTTCTGATTCCACTTCTCACCCGGCTCCGAGGTCAGGCGCCTTTGTTTGCGCGTCCATATCATATTTATCATTCTAGTTACCCGTAGTCATGAACTCGTCACAGCACCATCAGCAACCTCGCAGAACGCACAGAAAGCATTCCTCAGTCTCAAGACTGTCTTCCGACACAGTACAGACTCTCCCAGAGTACTCGGCTCCGCTCAATTGGAATAAATCATCCAATTCGGCGTTTTTTGCAGGAGACGAGTCCGATAGGCCGCCTGACTACCCTGATAGTGAGGAGGCAGACGCGGCAGACACGGAGGAGCAAGCTGTGGCTTACGCGCCACAACGTTTTCAGCTTAATTCGCCTCGACGCACAGCACCTCACACACGCAGACGCAAACGCCAGTCAGTCTCTGTTCCAGCAGCCGACCCATTTCTGGACGCGCTGCTCGAGCGCAGTGTACACGCACTTGAGATGTCAAATGCGCTGATGCAGAGCTCAATCTCCACTCAATGCAGTCTTTCGGCGTTGCTTTCATCTGAGGTCGGACCGGACCGTTCTCTCGAGGTTCGTGCGAGGAACCTTTCAACGCGAATCAGATTGAACAGCGGTGTGCATGGGACATGGATGACACATCTGGAAGAGATATCGAAAGGTGTGGATGGGCTGTTTGACGAGGAGGTTAGCGACATCAGTCCAGTCAAATCGGACGATTCCGCGATAAGCCAGAGTCTCCCTACATCAAATATCAGGGATTTGCGGCATCCTAGGAGAAGACCGTCAATACTGGAGCTCAACGGCTCATGCTCGAGCGCATCACAGCTTCAATTTTCGTTCCCTAAACGCGATTTACTCGTTGCGCCTGCCCCTAGGGCACTCACCCAGTATGTCGAATCAACAGCTGATCCGGGCATGATCATTTTGCCCTCCACCCTGGGGTTACGGGCCTCTACTTCATCGCACTCGGTCGATTGGCAGGATCACACCGTAGTCGCACAGCAGAAAGCGCCGTCCTCACGCTCATTACCTTTGTTATCGGGACAACTTCGGGATGTTCCCACTCCAGCACACAGTTTTCTCTCCAATATAGTGAAGCGCTCAGAGTCAGCCACACCTCCACCAACTGATACGTCGTCCCCTCGTGCTTTTATTTCACGGCGTGGTTCAACGAGCACATGCAGCACTGAGCGAGGATCGAAGTCGTCTCTGTCCCCTTGCTCAACACAGAGGAAACAATCATCCCCTGATCGCAATCGCAAACCAGAGTCTACATGTCGATCTCGATCCACGACGCCTAGACGACCTGTAACCCCTCTTCCCCGCATAATGACTCCACCCATCGAGGAGCTTTCCACCGCTTCATCAGATTCATCAGATCACCCTACTGGCTACCGCACCGTTCAGTCTCTTCGCAAAATCCTTGATGAGCAATCATCCTCTACCTCCGCTAACTCTCCCCCTCAAAAAGATTCTAAACAGAGTCGGTCACCCAATTTCATGCCTGTCACTCCTGCCCCCGCTCCGGTTGCTGGCACATCCACTGCCACTGCCTCTATATCCCGTCTTTTCACGAAAGGCAGACATTCATCCTCTACGCGTCCCCCTTCCCCACCTACACATTCCTCTCTGAAGGTATTATCTGTACCTCCGACGCCTCGCTCATCACCAAGTGCAGGTAGCCTCTCAGATATGTTTGGAAACGGTGTGGCCAAAGTCCTCGGGAATGATCCTCCCTCAGGCGTGTCGACGCCTAAGCGCATAAGCTTTGCGGAGCTCCCAGAGTCATATGCCAGCTCACGTCCAGGAGCTTCGAAAATCTCGGAAAAGCGGAAGAGCCGGAACAGAAAGCGCAAGGGGAAAGACAAAGAAGAGGAGGAGGCACTTGGATGGTTTGAGAGATTGTTCACTGTGGGGCCCATGAGCACAAGCTCTGTACGGATCGATGATCGTATGGAGGAACGCATGTTCCGAGGGCTAGGGAGTCGACCTGGAGGTGGGACATTAGATGATTGGGCGGTATAGAGTCGATATCGATCAGAATCGGAGGAATAAGTTATGGGAGTGTGTATGAATGAGTCTTATCCCCCTTTTCTTCACTTTTACTCACTAGTTATTATGACGATGCTTCTGTTATGACTTATGTTTGATTGCTACGTTTATTTTTGGCACGTCCGCTGACCTTACTTATATACTGTACACTGTCTGGCAGTGTACCATCACCTATACATGTACTTCGAGTTACTGAGTACTGTATTCTTGAGCTGTCTCGATATCACGCATCGACTGAAGTGGTCGACCATAAGAAAAGCTGGCATATAGCATAACAAAAAGAATACATGAGGCATATAGTAGCAGAAATTGGCATAGATCGTCCGTATCGGCAGTCCAACGAGAAAAGTAACGTACAATGCCCACTGCAAATTCCAACACCATTGATGGATAGTTGCCCCGAATCGCTACAAGAGGGCCCGTCCATAGGTGACGACAAGGCCACCGATAATCCCCGCAATTGCCATCTGAAGAAACTCATGACCGACTGATCGCAGGTTCTCTTGAACCGCCAGCCCACCAGGAATGCTGTACATCGACTGGTCAAAGGTTGCATTGCGCATTGTGGGCTGATCCACAGTATCGCAGAGCTGTGCGTTCTGCATGATCGGAGCCGCTGCGTCACTTTTGGAGTCGTTGAAGTCTGCCGTCGTGCCCGGGGCGAAGGCGCCTGGCATGCGTTGGGAATGTACTGCGTACTGGAGGTCTTCCTCACGATCACTGAGAATGACCCACACCGTTTCTTGCGATTTCTCTCGCGGTATCTTGGCGAGGTGTGAAGGGGGCGCTTGCATCACGCTAAAGAGTTTCCCCTCGCGTCGTGCAGTGCGTTGGACTTTTGGAACGTCTTGACGAGGGACGCGGTACACGCTGTACAATGGCGTGCCTGCACGGAGGGCCGTGTTAAGGCTTACGTCGGTGACAGGCGATTGCGAGAATGAGGACCACTCGCGCGGAGGCGGCGAGTGAGAGCAACCCGATATGTAGGTATCAAACTGTGGTTCGGGGGATTCCTCCTTGATGGGAAAGTTGGGATAGTAGTCGAAAGGGTCCGAATTACCGGCCCAGTCGTCGCCTGGATAGTCAGGACTAGGAGAATGATCCGTGGCGACGGGCGAAATGTTTTCCTTTCCTGACCCTCCATCAGACAGAGGCTCTGTAGGTGTGAGGGACACATCGCGGTGAACCTTCTCATGTGGTCTTTCGCGAGGCGGCGAGACCCAATTAGGGTTTCGCCAGTGCCAGCGATCGCCAGGTGGAACCTTAAAGCCGTGGAACTCATATGTAGGTGGTGGTGTATCGGGGGGCAAAAGAAGGTGCGATTTACGCTCAGCAGGCCCAGGGCAGACGAAATTGTTGTTCTTCCGCGTATGTCCTGCCATAGTCGACCCACACTTGTGACACATTGGACGCTTCCTTTGCGATGTCACGGTGTTCTGTGCGAAAACCATTGCTGTACGACGAGTTTTTTGAGTGAAGATTGTTCTTCTGTTCATCATGTTGAGTGAGAAATAGAACGGAAGGCGGTTGCGTCAAATGCAGGCAAGTCCGACCATAATGAGAATGTAGGATAGACGTCAAGAGGGCACATGACTCACCGGCTGCTGTGTGATTTTTTTGTTGGCAGCGGGGCACTACAGTCTCACTCCTGAGCTTATAAAAAGTTCGCCCAGCAGCAAGCCCTGCACAACATGACGTTTTGCCGATGGTTCGCAGAACAAGCCCTTGAATTCGACATGAAGGTCGCGCTGGAGACAGGAGTAGAAGCTCACTGGCGGATGGTAACCTGCAGAAGGCGTCGCATGCCATCGTTGAATGTTTGTTCAAGTGTACAAGAAGTCCTTGTACTTTTCATACACACCATTTGCAACGTGCCCAAATAAGCACCCAGAAAAATACAAGACGTTTCAAAGCCAACCTCACCATGTCAACAAATATTGCAATGTTCAGATGTTGTATTCTTGGTTGTTTAAGTTGTTCGGGGAAACACTTCAATGGTGATATTGCAAAAGTACGGATCACATCTAAATAACAAACATTCTGAGCAAAGCTGTTGCTATCTGCAAATGGACGCAATGGACCTCAGGACGCAGATATTGCAACTACTCTTTCTCCATATGACCTCCCGATGCACCTCGACTGACAAAACTTGTATAGGCGCCTCTAAGGTCGACGTCTGGCTATGAGGTTCTGTTTCTTTGGTGATAACTTGACATAGACCTCCCCCGTTCTAGGAGTCTGAGCTGCAGCCGCGGCATCCTAGCGAATAGAGACGTCAGTCGTAAGCGCGGAACGGAAATTCAAGCACTTACCACAATGTACGCATTCAACAACTGTACCCGACCGCACCTGTGCTTTTGGCACACGACAGATGCAAGTAGAGCCTTGATAGTTCATATCCTGGAAAAAGAGTTAGCAATGTCTCAACGAAGTAGGTGAGTAATACCTTGGTCTGGATACATCTTAGACAGCACAACTTCTCATAACCTGTCTTCTTCCATTTGGCTATCAGGCTGAAAAAATCGACGTTCAGCATGTGATAGGGCATCAGAGACAAGCAACTGACTTACTTCGCATCTGCGTATCCCTCCTTCAAGAGCCAGTCGTAAAGCTCCTTCGTGATAGCTTCGCGCTTGTAATAGAGCTCATAGATGTAACGCGACCGGGTATGTGAGATACGCATGATGGGCCAGAGGGACTCGGCCTTGCGCTTGCCCTCATGAGACTCATTCTCAGCGTCTCTCATCTTCTTCGCATAATCATCGAGAATCTGAGACAATGTCAGAAATAGAACAGCCTGCTGCTAGTCAATACCTACGCTCTCAATATCTTCGTAGCCTTCTGGGGGCTTCTTCGTCCTCGTTGTGCGTATTCTGGGCATTGTTAATCACGACGAGGAAGTGAGGCCGACCCGTGAGAACTTTTCTTCGACACCAATTTCTGACAAAGCTAGCTTTCCATTTTAGGGTCTTTTGTTTCTTGTCCCAACTCGTCGATGTTGTACCTTCTCTGGCTGCGTCTTGTTATTTTTTTGGCGTTGGTGGGCCCCTACGAAGCCACGATATCGCGTATTTCGTGCCCGAAGAAGTCTTCTCTCCAATTTTTTTTTGTGGTCTAGACTCTTTCATGGCGTAAAGACTTGCTAAAGGTCGGCCGCAGCTTGCCAGTGTGTCTCCTTGTAATATGTAAAAAGTATTATGGCCGATTATGTGTTGCCCATATAGTGAGTGCTTACGTTCTAGTATGGAACAGCTTTTCTCCCCGTTGCTCGCTGCATGATGAATCTTAGATTAGTCTTGTCGTAGAAACGCAATCCTTCCACATAACAGCCGAGTATTACATGCGTCCCGTCATGAAAACACGGGATTACGAATGCGGTGAGCACTGGCTCTATCTATCGGTTAGACTTGTTATCGTCCAGCCGTGGGCTCTGCAAATAACGTCCGATGTCAAGCGATTTATCAAGGTTGTTGTTCCCGAACCTTCTGCAGACAAATAATTATAGCACGAGTTTCACCGGCATCGCTGTATTACCCTTTCGACCCGCTGGCTGTCTGTCGCTTCTACATAGAACAAAGCCACGAGGCCAGCAAGAAGTCAAGCACTCAAAGCGGTGCTCTATGCACTGAGTCTGGTCTCCTGCGTTCGTTAGGATGCCGATAACCCACATTGCGCATTACAGCTGTTTCAGTGGAAAATCCAAAGAAAATATCCACATTCCTTTTGGAGCACCCAATCTTTTCGTTCTTAACTTGGCTACGAGCAGGATGTATCACGATCGAAGACCTGGCGGTGGAATTCGTGGCAACCGCACTCCTCATTGGTAGTCTTGGGGGTGCCCGTACCTGCACGGATGTACCGCTTGATATTTTGGCCATGTGGACTGCAACGTTCACATTCCTCACGACTTCGCGTGATATTCGTGTACTTTCGTACTTGTTCTCTTGTTATAGCTAGCTGCAAGGCCGTGGAGCATGCGATATATACAGTGTCATCTGACGCGCTTTGGATGGCTTCTGGACTTCGTCAAACGCACACAAATTATTAACTGCACAAACGTGATAATCTGCCTCGTTTACAAGTACTGCAACTCAGCGCGATAGTAAATATACGTGTGTTATGTAAGGCGGTGCCAGACACGATGGGTGTGGGAGGCGCTGCATAACTTCAACAACGTCGACTACATCCATCAGGCAGTGCAGCAAACTCACCTCGACCGCGTTTTAGGAGTTTTCTACTATACTTTCTGACGGGCCCGGCGTTTTAGGCATACCTGTTGGGCAATTCTTCCGCTCTACTTTCAACATGCCACTCGTCGTTCCTGCTCTTCGGCTGTTCATGGTTTTTATGAATGTGTATGACACGTACAAGTCTCTCAAAATACCACCTGGACGCAAGGGTGGTCTCCCTAGCGTCAGGGCAATGACTCAGAGAAAAAGGGACCTCAAAGGATGTCTTGCAGTTTGGGTTGTTTGGGTAAGGCATCGCCAGTATGTCACCCGTAGCTTACTAGCATACTCATGCTGTCGTGCTGTAGTGCTGTCTTGCAGCATATGAGAGAACTTTTGACCGTTTTATCAGCTTCATCATACCGTTCTACAGCGAAATCAAGTCAGTTATGCTACTGTTTCTCCTACTGACCCGTGCCAAGGTAGAACATCGATGACTTCTCCATACAAGCGAAGCTAACGACTTTTTTACGCAGGGGGCTGAACCTCTGTACTTGCATATTCTGCGCCCACTTATCAAACCATATGTGGATACCCTAGACCCATTGCTTGACTTAGCAAGGGACATTGGAGATTTTCTGTTTGCTCTCTCGCAAGTTCCGCTCAATTATGTACTCTCCCTGTGCTCCGGTCTGTCTTGGCACACAGAAGAAAATGAGTCAGCCGCCGACTTTTCCGAAAACACCCCAGGATTGAGCACGACACGCTCCAGCAGCGACTCTAGCATACCCATTGTGGCCAAAGCATATGCTACCGTGGATGTAAATTCGCGGGTTGCGGAAAAGCGCTCGGTTGCTGTCCGCAGCGTCTCCGATAATAGGGTGCGACCCAAGTCCCGTCATCCTTCCGTTGATTCCTACGAGAGCATGTCGCTCCGCGTGCGACATTCCAAATCGTCCTCGATGTCAACTCTCCCACATTATCCTAACAACACAGTTGGTCGTATTCATGCGCGTCCCAGCAATACCAGAACAGCTGCACATCAGATTTGGTATCCCCCACCACCTGCGTACGAAGAGGAATACGGACGAAGCCATTCGTCTATTAAACGGCCGGAGATGGCCAATATATCCACTCCCAATTTGGCAACCCCTCCACCAGCGGTTGTCGTCAGCGAACCAGCTGACGAAGACTGGAGAGGATATCCACCTTTTCCTTCGGCATACCCACCGACGCCCATGGCTGCATCTCACTCTCTTCCTGGAGCCACGCCATCCGGACAGAATATTTCCATCAACTCACCTTCTGCCCAGATCACTGTAATTTCGCCCATTCCGGAGGATGCACTGGTGGACCGCGGCCAGGATTTTGATGTGTCGCTCCAGCAAGCGCATGAGCCCGCGAGCCCCGGCTCTAGCAGCTACTCGAGCGACGCAAACAGCAGCTTACAGGTTCATCCTAGTATAGATGGGTTCCAATCATCTGGTGGTGTAGACAGCCAGGATGAGAACGAGGATGCGTATATGGATGATGAAGATGATTTTGATGTCACTTTACGGACTCCCTATCGCTCATTCCCGTCGTCAGTGGCATCCAACGCGTCTTCCTCTGTGGGAAGCTTGCCTAGTGCTTTGAGCACGTCTCTGCGCACCAGCAGCTCATCAGAGTCCACCCGCTCCTTTCATACATCTGATTCGTCGCAATATGCAGGACAGAAACGCCCATACCCGACTGTTACCATGACAAGTCGAATTGCAGCTGTCAGCGCTATACCCAGGAACACCACCATGCGTGGCAAGGCTACTACTACTGCCATATCTTACAAAAACGACCTTGACTCTGGCCCTAGTGAAACTGACGACGGCAGTGAAGACAGTGATGATGATGACAGTGGAGCCAAGAGGAGGAAAGTTCTCGAGCCTACGCGGCGAACCACGTACCTGCGTCCTACTGCTAAACCCACTGCAAACGTCCGGAAGCCTCCATTGACTACCAGAAACTTCCCAGCATCCGCTCGCGGGAAAGTCAGTGCCCCTGCGCCAAAAACTGGTATTCGCGGTGGTTCGCGCGCTGCACCTCAGACGGTAGGAGCAGCTTCCCGTGGAGATACCTTGCGCGGGCAAAATCGAAGAAGTACAGCAAAATTACCGTCGCAAGACGCTGGGACCTATCCTCGCACCGTGACCGCACGAAACAAGACTTGATGTCGGTTTCGTGACTTTCCAAATTCAATCTAGACTCTTTCTGAGCTCCCCTTTCATCCACGCATGAGCACGATTATCATTCATTGTACACAAGACCATGTTGTTATCGCAGTACATACATATTCCATTGTTTGCATTGTTGAAGAGCTTAGGCCAAGACCAATTAAGACGGACCTACGAGTGAAACTTCCAATAGAAAAACAGCCAATCAATTTGCAGGCAGGGCGGTGCAAACACATTTCGATTCTGTTATGGCGCCAGAATGTAGTTGAGAAAAAGCCGAGAAACAATTGCAAGGCGTGTTCAACTTCTGATAGAAAAGAGTCACGGTTTCGAGTGAGCCTCGTACTAGTATCAAGGTGTGCACGTGATAAGTGGAAAATCATTTGATGGCGGCAGGTTTCGGATCCGCACCCCTCGGAGACAGCAGATTTCTGTTCTGGTGCTAGTTGGCAATGAACACTGATCCAATCATGAGTGAGTGTTTTTAAACGTTCAAGACGTGGTGAAATTTGGAAAAAACTTGTTGAGCAGCTTTCGAACTTGCTCTAAAAGATTTCTGTCCGTCACACTAAGACTGGTCAATTAGATGAACTCATCTACGAGTCGAAGAACATCATATAGATTAGCGCCCTGGCCCAACCCTGGCCTCCCGTCATTTGCCAACGCAAATTTTAATTTGATGCAACAGCAAGAAGGAACCGAGTTTGGCGCCGTTACGATAGTCATCGATTATCCCCTATAGATCTGTTTCCCACTTCCACACATTCTGCATCAAGGGTAGTGTGTGTCCATCATGTTAGCTCCAGCTTGCCAACCGCGCGCAGCGCTAGTTGGATTCGAGAGAGTGCAGCCCTCGCACTGACGGTAAAGTTCTCCAAGCAATGTACAAAGTTTTTGCGGCTCCTCTTGGCATAGCACAGGTATACCTGCGGGTCGGAAGATCAACACTAGGTACCCGGATACGTACCAACGGAGATGATGATACATCTGAATTTATTGAGGTAGACTGAGCGAGCGAGGTAGTGTCATTAACAGTATGGTGTGTACTGCTGAATCACTGAGTTGTAATCACTAATATTGATAATGTGTCTCCGACATGGAAGAATATGACCTGGTAGGAATCTTGGAGATAGCGCGCGCGGCTACCCGTGAACATACTACCCGTGCTGCACATCTCTACGCCGTCACGGTACCCGTGCTATACCCTATTTGCGATCCCCGTTCAAAAACGCAGTGTCCACTGGTGCCGGTGAAGTCTTGCTCGTGAATATAAAGTGCAGCTTGAGGGCCTACAACGTACTCGCTCCAGCCCGATGTCCACCCGACAATTATTGTGGTGCACCGCAGTGCGCACTGCGCCGCACGGCCGAACAGGGACCGAAACTTCTAATTTCTCGCTCTGTAGAGTTCATCGAGCTGCACCAATCATTCGAATATTCAAGACACATGAAACACCTCAACACGTGGTAGCCTCGAGGCAAGAGTCATTGCATTAATCGAAACCAGTGTTATCATCGTCGGTATCCTTTGACGCTGGCGCCTACATGCGCCCACAAAAGGCTCGGTGAAATCTCAGTACAGCTTGGCGAGTGACAATTACTTCTAAAGCGGTCTCACCAAACTGTCTTCTGCACGCGCACTCGTAATAACGTACGCATGCACTAAGTAGTAGCCGGCGTTACTTGGACAAACTTTGATATAAGACCTCGCGCAACTCAGATCAAATGGCTCGCACACCCTTGTGTGCCAGTGATTCATTGTTCTTCCCTTTCATACCTTACGATACCTCATGGACGTTCGCGGAAATGGTCTGGGTCGTGTCATAGGTCGTGAACTCCGGTGTATACCACCCAGATTTGTAAGACATTCAAAATTTGATATTTATTCTCATCAAGTCTAATAGCTCCTCTCCACAGCTTGATTCATGTTGGGGACTGAAATGGTGCCCCAAATACTATGCTCGAGGACCAAGCGAATTCGACATAGGGGTTTTAACACCGGATGGAAAGTACATCTCCTTCAAGATTGATGGCTCCCTGACTACGGAGTATGCAGCTCATGATAGTATTGCGAACTTGAAATTATCTTCAGGCCTGCCCAACACCACCCATCGTGCTGATGGTCAGCTAGGATCGAGGAGACTCGATCCACCTTCTTCACCATCCTGGCACTTCCGCGTACCTGCGTCTCCCATACGTACTGTGCACGAGAAAACACAAGATCGACCTGATTTCATGTACTCTCATGTCACTCCCGCCCATTCCTCAGCGCCTCTGATTGCGCCGGGAAGGACGGAAGCAACGCCGACCATACCCATCCCTAGATCAGGACTCATGTTGTCGCCGATCAAGTCCCTCTCAGGGCCCTATACATCAGAGCTCTCTTATGCTCTGCTTCCAGAACATTCGTCGCACTTAGCACAGACCTGTAATGCCCAGACACCCCAGCATTTATATCATTTAAGCCCCCAAATTATACCTGCTGTATCGCCGGATTCAGGTGCCCTGCTGTATGGCATAGCGTCACAGGATGACGCCTCCTTGGAGCGTCTAGTCTCAGATCGAGGAGACGTGCAGGCACACTATCCTCCCCTGGACAGCATCAATACCTATTCCACACCACAAGTTCACGTCCTGACTCCTGCCATGCAAACCCCGCAAAATCCATGGAACAACTTCGATTTCTCTCCTGCATCGACGACCCCAATGACATGTTCAACGTCGTTCAGCACTGACTCCAGTTTGATTGGAGAGTTCGAACAACATCATGGTCCATGGATTGCAACTCCAATGTCGGGACTAATGAGAATGGGCATGGAAAACTCGCCGCAATCCAATGACCAGTTGGAGGCAGGGATGACGGACGAGTACTGGCAGCTGCATCAGACTCTCCCGCGTTTCTCGCCGATGCATCAATCAAGAGGGCTATCCCCTATCGATATGGGTGTGGATCAGCTGCCAGGCACTGGTGAAGGAGAGGAGACTGCGTACAATCCTTCCGATACCTTTCTCTTCTCCACCGCCTTTCATGGTGCCTTCGCTTGCTGACGGCGGCCACGGCCCACTGAGCAGCCGCTGAGATAGGCTGCTGTCCAATACATCCATCTTTCTATTTCCGCTATTTCCAATAATCTGGTAAACATGATGCGCCCTCATGGTACTGCGCTATGTTGCGTGTTGTTCAATAGGCATAGCTGGCTATGCCGCAGATCAGTTCATGAACACAAGCAAGACAAAGGGACCTTCAACGGTGGTATTGTCAAAAGGGCGCAGGAGTAGTATATTCTTTACATGATACCCCAATGATAGCCATATGCTTTCGTAGCATAATTGTCATATAATTGATGTCGCTTTTGATAATTTTAGCATCTCTGAACCTGCATGGCGGCGTTGTAATAATTCGATGTTCGATGGGAATGCGGAAGTCGACGTCCTTGCAATTGCACATTAATATTGACCTCCCGCGAGGTGGCTCAAAGGTGGCTTGACAAATCACGCCACACACCTGCAGCCGTGCAGGCTGCCCAGCGTCTGCAGCAAACCGTGGAAATTTCAAATCCACCATACCAGCTAAAGCCACTTATTATTAGCAAGGCTTTAGCTATATACTTCCATCTCGGTTCATAGACCGGAACTGACCATGTCCCACAAACTACCAGAGCAGTCGACTGTCGATATCAATCCCGAAGTACCTCCCCCAGCATATTCTGCCCATCCACATAACTCGGGCTCCTCAGGGCAAGTGCAACGACCAAGTTCTCCTCATGAACGGATACCCGGAGCTTACCCTCAGCATACCTCGTCATTTTTCGGTTCAAGCGCTACACCCTCGTTTATACCACCACCACATTTTGGGCCCACTCCTTTGTTACACTCTGACCCTACCCTAGGGCTGCTGCCATATTATGACCTGCGCTCTCCGTACGCTATTGCAGAAGCGACGTCGCGCGCACGATGGCGTTTCATCTGTGCTTCTCTGTGGGCGACTGGTATCGTCATGTGGATGGTCGCGGTTGGTGCAATCAGAGGACTACGGAATATATAGCAGTCTAGTGCGCGCTACTGTAGTAAGTAGGCCACTATCTTAATTGGTGTATGCTAAGCCACATGAAATCTAGCTTTTCACATGTACGAATCTTATTTTGGCCGGCACGCAAATGTTCTTCCATGTATGATTCGTGGTTCTGTCCATGTTCTACTGCGTTCTTTAGACAAAGGCTGATCATCATCCTCGTTTGCAGATGCTCCATGTAAACATAATATACCTTGTACACTATTTGTACTGCATGCTGTCCAATGCATTTATTCTTTTTGACGACGTCTACCCCCGAACGCGGACTTGAAGCCTTCGTGTCCAACATGACACACCCCACCCGCGTCTGTACAGTTGGCTGGTGATCCGCGTGGTCTACACTTATCCTGTGGAGATCTACGTGGCTGGCTGACACGGTCAATAAAATGGAGCGATGTGCGCCTGACCACCCAGAAGGAAAGACTGTCTTCATTCATATGTCTGCCTAGGAGAGACTGAACCTACCCATGAGGTTTCCACAGACACACTGGCTCAATTGTATACATATCCCCCCTGTTTTAAAACAAGGTTCCCCAGAACAATATTCAGATCAACGACCAGTAGGTTGAATTTGAATTTCACAGTGAGGAGTGTCGGACTCGTGACAGGATGGCCTAGACCATTAATGCAGCTAGACTGGTTGTCAAGCGCCTTTGTTTGTGAGTGTCTCAAAACCAACAGATGTCGGACGGTCGTATGCGGGTGTATATGATGCTAATTAATGTTAACTTGCTGTATATAAGTATACCTATCGATGCAATATTTCGCGAGGATACACAGCAAACACCCGCAATCGCTCCGCTGAGCGCATGGTTACGAGGTTCGAAGATGAACAGAAGATATATCCGAATATTATAATAATAGTTTGCGAGGAAATAAAAGAATCGTCAATCGACTACATCCGCATGCAGCTAGATTCAGTTCGACCCGAGGGGTGGTGTTGCCAAATGACACCCACCTTTCTGCCAGACAACGAACTAATCAAGGGAATTACTTCTTGTCTACTAGTACGACTTGCCTCAACCTCAACAACCTGGAAGTCTCCTCAACAATGTTAGAGCTAATACATTGTCAATCATCCTTCAATGCTTCATTCTCCTCTGTCACCTCTACCGCTCACCGGCATCCTGAAACCACATTGTTTGTGCGAGGAGATGGTCTGTGCGTTTGTTGAGTGGAGGTGAGGGTGTGTGCGTGCGAAAGATTTAAGGTTAGGGTCTGTGCGTGGGAGAAAGTGTGACTTTCGTGACCCAAATAATTGGTGGTGTTAATTTTTTTCGGTTTGAATTCTGGGTCGGCCCCGCGCGCTTCCTTTTGTTCCTTCACACTTTGACAACCTCGATCGCACCTTCTACGTCGATAACCACAGCGACAAGACACCCTTCCTCACCGTCCACGGCGACGACCTAATCACTCCGCTCGTCGTCTATCACCTCTTCGTGCGCTTCATTTGCTGTCGCTTCGTTGCCCGCTCAGTGTTGACCCATCTTATTTATCTACTCCCACGCGTCGCGCACGTCGACCGCTGTTGCTCATCGCTGTCACGTTCATCGCCCACGCTGTCCACCTTCTCTCTGTCATTCGCAATCACTCATAGCCAATATACGCACCTCTTTGCCAGTTTGTTTTTCGATTGTAGCCATATCAGCAAACACCGTCTCGCGCTACCTCCCACGATCGTCCGTACCACATTCATAACATTATACGGCTGTTGATGTCCAATTTCTAGTCTTAGCCACCCCACATACACTTGTCTGTAATCACCCCCGCTCATCATCCTACCAATCTGGCGTCCATAGCTTCCACTCCTCCGCCCATCCAAAGGCTCGAAGAAGACCTCATTAATCGTTCATTGCTCGATTCTCTCGAAGCCCAAGGAGACGCAGAACCCATTCATCCATCTCCTCAACCTGCCATGTCTCACTCAAACTCCAACTCTGGTTCAGGAGCACCATCTCCTGAAGCGCAATTCCATATCCCACCTATGAATAGGGCTGACTCCCCCAACAATATCGATTTCAATGCCAACCACGAGAATGATCGTATGCTCCGCGCTTCCATTCTTCAGCAACATATTGATGATAATCAACATCGAACTATGGAGTCATTGATCGCTCATGGCGGAATTCAGTCCATGTATAACACATCCAATAATTTTCATCTCCCGGAGTACCTCTCAGACGATATCTCCCTCAAGCAGAGTCTTGCAGGGAGCAAGTCTCCAAACGACTTTGGCGCTGGGTCGTTGAGGTCGTCTTTGAGCGCTTATAACGGAATCAGTGGTGGCAATGCTTCCAGCACTAGCGCCACCGGCTCATATCGCCTGCGTCAACCAGACGGTCTCCCTTCACAACCTTATTCAAACACAAATGAGATATTTGGGTCTCATCAACCCTTGAATTTGCAGCACCAACTCTCTCAGCAATCTCAGCAGGTCGCTTCTTCCAGGTCTGCCGCATTCGAGTCACGTAGCGGGTATGACTTTGGAACCACCTCTCCGCTAGGAGGCGGTAAGGTCCCTCAACAATTTTCGTCCTTGGACCCGTTCCTCCAAGCGCATTCCTCTAAGGGCCAACACCAATCACAAGTCCATGACGCTTATCATCCACTGTCGCACAGTAACTCTGGTTCTCAGATACCTTACCTCAATGGCATGCACCTTCAAAGCCAGACGCCTTATGGTCCCCACTTACAGTCTAACGGTGGCGCCGCAGGAGTGTCAGCAAGCAATGCAAGGCCCTTGGGTAGCGTCGGGCAGATGAATTTAAGCGTCGAGTCGCAGAGTGTCAATAGTGGGCTGCCTGAAGAGATCTCGACCATATTCGTGGTTGGATTTCCTGATGACATGCAGGTATGTGCTAGGCTTTTCTGACGACCCGCAACTTCTGACGGCTTTGGTGTAGGAGCGCGAGTTTCAGAATATGTTTACGTTCTCCTCCGGCTTTGAAGCTGCGACTCTCAAGATCCCAAACAAGGAGTATACAGCATACGGGTCGGTTGGTGGAACGACTTCGACTACCCCATCTGGTCTCCCTCTCCGTGGAGGTTCATACGCCGGTTATTTGGGCGCTGGCTCTAATGATCCTTACAATGTTGTCACTGTCAATCAAGGAGGGGTTGTGATCGATAATGGTCGAGATGGCCCGACGACCTCCTGGCCACCCCTTGCCATGCCGCTAGATGAACCTTCGCACTTCCAAGTGGGACAAGGGCTAGGCGGTCAACCACCCCGAAAGCAGATCATAGGGTTTGCCAAGTTTCGCACTCGTCAGGAGGCGCTCGAGGCGAGAGACCTACTTCAGGGCCGCCGCGTCGACATCGAGAAAGGTGCAATTCTCAAAGCTGAAATGGCGAAGAAGAATTTGCACACCAAACGAGGCGTTGGCATGGGCGCCACGACGTCTGGAGGTGGCGGAAGCGTTTCTCTAGGTAGTGGTATGGGGAATATCGGAGGCTTAAGTGGAAGCGGCGGCATAGGCTCGCTTGGCGGTCTTGGAAGCAATGCTGATATTATCGCCAATCTCGCTGGCCTTGGTCTCAACAACAATCTCAATTTGAATAATCTGGCTGCGCTTACCGGCAACAATTCTGATATTCTGTCCCCACGCGAGAGGGAGTTAAACTCAGTGGGGCTGGGTGGATCTGGCTGGCGGGAGGGGAGGCTAGGGGATAGCAGTGAGGAGGAGCGGGAGAACAACATCCGTGAGAGGCGCAGGGAGGCGCTTGGCCTTGGACTCGGTTTGATGCGCGGTGCTCGTGAACGCGCGCAAGCTGATGAAGAAGAGAGGGTCAGGCGCAGCAAGGACCTCAAGCAGTTCCAGGCTGACTCTCGTATGTTACCCGGAAACACTTCTGCGTTTGAAGCTTTCCATTCCGTTTCTGCCTCTACTTTATCACGTCATTCACAGAGTGGTCTCCTTTCTCCTGCGGGTGGGTCGATGTCCATTTCTGGCCTAACAGAAGGTGGAAGCAGCGGTCATAGCCCACTTATGGGAAATGGATATGGCAACATCATCGCTCAGACTGGTCGGGATGGCTCCAGCAATATTACTCCTGACCTCAATGGTCTTCGCGAGTCCCGGAGTATCGGACCTTGGGATGCACCTTCTCCGCGTGAGAGGGAGGCGTCGGGCATTCCGCAAACCCTTTCATCACTGTATGCAGCTCGAAAGTCCTCTATGATACCAGTTCGACCTCCATCCCCTCAGGACGAGTCTCCTCCTCTTTCTCATGCGGCCTTCTCACCGAGCGACGAAGACGATATGATGCTTCCACCGCACCGTTCTGGCACGATGCGCTCGCTTTATCCCCTATCTTCCCAGTTGGAAGAGTCTTTACACCTGCAGAGCCAGTCTCAGTTGATGGCACCTAGCAGCGCTACGTCAAGTTCTGCCGGAGGGTTTGAGGGCGACAGGCCAGTCCTCCTCGCAGTTAGCACAAGTGCACAACCCAGTTCGGGCAGTGCTGGTATCGGCTCACCTCAGCTTCCATCCCCTGCTTCCCAGTCGGGATCTGCAAGTTCGTCTACTGGAATGAACGGAGGGGGTAGTGCAACCAGTGCAGGGAACGCTGTTGGCGCAGGCCCGAGGAATGTCGTCGTCGACCAGAACCCACCTATTAATACATTGTACGTGGGCAACCTTCCGACAGGGCCCGTTGGCAGTGGTTACCCTGCAGGTTTTCTGGAGGATAGCCTGAGGGAACTTTTCTCTCGGCGTCCGGGGTATAGGAAGTTGTGCTTTAGGCAAAAAAGCAACGGTCCAATGTGCTTCGTCGAGGTAAGCCAGTGTACTTGCGCATGGCACAATGACTCATTCATGACCTGCGCAGTTCGAGGATGTTCATTTTGCCACGAAAGCTCTCAATGAACTGTATGGTAACACTCTCGGTGGCATCGTCAAGAATGGCGGTATCCGCTTGTCATACAGCAAGAACCCATTGGGCGTACGCACACCAACTAGTGCTGGCACCGGCGCATCCTTGGTTCAACAACAGCAAGGCTCCGTTCACTCTGGTGTTGCCTCCCCCTTCCCGCCTGAGTCATTCCAAGTTCGTCACCCTTTCGACGTCGACACGTCTATAGGGATAAGGCGCGATTGCTCGAACACGACATCTCTATCTGGGGCGTATGGCTACTCAAGATCACCGCCCCCTCCACGGTTCTTCTCTCCGCCTCCGTCATCCACGAACTTCGGTTTGGCGCCTGCGCCGTCCGTTAGCAATGCGAATGCCTTCCCTCGTGGCTCGCAAGCTTTTGGGCTGCCTTCACCCAATGGTGCACCTTCAACCTTCTCGCCATTCGGTCTACCACTTGCGTCACCTCGTTCGCGCGCGAATGGTCTCCCTCCATCGCATTCCTTGATACCCGATCAGAGCTTAGAAGGTTCCCTAGCTCCCGATCACCCGCAGCATTTCCCGCATCGCGCTTTGTCGCCTTCATCGACCACACTAGAGGCCGCTAGGGCCGGTTAAAGGGACGAACTTAAATTCCCTCGTATTCTCACAGTCCGCATGCAAGCATCTACAGCACCAATCTGCAAGTTATATATATATCTGTACTTACCACTCCACGACATGATTGACATCCCTCCATTTCTCATTGATCGCATGGTTTCCCCCAGACTCACTTTTCGGACTGTCAACTTCGCCGTCGCCTCCATTTTTTATTTTTCCCTTTTCGCAACCATTAATCGCAATCCTCCATCCTACACACTCACAATCTGGCTGTTTTCTTCTTCGTCTCCGCGTTCGTATCATTCGCTCCCACAGATTCAACTATCCTATTGCTCGCACGTCAACCTGCTGATATCTCTACTATACTAGTTTACCACTTGTTGTTTTAGGTACCTTCGAGTTCTTGTCCCCTGCGTTGACTCGGTGGCTTGCAATTCGCCTCCTCATATTTTCGATTCTGCATACCACCTGTTTTCTGAACTTCGGGTTACCACCCAGCATTTTCTCGACATTTCCATCTACACGCGTTTCATACGCACGTTATGTATACTACTCTACTGTGAATGGTTTGATGCTTCTGGATCGTCAATGAAATATAATTCGTCTAACTCACGTGCGGATTTGTCTGGTTTGGACCAACTACTTATTTGACCGAAACCTCATCATATCCTTGCAGAACCGCTGCACAATAGACTGGTCTAAGGTCCCAGTCTGAGAGTGAGTGTGTTACGCCTGGACCATGGTTATGTTACAAAGAACGATCATACAGCACCGTCATCATGGATACCCATTTCGATGAAACATATGTTCTACTTCTCCTCGCAGACTCTAATCTACCCACGGGCTCATTCGTCGCATCCTCTGGGTTCGAGTCCTATGGAACGCATGGATTCCTCTCTCTTTCATCTGCATCAAGTGCGGGAAAGGGAAGAGCAGCTACAGCGGGCACAGTCGCCTTCATTCAAGACAGTCTGCATACCTATTCCCGAAGTGCCCTTCCATTTGTTTCGGATGCCCACCGCGTAGTGGATTCATTCAAGGATCTCAAGGGCAAGCCAGAGATCGGTCATGATGCTACAATTAAGAAATTGCTCGAGTTGGACGAGTTGTACGAAACTATGACGCTCAATCATGTGGCTAAGCGCGCCTCGAAAGCCCAGGGGGTAGCACTCCTGACACTGTACGCCAAAGGGTTTGCTTGCCCTTCAGGCCTCAGTGATGAAGACCATCTCTCAAAGAGCTTGACCGTCCTTATCGATCATCTGAAACTGATGGTTCGCGGAGAAGAGACGCATGGCCATCTGCCTGTGTGCTGGGGCGTGCTGACCGGTGCTCTTGGGATATCACTTCGTATGTCTGATATTCTAATCCTTGGTATAAATTTTAATTGTTTTTAGTGCGAGCTCAGCACCTTTTTCTGTTTCTCCATGCACGTTCACTTCTCTCCTCAGCTGTTCGCTTGAATACGATAGGACCCTACAGTTCACAGCAGCTTTTACTCCACTCAGTGAAACCCCTGGTCGAGGCAGAAGTGTCGCAGAATAAGGATATGCGTACTGGAATTTTCGCGGACATGCATCACAATGATGCAGATGATCGGCCTGCGACGACATGGCCTCTTGGCGAAATTCTCGCTGTTCGACATGATTTACAGCATTCGAGAATATTCAACAGCTGATAAGAAAAGTAGTACGTCGCTTTTTGATACCTTGATGGAAGATGAATTTCTCTAACACAGCTACCTGCGTAAATTGTGCGTAACTAAGTGGAGCAGGGACAAAGATTGCAGAGACTGGGAGATCTTTATTCTGTCAATGGATCGTGGATAATACGTTGGAAATCCATGGGCTCTAGTTGGACGCACATTGAAAAATCAAGCGCTCTGCTACCTTCAAACACTCTCGCTGTGAGATTGCCCTCCTCAGATATAAACAATCCACGCATCATTCCAACGAGGTGGATCCATCGTTCCAGCGATTGTTGTGGATGTTCTCTTCTCGCCAATGTCTCGCAGTCGCTCTAATACTCATCCAGAGCAATGAAATTTGTCCTGGAGTAACCTAACTCAGCAATCGATTATGCCATGCACAACAGAATTCAGCAAATGACTTCGTGTACGTGGATTCTATGGTTCGTGCTGCATTCACATCATTGCCTGGTGATTAATAACCACTAGTTTTCAAAGCGCAGTATGCGATGAGAAGGAACAGAAATCCTGCTGTGGACTAATTTTGTGGTCCCATACATACTTGGACCACCGCTTTGCAAGTCGTCATAACATTGTTCATGAGGTCTTAACGAGAGCGCTCTTTCAAACCAGTTCTCTATTTCAGTCGCCCGTCATGGAACCTGTCACCCGACTTTCATTCAATGACTTTCCTACTGAGATTGTTCCCATCTACCCAGTTTGGCCCTCAAGGGAACAATCTGCCTCAATAAAACTCACGATCGATGTAAATGTGCTTAGCACCATGGAGATGGACTTGCACATGGGGCTGTTGACGTTCCCTGCTTCACCGTTGAAGGGCCACAGCGTGCCACTGAAAATAAAGACGTCTACTGAGACTGGAGAAGGGTATATTTTGTTAGACGATGTTCATTTGACGGCCTCCTGTTCTCGCGTGCACTTTGTCAAGACTGGGACAAAGTCTGGGCATGCGGATCGTTAAGCTGAAGGGTCGGAGGGTGTTACGATATGGCCGATAAGATACCCGCAATCGGTTGTCCCACTTCCTGCATTATGTGTCCTCGGCACCAGATGGACTTGGTCAAGACTTTGTTGCTTAGAATTCATGAACGTCAACCATAAATAAGCCGACCATTGGGCTCCCGATCCTCTGATAGGTCGGACTCGACTTAGTGAAGTCGAAGCTGCAGTCAGCTTGAAAGATACACAGACAAACCAAGACAACATCCCCAATGGTATGATCCGCCTTCAAGCTTCAAGGTCCAGCGAGCACTGGAGACGTACGTCAGGCATCGCTAGGGCAAAGGTCCACCTCAATAAAATCAATTCTAATCATGATCTCTCTCCTTCGCGCGAAAATGATGGCGACTGCAACATTATCTGAAGCAACCACCTGGGGCTACCGAAAGCGGTTGTTCTACTAGAACACAGAGGATTATGAGAATGACTGGTACAGCAGACTACAGTGCACTGATACGAGCCACCTATTTTCGCAGATGAAGGCTTGAAATATCGGCAGAAAGCGATTTAAACTAGGTGATCACATGAATGACTTCAATTGTAATTAAAACTAGGAAAACGCACCGTTGCTCATGCTGCGGTTGTCAATGCTAATCTTGCAGAAACTTCGGCTTGGCTTCGGACCAAGTTCGCAAGATATGTTATCATCAAAGTATCCTGCAGTCCTGCGGTCCAACCGCCATCTTCCTCCACACCAGTTCCCAATACGTCCATAAGATACCTTCCGACTGCCTTGTCCCCGACAGCCTCACCACGCAAGACAGACTGCACATAGGCAAGTACTCTGTTGAGCATGTTTTGCACGTCTGTCAATGAGGATGCAAGAACATCGAGGTCGGTTTGGTTGGATGACGGGTTCGGGGACAACAGCAAGTCAACTGAAGCAAGAAATTTAATCGACGGCACACTGGTAGATCTGATAGACTTGAACTCACGGCCGCTGCGCTCTGCTTCATGGAAGCGAAGTTCGCAAGGGATTGGAACAAATACACAATTTTCAGGTTTTGGGAAGATCCCGACCGGTGAACTGGATCGGTAGATATAAAATCAGGGGAATAGCATGACATAGAAGGTGTATCACGTACCTTACATATGCCTTCACTCCAGCACCCTTGCCCTCTTCTGTTCCAGTATCAAGGGCGACATGTACCGCTTGATTTGGTGCGGTTTCTTGGGAGTAGAAATTTTGAATCAATGCAGAGTATGTATTTAGGTCCGAGCCAGTCGAATACCACCCTACGATGGTTTCATTTGGCCTAACACGAGCGCAGAGGTCGTACATGGCACGGTGGTAGTCCATGTCCACTGCAACCTGCTCGTCGGTCTCCGAGTGGAGAACAGCAAATGCAGATTTGACGTCAACTGTAGAGTCTGTGCGTGTCCCAAGAAGGGTACCAATGACACGATGTTGAGCATCTGTTCGCCGGAGGTAGTGGTCAAGGATCGAGAAGAGTGCGGACGGATGAATCGTTAGTGAAGTTGGGCGCGTCCTAGCAGTCCATCAGACTAACTATATCGTCTGGTGTGTTTTGGGTGGACTCACGAAGGTACACCATTTGAACTTGGTGAAGTGCTCTGTATGTACGCCGCTGATGAGGATGACCGTATAGGCATTTTCAAAGATAATAAGCAGCTAATCTTGCTGCAGTGATCAAGAAAAGTCGTCGGAGTTGCAAATGAAGGGACTTACCATTTTCGTGGGCGCTCGAGCTCAAGCTCAAGCCCAAGTTTCTTTGTTTGCGCCGTCATCAAACATTTGCACAAAATGCCTTCCGAAGAGACCAAGGTTCGACCAATGTTCAAATGATTGCTGTGTCAAATGCTTATTGTTCTACACAGGAACGTATCACGAAACTTGTGGAGGTTGGCCGCGTACGTTGGTTCACGCCCTGCCTTGAACAGGATAACTGACTCTCTGCAGACTGTGATGCACTATGGCTGGATACCGCTCATCATTTACATTGGGTATACTCGGAGCACACCTCAGCCCACCCTTATCAAGTGCGTTGTCTCAGTGCCTTCCCTTGCTCTCGAAAATTTTTAACACGTTGAACTAGGCTCATAAGCCCACTCGCATGAGGAATTATTCCTTGCATACGCACCTCTAGCTGTATTTTATAATTCAGTCTACTTAAAAAGCCAATTCTCTGCTCAGTTCTTTGCTCAATCAGGTGCTGCTGGGGGTTTGAGGTTATATTGATCAATTCTGAGTGGTCTACCATGTGATGCCGATGGAACTCGACTCAGGTAAGTTTCACCCTTTCACCCTTCCACTTGTCAGGATTATATTCCGTGGTGGCTCTCCATTTGAGAGTCCTGAATTTCCACCGCTTGTAACCGTTCCAACTTGAACTGGTTTATTCTGTGGCACATGTGGATGGTATTAGGCCAGATATGAGCACTACTTTGCGCGCAAGATTCTGTTTTGAAGAATTGAAAGCTGATCACGATTTTTGCTTAGAGGAATGATCAAGATAGTGTCTCTTCCAAAATATATTGCAATATACTATATTGAAGGTATCGAAAGCAAGATTAAGATTAAGCGCGCGACGTCACATATACACCCTTCTCAACTCTGCTGCGCTGGTAATTCGTTGGCACATGGGACAGAGCTTGGTTGCCCCCAGACAACGAAGCCAGCATTCACGACAACATGTGTGCCAGCATCCTGTTGACACAGTTGGCTCGGTATACTGTGAAAGACAGATCCGGCACAAGTTAGGTGACGATGTTGAGCCAACATTAGATTCCTATGATATTTTAGTCAGGGTATATATTATTCAAGCCTCGAACTTACCAGAATCTTCAGCTTGCTTTCCAGAGCCAGTATAAGTGCGCTAGTGTCATTTCGTGAGCGTGCAGTCAAAATATCGAGGTCGAGCTGGTCCATCTCGATCGATTGGATAACTTTGCTCTCTATACTATCTGCCCGCTTCATTAAGACCTTGCCCTCAACTACTAGATGTCGGAGTGTCTGTCGTTCTTGGGCAGTTCCTAGATGACCATCTATGTCGACGTCGATATCTTCATTCTCAGGGTGCAAATCCCGGTCACTTGAAGGTAAAGCCAGGACATCAGCCTCGCCAAACTGTGCTTCTCCGAACACTGCTTCATCCTCGCCATCTATGTCCACTTCATCATCGACGTCCAGTGAATTAGATGTTCGGACATGGATACCAGTGCCTGTCTGTAGAGTCAGCAATGGTTTGTGTTATGTTGTGTTGTGCCCTCCGTGCTGACCTCGTAGACTTGCACTTGTTATGACCCTTGTCGTAACGCTACCCTCGCCACCACCTATATCGAGATCCCCTTCCCGTAACCGTTCTCGTTCCAACCTGGCGCTTTCATGTGTTAGACATGCATCCACATGCGCCTCGATGACATCCCGATCGCCTCTGACTGCCTGTGCACACACAGGACATGACGTCCCTCCCTCAACTTCCACAATCCAGGATTCTGCTTCATGTTCCTTTGCAAGCTCTTTGAGGCGCAAATGTCTGGCTTTTCGTCGACGCGTAATACTTTGAATAGTCTTGCCAATGGCAGAAGGTGATGTGGAGGAGAATGATACAGTGGTAGTGAGGGATTTACGGGCTTTCAGTGCGGAGCGCCGGGCGCGGTTGCTCGGGCTGAAATGGGTGGTGTCAATTATGCAATGTAGTAGCAAACACCTAGACGCACCCTTCTTCTAAGTCATCAACTTCTGCCAAGACCTCCACCTCACCAATATGCCGAGTGATGTCTTCCACCTTTTGCATTTCAAAAGCCGCATGAGCAGCAAGCAGACGCACAGGGATCAATTCTGCACATGCTGGGCATTGCCTTGTCTCTGCCCTCTTAGCTATGTGTATCCTCATTCAGTTGAAGTCACAAATCGAAGAGAGTCACGTACGCACATTTTTTCACTGGAGGAGCGATGACAGGAGCTTCCGAGTGTGTCGAAGAGAGTGAAGAAGAGCTTGGGGACGAATCTCTTGCTCGCTTCTTGCCTCTGGATCCTCTTATTCAATATACTATTAGAGCATCGAGCATAATGAAACCACGAACTTCATTGACCTCGGACGTCCCATTTGCAATGTCATTTTGGTGTTCAATATTCCGGAGAATGTGCCCACATTATTCAGCGATGTCAGTGAGGCTGAAGCGGGTTTTCTTGGGATGGATTGCATGGAAACAAGTTGGATGTAGCCGATCACTTAGTAGTAAGCTTGAACTATGTTGCCCCGATCAGATCTGGACCACGTGATTTTTTATCATTTGTGTCATTTGCGAAACAGCTAACTACCACTTGAAGATGTACGGTTTATGTTGTACCACCACGGTGAGATACATTATCATACATGCTAATTGACGATAGGTATGCTTAGGCTCCGAAGCTTGGAGAAGTTGCATATGCGCCAGTGCCCGCACTATATGGCCTGCGAGAACCCATGGATGTTTTACTATACAACAGGCGGATACCGCCGTTTCTTATGAGCCCACCGAGAGTGGAGCCAGTGAGGTCGTTGAGAGACATCGTGGCATGATGTACATCCTGAAACTGTCATCGCCATAAATCAGAATGTTGTAAGTGTGGAATGGACTATCTTACGTCGACAAAACACATCATCCGCCCGTCGCTCTTGCGGGTGAATAGTAAATTTCTATATCCCGGGCGCGGAGAAAATAGGGATCTTAATCGAGTTTCAAGATATTCATCATAATCCCCTGCGTTCCTCGGGAGGTTGCCTACGAAAAGCGTGTTTATGGGAGGATTTCTGTGACGAAATTTGCTCTGCTCTTGTCGCGACAACGCTCCAAAAGCGTGAGGCACGGCCGTCTCGTTTTCGGGGTCCGGGAGAGAAAACGCGAAAATGGAATCCACAGAATCGTCTTCAGTCGGGCGTGGTAACTTCAGCGGCTGCCTGTGCTTTGTGGGTCCAGGTAACAGTTCGGAAAGGAGACGAGAGTCTTTGTAAATATTTGGGGCAGATCGGAACAGACGGTATGCGCTATTTGTTTCACCTGCACAATTGGCGATCTCTTGGCTGATAGTGGCGACCAATTGTACAGCTGTCGGACGTCTTTCCGTACTCGAGATCGGGCGCCAGCATTCTGAGATAAGAGCCCAGTGCTTCTCTGAAATGGGCGGATCATCCGGCCGAGGTGGAGTTTCTCCTTCCATCAGCTTGGCTATGATGCGAAATTCAGCCGTAGTGCCTCTGTCTGTATACCATGGAATTCTATTAGAGAGGACCTGGGGAACATGATCAGCTCAAAGACGACCTAGTGACAAAATGCAACTTGCTTGTAGCATCACGCTGCCAAAAGAATAAATATCACTTTTTGGTGTAGGCGAATATGACATCTCTGGATCTTTGAGAAGCTCGGGAGCGGTCCATCGTGTTGCACCAGGGCGGTAGGATGATGGGGCAATCGAAGATCCACCTTCAAGTCCTCCTATGACTGTAGAAAGTCCGAAGTCCACAAGGCACGCCATGCCTTCTGTGTTGATCAAGACGTTACTCTACAAACCATCTAATTTAGATACAATTGCGCCGCGCGCGTAAAAACGATTCTCTTACACCGGTGAGATCTCCGTGGATCAGAGGAAATGAGTGCACTGGGAGATACTAGTCTTAGATGATACAAGTGAATTCGGAGGAAAATGACCCACAATAATTTAGACCAGCTGCGATATCGTGAAGCTGTCATCATTTAATGATTCAGTTCACATGTACAATAACAGATAGGTCTCACCAGCCACAACTTCACCATCAGTGTTAACTTTGCACCATAGGTTTCCAAGAAATTTGTTAGTGTTCCATTGGGTACCCAGGGCGAAACGAGAGAGATAGTCTCAGGGGGTCCAAATCCGGTTGTTACGCCTATGAATGGTACGATATTCTGATGTTTTAGCTTCATCCAGATTTTGATCTCTCGACGAAATCTCTGCAACGTGAAGTCTAGATTTCTGTATGAACGGCGGAGAACAGAACCCACTGACCCTGATATCATCTGCACTAGGCAGAAAACGCAAAGCCTTGACAGCAACCTGAAAATAGATTGCTACATTTTGATAGTTCGACATGCAGAATCAAGGCGCTCATACCTGAACCTGACCTGACGTGGTCCGGTAGATGCCTCTATAGACATTTCCAAAAGACCCTCCAGCCACAGGATGGTCATCTAACCGGAGAACATGACCAGTGAGATCTACAGGCGCTTCCGCTGCTCTGTTCATTTCGTCGGGTCAGATTAAAAAATACGGAGTGAATCATGTGTGGGCTGTACTTGTACTTTGTTTTGCGGACTGGCCTGGGGACGACATGGTACAAGGGCATCTCAGAAGGTGGCTGATGGTCGAAGAGATCAACAGAGAGTGTCGGTCTCGAATTGTAATTACAGCGGCAACAATATAAACGTGTGCGAATCGAACAGAACAGCCGCGTTGGGTGGCTGACCGCCAAGATTCCATGGCACCTTTGAGTGGCGAGGCTGTGGTTGTCAATGTTATTATGTTATTCTCTCACCCCTTTACACGGATGGTTCTGGGACCTAACCGCAGCATTAGGGCTATGAACGTTTGAACCTTGTACATGTTGTATGTCGGGACGGTGCCCTTGGTTGAAGGAATATCACCGAGTGTACACGTATTTTGCTTCTGCATCGAGAGCTTGTAGAGAGCTCAACTTTGTATCGAAGCACTTGCTGAAGGCACTAGTACTGTATAACGAGTGACCTAGCGTGCCCACGAAGCTTTTGCAGCGTAATTCTCTCGAGGATAGCGGTCAAGAGCTTGGTTGCTTAAGGTCAGCGGGATGTGCGCAAAACAAGGGAGAGTCGCGGGGAGTCGTCGTTCACTGTGTGTAACCATTTTAGCCGTATGTTACTCCGTTTGATACAAGCCTATCGGTTTGAACGTAGTGTCTCAAGCAAAACTACTTGGGGCTGAGCTCTGTCATATGCTCATGTCAATTTCCTCTGCAACATCGACAGCGGTCATACCAAAAACATTAACAACGCTCATCTTATCCATCATCCTCGCCATCTGCATAGTGTTGTTACTCATTTAAAAGGCCGGGGGGAGATGCTTGGACTACAGACAGGGAAAAAATCAGTCGGATCGTCTGAGGGAATTTGGAAAGAATGTTGATTGGAATAGCCTGACCTTAGCGTTCGAGGGGCAGGCTGGCGGGATTTCATTGCAAATGATCATTTGGACGCAAAAAAAGATTGGAACAAAACACGACAAGTGAATGCGCAGACTCGGAACACATAGTTTCGGAAACAACGCATCCAGCGAGCGAGTTGGATACCAAAGACCGTTGAGAAATAGCCGCACAACCTGCAGCCTCCATGCTCTCCGGTCGTGCGCTGCCCTGTGGGTAGTGGATAACTGGGTCAAGGAAGAACATAGTCTTTGTCACAAATCAAGTCATCATCGAGGGCAGAAACACTACTGCAGGCTGATGGTAGCGCTGCAAATGGATCAATGGGGCCAAACACGTAATCGTTAAAGCTACTCACAGCACACTGTGAACTTTGTTTAACTTCCATAAATTCACAGTCACCAAATCATATCGTCTTATTCGAGCGTCGCAGATGTCTTCGAATAAAAACAAGAGCTGCTCTAATGGAATCATGCCATGTGGGTGTTCATGCTCACCCAACAAAATTCAGCAACTTGGTGCCGTTCACGTATTTGCTGGCATTGTCTAATGTCCTGCCAGGGTTAAACATCTGCCCAGGCGCTTCTCGACTTTCTACTGCTCCTGGATCTCAAAATTGGCAAGGATATTATCGGCAGGCAGGTGAGCATTCGACAGTTGCGCGCATCATGCGATGACGATTGACTGTTGGCAGGTGTCTTCCACTTCTTATAATCATTGACGCGCGAAAAACTCTATTTGAAGGAGTGTTATTGATGGGCTAGGTCTTTTCATGAACATTTTCTTCCTCTATATGTTTTTGGAGGAATGTTATACTCAAGTGGTTCATGAAAGAAAGGTTGTGAGCTTCTAACGGAGATGTATCCAGTCTCGACTCTCGACGAAGAAGAGCTCACACGCTATGGGCTAAATCCCTCGAAGCTAAATAACTTCGACAACTCTGGCTTGCTCATGGGCGAAGGATGAAGATGATCAACTGTCTTGCTTTTGATCGATCTGCGAGCTTTTCCAAGGTGAACAAGAATCAAACCGCGCCACACCGCTTCGAAACCGAGTTTGGAATGTCGTACCTCACGAAGCCAAAGCTTAGTATGTGACCTACTGAATGAACAATGACTGTGCTGTGGACTATCGGGTCAGAGGCTAGCTTGGGGTCCCATCCCCACACTTCATGTGGCTTCGATCGCCGTTGTGGACATTGTGGACTTGTTCCGTCATTTTTCACAAGGTCTTTAAAAGAGGACTCCTTCAAACCAGCTTTCCGTATCATTCACCCATCATGCAGACTATTTACCCCCCACTTCCCATCGAGCTCGTTGACCTCATTCTAAAATATGCTGCTGAGCCTACTTTTGCTCAACCTGAACGATATGATGCGAAAAAGCCATACTCAATCGCTCGCAAACTCTGTCTGGTCTCTCGAGGTGCTCGACGCGCCGTATTGCCCGAAATGCTACGCACAGTATGTCTGAACTCTTCCGACGTACCAGCTTTCGTGCATGCTCTACGCATGCAGGAAGAATATGCTCAGACATATCCCGCTCTATGTTTTGAGTACACACGCTACATCTGCAACATTTGGATCGGTGATCCCGAACATTTGTCCAGATTCTTTGTCTCGTTGTCTGTGCCTGAGCCGGATATTGGCCTCTTAGCTCCAGTACTCCTCGGCGCACCATCGCTTGCAACCAACTTGTCAAGCATGGACCTCCTGACACGCTGCATAGAACACGCATGGACCCACATGAGCAAGAACGTCGACGACCAACGTTCGCCGCCCGCATGGGGCACAAAAACCTTAACGCTATCGGAGGTGAACATGGAGCAATGGGACATTGCGACACGTGCCTCAGGATCAGCTTTCCTGGCTTCCCTCACCCACCTTATCGTGGTCCCTGCCTCAAATCGGCACATCAATGATCGATATTCGGGCATCATTGGAGCTAAAGAATACACTCTTCATCGGTGGATTACGCACATTCCATGGGCTTCGTTCGAGAGGCTTGAAACCATCTCTTTGGCTTTCCCGCTTGTCGAACTCCCGGTCAGACTATTCTTATTCATGACGGGAACAAAGGTGCGGACTGAACTGTTGACGTTCCCCGCTTCCCTGATGAAGGGCCGCGTGCCCCTCAAAATAAAAGCGTCTACGGAGACTGGAGGGGATTGCATTTCTTTGGACGACGTTCGTGTTGTGGTGTCTGATTCTCGGGTACACTTTTGTACGCAGCGTCATCAGTGGGAGAAAGTTTGGGCATGCGGATTGTTGACAGGAAGAGTATTGTGATACGATAAATTTTAGATGAGAGCAATGGTGTTCTCGAGGACGTCGTGGGTAGGGAGATGAGCGCAACAACGTGTTGTAGGCAACCAATGAAAGTCTGAATCAAAGATATCAGAGAAGCTCTCTGAAATTTCAAATGATACCCCCGTTCTCCAACCTTCTCCACACCTGCATGAGCATCGTATCCTATGGCATATCTCCGCTTTGATTTATTACTACTTGCACGGATAGGTATCGTGGTAGATCAGTGTGGAACCGGTTAGTTAAGCGCCGAGTAATGCCGAGAGCAATTGGGGCGTAGTGGCTCCCCGCAAGCTCCTTGTTCTGTCATTCCGCGCCCCGTCGGCCGTTATTGCATTTCTCTCCTGCGAACCGTGTCTACTTTCCGTCCACTTCCTTGCATTACACACTACTCCTTCTCCTTTGTTTTTTTGATTTTTTTTTTTCGCGGACGGAGCATCGTAGATATGAATGCAGCGCGGTCTAGTGCGCTTCGCCATCGGAATCAACTCCTATTGCAGACAGCTCCTTTGAGGACGGCAGCACATAGTAGGCGGGTGTTGACTACTTCAATACCAGTTGCCTCACCTTCCAGCTCTTCGCCCTCTTCCGGTCATGGTCATGGACACGGGAAAGCATTCAACTCCTCGCTTGCTGTAGAAAGCATTGCACGCAGCGATCCTGCCGAATTCGCTACAATCAATCAATTCGAGCCTTCACAAATGTTCCCGGAGTCTATCTCCCCGATCAAGCAACATGAAAAACTCGTGCAGTCTGGGGTACTTCGAAGCGACGATCATCAGATTCGCATCATTGGCAAACTTCAGCGTTTCTGGGAGCAGGTGCTCAAGTACGACCCTCCGCCTATACCCGATGCGAAGACAAGTAATTCATTGGTATTTCCTTCGTTTTCTCAGAGGACTGCTGACTCATTCGCTGCTAGATATTTCGTCTGTTTTCTCGTGCACCTCCAGTGCCAGAAACCGCGCCTGCATCGGCACCAAAAGGTCTTTACCTTTATGGCGACGTTGGCACAGGCAAGACTATGCTTATGGATCTCTTTTACCAAACACTGCCTCCTTCCATCACACGCAAGCGTCGTGTGCACTTCCACGCCTTCATGATCGATGCACACAAACGCATACACGCTGCTAAATTGGCCATGGGACATTCTGGTGGCGACCCTATCGCTCCTGTTGCGCGGGACCTTGCAAAGGAGGCGTATGTGCTGTGCTTTGACGAGTTCCAGGTCACGGATATCGCGGACGCAATGATTCTGAGGCGTTTATTGGAGGGCTTGATGAACCATGGTGTAGTCTGTGTAATCACATCCAAGTGCGTGTCCCGCTTTGCGTGGCTGTATTTAAGACTGATTGTCACACAGTCGACATCCAGACGATCTTTACAAGAATGGAATTCAACGCTCAAGCTTTATACCCGCCATAGAACTTCTCAAGTCGCGCTTTGAAGTGACGGACTTAGACTCAGGGACTGGTGTGTATCTAGTCGATTCTCTTCCAACCTATTATCTCACAATGAGTATGCACAGACTACAGACGGATACCACGCGTCCTCTCACACGTTTACTATCATCCACTAACACCAGAGAATAAAGCCGAAATAGACAAAATCTTTAATTCACTTACATGTCCTACTCCTACTGCTGCACTTCAAGATCCTGTCATTGAGAATCGCCCAATAACAACGTGGGGTCGCACACTTCACGTTCCGCTTTCGACATCGAAGGTTGCGCGATTCTCGTTCGAGGAAATTTGCGGTCGTCCGTTGAGTGCCGCCGATTATCTGGAAGTAACGAAGCAGTTCGGTACTCTGTTTATCACAGATGTGCCGAAAATGGGGATGGACAAGAAGGACATGGTAATTTTTTCTCATTCGGAGATTCTTTCAGCATTAACCATTACCATCCAGGCCAGGCGATTCATCACATTCATAGACGCATGCTACGAATCGAAGGCAAGCTCGCGTAATTCATGCTTATGATCCATAATCTAAAGACTGGCACAGACAAAGATTTTTGTATCGTCAGAAGTACCCATATACCAAATCTTTTCGGATGAGTCGGCGGGTTCGGGGAAGGGCATCTCAGATCACATGCGGAGTGTGATGGATGATTTGGTGCGTTTCTTTCTTCAACCTCCCTTCCACGTCATCTCAATTTTCGTGAAGGGCCTATCCCCCGAAGCTGTGGGCTCAAGCTCGATGTTCTCAGGCGATGAGGAGATATTTGCGTTTGCGCGGGCTTGCTCGCGTCTTGTGCAGATGGGGAGCAGAGAATGGGCAGAGACAGCTTCTCTGTAACGAGGGCACGTAGATGCTTACGCGCTCCCTGGTACATAAGTATTATATATATTGCTGATCTTCCTTCTATATGCAAATCTGTTCTAATACTTTCATCTGCAACTTATTTACATCATCACTGTAAGCACTCCCTATCGTAATGTGACCATGATAGCTGACCCCTTTGTGATTCTTTGTAGGCCTCCTTGACACCGATATCAAGTTAAGTTCACAAACCAGTGTTGTCCACATTATCCCCCTCGGCGGTTGGTAACTTACGTCCTGTCATTGTTCAATCTTGTGCGAATAACCTTATCTTTCCTATGTGACTCACTATGACTCAGTAGGGCGCTCTAGTTTTTGATGGCGGGGAATGCGCTGATTAACAGAAATAAGGTCCCGACCTAGTCACAAAGCGCTTCTATTCAGTCAGTCTTTCTGACGCGTCTGCTTACAATTCGCGAGCACGTCGCGCAAATACTTAAGGACCCTTCGCATAGACGCGTTCTCCCGAACCGTTAAAGCCCGAGATCGGGATTTGTCATGCGCACGTCGTACCCTTATCTTCGACTAGCTACGTATAAATGCGAGGAGAACGTCCGATTGCGTGCTTTCCGCTACAGCTACAGCAACATGTCAAACACCCCTGTTACCGAAATCATCACGCTCACCAGCAATGATGCGATGAAGACAACTTCCAACTTCCAGGAGGCCATCGCGCTCATGCGCCATTCCACTTTTGATGGCCTCCAACGGATGCACTGGGGCGACCGCGTCCAGCAGCCTGGAATTAGGCAGTGGTTCATCAGTGAGATTTTGACTCTAGGTGACTTTGTGTATGGACTGAACACGCGCTATGATAGATTGGGACCGTCGCCCTCAGAGGTCAGAGTCGACGGCCGCAACATTGGCGCAAATCAAAGAAAAGCTCAACGCGATTGTCGACTCCCCGCCGACGCGCAGGCTCGTCGCTTTCAATCCATTCCCACCTACCAAATGCTTTGCCGCACCGTTCACAGAAGTCATCATCAGTACTGTAAAGCCTGAAACCGACCTGAATGAATTCGACAAGATCGTCGATGCATCGCTGGACGTGTGCCATGACTTTAAGGGATGCTACGGAACTGCATGGGGATATGTCGTTGATCCAGAAGGCGCAAATGAAGTAGTATTGTTGGTAGGATGGGAGAGTCCAGAGGTGAGTACGCGTGATCTAGGAAGTGTGAACTGATGACTATCACATGTTAATAATTCTCAGCATCATATTGCGTTTATGAAGACGGAACCTGCCATGAGGACAACAGCTCCTTATGTCGAGGGAGTAGAGGACTCAACCGTTTTCTACGTTCAGACACAAGAGTGATGGATCGTTAATTAAGACGCGAGCGATTGCTATAGTGATACATTGTGACCTTGTTACAAACTTCTACTCAATCCCATGTTTATTATATGCCCGTCAGTCCCTTGCCCTTGCTATCAATGGTGAAGCTCCCACGTGCGACATTCGTAGCTCCCATTCCAGAAGTGAAACCATTGCTAGGCTGATCTTTCCCCTTCTCCAATATCTGCGTCACAACATCGACGTCTTTCGTCGTGTCGAAGACAGTATCCAGTTGTTGTTTGGACGGCGTACCCAGAATGCCCTGTGCGCCTTGATTGGAGTAAAACACTTTGAAAGCTAAGAGGGGATCATATGATTAGATCATAATCACGCGATTAGATCAGTACCCACAATCAACTACCTCAGAAAGAGGGATCGTTCTGTGCATGCGTAGGAATCGTTAGTGATGGATCACCGGGTGGTACTCAAGCACTTTACCTGTCTGCAAAATATGAATCAGGTCACGGATCATGCGAATCAAAAGCCAGATGCTTACCTCCTTCTTTCCATTTCTTGTACTACGACAACATAAGATCGGTTGTTCACGAGTTGAAAGCAAGTCATCATCAACTTACCTCCGCTGGATTAACAATGACAGTAAACTCGTCTGTTGACTGAGTGTCGGGCTTGTACACAACCTTGGTAAGGGACTTTGGCATGATGGATAAAGATTGGGTATGGTACGAGGTAGTTGGAAGGTATTAGAGTAGTTTCAGTAGTTCAGTAGAATGCAGCGATAGTGATGTTGGTTGAATGCTGGATGAGATGGTGGTAAAAGGGAACTTGGGGAAGACCCTTTATACCCCAGCGCACGCCACTTGACGTCACTTGTCATGTCTACTTCGATGTCACACGACATTCGGCGCATCACGTGCCAGCGCCCTTCGACGAAAACCACAATGAGATCATCGATGTATGTAACGAAGGTGTCAAAGAAGGTTCTCAATTGCAAGGCGAATGTAATAATCATACTTGAGCCCGCCGCGAGTTAGCTCAGCCTTGTCCAATCCAATGCCGGTGCAGATCGCCTGCCGCTGTTGATACTTACATGAGTCAAAGGAACGAGGGAAGGTCTAGGAAAAGTGCAGAAATGAATAAACATGAAGGTAAGGTAATCAAAGATACCAGCCTTCCGTGGGCACATTGAAAGGGAAATGCAGTGGCAGCAAGATGCGCCACGAGACGTTCACACTGTTCCAGTGATAGTGGATCGTTGAACATGATCGCGCCTGAGTGATCAAATAGTGAGTAAAAGTATATCGGGAGCACCTTGACGTTAGTACCGCGACACGCCTTTGAGTTGATCAAATCCAGAAGCTCCTGTGGGCACCAGCGAAGAGCCTTAAGCCATTGCGATTCATCATCCTTGATGTTATCGGTGTCTTTTTGCTGCAATGGGTTAGGATGGGATGCCCCCTCGCTTTCGAGAGTTCCCAGATAGCCTTTAACAAGGTCTCGCAGCTCATCGTTGATGAGTAGCTGTACCACAGGGTAATGAGCCCGCAACAGCATGCAAGTGTCTGCACGTACCTTGTCGCCCACAATCGCAGGTATTGCATTGACAAAGACCTGTACATACCCGCCACTTGCTTCGTCTCCCACACATTCCGACTCCGAGGTCAACTTAGCTAATCCCTCAAAGCGTATACCCCACCGGTCGAATGCTGACTGTACTTCTTCGATTGTCGCCAAGCGCGAAGCTTCATGACGCGTGAGTAAGATAGGCACAGCAGGAGACAGTTCCGAAACTTCGACGCCCCCGGTTCCCTCGCAATGTCGAAGGAAACCAGAGCAAATTTCCCTTAGAAAGCGTTCGACTCTGACGCGTTCATCAGCAGCGTGTTGATCGATTAGGATCAGAGTTGAACCACCCGCAGTACACTTCTCTTGGGGTTTCCCGTTTTCCCGATGCGCGGAATGGTCTAAATCAACCAAACAGGCGATGAACTTGCGGTCGACCTGGTTGATAACCTGTGCCTTCAACAGGTCTCCTTTGTGAAATCTGGCCCGTGCGTTCTCGGAGCTTGATGATCTTGACTGGAGATATGATGCCCCAAAAGCATGGGCGCAACACGAAGGATTTTTAGAGTAATTGGAAGCATAGCCCTGATCGTCGGAAGCCTGATTAGCAAAGAGCGGCAACGATGGAATCTTTGGCTCTGCGGTGGCATATGCATTGTTCGCCTTAGATACCGAAAGGTCAAATGATGGCTATCTTAAACATTCGGAACCTACACTTAGAGCTTCTTGTAGCCAATCGGGCATTTTATCATGGGCAGGACCGGAACATAAACCATCCTGATCTTTCTTCAGAAGACGCGGACGCAAAGTACGGTTCCTGTTAGCCGTGCACGGTCCGTCGCTTTTGTGGCTCGAGTGTTGAGCATATGAATTTCCAGTACGAGCATTCACGATGAACATTTCACCCGTGGCAGGATCTTCCCAAACTCTCGTTGGCGGACTTTCCTCGGAGATGTTTCCCTTTCGATTACGATCAGCTGAGTATCAAAGTCAAACGGTATGCTCACTGGGTGAATGAACACCGCCTTTGGCTCTGCTTTCCTACTGGCTGGCGGCTGAGCAGCATTAATTTTAGCAGTGCTATCTGGAACAATGGAGACTTTGCGCTTCTTGGGCGGGGAATCATAGCCTTCTTCAGCACCGCGTTTACCGGATGCGAAACCATATCGAATCAAAAATGAATCTATCACGGAAGAGAGGAAAGTTGTGACAACGTTTTTGTGCTGTTTTTGTCAGATTCAGATCTCCCGGCGGCCAGTCGTGAACAGGAATTTTACCCACCTCGATCTGAACAATGGATTTTGCTGGCTCCAGGCAGTTATCAATGAGTCGCGTTGGTATGACCAAATTTAGAACATATATGGGTTTCTTCTCGCCTTTGCGGGGCGAACGGCGCACCGCTAAAACTGTATTTAGAACAACACCCCCCCATCTCAAGCGGACCAACTTACATGATCGCAGACTTGTTTCCCCTCCTTCATCATATGCCTACAGTGCTTAAGAAACGCGAAGATATCACAGATATGCGACTCACATGCTTCATGAATGTACTATTCGAGAATTTACTGTCAATTAGGCGATGAAGATCGCAGAATGATATCGGGTGTTTGTTTATGTCTGAGAAACGCCTCAGCAAATGCTGCAAACATGCCTACTTCATACTCACACAGATACTGATGAGCCTATCATTGTGTCGTGAGTCGCAAGGTGTCGTGCAAACCGGTGTTCTCACCTTTGAGCGTGCTCCAACAAGGGACATAAATCCCTCCAATTTCAGATCTCCGGATGTAGCATTAATCTCTTCTACATGCTGTACCAGCCGATCATGAGTGAATGACGCTGGGTTCGAATTTATTTTCTCACCTCGGTCAATGCGCGACCATACATGTGTCGAAATGCAGCCAAGATTGAACGGGTCTGTCGTGTCAAGCGTGAAACAGCATATCATCTGCATCAAAGGATTTACGCACCTTTGGAACCCGGAGAACGTGCCCTTTGCTCGAAGCACTTTCTCTTGATTTGCTGTCATCCTGAAGAGTGAATGACACGTTGGGAAACATGAGCGCATATGCCTCAAGCTCTTGCTTAATCGCATCTATAGTCTTAGCTGTGGAGGGATGAGATTGACGACGAATAGGAAGCTATGTATGCGCGTCATGAGAGGAAACGCTGTAGATGACTTGGCTCACGCTAAAGAAGGCATCCCTGACGCATACGACAGTTCCTGCTGTTTCTCTTCGCCACCGAATCGATGGACCTGAGTACAAAGGCTTCCCACCCTACGGCAACACTACTAGTTGAGGTGTGTTCGCATAACAAGCGCACTCACGAACCTTGAGAATGACAGACCAGCTTTCCCGAGACCGAGATGTGCGTGACGATATTTCCAAACAACACAATTCAGCCATTGATGATAGAGCTATGGAAAGTCTCAGCGACCGTTCAAGTTTGGACAACGTGTGGAATAGCAAAAGACCTTCTCCGCGAAAACCAAATGTCGAAACAGACTCTAGGGATGCTGGTGTATATGCTTTGGAGGTGTCTGTGGTTATTGGCTGAGTGGTATGTCTGAGTACCATAAAACACGACTCACTGTATCTTCCTTCCTCCGACCCCTTGCCAATCATAGTCAATCCGGTTTTGCTAATCCCAGCACCATTATCTCGCACCCAACAGGTCCATTCTTCACAGTCTACGCCAATATCCACTTGAGACGCCCCGGCATCTAAGGAGTTCTGCAGCAGCTCTGAAACTATTTGTGGTAGGGAAGTAAGGAGTTGTGAAGAACGTAATTTTGCACGGGTCTCTACGGAGAGCTGGTTCAAAGACGTTTCGCATGACATGACAAGAAGCTGATGAACCAAGAAAGTTTTTTTTTGTTTATGAATGACACATTGGTGTATTGAGGAGCAGTGCCCAAATCATTACATGACAATGTGCGTTGTTTGGCAAAAGCCTTAAAAACAAATAAACGAATATGGCAGGTTTAATATTGCCTCGGGTGAGTAGTCGGCCAAGCATCCATTGCAGTCCAAAGCCCGCAGGAAGATTGGGGGGTTCAACGTTCAACCGTCCGACTATCCGACTATCCGACTATCCGGATAAAAATATTTATCTTTACATCCTGAACACACCAAATCCTTTGCCGTCACCATCCCACGTAGTAGAGCCAGCCGATCCCCTTCCGCGGGACGTCGGACGCTCTCTTGCTGCCAGCGCTAGCCCAAGACCAACCACATCACGCGTATCGGTAGGCTTGATGATACCATCGTCCCATAAACGAGCAGTAGAGTAGAGCGCTGTTGACTGCGCTTCAATATCTGCTTTCAGTGATGAATGCTGGTTTGGGTCTCTGCAAGCGGTGCTTAGCCTTAGTCCGTATTTGTGTTAGATAACTGACTTGGAGACCGTAGCCATGACTTGCGATAGCTGACCAGAACCCATGACCGATACCTTCGCATTCTGTTATGATTGTTATCACAAGGAACCGTATTTCAAAAACAATCCGGACTTACGGGCCACATCCATAGGAACCGCGGTGAGTACTAGATTACAATGCACGAACGTGAAGCCACCTATGAGCATGTCTAAACGGAGGTGACTTACAGCGCGCCCAGCCATCCCTAAAGAAGTAAATTCGTCAATCCGAGAGAAGATCCTCAATGGAGCATGTATTACCATAATTGCCAGCTCCAAAACTCCCTCCGACGATGACGGTTAACTTCGGAACATTAGCGCATGCAACTGCTCGAACCATCTTGGCACCATCCTTCGCGATCCCTCCCCTCTCAGCCTTCGAACCTACCATGTAGCCTAGATGGGATAGGTCAGATGATCTAGCAGCTGGAACTTATAGCACCAATCACCAGTGACGTTTACCAAGAACAAAAGTGGAATTTGACGTTGTGAACATAGTTGGATAAAGTGTGTGGCTTTTAGGGCCGATGGCGAGAATAGAATTCCATTATTCGCGACAATACCGACTTGGTACCCATGTACATGAGCGAAACCCTATATCACGCTGTAAGGGAATGCAAAATGAAGATAAAAAAAAACCTTACCGTAATCATGGTTGTACCATATTCCTTCTTGAATTCTCTGAAACGGCTACCATCTGCTATCCGAGCAATCACATCTCTCATATCGAATGCCTGACGCGAATCAGTGCCAACAATACCATGAAGCTCCGAAGCGGGATACACAGGGTCCTCTGGCACTGCTGATGGCTAATCTTTCTCGTTAATGAAAAGGAAAGGTAACCCTGCGTCATAACGTACACCAGTTGATTGCCACCCAGTAGTGCCGAGGTCGCCGATGATGCCCCTGGCTATTGCGATAGCGTGCTCGTCATCTCGCGCGAGATGATCAGTCACCCCACTTTCGCTCGAGTGCATAAGTCCACCACCGAGAGTCTCCTCGTCGACTTCTTCGCCTGTAGCAGCCTTTACCAATGGTGGTCCTGCGAGGAAAATACGCCCTTGCTCCGCAACGATGATGTTCTCATCGGCCATTGCGGGAACATATGCTCCACCTGGACCGGAAATAAGATAAACAAAGTGTTCTGAGGTAATTACGCACCTGCGACAGATATACCATGTACTAGTGCAATCTGCGGAATGCCAAGAGCAGACATTTGAGCCTAAGAAGCGAGGTGAGCATCACATGGTATTCTGCGCACATATGCTTCGGATCTATATTACCATGTTGTAGAATATGCGGCCAAAGTGCTCTTTATCGGGGAACACCTGGAGCGCTGGTCACAACTTTGTCGGTCCCTGATTCATAGGGACTTACGTTGGCTTGATGAGGTAGCGCCGCACCCCCCGATTCGACTGAATGGAAAATATTGCGTTTGGCAATCAGCGTAGCAGAAACTGTACGACGTACCAACGTAGACACATGGAAGACCATGCTCCCGTGCAATCTCCTGCGCTCGTAAATGCTTCTTGACCTGAAGAATCGTCAACTTTTGAATCTGTATGCAACTTGGCCAGTTTCTGCTCACAGTCAGAGGATAGTAAGACCCTCCTTTAACTGTCGCATCATTCACGACGACTATGCACTCCCGCCCTGATATCCTACCGATACCTGTGATCATCCCAGCACCAGGAATGTGCTCCGGGTAAACTTCATGGGCTGCAAGTGGTGACAGCTCCAAGAACGGAGTATGTGGGTCTAGTAGCAACGACAAACTAATGGGGTAGTTCAGCGACGATTGCCGAGAGCCTCAGAGTCCAGGCAATGTAATTAATATTGTGAAGTGAGCTCACTGACCGTTCCCTCGGTAGTTTTTTTCCCCTGCCCCGCATGCGCTCTGCAGCCTTTGGACCTCCGCCCTGTCTCGCGTGCTCCAATCTGGCCTCCAAATCCGCAACCAATAAGTCCATGGCATCTGCTTTCTGCCGAAACTCGGGCGAAGCAGGTGAAATCAACGAAGGGAGTACCGAAGCATGATACTTCCGGGAGCATCGCGCAGACACGATTGATGACCGTGTTGCACGCTTAAGGACAGACTGCATGATGAGTGAACGACTCAACCTCGAGAGATAGCGAGAAATAAACAATAGCAGACAAGAGTAAGAACGCTCGTCGGCCGCTTCATGGATGTTCAGCGCGGCCGGAACTAGGGCGCCATTCACGTTATTCGGGGACACACTTTCATGTAAATATGCGCTACATCACTTGGCGACGTCGATTCGTAGTGTACACTATACACACACTAGCATTACAGTTACTACAGATGGCACAGGGTATTCTTCAAGGTCTAAATCTATATTACCATGCACCCACCAAACCCCACAGTGCCTATCAGAAATCCTTCCACTCATCCCAATCATCTTCCTTGGATTTCGAAGTAGGTCCAGGCGTGCTCGACGTACCTGAAGTGGGGTGAACAGAGGTCTGACCTAGGCTTGTGCGGCCGTCGGAATACTCGCCAAAGAAATCCTCTGTATCATCGTGATATAAAGCCGACGTCTCCCCATCATTATGCATCGATAGGGCTCCATACCCAGAACTCTGCGGCCCTGATCCCAACTTGTCTTTCACCGTCCCCACAACGCCCCCGACTTGATCAGCAACATCGACACCCAACTGGGTTTTAGACCATTCATTTGCCGAACGGCCTGCATCCTGTGCGCGGCGTTGAGCCTCCGACATGTACCCGCGAACGGTAGCATGCAGGTTTGGATCCAGAGCACGCTCCATTCCAGGCTGAATCACATTTTCACTGACAACCCGTGATGCACCGGCGACAACTGCGGAAACGAGGGACCAGCCCTTGCTTAAAGCGGCTCCCGGATTATCCTGGAAGTCTTGAAGTGTAGGAGCTGAAGTGGATGAAAGGCCGAACGACGGGTGTTGAGAGGTTGGAGGTGAAGGGGTGTTTCCAAATCCTTGATAACGACCGCCTTGGGAGGGGGGCAAATCTGCAGGGCGAGTGGCATTTACTTGACCGAGGGATGAGAAAAAAGCCTCGTTGGCAGATTTTTGATCCGTGGAGGTTGGATCCAAGGAGGGTTGCGGCGAACTTGCGGAGGACACCGGAGATGTAAGGTTACGTGCCAAGGCACGCGACTTGCGTAAGCCTTGCGCAGAAGATGGACGTGCTGGGGAGTTCGTTCCGCTCCCCGAGCTAGATAATGCTGGTGGCGCAGATGGAGACCAAGATTTGTCGGCTAGGGTCGCGTCTAACTGGAGAAAGTTCAGTCAGAAATCGAAGATACGGTAGTCGGCATACCTTCTCGCGATATTGCGAAGCTGCCCAACAATAGTAGGTATCGTAGACACTTGTACCTTGCTTATATCCGCCTTGATCTGTTGGCGTGTATGACTCTATGAACTGTCTGAAAGGAGCATTCCCGCCGAGCTTGGGACAAGTGAGTGAGGACTGTAAAGCCAGCATGCAATTACCCACCTGCATACGCTTGATCTGATCCGCCTGCCAAGTATCCATTGAAATTGATCTCACGAAGCTATTGTCGCGTGAGATTTGGTGGTTGTACAATGTGCACATAGGTTGGTGAATTCACCTGATGTGCACTCCGAAGCCTCTGTGTACACCGGCGCATTGCAGGCACAGAAATATCGCAAAACTAACTTTCGGGGAATGATTGAGGGACGCAAGAAAAGGGAGCACATGTATTCACCTGAAGCCCATTGTGGATTTGGATTACCACAGTCTACGCATGTCTTGTTCTTGAGATCCTCACGCTTGATGAGCTCTTGAAGGATCTTTTTCGCTGCGACCTGATCCATGGTCGTTGCTCGTTGTGCTCAAAGCAGCGTGAGAAGGATTTCCAAGTTTAGGTGGTAATTTCCGTTGAAAGCAATATACAGGTTGAAGACATCGTCCCAACAGTGCATGCTCACGCGAGGCAGTATTCTAGCGTGTCCAGGTCTTTTCACCAGATCATGACACGGTTAATCATTGTACTTGCTTAAATGTTTTTTTTGATTGACCACCATTAATTGGTTACCCACGGAATTCCGGCATTCCCAGGGTGATGAGAGACAGGTTATCTGCTGCAGTAAATCTGATAGTAATCTGATAATTAATTTGTGAGTTTTAACGTTGCGCAGTGCGTTGGACGCACCTTGGGAAGGAATCGAGTTTATTACGGCGTTGCATAGCTTTGCATGAAAGTACTTAAAATTTGATGAGGAGTGCAATAAGTTTAGCTAAATTTTGGAAGATCTGCGTCCTGTGCAACTCGTGCCTCGAGCTAAACTAATCAAGGCAGCAACGTTATCCTCATACTACCTTCAAGCCCGCCAGGACTGTAGCGTCAGTCAATTCTGGCATATAAGACGACGACCCATAAGCCTTTATTTCCGTAGAGCTATTTGAGAACGAATAGGTGCGCTTTCATCCTATTAATATCATACCGCACACTCACAAAAGTGTCTGCCTTGTTACTGAACCTCGCAGGCTCACTTCTTCAACATCACCCGCAACCCTTCGTGACGTGAGAACCTATCTTATCTGATTCCCAACTGCTCGCTCTATATCCTGCAGCGCGACCCGAGTCCGTAGCCAGACCGTTTTCAGACAACTGCCCTTCCCCTTCCCCCTATACCGCACCACCCTCTTACCCTCACGTCCTCGAGACTTTCATGATTCAAAAGCCAAGCCACCACTCCAACATCGATCACCCACCCCGCCAAGATTCTGATGCAGGCATCGAGCAATGGGGACAATGGTGGGGCCGAAAGTCAGTCAATTACGTCCCAAGTCGTCCGTTGCCCTTCCTAGCATTCAACGATTATCAGGCATTATTCCCTTGAAGTAGTACAACACCCTATGCGTGCCCGTATGTGCGGTTTTGGTGATAAAGTGCGCGAGTCGTCGCGCCTTTGTCTAACTTCCTTGTAACATTCATTATCAGGATCGTAGGCCACTCGCGCCTGCAGCAGTCGCAAAGATGGTTGTCCGAAGAGAAGATAACTCTATCGTAGATGTAGAGTAAGCAGAATTCTCTCCCTTTCCTTTTGCGCCACTCATTACCTACTTTTCAGGGACATTGACTGTTCTTTTTTTCTTGTAACGGTCGACCTTTGGTCGGCTGACGGTAAACGGGAGATGAATCTCGTCTTACATCCCTCATCATCTGCGGACCGGTACGTCGCAGCGAACGCTCAAAAATCCAGGAAGCCTCGGAGTACCAATCCTCCATCATCTCCCCACGATGAACAACATAGCCCCACGTCATCTCATTCCACGCCGAATTCTGTTCACCAACATCCACGCCTACCAGTGGCATGTCACCTCATATCTCATTATCATAATTTTCCACTGACTTTGAATGTCAATTACAGTCCAATATGAACCCGATGGTTCCCGCTCCTCCGTCAGGATTCGTTAATCAAACCTACCCTTATCCCCAGCAACCGCAGATGCCAGATAACATAACATATGATGACCAAGATTCCTACAGCTCGCCATCCGAATCGAATAGCGCATGGGGATATGCTCCATCAGGAACTCCCCTCGATCGCTCGCATAATTTCAATCATCCTCATCCATCTTTGTCGTCGTACAACCGCAACGGCATACGCAACGGCATACCCGCGGCTGCGCCGGGTGAACCGTGGCAAGCCCAATCATCGTATCGCACAGATTCCGATCCGGCGGCCAACTATCGCAATTGGCCAGCCACGGAACCATCTTATCCAGTAATAGTCAATTCACAGACGGGCGTGTACGCTGCTCAAGAGGTGGACCCGTCGATGAGACATTCCGAGCATGCAACTCAGCAATCTGAGACAACGAATTGGCCTCAACAAGTCGCAGGCGACCCGTCGCCACGATTCGTCCAGGAGCCATTTCAAGGCACAGGGAGTAGTTACGATCATCCCCAGGCTTATGGTGCACCATCCCAGCCGCCGTATTACCAGGGCACGTATGCTCAGAGCTCCTCGTCTTCTCCGTCAGCCTCACATCCTCCATTACCCCGACATTCATACACACGCACTTTGGTAGGACCGCTGTCGTCCAATGCATGCCGACTGCTCGATGAGCATCGGCAGTCAGGAATATTCTTCCTTTTCCAAGATCTATCTGTTCGGACGGAAGGTATGTCTTTCATTACCGCCGAGGTCATTCTTCTATCTGACGCCCTGCGGCATCTTAGGAACCTTCCGGCTGCGTTTACGTCTAATGAACGTTGGCGAGTAAGAATGTGGTGTTATGCCTGGGAGATAACAACAACAGTTGATATTCCGTTTCCAGACTGCCAGCACCGGAAGCGGGTGCAATCCGAGTTCATACTCATGTTTCTCCGGTCCTTGCGCAAACATTCACCGAACCCTTCGTCGTTTTCTCAGCCAAGCGCTTCCCAGGAGTGCCCGGTGAGTTTTAGATTCCCGGGCCTACTTGATACAGAAAAAGATTATAACCTCCTATTGCGCGCAGATACGACCGCGCTGTCAATTGCTTTTGGTAATCAAGGTCAGAAGCTACCGTTGGTAAGATCCTTCCATGCTCCGTCTGGCCCGGGGGCTGACGAACTCGCCACAATTGTAGCGAAATCGCCACGGAACTAGTAAACACGGGCGGCGACGACGAGATGGTGATTCCGACCCCTCTGATGAGTCGGAAGACAGTTGATGGGAGTCACGTAACATAGTACTGCCTTTCTTTGTGTTCAGAGAATGTAATCCCACTGCATCACTAATGCCTCCTCTACTTCGCAATGTACTCCATACTCGATCCTGAACTCATCGTCTACCACCCTTGTACCACCCATCGTCCCGTCTCTTCAACGCAGATTTCCGTGCCATCCGCCGTTCGTACAAGCGAATAGCTTCGATTGTGTCAGGATACTTGAGGTGAATGTGGTCAAACATTTCACGCGCGAGATTTCCACGAGTGAAAGCGTCGTCGGACTCAGGGTCTAGTGCCTGTGGCGCTGAGCTGTGGCCTCCCACCGGTTGGACAGGCATCCCAGATCCCAGATGACGCAGCACTCCTGACAACAAGTCAAGTACAGTATGATGGGGGCGCCAAGCGTTCCAGGAAGGGGATATCTGGTGGAGTACGTGTAATGGATGGGCAAAATCATCCGAAGTCAGATCCATTTCTAGCTCGTCGCTGAATTTCTTGGCAGCCAATTTCGATTGATAAGCTCGACGCTCACTCCGATGCATCGGTGATTGGGATGCTGGTTTATCAACACTTGAAGGAGTGTCATCGAAAGTGAGAGGGGATTTAGGAGATAGATTTCTTTTGCGGTTAGCACGCTTGCCATGGCGTTCAAAAGGCAGCAATACTCGCTCGACTATCTCAAAGGCCCGCTCCGGGTCGGCCGCGCGGACCAGAGCAACCGCTAAATGGTTCCAGTTATGTGAATCGAAGCTGAAGCCATGAGATCTCGCTTTCCCCCACATCTCGGCAATCACGAAGTGTTCCCCAGCCGCAGAAAGCGCATCGATATAGATGGATAGGGGGACGCAAAGAATGTTTGCCTGACGTTTCGTGAGGTCGAAATGCTTGATGTTCTTTCCTTTGAAAAGAGGATCCGTCTTCGAAAAACGTAAGGCGAGTTGCCATATTTGTGGCCAAAGCCCATGGATGGCTTCGGTGTCACCAGCGCGACGGTACGCGTCGAGGAGCACCGTCAAGTTGCCCAACGTGGCTTCTCCACCCGCATCCAACATGGCTTGAAACGTCCGCTCCACCTCCTCCGGTTTATCGGCTTTCGTATACGCGAGCATAAGGGGACCGTAGACGCGCTCAAGCGCAGCGTTGCGAGTCTGAGGGTGGATCCACGACGCCGAAGACTCACCATCCATGATGGTCGTCAAGAACTTCTCCGCAATCTGGAAGCTTTCTTCGGTTTTCTCGTTACCATAAGCGCGGAGGATATGATAGAAGGTGACGGATGTAGGTTGAATGCCTCGCTCGCACATGTTGTCATAAACGGCCTTTGCACTACGCTTGTCACCCAGTCGCAAATGACCAGCCATGATGATCGTCAACACAAAAGCGTCAACACGGTAAGTTGTCTGCCAGCTTTTTTCAGCTGCCTCCATCTCGGCAAAAATCTTGTTGGCGATGTTCATGTATCCTGCATCGCAGGCTGACTGGATGACGAGGGTGTACATCCGCCCATTCGGCTGTACGCCCATAGCCTCCAGCTTGCGAAAGATTGTAGAGACGACTTGAAAAGGGGCGCCGATAAGGACGTAAGCCTTCAACAAAGTATTGTAGACTTCTATTGATAGCCGAAGATGAGGGATCCGAGATGATTTGAGGTAGTCAAAAACGCGCACTACTCCCGCCCAGGAGCCAGCTTCGACGTGGGCATTCATGAGAGAAGTGATCATCTTCCGGTCAGGAGTTATCCCCTCACGTAACGCACGTTTGTAGATGGCTTCTGCAGATACCGGGTCCTTCCTATATGCGAGGAGAGATATGACAGTTGTGTACAAGACACGGGTGGGCTGAATGTTGGCAGCGCGCATCTGGTCCAAAACGGCAGCAACGGAATCTACTTCTCCACGCGCAGCAAAGCTTTTGAGGATGATGCTGTAGACGTAGTTATCAGGAGCCAGTCCAGCTTTCGACATGGCCTGGAGCCAAAAATTGAGCCCGTCGTAATCCGCGCGCTCTGCGTGTGCATACACCACAATAGTGAAATGCACGATTGAAGGCTTGAGCGGCGAATCCGGCGGGAAGTACTCGTTAAATAGTTCGACGACTTTGTCCACTTGGCCAGCAACTGCATACGCATGCATGAGAGTGGCTCTATCACGCGTCGTAGCCCACTGCGCTTCGCCGAGTTTGGAAAAATACTCCTCGGTGCGGTCAACGTCGCCCTGATGCGACGCGAGGTACATCCCAGTAGAGAGCAAAAATTTATGCCGGGTGCTCGTTGACTCCCATATGGTTGTGTACAGTTCATTGGCGCGAATGAAGGAGTCGGCGCGAACAAGCGCGCGGATCACTTGTAATTGCAGGTCAACTGGTACCAATAGTTGCTGCGCTTGCATTTCTTTCAGCAATGCATATGCATCCTCTGCCAGGTTTTCCCAGCAAAATACGTCTAGCAGCAAGACCCCCATACGCTGCCGCGTCTCCACACTCGAGTGCCGTCGTTGTGCCAATAGAGCTGCGCCATCCGGTAAACTGGCCAAAGTCGAATAAATCGTATTTTGGAACGGCGAGGGTTTGATGTCCAAGTCCCAATGCCACGAACGAGTAGAGAGAGGTAAGAGATGCAAGCTGATTTTGGCCCATTCTGCAAGAATAAAATCCAAGACGTTTTCGATGACTTGATAAAGCGCGATTGACCGAACAAGGGTCCCATAGATGTCCATTAACTCCTCTCTTTGCCCGTCAATAAGTAGATCTGATAGTTCGTGGGTGATAGTGATTGCATGGTCCAGATCGCCTAGAAAGGCCGAGGCTTTCGCTACGAGTTTTAACCTCGCGACGTCTTCGCTTGAATGCTTCTCAAACATGGATTCCAGCCGCTCATTTAGCGATGCAAGTCGCGTGCCGCACTTTTGAAAATACGGAACGCCATCATTGTTCTCACCTGCCTCTATAGCAGCAGAGAACTTTTGAGCAAAGATCAAGACGTCTGACGGTTTCAGGTGTTGGAGTTCGTCAGAGTCGACGAGTGTTTGGTAAGTATTCCAGGCATCATACAAGTTTAATGGGTCGTTTTCTTGTAGGAGCGACAGGAAGCGGGTCAAAGGAGATGATGGGACGTCCAGTGTTTCAGGGGCCGGTGTCGTCGAGAGATGGTTAAATTGCGGAGAATTCGAACACGATGGAAGAGATGAAGAATATCGGCGGACATTCGGAGGACGGTTCAAAGTTTGCGGTCTACGAGGAACCGCGTCGTTAATCATAGACACACGATTTCGTCCTGCGATGTCGCTCCACCGTCAAACTCGTAATCCACCGTTAAGGGAACGACACGTACTTGGACACCAAATGGAGTGCCGCATGACGCAGCACGAGTCATGTGTTACTCCCAGGAGCCATTCGGCGCATTCGGTACACTGAGCGAAATCTATGTCCTGCTCCACTGCTTTCTCTTTTCCTTTCCACCGCCTCGCGGTCGGAGTAAAAAAGTCGCGTAGGAGAGGACGGCTTATGGACCGACCCATGTGTTCTAAAGAAGGCCTGAGTGTAGAGGCACGTCCGGCTGGTGCGCGCAGTAAAAAACTGTTTACTACAGCTGCTGCCAAAGGCTCGATCATGGGCACCCGCACCTAGAGTGCCGACGAAGCAGTCTTCAGACTCGAACCTGCCGAAAGCAAAACTAAGTCTCCGATTCGAAGCTAAACTTGTACAACTCACGCGTAACAAAACCAACGACGTCAGTACCAGTTATAAGTTGGTGGCTTCCCTCACTATGTAAAGCTAGGTGATCCAAATGACCAGGTGTATTTGGCCTTGTTTGTTCCATTTTTTGCTCGTGCGAACCCGAGAAAGGATCACCGCAGGTCGTCTGAAGCGGCGTACTCCACAGTAAGGTCTATCTTAGTACTTAGGAGAATGAGTAGCATGCTCCCATCCATCCCGTTCCATCCCTTTCCCAACAATTTTCACAGCTCTGAGTTCCTTTTGTCAAGCACTCGCGGAGCACTCCAATGATGGAGCCACCGTCGGCCCGAAAAGCTTTTCTCGGATGGTCGAGTGCTGGCAAACCCAACCCCATGATTCGCTAACCCGCTACCGGCACCGCGCAGTTCATTTCCAGATATCTCATCAGCTACACGAATGATCATCACCCTGCCATGATAGCACACCTGCCAATTCGTATCGATATCGCCGAGCCGAGGGCTAGGTTTTCATTCCCTCATGTGACCCCATTAAAGCGTCTATTAACGTTTATTCTCGTCTCTCATCCACGCGCAGAAAAAAAGGACTCGGGAGCTGGGTTTCAGGCCTATATCTGAGCACCTTCGCGAATCAGCTCATATCACTCTTCGATATCATATTTGTACCTTTTTTGTTTCATTTCACGCCATGGCAGATGACGCTGCGCTCCGGGTCCCACCTGAGCATGAGATTATCATTGTTCCCCCTCCTGAGCACCAAGGCCGCCTTGCCCTCCTTCAGCAGTGCATCCAAGTTAGGATCGCCGTTTTCGTCACAGAACAAGGATTTCCTTTGGACGTCGAAGTAGATGAGTACGTTATCGTCTTTCTAGATAATCCGCCACTGGCTTCATCTTGGATCCCCCACCAGACATGATCCGATAGCGACTCATTGGTTGTTAAGACTTTTACCCTCTCTTGAGCCTATAGGGACAATTCGTGCCCACAAGGTGGCGAGCGCAGCGGGGTCGTATTACAAACTCGCAAGGCTCGTCGTTTTGAAGGAATACCGGCATTATAAATTCGGAGGCAATCTTGTCCTTGCGTTGCATAATTGGGCCAAGAATCACGCCAGAAATGAGTCAGGGGTGACTGACTTTGTCAAAATAGTTTGTCACTCCCAAGCAGCCCGTGCAGACTCGGGTGGTGCTATAGCATTCTACCGCAAGTACGACACCGTTAACTGACTTACTTGGAAACACTGCTCACCGCCGGTTGTCTTAGGTTTGGTTACGAGGAAGAGGTAATAGTTGTTGCCGTGCGACCCTATGACGTTGATCAACTAATCTGTCAATCAAAATTTATCAGGGCGATCTGTTCGATGAAGACGGTGAACCGCATCAGAAGATGGTCGCACGATTATCATTAGCAGGGTAACTGATTACATTGTTCGTGTACTCCTGATGAAGAAAGGTATAGGACATGATATACTAGGGGGATCTACCAATACACATGAAGGCGAAAAGGGTCGTAAACAAGCAAGTCCTGTGTCGTGAACAAACGAACATACGATGACAAAAGAACATATAGCAAGTTACCTAGAGAAATGGTATCATATACGGGTATATCGACTGAAACTATCGTCAGTTGCAACTCCCTCGCTCTCGCTTTCCGAACTGAACGACTCTGTCTTGATCGCTCGCAACGCACGGAATGGACTCTCACCGCTGGGGCTGCCTGGCAAGATGCTGAAATTGATACTGGTGCCAACATCAGTGGTGCCTTCCTCGTACAGCCTCCGTGCAGCCTCGTACTCGAGCTTCTCCTGCTCAGCTTGCGCAAGGAAAGGCTGAAAAACGTGATCAGCTAATTACGCGATTGTGACAATGTTTGTCATACCTTGCGTTCATCATCAGTCATCGATCGCCATTTGGCAGCGGCTAGCACGCTCTGCTTAGTAGTCTCTTGTTCGTCACCAAATATCTCCCGCACAAGGGCAGGGTCGGATCGGATGCGCTGCAGGAACATGAAGTAGGCGCTAAGCGGCTTCTTGGGTGCGTTTGGATCCTTGATGTTGCTCTTGCGAGAACGACCTGCCTTTCGCTGGGCAGTACGGAATGCGTTCTCCTTCTTGATATCATCGGGAGTGAGACTCCTCATGTATGCAGCGTTCTCGCGCTCTCGAGCCTCTTTGAGGACCGCAGACCGTCGCTTGTAAGGCTGTGACACGTCAGCTTACGCAGGCTTGATAGAGAAATAGAACGGACCTCCTTCTCTTCTGGAGTCAAACTAGCATACTCCTGACCAGCTTCCTTGGCAGCCTGTGCAACATTGAGTTTTCTGGTGCTCGTTGCTTGGTGCCGCTGTATCCAGTCGGTAAAGTAGAGCTGCCAAGCACTCGGTGCCAATTTGGGCTGCTTGAGTATGGACTTGAGAGGAGCTACAACGGAATTAGAAAAGGTTGACGAGATGAATAAGTGACATACGCAAGTCTGCAGATTTATCTTCTCTGGAAAGTTCCTCGGTGGATAGCCGCTTCTTGCGTCGCACGGTTGCGTCGCGATCATCGCTAACGCTGACAGACTCGCCACGACGGGAACTATAGTTCCTCGTCATTGACGGCATGCCTGTTTGGATGGGTGCACTAGAAGACTGAAAACCCAAGGTTGACATGTCTCGTCTTGGTTGAAAACGTTGGCGTTTGACTCCATAAGGGTGCTCTGACAGGGGTTGATGAACACGCGCTGATGAGGAAGCTTCGTACTGTGGCGAGTCCCACAGTTGAGTTGCCCATGGAGGGGGTCTAAGAGAGGTCTCTGCAGGTGATATGGAAGCCACGCGAAGCCCTGGAGAGCTAAGATAACCATCAGAGCCGTCGGCCGGCGATAACGATCTCGGTAGCTGATGCGGGGCCGCGAATTCCGATGGAGAGAAGGACGCGCTGGGCGTAAAAGTATGATTAGGGTAGGAGAAGAGGGTGGGTGATTGTGGATCTGGACCAGCACCACGGATGGGGATGGGAGAAGTGGGGGAGTCGAGGACAGGTTCGTTTAGCCAATGCGAGAAGTGGGCGCCATCTAGATCGAGCATGGAATGCATATCATCAAAGCGTCCAAAAGCAGAATCATAAAATGAACTATTTGGCGATGTGTCTGGTATTTCAAAGTCTGAAAGGCGATGTGGAGAAGGAGTGTGGTCGGAGGTGGGGGGTGATAGAGAGTGGTGATAGGTGAGTGGGTCCCACGAAGGCTGCATTCCCTCGTCAAACTCCAAGGGACCGAATATCAACTGATCGGCATCTGGGGACAACATATCGTAGGATGTACTGTCCAAGAAGCTCATGGAGTCTTTCATGCCGGAGTCAGTTGAAAGAGAGATGCGGGGAAGGGAAGAATAGGAATCGATAGGCATGGTGGGGATATGTGGAAGAAAAAGAGATGGGGAAGATGATGCTTTAATAGTATGGCAAAGTGAATGGGAAGGGGTGTCAGCGGGATGCAAGGATGTGTACGAACGCCATCGGACCTGGTTAAGAGGGGCTAACCTTCGAAACCTAAGGATAGATGCCATAATATCCTGACTCGGATTGAATCAGATTGAGCGTACAGCTGAAAGGGGGGGTGCTTCGGGGTCGGTGCCTGATTAGGATACCGCAAAGGGGACGACCAATAATAGTGTGTCCTTCGGAGGAAAATCCCAGAGATATGAGTTGCAACTGAGTTTGGAAACAACGCTAATCCCTGTGAAATCGCAAGTGCAGTACTATAAAGCTATGTTGTGGTAAGAGTTTGAACACTTGGCAAAGGTTTAGCGTAAAAAGCAGAGCGCGACCTGCCCTAAATTTCAATTCTATATTTGGTAATTATGAACCAAATCTATGGGCCCTATTGTCCAGCCATTCCGCCACCGGGAGAACTAGACCGCGATAAATGGCGGGACCAGATCTAATTCTCAAAATGGACATGAATGCTGTGTGGCGCGTCTACTCATAGCACCACAATCGATTCTGCTGAACGATAACGTGCATTGTTATACACTCCTTTACCAGCCTGTACAATGTCAGAGAGTGTCCTAGATCAAGTCATCAAACTCACCTCCCATCCCTTGACATCTTTCATAATCTCTCGTTCCCTCTCAAGTGCAGCTTGTTGACGACGATACGCATCTCGATCCCCCTCCGCCACAAGTAACGGGACAAGGTGGATGCGGGACCAAACTTGCTCTCTTTGCAGTTCCCTGTCAGCCCAAATCAGCCTAGTCCGGCCCGTAAAATTGGGCGCAAGTGCTGATAAGAAAACAGCGGCCGGATCCTCACAAGGACACGTTTCATCGCGAGCGCGCCATGAAAAGACACGTTTCGCATCCACGCGCCATTATATCGGACTTTGGAAGTTAATCTTACCTTTTCTCCACATTTCCCATCCCAACGCGATAAAACCCATATGCACACACGGCTGTCACTGCTCCCAGTATCACTATCCCACTGGGTCCGCGCAAGGGAAGGTTGCGTTTATACTTGACTGCCTCGAAGCCCCCAGCTGGGGGCATATCCCTACAAACAATGAGCTCGTGACCATCGTGTACAAGTACACTCACTGTCTGTACTGTATAGACACTGCGCACCATTAGCGCTGTCCAATAATAAAATTCAATGACTCACTGTTCGTCGTGGAGAACAGCAAGGCGGCATTCGGACTCGTAACAAAATGAATGACACGTGACCACACTAGAACCTGCCCTGAATGTGAACCCGCCGCCATGCGGTGTTATCAAGAATCCTCCATCGAATCATATTGGACCCTAGCTTGGGTGCATAACGGACTTTTGGGTGTGCAGCGCCCGTCCTGGTGCCTTCCGATAACAAAACTTAATTCGCTCTGATTTAGTTCTCCTTGGAAAGGCTTGGAAAGAGAGCAGGTCTAGCTCCTCCAACTAACGTACTCTTCGAGCCCTGGTTTCATGAAAAATTATTTGCAAATTAAACACATGTGTGACCAGTAAGGTAGACTTTGTGATTCAGAAGTCGCGTACGCCAACAACTTGCTTTTGAGATGAGTAATCCCTGTTCAACGGTGCCACCTCACAGCACTGCCTTAATGTCCCACCCATCCCCTGCTACTCTCCCTCATCTCCAGATGCCTGCACAATCCATTTCTGCTGCGGCTGCGCCACGTCAGAAATCAAAAGCATATGCTACAGGTATAGCAGCTGGCGTCGAAGATGAAAAGTATCAGACAAAATACAAGGAGCTAAAAAGAAAAGTAAAGGAAATCGAAACGGTTCGCAAAATTCCTCTTTCTCTCAATACCTTTTAAACTTTTTTTTAGGACAATGACAAGCTTCAGTACAAGGTCCTCATGGCTAAAAAATCAATCCAACGCATGAAACTCGAACGGGCGTGAGTATTTTTGCTCTATTATTCAACACGTATCTGATACGCTTTCAAGTGTCTTGTATGAACGCCTTTCAGCAGTCCCACCTTCTCCAGACATTCACAGCCATGCACTCCCCCCTACTCACACCGGTCCCGGTGTGCCTCCCCCACACCCGCGTGATATAGCCCACCAGTACCGTGACCATCGTGACTTTCCACCAGTAGATCTCAACGATCACAATGCTATCGAATACATGCACAATCATTCCTCTTTTCGCGCCATTCCTGACGGTCGCCCTCTTCAGGCTCCCGATGGGCCCATGGGTCCTGGAGTTGCGCCTTCCCACGCAGTCTCTGCAGTCCATATGTCGAGGGGTGGTTCCGCCTCAGGTCACGACTCTTCCCGGCAGCTTCCACCCCTCTCCCAGCTGACTCCTCACCTCGAACCACCGAGGGCGCACGGACATTCACAAACCCATAGCCCTCATCTTCACCCTCACAGTAATGGTTCTTCGCGTTCACAATCCTCACCTTCCAGATCGCGCGGCCATCAGATATCTTCCCAGGCGCCTCCCCCAGGCTACCACTCAGGGGGCATTCCCCACCCTCAACAGTACTCCCAGGATCCTCTCATACCCGTCCAACACGGGCATCACAGTCCGAGTGACAGGGAACGGTCTTCTAGAAGACACGAGACGCTCGACCGTGGCAGCTACCACGGCGATCCATACTCTCATTCACGACAGCATTCCTCACACTCTTCCACGATCGCATCCCCCAATACTCGGGCATCTCGTATCCACAATCATCAACGCCCCGGACCCGGAGCGGTCATTAATCACCCTGACCCCGAATACGAGCGCGATCTCGAGAGGGAACGCGCATGGGCACGTCATGAAGGCGAATCCGCCCGAGAATACGCGCCTTCAGGAGTGATTCATCCTTCGCCTCCCTCACACCTAAGGCCCAGACCTCAGGCAGATTACCCATACCCCCGCGAGCCCATCGGCCCTGGTATGCACGGTCGTTCATCTCGCTCTGACACATCAGGATCTGGCTCCGGATCTGGTTCCGGCAATGGTGGCGGGGACGCATTATCACGGCCTGAAGGCCACCCTCAATCTCAATATTATGACCGAGACAGGGGACCCTATGCACCCCGTCAGGCAAATCCTCCACGCAATCCAAGTGAAGACCAAGACGTCATATATGAAGAAGGCCGTTCGTACAGCCGTGACAGAACTGGCGGACATTACATGCTTCCAGACCAGCATCGCCCCCCTGCGGAATCATCCAGGAAACGCTCTCGTAAAGACATGGAGATAGATGCCATCGATGACGTCGATGATTCACCCGCTGCGGGTAGCTCAGGGGGCGGAGGAGAAGCACCGTCGAGGTTCGCAGGCGGTCATCTTGCCGATGACCGTGGCTCCAAGAGACTTCACCAAGAACCTGTACGTTCCCACGAGCGCGAAGAGGAAGAAGAGGACGAGGCGTCTGATACTTGATTATTTTTTTTTGGCGGCGGCGGTACGGTCAGTTTCCTTTTAGATCTTCTTGAGCCCGAGTACTTGATGGGGGGGTTTATTGCTTGTATGTATATGTTGTCTGTACACATCGCTAGCGCTCGTAATCCTTGGTTATACCCGTGCTGTGCGTGTGCTCCATTGTCGGTAAACATAAAGGGACGTTTATCTCCCGGATTCATGGCCTGATTTTTGCAACTATGTTTGTCGTGAGAAGCACATACGAGCAATCGCAGCCCGGCGGATCAAAGCGTAAATCTTTCCCTTTTGTCCTGCACAGCAAAGCAAGGGGTTTCCCAAAAATATCGTCAAACACAAAGGGGAATAACAAGGGCCCCGAGTCATTTGAAGGGACATAAACGGAAACGCATCTATCACTGATCGAGAAAACCGAGCGGTGCAATGCAAAGTAAAAAGTATTATGAGTAAAAAAAAACCATCAAGATTCGGCGGCCATGGCCATTGGCTGGCCACTCCTTTCCGCAGAAACCTTCCGGCCATACGCAGCGGTCAAAACAGCTATAGCAACCTGCTCAAGTTTGTACAGCTCCATTTCGCCAAGAGACGCGCGACTGTTTCTGTTTTGCGTTTGAAGGCCGCGGGTCTTGGCGGCGCAGCGATAAGGTTGTGTTGGAGCCACCAGCCGCGTAGATTCCAGGATGACATCCATGGCCGTGACACTGCGTCCTGTGCGCTCTGACTCATGCTTAGCAAGCTTCTGCGCTTCCGACAGGAGCCGCCGCGTGCGATTGGACATGAGACGGGTGTCTGAAGGAGGCGGTATCGTGCCATTTGGTTTGACGGAGTGGGGCTGGACTTTCAGGGTTCGTGAATGGAAAGTACAATGGCGAGGGGTGCCAGGGGAGACGAGGGGGGCCACCTGCTGCGCGCTATGATAGGATCCCAAGGATTAGTTTCCGAGTCAAAGGTAATATATTTAGACGGCTCGCCTATTGTCTGCTGTGGGTGCATGTGATTTCTTTGGAAAACGTGTGTTCGGAGCTACCCCGTAGGACGCCATGATTTGACGCTAGGAGGAGTAGAGGGGTCTCCATCATGATTGAACACGAGCTCATCCGTGCCCTCCCATTGGAGATCAGTCTGTTTCATCCTAGAGGTGGGTATTTCGAGTAGCGATCCAATGGTCTGGTTTGAAACCCGACAAGCCTCGATCATAGCCTTTGATCAGGCCAACACAACCTGATGAAAAATCAATCAATCCAAGAATCTCAAGAAATGGTAATCTCACAGGAAAAAAATGTCAGAACATCAGGGTTCATGATCAGTAGCACATGGTGCGATAACCTAACTTAACGACACAAGATTGTGACTGAGAAGTGCCCTTTCCTGCGTATCTGATGCAGCTTGCACGGAATGGAAGACATTTCCGTCATTCACACACAGCGCGCACAAGTCATTCGGATCGTAACTGCAACGAGGCGGCCGGATCAACGTGTTCAGAAGGCACCTGTCCTCAAGCTTACTGTTCAATCTTGATGTCATCAGGTGAAGAAATTCAGAAGTGAGCCACCAGATAAGTACACGACCTGCCACGACTCATCTACACTACTACTTCACCGGTAAACATGGTCCGCTGCATATCGAGTCAACACGTGTAACCCCCAAAATGTAATGGATACACACAATGCAAGTTAGCAGCAATTTCGGCCTCTGCCCGGTCGCCATTTGCAAGCAACTTCTCTTTGTTATACAGGAGCTCCTCGCGAGTTTCCGTGGAGAACTCCTGATTTTGCGCTAAACGGATGTCATCAATATTCTAGTGTTAGTGATACCCCCTTTTTTTACACGTACTTTCAACGATCGCATCAACTGGGCAAGCTTCTTGACAGAAACCGCAGTAGATACATTTCGTCATATCGATATCTTAGGGAAGAACGTGTAAGTTGCAACATTCCACGTCAACACGATACAACCTTACCGTATTTAGTTGTTTTTCTTGAACCATCCGCGCGAGCTTCACTCTCGATGGTAATTGCTTGAGCAGGGCAAATAGCCTCACACAGTTTGCAAGCTAGTCATATATGCTTCTTAGCGGCGTCGACAAGGTCAGAGGTGTTCACGAACCGATGCACCGCTCCTCACCACTGGGATACCGTCGGAGAGCGTGCTCTCCGCGGAAACGAGGAGATAGAGGACCTTTCTCATATGGGTACATTATAGTGTAAGGCTGCCTGAAGAAATTCTCCAGAACAATCCACATTCCTGAACGAGTCATGCAGAAACTTGAAATAATTAGATTTCGAAAACACATACCTCGGATAATCTCGGTGAAGAAGAAGAGATGGACGGCCTTGTCAATGGCACTCTGGCCATCCTTGTAAGGGTCGATGTCCTTTCCAGGCTCATCCTTTGCGGTCAAACTTCCTGCACCTAGAGGCGGTGACCTTATTGGACCTTCGAGTCGGCTGTCAATATGTTCTGCGTGCGAGCAGTGTGTACTGTGAATGTTGCGGTATGCCACAATGGACGAGCGCAGCGCAGCAGAGCGCTGTGTCGCCAGTATCCTAGGCGCGAGGCCCAGTGCAAGACGCGGGCGGGCAAAAGACATGGCGGTCAAAGTCGGGCGAGGTTGCTTCACCGAACATCTGGTGTGACGTATGTCACTTGTGTGACAATTATACACTAGCCAATCACGTATCCCTCATTAAGTCAACCAGGCCTTCGCTGTTCTCCATGTCGACCTCGAAAGCAAAATCAAAAGTTCAGCCATTGAGCGATCAGGGCACGCATGCGTTCTGCATACTATCTTCGCGTCTAATCGCTTCTTTGATCAGATAGAAATACAGCAGACTTACTCCCGTCTGCAAAATGAGCTTCAAAGCCTTGCTGGAAAGATCGGCGAGTTGGAGCAAGAGGCAGAAGAGCATGGGTACGCTCTTTTTCAAATATCTATGCTCGCATTCAACTGACTTTTCGTTAGACTTGTCCTTTCCACTTTGAATGAAGCACTTCAAGTGGAACCAGGTCGGAAGTGTTTCCGCTTGATCGGCGGTGTGCTAGTTGAGCGTACAGTCAAGGATGTAGTTCCTGCTCTGCAAACAAATCGCGAAGGCGTACGTGACTTTTCTACCATGTCACTGGTTGCCTGACATCCACTTCTCCTCAGATCAAAAAAGTTATTGCCAATCTTACTGAGCAATACACCGCGAAGGAACGCGACTTTGAGACCTTTAAACGCGATTATAATGCTCGTCCAATCAGCAGGGCGTAATGATTTGTTGCTGGTGTTTGGATGTGTGTTCATCTTCATCTGCTTACCATGCGCTATTGAATGATATTCCCAGTTTACCCGATGATGCAGTCAGCAGTTACTCACCATTGGCATGCACGGCAAAATTGGAGACCCAGTTGCACATCGTTCAAGCTGCCGGTTTGCACTAATCGAATCGTTGGGCTAGAATTTATGTTATGGTGTGGTCTACAACGCATCTTGCAAAACGCAAGAACCAAAGCAGGCAGCAGCGTTGTCTACTAGTGCCTGTGTGCAGATGATTTAACGCTGGAGCTTGTCTTGTAATGTCGCATCGCGTCATCTGTATTCAAGATTGAAGAATGTAACGTGCTGGCTTCTAGATGTAGCGGTGAGTTGTTTGTTGCACTGTGAAGTTGCTGCGAATTCTCTCTACCTTTAGGTAGATCTCCTAAGGCCCCGTCTTTGTCGTCCGTTTTTCAAAAGAGCCAAAGGGAACTTCTGATATCGCAAATTCCGTGCATATATCAAGCATCGTTGAGACCGCTGTGTCAGAGCAGAAGACATGATTCAAGATATGTTTATCGTCGCCATCGGTGCTTCTGCTGATGCTGTCCAATTCATGATCTGCAAAGTGTCTTTGCTAAACGAAATGAAAGCGAGGCTTCTTCATCTTATATTTTCAGGAGTTTGCATCGAGGCAGGAGCTGTGCAAAGTGCTCCCATGGGTACTGTTGCATGTTCATTTCTCAGGGATTTTTGGAACGAGACAAACTTTTTTGGTTATATACTTCGATTAATAGTGTCGAGTTCTCGTGGTCGACATTTATCTGTTGCACTGGGTCTCAAGGACATCGTCCTTACTGCATAAGCATATCCAATCCACTCAGACCAGCGCTAGACGTAGAAGATGTAGCTGTAAGAGTCATTAGGTGACTCATTGACTTCTGCAATGTACATTGTACACGGGGCCCTGAGATATATTTGCTCAGCACTCTCACCAGCGCCACCTTAAATACTAGAAGTGACGGCTATACCGGTCCACACCCACCACAAGACTGCTTTCCCGCCGACTCTGTTCTAACCAATAATCCAATGTCGTTGCCGACAACACTTGAGTCCCTCCCAGTTGAGCTTATTGCTACCATCTTGAGCAACTTAGACCTCGAGTCGCTTGTCAAAGTGTCGAATCTGTCTCGGAGACTAAGACATGTTGCTTCAGACTCGACTTTGAACCCTTGGAAACGTCCAATTACCCAAAACCTGGCTAGTGGTAACTACGAACGAAGTTTCTACCACTTCAGTTTTCGTTCAATCGTACCCACAAGTAATTGGATCGATATCCTTACGCTTGCACCGCCGGGTTTCATACTTTTTGAATCATCACTTCCGAACTTGAAGGCTTCCGAGTGGGAAGAATGCTTCCGCAAACGATTCATTCCTGGATGGTTGAAGTGGAAGAAGGATAACACTTGGAGGGTGTCTTATATCAAGTGTGTACACCTCATGTTCTCCTAGGCTTTTGAGCGTGAATGACACCGTTGTAGAACGTTATATCGTGTCTGGCACAGAACTCACTCGCCCTGCACTACGGATGAAGCTTGGACTAAGTAAATCGCGTGCATGCTTGCGGATTGCTATTTCTAAGCAGGATGCGACCTAGATATATCGTGCTCAATCGCAATGGTTCAGTCAACGAACTGGAATCGTCCTCGAGGGGCTTTAGTCCCATGGCTATCTTTGCCCAAACGCAGTAAGCCCATAGCACGCTGTTCATCAGCAGTTGTTATCCGTTGCGCGCTTGACGCTTACAAAGTAACAGTAACCTTTCACATCTATCACCAACAATAAGAGTCAGTGCTTTGTGCTCCGCGTGGCCATATTACTGCTAATGTACTAGCAGGTGGTCGCCACATTTTCTGACGTGCGGGTCATCGCGATCGGAGTTCTTCACATACCTCGGTCGCCGTTGCTTGTAAACCGCAATGCGCATGCTTTACTCCATCCTCCCGGTATCGAGATTGATACCCTTGGAGCGAACTTCAAGCGAAATAGCAGGGCGTTGCATGACTCCACTTATGGAGATGAGTATGATGGCCCGTCAGCTGGTAATATTGAGCCGTATTCTTGCTCCATTTGTGATAAATTATTTCTCAGCAGGTCCGTGTCCATACAACAAGCTTACACATCCCTTACCTGCGGAGTCCCATCGCAATTATCCGTTATATACTCCTGGTGGGGGAGATAGGCGATGGGGAACTCTTGAGAAGGAAGGGAGACAGTGGGTAGGCGGTTTAATGTTCGTTGAAGTGCCTTGCTACTACTCTGGATGCTTACTGGGAATATAACAGGGTAATGGTGCAGCTGATCAGACCAAGGGCGATCATTGGATATGAGCAAGATGAGTCTGAGTTTGTGGGTAGTTGGAATCAGTTTGCCTCGTTCACCTGGCATGATCTACTAACAATAGCACCATGGATGAAAGAGAGGGTGACCAAAATTATTGATGGTCCTGGTCTCGGAATATAACACGTCCGTCAACCAATCTTCTCCGCCTGAACTTCGTTGCTCCATTGTACTGTTTGCAAAGCTATATCACTCCGCGATCTTTGTGGTTTTGGCTGACCAAGGTGAGACATGGCGCCTTGTTCCAAGGCTCCGGGCAGCACCAGTAACTTCGGTCGCTATATTTCTCTTATTGTCAATTTCTGCACGGTAGGCCGGTTTTTTGTCATTCTTAACACAGCAGACGTCGAAGGTTTCATATGCCTTCCTCGTCATAGATCAACTAAGGAACATGTTAATTTTCTTTCCACATTGGGCGCTGACATCGCTTCGGCTTTGCAACAATGGATTTTTGCCAAAGTCAAAGTCCGCGAAACTTGTTCTTCTAACTCGGAGACAGGTGGCCTCTTCACCTTTAAATCATGGTCAAATCTGTGGACAGAACCTCTGCACATTTTATTGCCTTTATACTTTTTTAATCGACGTCGCTGGCCAACGTCGCCCACCTTCCTTAAGTTAATAACATTTTATATCTGCTACAATGTCGACAGTAAGTGATGCATTGCTTGGACTCGAAATCGGATTACTGAGTCATACGGACAACAGTGGCCATGTTCATCATGCTCCAAGAGCTTCTCTCGCAAGGGCGATCTTACCCGTCACCAGCTACTTCATACCGGGATCAAGTGAACTCTGCGTCATATCGAAGCATTGCGCAAGCTGATAGTCTTAACTTCCAGGCCACACAAGTGCGATTCATGCGAGAAAAGTTTTGCTCAGTATTCAGGCCTTAAGACCCACCGCAACACACAGTACGCTTGTTCGCTTTTGGATTTCGAATCATACTGACTGTTCAATAGCACCAAGGCCAAGCCTTACGTGTGTGGCATTGGTACTTGTATGAAAGCATTTAGTGATCCCTCGTCTTGCACTCGCCATCGAAAGGAAACTCACAGACGCGAGGGCGCGTACAAGTGTACTATACCAGAATGTGGCACAAGGTTAGTTTTGACTATTGCTATCGGTATCGTTCCGTCGGGCTCATGCTCTGTTAGAATTAAAAGGCGTTCTGCTTTTGTCGCACACATGAAGAAGCATGGAATCGATACCCGCAGACTAGATTTAGATGCCATTGCTTCGTCGGCAGATAAAAACTCAAACGCTTCCCAACAGTCCACCTTCCATTTTTTACCCCCCCAAGTCGCCGATTCTCCTTACTGTCCCCCTTTAGAGACATCACTTCCAGGTGTTAACGAAGACGATGTAGCACATTGGGCTTCCCCTGCCCTGCTCCCGACGAGCAACTACCAGATGTCCATTCCTGAATATGGTGGAGCCTCTGGCGCGTCTGACGGCATTTACGACTATAGAAGTTGGCCGTCTGAATTTGGCACTGGAGCATCTAGTTCTTCGTTCTTGCCTCCGCCATTGGTATCTACGTGTTCTCCTACGCATATTGACAATTTCATTTTCGACGATGGATACAACGGTTACTTACAACCTAATGACGCACTCTCTAGGTTGCCCTCTCCATATGCATCGGTGTCGCCCTCTTTACCTCCTCTTCTCGACGGTTTTGTAGACTGTTTCGGGTCCCGCATGCGATCGATGTCCTCTTCACCGGCCACGTCTTCTAACTCAGCACTGGATGATCAGTTAGATTATACTCTCTTGGACCATAATGTATCAAACCCATATATTTTGTTCGACACCATTTAATTTACCCCACTAATACTTACTACACTTCACACATTCAAGGATTGTCACGAGGACCACTTTTTATTCATAATTTATACCGCAGCACTGTAGCCCTACATACCTCTCACTTTTCACCCCCCCCCCCCGTTTGTTCTGTGAGCTCATGTCTTATTACCCTGATACCAAGCGGCTTTTAATAATAATATGATGTACTTTTGAGCCCCCAATTGCAATGACATTACACCCGATGCTGACAGTTGGAGTTAGATAACCTAGATTGACAACAAACGTAAATAAAACGCCCACAAACTAACGAGTATACTCGGATTTCTCAAGGTCCCACTCGCCAAGGCGTCTTTCCATCGTGTTTATCTTCTTAGTCCATCTTGCTCCATTACTGCGGCGCGGGCCACCGCTGGCTTCCCCTGCGAAACTTTTTTCGTGTCCGAAGTCGCGCTGGTAGCTTTTGCTCTGCAAAAAGGAACATGTTGGCATCACCGCTGTACCCCACCTCCTCCTTTGCTCCTCAACTTGCATCCGATGATCATTCTCAGTTTCGCCCTGCCAGAGACATTGAAGCCTTCAATAACTTACTTCCGCCCCCGATCGAATTCGTAGAAGGCTCGTCTTCGGGCGCCCTCGCAGTCGCGGAAGGCAAGTATGAGCCTATCAACGCCACACCGAAGGCATCACAAAACAATGTAGGTGCATGCAACAGCTCTATCAAAAAGCTGCTCACCTGGTGGACATTTCCCAGGTTCGTGAATACCCTCGAGCATCCACCGCATCCTTGGCGTCGCCCTCAAAACAACCGATATCTCCTTCGTCAACAAAACAAGCTTCGTTATTCACTGGAGTCTTGGAATTTTCATGGCCTTGGCCTTCTGGTCACAATATCGGTAACGGCCTTCATAATACGGGGAATACTTGCTTCTTGAACAGTGCTTTGCAATGCCTACTCCACACGCCTCCTCTGCTCAATGTGTTAATGGCGCACTCAAAGTCTGACCCATGTGAGGATAACCTTGATGACCATCAGTTGATCTTACCTGGTATGTAGGTCGAGTAAAGGGGGGCTTTTGCATGTCATGTTGTCTTCGCCTTGTGATGCTTGACTCCCATCAGAAGAAGCATTCTTTCACGCCGTACGTCATTGTTTCGAAGTTGCATGGTACGTATTGCTTCCCTTATTGAAACCTGTGTCCGATTATGCTTTTCTAGTCATCGCAAAACACATGCGAAAGGGCAGGCAGGAGGATTCTCATGAGTTCCTTCGCTATGCCATTGACGCTTTACAAAAATCATGTCTAGCTGGATACCCCCAGTGAGTGTTTTGTTACTTTCCCATCTGTGTGACCGTTAACAAGCATTGAGAAGAAAAATTGATCCGAAACTTGCGGAGACTACCTGGGTTCACAAGATATTTGGCGGTCGGCTACGGTCACGAGTGACATGCAAGGAGTGCCACCACAACAGTGACACATTTGATAGCATGCTGGACGTGAGCTTAGACATATATGGCTCAAACAGCGTGAGGGACGCCTTTCGGAAGTTTGTCGCTGTCGACTATCTCAAAGGGTCAGACAAATATAAGTGTGAAAAGTAAGCAATTTCTATTAGTAGGCATGCTCACATCTGATGCGCAGCACTCTTCCAGGTGCAAGAAGCCGGTCGTTGCTGAAAAGCGGTTTACCATTCACGATGCGCCTGCAGTGTTGACTATCCATCTCAAGCGCTTCTCGCCCCTTGGTCGGAAGATTGGACATTTTGTCAATTATGACGATCGTATCACGCTGAAACCGTTTATGAGTGAGGGTCAATTTGGCCCAACATACTCATTATACGGTGTCATTTGTCATGCAGGCGGAGGACCAAACTCAGGTCACTACTATGCCACGGTTAAAGGTGCCAATGGCACGTGGTATGAGATGAATGACGACAGCGTATCACAGCACCGAAATATCCCTGGGCCTCTGAAGAACGCATATATGTTGTTTTACATCAGGGAGAAAGGCCAATCTCTCGAGGCTGCTATTACTCGTCCGTCGATGACCCCTCGGAATGTTGTCGCAGGAATGAAGAAGAGGAAAGTTGTAGACTCTGAAGACGATGGCGGTGACGATCTTGGTGTCAAAACTGATCGACCATTCATTGGACCTCTCCTTCCTTCTCCGATGGCTAATGACGCGGAGGTACATAAAAGGGCTAAAACGGACGACAGGGACCCTCAGGCTGAGAGTATCAAGAAGAAAATTGAGGCTGTTAACAAGGTTCACAGCCCCAGCACTGCCCTCACGAGCCTCTCGCAATACAATGATGATGATGATGATGACAGTGAATCGCCAGCTGCGACTCCTGTTGACCTTAAGCCGCCTTCAAGCTCCACTGAGTCGCTCAACACCGCCTCACCGCCTCCCCCCGGTCCTCCTACCTCTCCTCCTATTTCCAGCACATCATCCCTTACCTCCATACAATTGAACACAACCCCTTCATCAGGCATTTCACCGAGCAACTTCTACGCGTCATCAAAGAATAACGACAAGAAACGCAAATCGCCAGATTACGATGACGACGACGAACAGACACCTCGCAAGCATTTCGCCCGCGTACCCTTGCATACCCAATCTTCCAAACAGTCACATGGTCGTCGAAAGTCATCGTTCGGCGGTGGCGCAGTCAATCCTTACAGCCGGCTAGCAGGAAGTAACACATTGTCCCAACACCGATCAGATAACTGGCAAAGACCTCCACAGCAGTATGGTAAGAAGAAGAAAAGGATGATCATGTAGACCGATTGTTCTTGGCATTAATTCTAGAGTATACGCTGCAAGTCACATATATGTTCACGATCCTGTATTAAAAGGTCACGAAGCTAGCGCTACTACAGCTTTGCTTTTATATTATCAGATGAGAATGTCACAGTCTTCGCAGTACCTTCTTGTCCGTCTTCCCACCACACAACAGTCACGGTGGTATCATCTCGATAGCTCCTGGCAATCGGAGCAGGTATGCTCATCAACTTCCTCAAAGCCTCGGTGTCGCCCCCGCCAAATGCGTTTCGGATTAGATGTGAGCTGACGTTCTCATCTTCAAATGACCAAGAGCCACTACTGCTATTTCGTTTCTTGTCCTTGCCTTCCACAGTTGGTGCCCCTGATGTCGTTGGCACGAGTTCAGGAAGGGCTGTTTTGGAAACCACGCCTTTGAGACCCCTCAAATGTCCGCCGACAAGGGCTACGACATCCTCTGAGCTAAGCTTATCCCACAGTCCATCGGTTGCCAGAACCACGAAACGGGTTGCAGGCGATCGCGACGGCCTTGCAACACTGCCGAAGTCAAAGTTACGATGGGTTACGACTGGGGTGGCAGTAACGTATGGCGGGGTCTTGAATGACGAAGGGGGTGGGCGCATTGGTTGATCGTTGCCCACAAGGAAGGCACGGTTTAGTCTGAATGGACCGCAGTTCGTTATTGATTTATGCCATAACTAAATCTAGAATCACGTACACGTCCTGTACATCGCGGGGCCATTTGTACCGGGCATCTCCGAACGCGCGACTGGGTTCAAGCCCACCAAGCACGCGACCTGCTCGTATGACGCTACCCGCCTCATCGGGAGGATGTTCGGATTGAATTCTAAAAATCAATCAATTGTCAGAGGCTGTCACGGAAATGAGTGGTGTTAGCAAACCTTTGCAATTCATTTGGGTTGCGACCGGTCTGGTCTTCGCTGAGAACCTCAACACGCCACGAGCCCTGACCTTGCTCGTTTTCCTCCCAAATGCCGGCAACAGCACGACTATCCCCTGAGCAAGCCACATATAGGTGCCGATGAGTGGTGTCGAAGACGGCCATCAGCGCGCAGCTGCCTGAAGATAGAACAGCACGTCATGATTAATTTGAAAAAGACTGACAGAGATTGCGCCGTACCCGATACAGCAGGAAGCATTGTCTGCAGTGCCAGCGGATGTTTGCTAAGATCGGGAAGAATGTTCTTCTTTATCGATTCAGCATCCAAGTTTGCTGCGAGAACCGAAAGGGGTGCATTAATGAGCTCCTGATCTAACTTAGTGAAAGCATTTCGTATGGCAAGGGAAATTCTCTCTGGGTTTTGAGGGTCCTCGCGAGATTTGGACGAAGACGTGCGAAACACCAACTTTAATTTTTCCAGAAGTCCGGATTTCGGGACGTCTGAAGAGTGAATCAGGGATGATAATTCCAGGACAACGGCGTTGATGAGGGTCTTCGAAAGAAGGCGAGATGTGTGAGGACCACCGTGGCCATCCATAACAGTGAAGAACAACCAGTCGCCTGGTGCAGATGGGTCAGATGGGTCACGGGCAATTATAGCGTCTGCATGTGCATCTTCCAGGGGGTCATTAGCAGCGACCGATGCCGTGGCGTATCGCCATACTGTGCTATCAGGTCTGGAAAAGCTATCAGACGATGCATTCTCAATGAGACGATCTTTAACAGCGTTCTGCGACAACAGGGAGAATGTGCGGTTGGCCATAATTGGTATTCCGTCCGCGCCGCGAACTTTGACGGCAAGATCAAATGTCTGCTGCTTGGTGAAAGTATAGTAGAGGTAGCTGGGTGTGCCAATAAGAACGGTGGTGGCAGCCAGTGGTTTCCAAGCCCTTCGAAGCATGCCCGAGAGTCCTGGAAGCGGTTGACCGAAATGCGATAATGGGTTATCTCAACTGTAATCTATGAGCGTGATCCACGAGAGGCGCAACGCACGCAGTGCCACGTACGTTGAAAAAGGTAGACAGTCTACCAACAGTACTTACAAGTCCGGTGTTGGCTTTGCCGCGTGAGTGCTGCTACAGCCTGAAAAGTTGCAGAAACTGCCCAATGGTTGTAAGAAGCAAAGCGAATGCGTGAAGAACAAGAGATACTTACAAACGAGGTATTTCGTTCTGCTCGATGTTGCGCCGAACAATGTCAGCCGACGCTTGGCCGACGCTTGTCCCAATTCGGGGCTCGACGCGCGCCCAGTCACGTGAACCGTGCCGCAATGTCGGAGATTAAAATCAACTGGTCTTCCCATGCTGCTGTCAGCGCTGGGAGAACACCAACTTGTACTGCTACCACGACGTGCTGCTGTGCCATAGTTATCTCTTTCAAAGGTCCTTTGTTGTCCAACAATACATCCAGTTCAATCAATCCCATTCAAACTTTCATATCTTTATAACATCTCTTTCGGATGACTAGTTCGGGCGACAATGATGCAGCCATGCAATCATCGATAGCTGTGGGAACAGAAGAACAAGAGGGAGATTTCTTGTCGACGATGAAGACGTTCGATTTTGCGATCATCAATGATGATGATCCTGAGCTTGATCTCCCGTCCCAAGTAACGAATGTAAGTGAAAAGATATGTCTGATGACGCGCGCAATCAGTCCTTAAGTGTGTCCTGTTATGTCATTCCTCAAGCCACCAAACTTCACGACCTCAAGCGATGTGCAACCTCAAGTTCTAAGACCGTCTTATCAACAACCCACTGTAGAAACGCTCCAGTCGCTCGGCATTAAAGTGCGAGATTTTGCGTATGAAAGTACTTTGCCACCCATCGCGCCTATTCCGCGAGTTCCGCGGCAGACTCAGCCTGCAAGATCAATGAAACGTACCAGAGGGGACTGGGAGGAAGAGGATGGAGCACCATCGCGTTTTTCACGTCCACAATTTGGACGCGAAGCCACCAATGCTGGCAAGCAAGCAAGCAGCAAGCCCGAATCTCTTGTGCGAAAAGCCACTGAGCCACTTGAGTTTAACTCTTCGCCCGTTTCAAAGCGTGCGATGGGCAGACATGTTCTATTTGGAAGCCAACTACCGTTCCGTACGCCTCGCCGCACCCTTAGAGTCCACCGCACTCCGCCGAGAAGCTCTTCCACGACTCCACTGACATCCCCCCTGTTCGGGTCGCCATCTGAAGAGCCATCTCAGGGGGCATCACAAGAGTCGGAGTTAGTGATGACACCTGCTGGACCCGCGTCCTGGGATATCGAAGACACGAGCCTGATACCCACCTCGCAAATGGACACAGAATCGTTGGATTTTGTGCGAGAAGAAATAACTTATTCCCAGATAGGTCTTTGCTCACAGTCTTCGCCACTTGCCACGTCGCTTTCTACTCCCATGCGGTCTCCTGTCGCCCCTGGTCACGTTTCGCCACCATCTGAAACAGTTGATACCTTTGAGGCGTCGCAACTTATTCCAGAAATACCGAATTTGCGCCGAGAAGGCAAGCGTGGCGTGAAAGCTTCCACGACGAAAGTTTCTACCCAGACGTCCCCTCGTTACCTCCTCCGTCGACGATCGCTATTGTCCGTTCACGCTCCCACACGTTCGCGGTATCCCCATCCACTCACTCCCACGAAGAAAGGAAGCCCGAAGGGTTCTCCGCAAGCCCGCTGCAGACGGTTGCAGCGGCCTGTGCTAACGAGGTGAAATTTAGATGACTGAATTGTGTTGATGATTCGTTCGAGGGTGGGTTTAAATTATTTTTATTGCTGTTGTTTCAAGATACATTGGAGGAGTATACCGACTGCAGTGATGCTCCATGTAGTTTTACATCCCACAGGTCGATCACATGTACTGCTATCAAGCCTTGTCTTTTGATGTCGAGCGAACATTCTCTGTATGGTAACGACTTTCTGCTTGACACGACTATAGGACACTAGTCCCGAAATGAAATGCCGATTCCCAAATTGCGAGTCACCTGAGTCTGGGGAAGCCCATGCTGAATACAGTTAGGGCTTATAATAAAAGACAGATCATGATGGATCTGATATATATGATAATGCTTTTACTTGATGTCGGCTCAACCATGAAGATCTTTTCCGCAGCGGCTGCATGATGGCAATCCAACATCGCAGCAGTGGCCAAGGGAAACCTGGCATAGGTAAGTACAGAAAGGCTGTCCATTTTATTGATTGACATGAACCCTGTTGAGTAAGTTCAATTAGATCCCGATGAGCGCCCATCAAAATGAAGTTACTCCTGAAGTCAACTCCCACCAGCCAAGTGAACTGTCCATGTCAGAGACGAGACTACGGACTTTCGACGTAAAGATAAGACCCTCGTCAAAATACAATCACTGGGGAGGTCGCTGCCGCTTCGGTCCGCTACTAAGTGAATTGGGTAATCAAAATGTAATAGTAACTAGATAAGTCGATGAACCTTGTTTTCACTAGAAAAACAGCGCACGCCTTATTCGCGTGACTCCCTATATTTCAATCCCCCGATTTCCTTCTTCTGCTCTTCCATCATGGCAGAACCTTCCTCAAATGTCACCGTATCCCTTCTCCCAGTATCCCTCTCCCTAGTACACATCCCTCGTTCTCGTCTACCCCAGCTATCACATCCTGTCCTAAGGCAGATCTTGCAGCCAAACCCCACTTTCATCAATGTCACCTGCAATGAGATCGAACTTAGTCTTTTCGCTGAATCTCACATGCTAGCAGATTTTGAACCCGTCGCCAGACGAGACAGGCAAAGGCAGCGTTCTCGCTCTGGTTCAGGATCCAGTTCAAAACGCACCCACTCTCTATTACCTCAAGACCACCTCGAAATCTCTTACGAAAAGTGGAATGTTCTCCAAATTGATTCCCATTCTGATCAACTCGGTAAATGACTCGGTTATATGGCCCCTATTGTTTTATAACTCACAAATTTTCAGATAGCTCCGGAGCCCGCGTACATGAACTGTCCGCACCCTTGGCTGCAGCTGGCATTTCTATCCTATATCAGTCCTCTTACTTGAGCGACTTTATATTTGTGCGTCCCAAGTTGTATTACCAGATACCCAGGCATTCTAAATTTTAACAACCAGGTAAAGGAATCAAGACTCCAGGAGGTCATGTCTTTGCTGGGATCAACCGGATTTGATCTCTATTCTTCTGACCCTGAACTACTTACTTCCAGAGTAGTCTCCCCAATGCTCTCCCCAATCTCCCCCGATGACTCTTCCATTCCCGACCTCGCCCAAGACATCACGGTAGAATCTGGTGCCATTCTGACTCGCACAAGGAATAGTCTTGACGCCGTTTCTGCTGCTGCCATCACCTTGCAGCACATCAATCTTACCACATCACCTAATGACTCACCACCAAGCAGTCCGACTCATCAAAAACCTCCATCACGTAACAAATCCCACTCCCCGACCTCGGGGGAAGTGCGCGTATTGACCCCTAACCTCGCTTGTGTCGGCCTTTCTGATGACAGTGTTGACACATGGGGACTTAAGATCGTAAAGCTGGTGGCGTTCCCCGAGTTGATCCCTGTCAAGGAACAGCCCTCACCATCACACAAGTCACAGTCTCGCAACCCCCACCCTACTGACGGAGTTCCGCTATCGTCGTCAAGTCGAAACACATATTCAGATTCATCAGATTCATTTTCTTCCTCAAGTGACGACGAAGAAGAAGGTTACTTTTCTCACTCTCCTCTCGGTAACTTGTCATCCACTTCACTGCAGTCTTCTGCCGCTTCCCGGTCCTTCCCAGATCTATCTGTTTATGTCCCTTCTCAAGTGGGGCCCTTCAAACCTTCTGCAAAACACATCGTTGCACCACTTGCACCGCTTTCTCCTCTTGAATCAAAGCCAGCGTCACATCGTAAACCCACTTTTCATCATATGGACGCATCAGTTACCGTCAAGAAGCCCGTAGATGAGACCACACGTGGCATGGTTCCATTTTTTAGCTTCACCCGTACGCAAGAAGGCACTTCCTTGACGACTGATGTTTCTCTTCTGGCCGCCCTGTTTCCTCCGAATGAGCGGCACATGATGATTTGTGCTGGCGAACTTGATGCTCTTGATGCACAAAGTTCGAGCACAGATTCAGACTCCGAGGACGACGAGGACACGCTTTCGTCAGGTGGTGCCCTTAAATGCTTGCAGATCGATCTGCGCAGATTCGGACTTGGTACGCCATTCGCTGTATTCCGGAAGGCTTCCTTGACACCTGTGCTTCTGTCCCACGTAGATAAACACGGCTTGGTGAACCGCTTTTCGCGAGTCTTGGAACAAAATGGCATCAACCACATGTATAGCTCAACCTATAAGACGGCTAATCTACTTGTGCGTACATCAGTTCCTTAATATTTGCTTTGTTGTGACGAACCTTGTTTTCTAGGTTTCTAAAGCGCATGCCAATCGTGCCCGAGCCTTACTGAAGGCTTGCTAAATTACATCCCCATTAGCAATCGCATCTATGGCCACCACCAAAATGATCCAGGCAACGCCCGGTGCCGCCTACATCTCACACACGTTCAATCCCTTGCCCAGGGAACTTAGAAGTACTTTACAAAATCCATATTTCCGCAAGCCCCGCTTTTCGTTTAGCGTTTATGACGAACGATACCCCCGTTTCTATATCATTATGGGTTTCATGTTTCAGGTTCTTTTGGTCTTTAACACTCATTTTGCACGTTGTAGCGTATGTTCGCACTCATCGTCATTTGCTTGTTATTTCATCTCATCTACTCACTCAATGTTCTTTTATGCATCCAACCATACATACTTTTCAGGAATAATCTGTAGTATGTCGCATCTTGTATTGTTACCGCGGCGAGGGTGCCTCATGCCCACGTCAGAGGAGTGGCTTTGGGACGGAGTTGCCATTAAGGCGACCAAATAATTTCAATATGGTCGATGATAATGCAGGAGTGTGAAGAAGAGAATGTAAAAATACAAGGAAGCATTGCGGGTATATATATGTAACGTTACTACATGCGGGGCAGGTACCAACACTTGTTGGAAAGTATATAACAATGAACGAAAGAAGCGCGTTTCACATTAGGCGCCAATAGCTTTAGAACGTTCGATAACAGACAGGTACCAATCGTCAAATGGAGGGAGGTCGTCTTCATCGTCGGAATCCGGCGTGGGCGTCCCGCACCGAATGATAGAGAGGCCAAGAGTCAGTTTTTCTGAATCCGTAAACTCACTGACGTCTGGGGTAGAATGCGGGTGATCGGTACAAGTCATATGCTCCTTTTCTTGTAGTGTGAGAGAATACCCGTATTCGTCAAGGGACGAAGGTAAGTCAATCAAATGACACTCCCGCGAGTGGTCAGAGTGGGGCTGGATGAAGCCATTGACGTCAGGGTCGCTCTGATGGTGCGGACCAGGAACGGAGACGGTGGCGAGGGAAGTAGAATTGATCGGAGGTGTCGAACTGCACTTGGGATAGACAGGGAGGTATTCGTAATCTTGGTATTCGACCCTGTTGCTCCATGAAATCCACGGGTCGTGCGGCTCCGCCGCAATGATGATGATATGGGGTGCTCTAAACGGACAGTCGGACTCTATGATAGAGACGCCCAAGAAGTTTCTCGCGGAGTGGAGGATAGGCTGAAGAAGTTTCGATGTCAGGCCTAGAAGTTCATGCCCGACAATATGCATGTGCGTACCTGAGCAGGATCAGTCCACACAAAGGGCCGTTCCAACTGTGACGCAGCAACTGATTCATTGAATCGCGCGCAAACCGCGGACGCCGCGAGGGATGCTTCGAATGCCTGAGAGGGAACGCAAACATTCAGGTGATTGGTTCAAGTGAGGGATTTATAAGACGGCTCACCACAGCTTTACGGCGATGTCGGAATACTCCGTCAACTATCTCGCGGAATACGAGTCTTTCAATTGAAGAAGCCTCAACCTAATAGAGTGGATGAGATGGGTGACATAAATCACATAAGCCGGCTTACAGCGAGAAGAAGTCTCTTGTGACTGAACACGCAAGGGGGGTTTTTCGGCCGAATCACACCAAGGTCATCTGATGAGGCTACGGACTGTGAATGGAATTCTTTTGAATCACAACCAGCGGATTCATCGTGGGATGATTGCAGAGGACAATGATGGTGGAACGTGCGAGGGGATAAACGGGGCACGTTGAGAAAACATGGCCACTGAGGATCGACCCGGTTTTGGAGGGGTGTGTAAAAGTCGTCTGCGCAAGAGACAGGGGGAGTTATGACTATATGGGGTGCGATGTCAGGATACAATGAGTCAAGCACGATGTTGCGGCCATCTAGGCGAAAATCGAGGAGGGCGTCCTGAAAGAGTGGCATTGGAACGCGTAGAGAAAGAGAGGGAGAACACTCACATTCTCTCTGTCCTCTTCACAGATGAAGCAGGAGCACACGAAAGGGTGAGAACCTTCTGTCTCTGAGTCTTCTTCGCAAACGATGTGGGAGTCCACACAAAGTTGCTCGGGAACAAATTGGATGGGTTTAGCTTCCGGGCCACCAGTCTGGAAAGTATATTCTCAACAAGCTGGGACAGTGTGACAAAAATGCGCAACATACCATGTCATTTGTGCGAGAAAGTGGCTGTAAGGTGGTTGAGGTTTCTGGTGAAGAGAGAAAGGCAAGACGCTCGTCTGCGTCCAAAGGCGAGGCAGAGGCGCAGCTGGCGTCTGGCAATGTGTTTGCATTTTGGACGTCAGAAATCACATGCGGTGCCGAGAGCGCTGTGAATTCCTGGTGGTCCGACTCTGGCATGCAGTTTTGTGTGATAGCACTGATAGGTGCATCATCCTAATGTAATGCGTTTATAAGACTAAGAGCTTATAATGAAGCTTCGACTTACTTTGCTTGTGCCATCGTTGACTGGTTTGATGTCATGTAGAAGAGGCTCGGGGTAGACTGCATCCAAATATGGCTCATTGAAGGTCGCGAGCGCCTTTAGCAAACGCTCCCACGCCTCATTCCACCTTCCCTGCTTGATCGCGTCATATGGGAATGCATCTATCATTGACTCTGGGACAGCCAGCATCGACTGTAAGATGGTGAGTGCGAGCGACATAAAGTTACTCATAAGTGTTGGCGGATTTATCATTTGTATGGTGGCGCGTTATATGGTCCAGGAAAAATCGGTATGACGCGTATTGGAGTATTCGTTGGGGGTCGCAGTGCTGACGCGTTTTGAAAATAGAGATGACAGAACTTAAGGTCGCGATCATGCTTAAGTATAGGGAGCCCAGGACGCTTTGCTGTGGACAAGCGGAGTTTCTCAGACCTTTGTTGTGACTGTGGAAGTCCACAATTCTACACGCCACTCGTCTCGAGCACACCGCACCCTTTGTGTCCAACTGTGCATCTTTAGTCCTGTGAGTTTTTTGTTCGGTTGATACGTATAATTGGAACCTATCTTGGTGGCCTCACTCGTCGTAGAGGCTGCAGCATGCTCTGGTCTAGGATACCCATCTTAGTGCCTGACAGCCTATTGGAATTCGGACGTCTACAGGAATATCAACCAGTGGGTCGGAGTTGCCTTTGCTTAGCCTGCTTTGAAGTCTAAACTTTCCTGCCACTTCCCCGACGCTTGCAGTCTGTTTAATGGCGGCAGCGAGCCAGCTCTTTTTCCACAATAGGGCATTTATGAAATTCTTGTAGGAATATAACATCCAGGGATCGATCGATCAATATCAAGTGAGCGAAACACAGCCGGTTGCACATACAAGTAGTCTTCTACTACTTGTTCAGTTAAGCTTCGAAGTTTCAGCCCCTGACCAGACAACTCATCGGGGAAATGCCAATTATATTACCACGACATAGCCAAAGCTGCAAAAGCAATGCTAGAACTTTCCAGGAAAATGACAGTCCGGCTATGTTTAAATAGTAATAGTATACAGCGACATCGACAGCGTATAATACCCTCAGTCTTTACCGTTAGGAATGGGAAGATCTCCTTCATCCGGCCTGCGTGCTGTCACCTTCGTAAAATTCTTCATCGAATGATCAGCTCCAGAGAACTGGTTCGTCGTCAGTCAATAAATCAATACTCGTACAAGATAAGATAACAAACCATCTGGCAAATATCCCTAAGGTAACTGGGTACCATCCTAAGCACCGGTGACAAATTCGTGTAGAACGGCAAATAGATAGTTCGGGACTGCTGTGCGTCCAGTGCAGTGATAACCGCCTTTACTACTGTCACTGGTGCGATGGATGGTGCGAAGAACTTGAAGAAGGGGTTGGATGGCAGTTGGATGGTGGAGAACAGGGGGGTTAAAATGTGTCCTGGACAAACGATGGTGGTACGAATCCCTGGCGCGCCATACCTAAGAGTGACATTAGCATGGCGCAGTATTGTATGCAATTTATATACATACACTTTGTCAAGCTCGTAACGCAGAGACTCATTCATAGTCAGCAGAGCCGCCTTTGATGCGCTATAATCGGCTGTAGGTTTGTGTGAGGGGCAGTATTTGATAAAGCATGTTAAAGCTTACCCATCTGGACACAGCCAACGAAGCCCATGATAGATGACATCGTCACCTGAGGCGGCAATTCATAATGATTCACCCTGAAACAGGAAGAAACTCACAATATGGCCAACTTTGTTTTTGATCATCCCCGGTAGGAACGCCTTCAAAGTCCAGAAATGTGCCAGGGTATTCACACCAAATGTCCTGAAAGTTTTGTTTAAGCTTCCAGTGCTCAAAATGAGATGCAATACGACATACTGGTATACATCCTCAGGTTTGAGATCGATGATGAGTTTTCCTTGCGCAACGCCAGCGTTGTTGACGAGCATAGTGGGTTGACCAATCTATAATGCAAACTTGAACATAAGTCGATAAAAGATGCAAGACAATATACCTCCTCGATGATCTTCTTTGAAACGGCCTCAACTTCCTCCCACTTCGAAACATCACATTGGTAATAAGCGATGTTGTCTGGTGACAAGATTCGCATTGAATAGAAAAGTATATATGAAAGGGTGACGCACAGTTTTCAGTCACTATTGGTTTGATATCAAGCACAACAACCGTGACATTGCGGACAGCGAGTGTATTTGCCAGTAGTTCTCCTACTCCCGAAGCGCCTATATGCGCCTTAAGTCGTGGAAGCGCCCAATGTAACTGATAAGGGTCGTACCTCCAGTGATGACTACGATTTGTTCGCTCCAATCTAAGGGTTCGGGCTTGAAAAAAAAGCTCCCTTGATTGCGGTACAACTGTGAGATCCACTTCAAGAGCCCTGGCTGTATGTTAGTATCAGAGGCGCCCGTATATTTAAGGACGCACAGAAAGCAGAAACAGCTACGCAATATATGGATGGAACGAGCACTACTGGATCTGTGAATTCGTAACCTTGGAACACATAGAATATGGGTATGAAACATGTAAAGAAGGGACCTGTGGATAAACAGCATATTAGTGTTTAACCACTAGGATAAGGATGACAAGTGCACGAACTGAAAGCTGTCTGCGACAGGACTTTGATAGCCATGTCAATATCTACGCTGTCGTAGATTGGTGCAGGGTCGTAACTGGATGGTGCGTTCATATTTAAGTTACTAAGAAACTCGATAATACAGTAAGAAGAATAAAGAAGAATTGCTGGACGGCACAGCCGATAGCAGGATACAGACGTTGAATGAGACTCCGCTGTGGGTGCTGAGATCTGAGAGGGCCACCCGTGAGATGTTTTATTGCTTGTTCATCAGTTGCCGACGACCAAGCCATAAAACATCCATCACTGATTCACTGTTGTAGACCACAGCCATAGGTTGCAAAGCTTGAAACGACACCCGAGTGGAGGGTAGTCGACCGTTTCGAGCTTATCCGACCGGAGGTCCGGCATTGAATATTGATCTGACAGTTTTCTGATCTTCGAACGCGCCAACATGATGCAGGCTTCATGGTTCTGCCAGTACTACCCCATACAGACTCCAGAAACTTTTGAAAATCATCCCCATGTTTCTTCACGCGTTCCATCATGTATCCACTGGCATACAGTTGGAGTCGAAATAACGTTTGGTATACTGTCTGTTTGGTCTACTTTGCAGTCCGCTCATAATCGACTTGAACATTTCTGCTCTTTACCTCCATCCCCGCGCTTTCAGTCATTCATCAGACAAGTGCCCGCCAGCCATTATATCAATCTGGTCACTAGCGCTGAGGGCGTATTCATCCAGGGACACAGTACGTTCGCATTCTCCAGGATCCTGTTGTATTTCCTCATCTAGTCAGAACGAATCAGCTTTATTTATAACTTGCACAACAGATGGGGGTTGAAGCAAGTCGCCCTCCGGCTACTGCTCCCGTTGGCTCTTTAGAAAAGCCAGCGACTAAGATCGAAAATACCGCTCATGCTCCGTGCGCAACCGTACCTGCTGTGAGCGCAGCCTCCAGTGATGAGATCATACCGGGTCATATCAAAGCGACTTCCGTAAGTTGCTCGCCGTTTCGGCACGTACCTATGGCGGGTCCTAATAACGTGCACAGGGGGCCGATGTGACTGCGTATAGGAACAAGGTCGGATATTTTGACACTTTGACTTTGAGATGACTTAGTCAGTATGATCCTCAAGGCTATCATGCAGGTAGACAAAACTGCTGTCATTGCGCCTACGCTAGACGATGTTAAGTTTAATGCGTCCAACGCGGTAGAAGCCGTGAGTGCCTTTTCTACATTTCACCCTGAATTACTGCATCTTAAGTTTGACAAGGCCACGGCCACTAGCATAGAGGTAGGGGTTTCTAGAACATTTGAAGTCTTCGTAATCTGGATATCTAACATGTCATAGACACTTGGTCTTGAACCAGTCACCCGCCAAGAGGTAAGTTTTGCACACGGTCGCCGCGGAACTGCTTTTAACGCCACATTCTTACAGAAAAAATGCAACCGAGACTTTGTTGTCCCGGTCCCCGTAATACAGGGTCCTCCGTGTACACCGGGGAATGAAGCTGTCGTTGCCACAGGCTCTGGCGCACAAGGGGTAAGGAATTGTCACCGTTCATCTTATCTTACAAAGTCTAATCTTTGCAGAATGTTAATCAACCGCTGCTAAGCGAAAGAAAATTATCCGTCGTACCCAAAGAGGAATCCGCGCCTGTCGAACACGTCCGTGATATTGAACCAGTTGGTATCTACGATGCTAACATTTTCTTCAGCCAGCCAATAATTCCCTAGACTCGATTTCATCTGCAATCATTCCCGAATCATTTGAAGCATCAGACTCGCTATCTCTTGGTCACGTACAGCCATTCGAAAATATTCAATCTAAACGACATATCGCCACCGCATCCATAGAAAGTAGTTTGTCTCCTCGCAAGAACAGCATCATCGTGAGTGTTCCTAGTCACCGGTTTTTCTGATATTCTGAGACTCCGGTCGAACATCAGATACCCGATATAGCATTTACAAATGTCATTTCTTCTGTTCTTAAACCCGCCACTGAATACAGCATCGAGAATACCGGCAGGATCCATGCAACTACTCCTATCAAGACAGAAGGCACAGAGGTGCCTGTTGCTGTTACATATGCAGACGCCACAAACGTAAGTTGTTATCTTACTGCTTGATGTCTCCATCGGTTTCACAATAAAAATCACAATTATAGTTAGCCGCACGATATCCAGACCTAGCCTCTCAGATCCTTGTTTCCCCACTACGGAAGCGCACCGCACGTCAGGAAATTGCCCTGACACCTGAACAGGATTTGATCGAGGAGGGCCCGCCAAGCAAGCGCAGGCCTCGCCGTCCTCGCAGGCACAAGGGTAAACGTTCTCGGGACAATCAAGAAGAATTGCAGCAACAAAGTCGAGGATCCTTGCGGACCCCGGGACTTGAGGCTTCTCCATCCCGCCACAAGGATCCGAGTTCTACTTCTGGACTGGTCGATCCGAATGCGACCTTCGGATTTCACTCCGCGCGTAATTCTCGGCAGCCGGATTGGTTAGTCGATTCTGCGCCGCCAAATCCATGTGTGGAACGTGTCCCGTCGCTCCAGACCAATCGGCATACAGGTCTAGCGACGCCACAAGAGAGAACACGCAACTATCAAGGAGACACCGGCGACGCGAACTGGGGCGCTCCCGCAGCCGAAAGTCAGCCTTCGACTCCACCTCCTACGAGGTTTGCGACACCGAAGCGAACTTGTGTTCAAGAACAGCATGGTGCCATGCTTTTAAAGCGCGAAGAGCGTGCTGGTGCTCCCAAGGCTACGGATTTGGCGACTACTTCTATGGGGCGACGTTCTATCAACGCAGATATGTTGCTTACGGAACTATTTCGCAAGGCGATGGAGACAAGCAGCCCCTCTGCGACGAAGTTTCGCCACCCCGAGCACATTCCTCTTAGGAAATCTCAAACTGAAGGGCCGGACCCAATCAAGGCACTCGTAGCAGAGACTGCGCACCCAGTGAATCAAGCGGAGAAGATCATGGAGGGAGACTCCCCTCGGGTCAAACTGCCAGCCCCATCGACGCCTCCGATGAAGACCTCTCCTAACCCTACATACAAGTCCCCAATAGCGCCAATGGAAGGAGACCAGATTACACGCCAGAGTTACAAACCCCCGGGTGCGCGGACGCCAGAAGAGCACACTTTACGCCAGAGTCACATGCCCCCAGCAGCACGAACGGAAGAAGATTACGCTTTACGCCAGAGTCACTTGCCCACAGCAGCACGGATGACGGAAGATCGCACTATAACCCAGAACTACAAGCCTCCTCATCAGCGCCTTAATGAAAACAACTACAATGCGATAATTACGCAGAAGCCACCTATCTACCACGCTTCCTCACTGAATAGGCATTCGAGCCCTTGCACGCCGCCTTCTCCGCGCGCAATTGAGTTGCTGGAAAGAAGTGAACGCATCCGTCATTTAGAACGACTTCTTTCAAGAGAGCGTGATCTGCCGATCAGCATCACTGAGCTTACTGTGCCGTCACCCAAGACGGCCCAGGTGCTGCAGCCCATCGGACCGTGGCGAGCTTCTGACGAAAAGGCGTTCCACGAGCGCGGCGCGATCAATCCCGGTACTAGCAGCAATCAGTCGTTGGATCTCGTGCGCGTAATGCAAGCGATGGGCTTGGACATCTCTTCGAGGAAGGATACTTTGGCCGCGCTCGGGAATGGCAAACCACCTGGCCGCGAGGACAGCAGCTCCAATGGCGTGCGAAGGCAGTCGGATACTATGACGATGGAGGACACCGTCGTACGGAATGGCCTGGCCCGTGCGGTTCGTTCACAGGGTTTGAGGTCGCCCCGCGGAGGCGGGGGATATAGGAGTGTGAGCGGTCAGTACGCTCAGTGGACGCGCTATACATAGATAGGTCTTAGTTACGATGACCGAGCTCCACTTGTTGATTGACGCTGGTAATGTCAAGGGGAAACTCGCTTGACGGTGAGAAACACTTGATCAATCATTATCATGATGATGAACTGCCCCAGTGATGTTTGAGCAGTTTCAGAAACCGTTGTTAGATGGCGCGGAGTGTACATGTGTTGTATATCATGTGTGAACTGCACCTGTTTCAGAACAATTTCAGAAAGTCTACTATTTCCGGAGATTAAGTATATCCCAATTTGGAAATGAAGTATTGCCTCGTCTGCCTCACCTTTTGTTCATCGAAGAATGGATTATTCGGTTCTGCCTTTGTGCTCTTGTTCAAAAATGCCGTCTCAGCGCTTGCAAGGGATCTTCCAGTAGTATGAGATTTCCCATAACAACTTGAACCGTAATAGAACGAGTCGTTCGTAAATTTAGGGCACTCCATTTGCCTCTTCGGTTTCGCATAGAATCATGATGAACGAATAAAGTTCGTATGTACTCCATTAATCTCACCTACAGGTTACTATAGATTCTGCGCGTGGTTACGCCACCCTTTTTTCTACTCCCAACAACCATGGTGTATGCAGCAGGCAGCGGAGACATCACCCTTTCTCCAGAGTCCAAGGCGAGCTTGTTGCCTCGAACTAATAGACACACTCTTTCACAGTCAGACAGAGTACAAAGTTTTGCAAGTATCACGGTAAGCTTCGTCTCATTGGAGTCCATAATCGCTTTTGAGCACGTTTTCAGACAGAGACACCGTACTCTGCTGGAGCAGGCTCTAGGTTGGCTACAATATCAGACCGTGTACGTGGAGCTCAACTGGATCCACCATACGCGCCCAAGTCGACTGACCGTTTACTCTGCAGTTTCACTTATCACCGGACCCTCGTGATTGGGGCTTGAGTTTATATAATGATTGCAAGGAGCCCGACGACGACCTTCACAATCCCAATGTCAGGGATCACAACACTTGGGGCCCGGATCGTGGTCTAGCAAATATCGGGTGCCTGCTGGTCTTGGGCGTCGGGCTAATCACACTTTTGTGAGCGTTTTCGGTTATTCAACTGTTTTGCATGCGATTGAACTTGGATGCTTGCAGCGCTGGATATCCAATAATAACATATTTCACTCGGACCGCGCTATCAAATCAAGGGGGGTTCAACCTAGGAGGAATAAATGCGAGTGGACAAGTAAGTATTATTATTGTCTTTAAACTTCAATAGTTTAACGGTATCTCGCTCGTCAGATACCAAAAATTCCTGGAAACTTGGGTCTTATCGACACCGACACCCCCAGTAACGTGTTTACCAAGCCCTCCTGGAACGGTGGACCGGACTTGGAGCTCGTCTTTTCTGACGAATTCAATACTCCAGGAAGAACATTCTGGCCAGGCGACGATCCATATTGGGAAGCGGTCAATCTACATTACTGGGTAACTTACTTCGACACTACCCATGCTATGGTGCTAATGGTCGTCCCAGCAAACGAACAACTTGGAGTGGTATGACCCCGAGGCGATCACTACGCAAGATGGTTACCTTGTAATAACATTGTCTCAAAAGGATACGCATAGCCTGAACTATCAGGGCGGTGAGTACTGGATGATCAACGATGTTTCTGAGCTCTTTTTTTAAATGCTCGTTCGTTGTCCAATTTCTAAGTTGCTTATACCTGTTCTTAATAGGCATGATATCAACATGGCAAGTACTCATCTGGCCGACATTGGGTGATCCGCCTCATTCGTATACAGGAACAAATTCTGTTTCACTGGTGGATACATAGAAGCGTCCGTCTCATTACCTGGTGTAAACAACATAGTTGGTAAGAGGGCGTGTCATGAAGATGACCATGCGTAATCAACGTGTACCACAGGATTATGGCCCGCTATCTGGACACTTGGAAACCTTGGTCGAGCCGGCTATGGCGCAAGCTTGGAAGGAATGGTTCGTCATTTATCCTTCCTCTCTCCGTTCTCACTGATCGGTTCGACCATGGTCATAGTGGCCATATACCTATGACGCCTGTGATGTCGGCACTGCACCAAATCAAACCCTTAACGGCCTTCCGCTCGCAGCTACTCAAGGTGGGGACACATCTCAAAACGGGGTCTTGTCTTTCCTCCCTGGCCAGCGGCTCTCGCGGTGCACTTGTAAAGGCGAGTCTCACCCAGGCCCTATGCACTCAGACGGGACATTTGTTGGGCGCGCCGCTCCTGAGATCGACATGTTCGAGGCGCAGGTATGGCTTGGTTTGTTCATTAATTGAACTAAGGATCTAACAAATTACAGATAACGGGTGATCCTCTTACAGGTCAGGTTTCACAGTCAGCACAATGGGGTGTATGTGTGCGATATATTATGACCTAAGGCAGAGCTCACGCATCTCTTATTTTTTCTCAGCCTTTCAACGCTGGTTACATCTGGAAAAACACGAGCGATAACGAAATAATACCAAACCCATCGGTTACAGTTCTAAACAGCTACATTGGTGGGGTGGAGCAGCAGGCTACCTCCGGCGTGACAACCACGAATCCAGGTTGCTATGAGGGTGAGACAGGGTGCTTTGCAGTGTATGGTTTCGAGGTTCGTTCATGTCACGACATTTGCTCGTTCATTGGTTGATTGTCCTCCAGTACGTTCCTGGCTTTGATAACGCGGTTGGTGTTTCCCATGGTTTTCAGTGCATCAGAAGTTAATGTTGATTGCTCCACAGTACATAACGTGGATAGCCAACAATGAAGTTGCATGGACACTGAACGTTGCCGGCATGGGACCGGATCCTGCTGTCGGCATCTCCGCTCGGCCCATACCGCAGGAGCCAATGGTTTGTCCTTTTATATTTCAAAATCGTCACGGGCTCACTTTTTTTCCGCAGTACATCATTATGAATTTGGGCATGTCTACCAATTTTGGTCCTGTCGATCTGGAGCACCTGCCCTTCCCTGTACACATGCGTGTGGACTACATTCGTGTATACCAGCCATCAAACGCACGGAACGTTGGGTGTGACCCAAAAGACTTCCCAACAGCAGATTATATTAACACGTATGTTTCCTGCCCACTCGAGTTGACGAATCGATGCTCATATCTGTTAGGTACATTGAGGCATATACTAATCCAAACCTTACCACGTGGAAGAACGACTTTAAACAACCTTTTCCCAAGAACTCTTTCCTAGGCCAGTGCTAGTTTTTTTGTAACTTGTCATCCCGTCATCACGTCTGCGACGTTGCTTCTCTTACCCATTCGCTGTATCGGTACAACTGCACCTGACTTGAACACGTTCCCTTTCCCCATCCTCACCATAATCACTTATACCCTGTCTGCATGTCGCTTTTCGCCCGCCCTCCATCTGTCCTCCTTCGCCCCACGACTAGATTATCGCTCCTCATTTATTCGCTCTACAATCACACTCCACGCGAATATACAGAATTTACTCACTGCATCATCATTCGTGCTGAGTAGCAAACCTATATATATATATATCAATCGAAATAGCATATTGTCTGTACAAGAAATATGACGATTCATACGCCAGCCAGCGATGCTGGCTCGCTTGAAGTGCGCGGTATCCCCATGGCGGGAAGAAATGAGCGTCTGTTGAGAACGAGACCTTTGAGTGCGCGTATCTCGCGTCGTATTTCGTCCACTTCGGTGTTATTTGTCACAGGCGATCCACCAATGCCGCGCAGGTGGACCCCGAACGAATATGTTTGGGTAGCGATGTACCCAGTGAAGTCTGCGAGTGCTTGAAGGGTTCGTTGTGCAGGGCGGAGAGGTACTGTTTCAGTTTTAGAGAGCGGAGGGACTGGTGCGCGACGGGGAAGTGCTGCTTGTAAAGTGTCGAGAGCGACGATCAGGGGCGGAGGGGGTGATATTGGTGGAGGAACATATGTCCAGAGGAGACGAGAGGGATGTTCTGGGGTAGAGGAAGAAGAGGAGGTTTGTGGCGAGGTGGAAGTGAACAGAGGGGATTCGTTGAGTGTTTGCCAGAGGTCATTCTGTGTGAGCAGATTAGTTTATGACATTGAAGGCAGTTGGTGTACGGACCTGACACTCAGCACCTTTTTCTCCTTTCAACCACGGAAGCTTAGCTTCCAGATGGCTAAATAGATCCCCTGTGCTTATTCCCTCGGTGAGTTCCTTCGAACGAGCCAGCTCCTCGATAGCACAGCGCAAAATTGAGGCATTTGGGGTGTCACCAACATCCTCGTCGTCGATGTCTGCCTTGCGGCGGCATGCAAGGATATCATCTAACGAATGGCAGTCTGCGTACTCTGGCTCCTCTTTATATATCATGGGTTGTGGTAAGTTGACAAAACAATCCGCTTGCTTCTCCTTGAATGCAGCGAGGGATTCGTTGAGACGGAGCATGAGCCCGGACTGGTGCGCGCGGAGTGCATGACGAGCGTAGTAGGTTTGGGAGATTCTTGGTAGCAAGAACCGCTTCGAACGAAGGTCAGCTGTGATTGAGGTTGGAACGAGTGCACTTACGTAGTAAATGAGGAGGATTAATGCAGAGGTACCGGTAAGCCACGTGAATATACGCGCAATTCCAATGAGCATGTTTGGGAGATTGGATGGATGAGGCTGGGGATACGTCCGTGGTGGTATTGGTGGAGGCTAAGTGCTCATGAGCGACTTGGATACACACTAGCTTAATCACTTACGATTTCACGGAGTAGCGAATGGATCTCGTCTTGCGTAAGACCCTTCTCGACGAGGAACGCATGTTTTGAAGTGTCGTCCTGCGAGCGGATATGGGGGGTTGATAGGAAAGTGCGAGCTTTTGCTATTAGTTCTGAGCGGTTGACAGACGGTTGCGGGGTTTGATCTGATTCGGTTTCTGGTACCGTATCCACCAGCTGTTTGTCGGTTTCGCTTGAGGAAGCTTGAGTTGAAGCCTCAGCTTTCTGATCTGGTTCCATAACACTGACACTACTGAGTACTGATGTTTGTTTGTTTCTGAAGTTGTAGCCAAACAAATCTCAACTGAAGCTCGACCTTAATTTGACCGTTATGATACATATCTCACAAAAGTTATAGTTAGGTTAGTAGGATAAGGCGATAAGGCTTGACAGGGCATATGACCTCGTCTGCTATCACCTACGTACCAGGTGAGCGAGTATTAAAGGAAGCTTCGGACTCTTGAGAATCATCACTTTTTGCCATGAGCGAGATCCAGCGGAGAGTCGCCATCATTGGTGCAGGGTGACTATCGCTTTTCAGTTGATTCTACACCAATTGAACATCACCTAGTGTTGCTGGATTGACCCAAGCTATTGCTCTTAAAACCAAGCTTGGGTTTCACAATTTTACGGTGGGTGCACCCATGCATTGAGTGGTATGTTCGCTGAATATCTCAGTAGATATTTGAGAAAGGCTCTGAAGTCGGTGGAGTGTGGCGGGTACGTTCTTGTCGTGCATCAAAGGTTCTCCTGACATTCTTTCCACAGGCCAACACGTATCCTGTACATGTTATCAACGACTGAAACTGCAACACATAGCTCACCTCGAACATTCTTTTAGGGATGCTCGTCGGATCTCGACATTCATTGGTACAGCTTATCAACAGACCTTTACCCATACTGGAACAAATCGCATGGCCTTCAACCGGAGATTCAAGCCTACTGGATTGAGCTCTCAAAAAAATACAGTCTGTACCCACACATCGCATTCAACACGAACGTGTTATCTGCCGAATGGGATGATGCCAAACAACAATACACCATCGTCGCGGAAGATATCTTGTCGGGCACGAGGACGACGAGTGTAGCTCACGTCATAATATCTGCCCTTGGTATTTTGGAAGCTCCAAATCTACCATACGAGATTCCTGGAGTTCGGAAGTTTCAGGGGACTTCATTTCACTCCGCACATTGGCCAGGCTTAATAGATCTGCGGAATAAGCGTGTTGCAGTGATTGGAAATGCCTCTTCCGGGTGAGTTACACAATTTCTGCGCATTCACTGTGTGGTGATTTCAGACATGATAAGAGCACAATTCGTACCATCCATATCTGAAGATCCGTCTGTTGAAGTAGTCAACTTCATTCGCACCCCTACCTGGTTCATGACTGTGGTGAGAATTTTTATACTGCATTCAATGATTTAATTATTAAAAACCGTAACATCTAAGCCACACATTCCGTTCTCGGACACTGCGAAATGGATGTTTGCTAACATCCCCCTGTTGATGCGACTGCACCGAGCTTGGATCATGTTCCGGGTCTGGCCTCATGCATTACAGGATTTCAGCTTGCTGACATTTGTTACAGTTCGTTGCTCCCCTTCACTTACCCATGGGTGATAAAGCTCTTCAGAAACAACGTAACGTGAGCAGGGGTCGCGAGGTTGAGTATTCAGTCTAAAGCTTCTACTTAGGCGATGGCGAAATACATCCTCGATAACACACCTGATAGATACCATTCTCATATGATACCCGATCATCGTGCGTGTCTAGTCAAGGAATCCTATTTGTGCTCACATGTTCTACAGCTCCAGGTTGCAAGCGCACTGGTCCGTCTGAGGTATTCAAACTTATGTTATATTCTCTTTCTCATTTCATTCGATGCAGTCGCAGACAGTGGTTTCTTGAAAAGTCTCTATCGCTCTAACGTGACACTGAACTTCGACGGAATCGCAGAGATAGTGGAGAATGGCATAATCACAAGAACTGGTGTGTGTGGGCCGTCAATGACAACATCACTTTCCTAATATCACTTCAGGTAAAATGTTACCATTTGATGTCATTGTATACGCGACCGGATTCAACGGCGTGAGTTGCTATACATGATACAACATTCAGATGATGCCAACTGCAGAAACAGGAGCGATACCCGATACACGTTCGTGGCTTGAATGGAGCCACTGTCCAAGGCTATTATGATGCGCAAGGTGGCCCTACCGCATACATCGGGACTGCAGTTCCAGACACACCAAACTTTTACTTGATCAATGGTGAGTTCAGAGGGGAGCGTATCGTCATTAACTGTCGCCTGAGGTAATAATTACAGGACCAAATACTGGAACACGAACATCGGCGATCTTTATTGCAGAAGTGCAAGTGAGTACACCTTGATTTTTGTATCTCTCTCCTTAAGTTTGTCGCAAGGTTGCATACATCCTTAAACTCATAGAGCCAGTCCTTACCGGTTCTGTCTCGTCTTTCACCATCAAAGCCACTTCCACAGACACATACAACGCCAAGTTACAAGAACAACTCTCTCGCTCAGTACACGTACACTGCTACTCTTCGGCACGTACGAACGGTACAGACAAGGTATACTATCCGTTTCCTTGGCCTGCGTCGGTTTTTTGGTGGTTGCTTCGTAGACCGAATTGGGATCATTATATAGCAGTCGGCGCCGAGAAATGGATATGGGCAAGGCGGATCAAGGCTGTTAAGAAACTTTTGAAATGCAGCGCAGGCTTGATGCTGTTGTGGTCGTATGTCGGCCTGCGCAGCAAATTTGACATGACATGGTGGTGAGTTCATAATTGTTCTCAATGTCTACCGATTGAATGATCTCTATCTTCAGGCAAACGATTATCATGAATCGTGGTTAGGCCCTGTCTTCGAGGAGCGGTCTACGAGATACACCATAATTATGTGAAGTAGAAACTGGACAGCTTGTTTCTTGATCTTACAATGAACTTTTTGCGAGAAACACGGTCTTGTCAACTTATATTTCGCTAGTGCGCCTACTTTTCTTCTGTGATGAAAGACGACTGTAAACCTCACATTTGAACCTGTGCAACAAGGAGGTTGACAACACGGCCACTAGCTTTGAGGGCCAGGTGTGATGAATGTCGTTAAAAGCAACTCATGTATCAAGCTAAGTAGTACCTACATGTTTTCCCTAGACACAAAGAGCAACCACTTTCCAAAAACAGGCTAGCCTTTCCGAATCATTGGGCCGGACGTGAGCCAAGCGAGTTCGAATCAATTGGCATCGGCGGCTGAGGTTGCTGATCAAGCACAGACACTTGACTGTCCACGACACTTCTCTCTGATGGCCCGATCGAGATCGACAACAGGCGTCCACTTGTTGCCGCCCGGAACGAAGATCGTTCATGCTGAACGCAGACATTTACACACATATGCACACCTCCAAGTCGTAGCTCACTCACCGTTGCAGACATAGACATTTCATGGTCCACTCCCGAGTCAGCTTGTCGCCAAGACCAGTTTCCTAACGAGCCTCGCGCAAAGTCGTCTGATTTCATTCTTTCTCGTAGTTTGACTTTTGCGTTCAAGGTGCGAAGGTTCGACAAGGTGTAGAGCTTGCCTGTTTGAAGCAGGAACAAGAAAACGAGGCGGTTGGCGTTTGCCTGGGTAGATTGTAACATTGTCAGTCTTGTTGGTATGTGAAGAACTTGCACCCACATTATGCGAGAAGAAGAGTCCTGCAGAGACGACAACGCAGAGCGACGGCCAGACCGCAGATTCTGTGGCGACAGCGCAAAACCGCAAGAGTGCTCTGTCGAGGTGGTGTTCGCCGGTTTTATTTTTCCACAAGAAATATGCGACTGTTTGATCACATAAATCAAATAAGGGCTTGCCTAGCGCAAAATGGCTCACGGATGACAGAGAGAACAACATCGAGCACTTCAAAAACATAATATCAGCTCTGCACGTAAGGTCATTCAAAGCGACCTACCGAGCACCGCTGTGGTCCAATACGAAAGCGCGACGACGCTCAGCTAGAATGTAATTGAGCATACATGCAAGGCCAAGTAAGTGTTCACGTACGATGACATCCCTAGGCTTGGGATTGCTGACGGCCAGACGCGAGAAAGATACCGCCTGATCACGTCAGATTAATGTCAGATTCAAGCAGCAAAAGATAAACCATGCACGATTAAGATATTCGCGATATATGTGGTTATCGTGAGCGCATACAACCCGGCTATCCACCAGCTTCCTTTCGTAACCTAGCAAAACCAAAACCAAAAACCAAAGTTTTGAGAGTTTGTGCCAGAGCTGGTACTTGGAATGCATACCCGCCAACAACGTCGGAGGAGGAAAAGTTTGTTTATTCCGCCAATGAAGCCGTTCAGGAAAAGCGCGAACCATGCCCGTGGAATCATCAACTAATGCCAATATGTCAAACCAGAGATCAGATGAGGGTACGTCGACGTACCAGCGTCCTACGATCCACATTAGCCTTCCAAGCTATGTATCCTTCGAACGCCGTCTGTGCACTTCCCCATGCATCAAGCATCCACAACAAACAAGCCAAGCAAGCACTCACAGAGAAAGCAGCGTAACAAAAGCTACGAAAAGATTACGGCCCCAGGAATCTTCATAACACACCTCGTAGTACTGCCCAGCTTCGATGACGATGATACCCTGGAAGAAAAACTGCATAAATACGCTGACGAGGATCGCGCCGGGTGGCTCCCCGATAGCGTGTGCGGTCCGATCGGCCACAATGTTGATGGTCGGGTGGCTCGCATTGAACATAACGTAGTTGATGCGTGAGATGAAGAGCCACGAAACTCTTTCATGTCATGGGCGGTTAGAATTCGAATCAAGGCTGAGACAGCTCAACGTGTATGCATTGATGGTATGGCTGACATTTCACGATGTGCATAGCATAAAATTATCACGATTCTAGTGGACATAAGATAATAATATGCGCAAGACGTACTAGCGTAGGAACATGAAATGTGAAGGAAGGAGAGTCACGAGGGTGGTGGTTGTGCTAGTGCCTCAAGGTCTCTCTTATGACGGAGGTCCTCCCAAACCGTGGGATGTTCTTGCGTACAATGCATCAAGAGGTCTTCAATCTTTGGGTTCACCAACACATCCGGTTGTTCGGGTATCATCTTCATTTCAAAGCGATCACTGGGAGAAACTATGAGGACTGCGGGCATGCAGAACGAGGGCTAACTTACAGGCATCTGCCACAGAAAATCCCACCAGCTACTTCAGCATCTGGCTCGTAGATCATGTAGACACAGTCTTCGACGGGTCGCAGATTATCCCCACTCGACGGACCAGATGTCTTCGGTTGAGCAGGTGACGGTGTGACGGAACTTGGCGAAGTTGTGTTGGAACCAACTGCAGTGTCTGAAGGTGTGGCTGCAATCGCAACCTCGTCGTTTCTCACGGCCACTTGGCCTGCTGAGGCCGCGTTCATTGTTTCTTGAGCGAGTGGCGCAGGAAGCGAGGGTGAGACTGGCGAGGTTGGTTTTGAGCCAACAACAGTGTCCGGAGAGGTCGCGGGCTCAGGATTCAGGTTGACGATTGCATCCCGAGGTAACTGAGTGGGTTCCGCGGTCCTTGGTCTTTTAAACAACTCGGTGTTCTGCGCTATTGAACCATCCACGGCAGAAATCGTGCGTTTTAGACCGTTTGGCTTCTCAGCCTGTCCATCTCTAACTTGCTCTGTCATACTTTCGTCTTCCCCAGTCAGATCTACACATAGAGTAGGACGTGACGTCGCAGTGTGCGACTTGGGATGTAGTGCAAAAGGCACGAGTGGTGCTGATATATCTCGAGAAACAGTTTGCGACGTGTGCATACGCGGATGGTTGAAAGGTGGTTGCTCAGGGCGATTGAAATTAACCGGAGCTGTATATTCTGCGGGCAATCTGGCTCCAAGTATCGGGGGTGCGGATGCAGGTGGCGGAAAATTGTATCTCTGCGACACGACCAATGGTCGCTGAGGTGGATAAGGCTGGTACGAGAGTTACATTAAAGCCCAGAACCAGTGAAAATGGACGTACATTTTGAACGCTTTCAGAAGCCTTCCTTTGGGTGTGTGCTTGATGGACATGTTGCAGCTGATGAGATGGTATGGGCTGTTGAACCTGTGGTCGCATTTGTCGTGAATGTTGTGCTTCCTGCTGAAATTGTTGCTGCGGTAAACGAGAAGGCTGGAGTCGGGGGGCACCTTCGACAGATACTCGCCGCTGATGAACGTAAATATACTGTTATTCGTGCTTGTGAGATTAGATAGAAAGTACCAACATCGCTAGGGGTAGGAATTCTGGGCTGGGGGATGTGAGGGACAGAGTCTGAAGTGCGCAATCAGAAAAGCTATGGTACAGTGAACAGAAAAGCCAACTTGAGGGAGATAATACAGAACGTTGTGTAGCCGTAACGTAGTTTTCCTGGAGGATTTGCATGCCTTTGCTAACGCGATTAGCATGTGCCCTCAATCGTTCGAGTTCTTCGACGAGATGTTGGTGTGAGGTGCCTTTATTGGTACTGATAAGGATCTCCTGGTTTTGCCGAGAGAGAGTGGTGCGTTCGCTCTCAAGAGTACGGATTCTCTCTTGCATGAAAGAGAATTGCTGTAGCCGAGTGTCCGGGGTAGCCAAGACATGTGTGACGCGCTCCTTCAACATCGAAAAGGAAGCGGCGAGCCGGCAGTTGTCTTGATAGAGTTTCCCGTTCTCCTCTTGGAGTGATTGAACGAGTTGTGTGGCTTGTTGCAACTTCTCCATCATGGCTGGGTGGCAGCCCAGCTCTTCGATGCAACCATTAGTGGTGGATGCAAGTATCTCGACGATCTTGGAGCGTAGTCTGCCATCTTGATTTGGATTGCTGTTAAGCGAGTTAGAAGCAGATAGGAGGAGAGCTAACAAAGGCTTGCCCTTCGGGGTGAGCCCCGACACGGGCTTCAGGAGATGGCATCCGACAGCCGGTATACAATATATGAATTGCTCGTGAGGGAAAGAGAAATGAGGGGGGAAATTGCCGAGTACTTCTCAATTTGTAGGTGGAGATTTTCAGTCGAAATTGACTTAGGTCAGGGTTTAACGTTTTGTTTGATCCGTGGGCGTTATTAGAATCCGAGAGCTTGTCGCGGACGCGATTTACGAAGTGCAGCAAGTGGCAAGATTATAATGATCCTGCCTATTTGTACAGTAGCAGGTTCTTTGTACCGTTGTCGGAGTCATAGTATTGGAACGCAGCGAGGCTGCAACGCGTTTGATAACGATAAAACTACTTAGCAACTACTTCAACCGGCCTAACTTCTATCTTACCATCATGAAACACGGTCCGAGCCATTCTGGTAGGCCTCTTGGTGGATCCTGGATCCTGGATCCTTCATTATGAGTTATGCTTAGGCAAAAGAATAAACATGAAAAGGCAAAAATTTATTTTACCATTGCGTTGATCAAGGTTTCTACGAAAGAAAACGCAGACAGAGAGCGATTGGTTCCAGAAGCACTCCCGATGAGCGGACACAACCGATCGCAACAGACGGACAATGTCACGGATACCACCTCCCAGTTGTATATGTTGGTAACTTCACGGTAGCCGCCCCTACAACCAATACACTGGTCGGCGAGATACCTTTGAGTTGTTCAAGCATGCTGCAGGCCAGAATACAAAGAACCTTCACAAAAGGACTTCAGTAGTTCCAACTGTCAAGGAGTAACCCACTATCTGTAGTCCATAATTCAAAGCGATTGAATTCGTCGAAAACGAAGAAATGTCTGTCATAAGCGTGTCAGCAGTTCAAGAATTGCATCAAAAAGCATAATGGTGCTGCGACGCCTGTACACTCTACAATTTCATTCCATCCGCACTCACAATCACCCAAGACACAGTCACGAAGAGCGACACTCCATTTCGACACAGAAGTCAAGGAATTGACAGAGTTGAGGAATGCAGGTTTAGGATGATCAAAGGGTGCATGTTACACATGCAGACTTGGAACTTGGCTCGTCAACATCGTGGTATCCAAAAAGACTTGCTTACGTGTTCCGAAGGGCTGGACGCTCTCTTGGCAAGTATGTAATTAATTTCTAATTTTTATGAAGTTCTTGCCATTGTCAGTTTCGAAATTCATTAATATCCTTATCATGTGTGCCTGCCGGAGAGTCTACTACCGAGTTTTTTGCGCGTCCCTATCGTTTTGTCACCGCCGACCGACTTCCATGGCCACATAGCTGCTCCTCACTGTGACCAAATTACTTCGAACCTCCTCGAGACAGGCCGAGTCGGGGGGAGAAATGTGAGGTCAGACTCTATGTCCAATGGAAGAGAAGAGATCGAGAAAGATAAACGAGAGCACTAAAAGCATGCGATTATGAAGGAAGGTAGTGACACTGATACATATAAATGTATCGTCCAAAAATATTCATCTGTGTCCGAGTTCTCATTGTCATCGTACAGCGCAGCCATCAGATCCTGATGGAGGTGGGTGACCATGATCGCATGGGATTTAATGCCGCGTCTGGCGGTTGCTCGAACGTGAAGAGTGTCAACTCAGTAAAGTCGCTGAATCGGAGGAAAGGGCATCAGCATAGCCAATGTCCTCGACCAAACATCATGGTGCGAATGTCTGTACTTCCGAAGCTGTCACAACGGCCGAAGGATGATGTCAGTATGATACCGGTATCCCCCGCAAACGACGGTGAAAGATTATTTTTGGAATTATGTTCGAGCCTGTTTGAGCGCGGATGACTATGGGAAGTTTGGGTCGCTTACCATGGGGGCGTGAGTGGGAAATCGCTGGAAGTTATAGCCGGTTTATCTGATATCAAAACGTTGCAACCATCTTGAGAAAATTCAATAAGATGATCCAGCACATACGAGGAACCTTCGAACACCCACGGGCCATGGCTAACCCGCAAACTCGGAACAAATACTGAGCATCGACCGATGGCGACGCAACTGAATGATCATTTGGCTGTCAGGCAGTAAGACTTGCGATGACACCGGACGTGAGCCTTGAAATTCCCTTCTGGATGAGCTTTAGAAATCAAAGAGGTGAAATTCTCAATCATCTGAGCGCCTAAAATGCGCTTGACACGGAGGAGTCCGAAAGTAATGCTCTAAGCAGATATAATCGACAATGACAAACCCGTCTAGAAAATTCCGGTGTATCATTGTAAGCAACTGCCCACGACCGTGAAAAAAACAACCCAAAGATGACAATAGCGTGTATGCTTACCTGCCTTCTACAAATTCTAACACTGAGGTGTCACAGAATCGAGTGATGTGATGCAGGGTCCGATCTGGGACTCGGAAAACTAGTGAGAGTACCTTACCAAGAATTTCTTCGACCTTTATGGTCCTCATATGAGTGATGCCAGTCACGTAGATGTGTCACGTCACCTATTATTTATCATACTTGCATCAAACTTATAAGCAAGGCATTCAGAATCAGATGCGTGTAATCCGGCCTCCGCTTCCACAACTCGTTACCCACCAAAGCCTGTGCTGAAAGCTCAAATGGCCTTGACAGAATCGTTTTATCCGAACATCTCTTCCCCATTGTTAGCAGCAGAATCTAACACAGCTCACCTGGACGTTCTCACCAGCCCTCGATGGCAAGGCATGCAGAAATTCTCAAGAAGGGATGCTGCTTTAGACCCATTATTGCTTGCAGTAGCAGCGTCTGCAACTACCCACACCACCCGAAATCATTATCATCATGATTTCTTTCCCGGTGCCCAAGCTGATGCCGCCTTGCGGGTCAAGCGGGCTGCCGAGGACACAAACAAGGCTCAGGAGCGCAAGCGCATGTCATATGTGAGTAGGCAAGGCCCTCGAAGACTGCGCTTGCAGCCCGTCATTTCCCCGCAACCAGCTATAGCCTCTCAAGTCATTTTGTTGGCCGAACCATCACCCACATCCTCCATAGAAGTTAAATGTATGGCTCGTACCCGCATACCCACACCACACGGTCCAGCTTTCCTACACCTCTACCACAATAATCGTGACAACAAGGAGCATCTTGCTATCGTCGTAGATCCGGCACAATACTCGGACGATAGTTCTGCTCTAGCACCACCAATCCGCAGCCGTTCTTTAGATGCAGTTTGGAGTGATGAAGAAACAGATATGGACCGCATCACACGTGGGGCATATGTAGGAAAACTATCTGCTACATCCCAACACCCATCTCGTCCTTCACTGCAGCAACCATCTCCTATACCCTCCATTCCGTCTCCCCTTGTTCGTATTCATTCCGAGTGTTTCACTGGTGAGACAGTGGGCAGCATGCGCTGCGACTGTGGCGAACAATTGGACGAAGCCATTCGTCTCATTTCTCAACCAATACCACTTCCCGACAACGCATTGTCTAATTCAAGGACGATGCCCGGCCGGGGAGCCGTCATTTATTTGAAACAGGAAGGTCGTGGAATCGGCCTCCTGTCCAAATTACGCGCCTATAATTTGCAGGATTTAGGTCACGACACGGTCACAGCCAATTTGATGCTCGGGCATCAGGCCGATGAACGTGGGTATGAAATTGCGGTCGCCATTTTGCGTGACCTTGGGCTTGGTTCAGAGCTTGGCGAGGGTATTCGGCTATTGACGAACAACCCTGAAAAAGTTCAAGCTCTTGAGAAGGAGGGCCTGAGGGTTGTAGAGCGGGTGCCGATGGTGCCTAGAAGCTGGAGACATCACTCTCACTCACAAGTGGACGTGGGTGAGGCCGCTGAACTGGGTAAAACCGCAGGTGTGAATATGATCGGCGGAGAGGCGGTCAGAGGGGAGGACTTGGACAAGTACCTCCGCACCAAAATCCTCCGCATGGGGCATATGTTGCCGCTCTATTTGGCAGGCGGGCAAGCCGCGTCATGACACAACTCCACGTCGTTCCTTCGCACAAAAAATGGAAGATAATATGCAGGGGATTTGACACTACTATCATTATTATCTATTTACCCTGTGTATTTTTTTTTGGTGTCCTTAGATAGAGTGCACTCCTTAATTGTACCGGTAGACCTGCAGTACTGAATTCGAGGACTTGAGTTTGAAGTCACTATCAAAATGCTTATGTGATCTATTATCACATCAAATCGGGGCGATGCGGTGGTCTTTCGTGCATACTACGTACACTAGTTTCTCCAACAGTGTCCCTCTACTTATACGGTACTGTCATGTTTGACCCTCTAAGCTCTACTAGCTCCATTTTTGCTAATGGAAATACCGACACGTCACCGCCATGGCCAACAACACCGCACGAGCCAAATTCTCCAATACCACATTTGCGTCGCGCTTCCCCGTCTTTACCATCACCAGTGAGTGTCCAGAAAACAGAGACAGACGGGCTGTACGGTAGAGAACCCAAAATTTACGGCCAGCCTGAACCTGGTCTTGTCTCTCCGCAGACGACAGTAGGCTCAAACGGCACAAAATACGAGAAGATGGAGCCATATCTACGTGTGCGAATCACTGGAATGGACAGGAATAGGCGAGATATACTCTTCAAGCTTGATGCCCAGGTAAGCTAGCTATAATTTATCATCTGCACGATAATCACACTTGCGCTGGCAGACAACACTGTCTAATTTTACGGGGACTACATACCGCAACGTGTCCCGCTCATACCTCGAGTTTCAGCAGTTCTATGAAGCTCTTATCAACAATTGTCCTCATACCATCATCCCTGCACTACCTCTCGCCCAAACATCGGCGCCTACAGACGAGGAAGATGATCGTCTTGTGCGAATAATGCTGCAGAGGTGGTTGACGCGGATATGCGAGGACCCAATTGTTATTCACGACGAGGAACTGCGCTCATTTATCGAGAGTGACTTTGGTTATCAGCCAACGCCACGTCCTCGGCGTAAGACGGGTTCAGGGTTCGGACTGATACGCCGGGGTATACCTGACGAAGACGAGGTGTTGCAACGTGCACGATTTGAATTAACAAAGCTTGAAACGCAATTTTTCGATGCTGCTAAAGCTATCGACAAACTTGCGATCACACGCAAATGTGAGTGGCATGGTGATTATCTAGCTTATCCATTTGTTGATACGAGTTGTAGCTCTGGCTGCTGCGCATGCGGAGATGGGCAATAAATTCATTAATGTTGCTACAACGGAGTCACATCCCCCTCTTGCACATGCGTTACAGAAGCTCGGAAGAGCATGGCATACTCTTACGGACCTGGATCAAGCGCAGGCGATTAGTGAATGTGTTGTCATCGGGGACACCCTTGGGTATCAAGGTCTAAACGCCCGTTCTGCAAAGGAAGCATTGTTACAACGAGCCGGCGTCCTGGAGGAATATCAGGCTGCGGTAAAGTCGACGATATCTAAGCGGAGGAATATAGAGCGGTTGAAGGCAAGTTCTAGCATTAGGCCTGAGCGAGTGGATGAAGCACTGGAGGACATAGAGGAGGTAAGTGCAATCCGCTTGGTAGTATCTCGGTGTGAGAGCGCTGATCTCTGCATTTTTGTAACAGGCCAATAAATACGAGCAAGTGCTTGCTCAACGAGCTAACAACATATCCCAAAATCTTCATCGTGCAATGGATACACACAAGCGTACTGTTGCAGATGATATCACCGCTGCTTTAATCGAGCACGCCCGCTCGTCGATCATGTACGAGAGGCAGTTACTCCGAGAATTGGAGGCGCTTCGCACAGATGTCAATAACGCCAACCAGAAAGTAGCGCCTCCAAACCCGAATGGAATCCCCAAGCCATCTGTTATCTTACCTCTAGAAGACGATATGCCGCCCACGCACACCAGGGCCACGCCTCCCGTCGCAAAGCCTCCAAATCGGATGCTGCCAGCCTCTCCTTCACCCACTCAGCCCTCGTTCAGACATAATCCCCTTCCTCCTCAATCGCCTGGTGCGGGTCCCTCGACACCTCAGCGGAACTCCTTCGCACACTCGCATGCTTCTCCGCAGCCTCGGGAGACTGCCCCGCCCTTGGGCGGCCGCTTTTCGGACGGGACCCAGTCGATGTTTGTTAACGCCTCATCACCATCACCGTTGGGCCCTCCGGTAGCTACTTCCGCCTCTTCGCCTTCTTTGCCTCAGGGTCCTCTTGGGGGAAACATTCATTCTCCTGTTCCATCCTCTGCCACCCATCCTCTTGCGGGCTTCGCTCAATCCCCATTGGCCTCTAACGCTCCTGTTCGCCCCGCAAGCGCACAACAGACAGTGGACCCCCTGGGAATGTTCGCCCCGACGAACATGTCACAGTCAATGCGGGTACACCCGTCGCGCCCGCGCTTGGATGCGCGGGTCGCAGCGAGCAAGCTCGCTAATATGTTCTAGTCGCTCTGATAGAGGATGGACCATGCTTTCACATATTTGTCGTCTGATACTGTTCAATGGATTATTGCTATTCGTCTGTCAGACTGACTTGCTGGTCTTCAATCTTCGAGAGCGCAGATACTCAACCAGATCAGTTAAGTTTGAGTAGTGGAATACATGTACACTTCCGTCGATGCTGCCATAGTCGTATATTTGCGTTGGTCATCACATCCATCTACAACAGGGACTTGAGCACCTCGACGACCTTGTCACCGACCTCGACAGTAGTTGCCTTCCCTTGCAAATCGGCTGTCCTGATGCCAAATCCACCCGCATTTGGCTCATCCAACACCTTGCGAACAGCAGCCTCGACAGCCTGGGCCTCCTTCTCGAGACCGAGGGAGTACCGCAGGAGCATGGCTGCACTCAGAATAGTGCCGATTGGGTTGGCAATGCCCTTGCCAGCAATATCGGGGGCAGAGCCGTGAATAGGCTCGTATATGCCTGAAGTAGGCTTAAAAGAGGGGTCTGAAACAAGTGCAGGTGCACCAGCAAGGGATGCCGATGGCAGCAGTCCCAAAGAACCAGGGATAACACTCGTCTCATCTGACAGGCTGAAATCAAACCATTGAGTATCATCACTGGCAACCAACTAAACGAGACTTACATGTCGCCGAACATGTTCTCAGTCAAGACTACACCATTCAACTTTTTTGGGTTGGCCACGATGATCATTGCAGCAGAGTCCACAAGATAGTGGTCAACGGTAAGCTGAGGGTATTCCTTTGCCAGCGTCTCGGTGACAACTCTTCTCCATAACCTAGAACTGGCAAGCACGTTTGCCTTGTCGATAGAGTGGATGGGGAGGGGTGGATTGGCAGCAAGAGCAATTTGTGCTGCAACCCTGGTAATTCTTTCGACCTCAGCAACGCTGTAAACCATGGTATCATATGCGGTGTCGCCATCGCCTTGTTCCTGACGAGGACCAAAGTATAGACCACCGATCAGCTCACGGATGACAATCATGTCGACACCCCTGGCGATCTCGGGCTTCAGAGGAGTGTATGAAAGTAAGGAGTCGGACGCAAAGTTCGCTGGGCGAACGTTTGCGTATAAACCCAAAGCTTTGCGGATGCCTAGAAGACCTTGCTCAGGACGGACTTTTGCTTCGGGGCCCCACTTAGGGCCACCCACAGAGCCTGGATCCCAATCAGTTCCATGGTCGCAAAGTCGACTAGGGAATTACTCACCTAGAAGAATGGCATCCGCCTGCTGGCATGCTTCTAGGGTGGATGCGGGCAGGGGTTCGCCGTGATTGTCAATGGCGCATCCACCAAAGTCATGAAACTCGAGGTTGAGCTTGACCGATGTAGATGTCTCACTGACGAGCTCTAGCACTCGCGTTGCTTGTGCAATAACATCTGGTCCTGTAACGGCGTTTAAGCTCCACGCCTTGATTAATTAGATCAACGGAATGACATACCAATACCATCCCCTGGCAGAACGACGATGCGGTACCTATACATAGAAGTCAGTGATGATCACATATGGGGATCGGCGGACTGACGACTTTGGAGACATTTGAAAGATTGAGAAGGGGAAGATGGTCGATATTAATTGAGTTCAAGTCCTTTTTAACATTATTGTTACAATCGGCTGCCCGCCTCTGCCCCGCGTTATCGGCCGAGGTGATCATTCATCGGGCGTGACTTTCTTGAGGTGATCATCGCATGACCTGCATAAGGGTAGATCTTCTCACGTTTATTCTAATCAGTGCATCATGTTAGCAGGCTGTTGGCAGTCACTCAGGCTAGCGCTACAAACTAACTTCTTCAAAACTTCACATCGATGGCAGAATCAAAGCCGCGTTGTAAAAACTTGGTTTTAGATGCTGGTCCATTGCTGTCGCTTTCGCCACTGAGGGGCCTAGCAGAAATCTACCTAACTGTACCTCAAGTTCTAGACGAGCTCAAGGACAAACGCGCCCGGGAACACTTTGAACGATTGGGGCTATCTGCGGGTGTCCAAGTGGATGTACGCAACCCTGATGCTGCGTCGCTTGCTCATGGTTAGCACAGGTCTCTATTTTGTTGGTTCCTTACACACCTATTGTTCTCCAGTGGTACAATTTGCGAAGAAGACGGGAGATTACGCTGTCTTGTCTCATGCAGATATCTGCGTCTTGGCTTTGACCCACTCGCTTCATGTGCGCGAGCAGGCGTCGTTAGAGAATAACCCCAAAGAGGCAAGATCTGATGAGTCTTGTATCACAGCCTCGATCTAACATCTAGCCAGTAGAGTGTTACCAATGAAATTGACGATAACGTCCAAAGTCCCCCAGCTTCCCCTTCGGATCCATTAGAGGACATCCATAGTGAGAACGACGAAGTTGAAGAGAGGGAACCGTTAGATATTGAAATTCTCCGAGAAGGCGGCGAAGATTTAGCGGAAGAAACGCATCGTCTCTCAAGTGACGAGGCTCGACCATCAGATCAGCCGCTATATGAGGACCCCTCTGATGAGGATGATGGCGAAGGCGAATGGGTCACACCTCAAAATGTCGCACTACACAAATCACAGGCGCTGCAGCTATTGCCTTCTGGCAGTAGTGCTAGCAAAAAAGGGCGGGGACGAAAGGAGGACGAATTTGTACCAGCAGGTTGCATGACTGGAGATTTTGCAGTTCAGAACGTCTTGCTGCAGATGGGTCTGACATTGGTCGGGACTGAAGGCAAGCGGATACAGAAAGTGAAGAGCTGGGTTCTTCGGTGTCACGCCTGCTTTAAGTGAGTGCTGGGTCTTACTGATCGGCTCCCTGTTCTTATACCACGATTAGGATCTGCAAAGACAATTCAAAACAATTTTGCCCGTCTTGCGGTAATCCCACATTATTGCGGGCGTCGGTCACTGTTGCATCCCCTGATGCATCACCAGACGCTCCTGCAATGCAAGTCCACCTGAAGAAAAACTTCCAGTATAAAGTAAGGGGAACGAAATATTCAATCCCGGCACCCAAGCCTGGGTCGGCCAAGACAGGCCCTGGAGAAGGTCTAGTATTACGCGAGGACCAACTAGAATACATGCGCGCTAAAAGGCGTGCAGACGGTAAACGAGACCGGGAGGAGCAGCGAATGATCAAGGGCCTAGTTGATAAGGGTGGCGAGGGTGGCGTCAGTGTTGGTAACTGGTCAGATCCAGATTGGATGCCAGGAATATTGAGTGTCGGAACTGGAGGACAAGGGCGGTCATCGCGCACTGGCGGAGACATGCCGCAAATAGGGTATGGGAGGAAGAACCCCAACGAAAGGAAGAAATGGAAGTGATATTATAGATGCTCATTGCTAAAAAGTACATTACCCAGTTAATCGGGACGGGATATACATCTGCACTTCTGGTTTAGGAGCCCAGGCTGCGGTTCATGAACCTTCTTTTTTGAAATGCCATCCACCATTTACTCGGCTTGCCCGTCCCGTCAGCGTACAGGCGTTCCACAAGACGAACAGCCAGTTCCTGGCGAACCTGAGTCAAGTATGTCCGCAGATACTCTGTCATGATATAATCCATTATCTACCCATGCGAAACAATCCAACCGAACGTACCTGCATCTGCTCTGCTCTGAGGCGGGGCATAATGGGCGTTGAGAGGGAATCCAGCATCACCTGGGATGGCGAAATTGTCTACGGACAACGTATTCAACATCTTTGATGCTTCAATCTGCGTCGGCACTGTGCGAGCAGAGCCGATCTTCGCCAAGCAATCAGAGATATAGAGAATCAGGATGATTAGCAGTCGGTCCGCAGGTCCTTTAATCTCAAAGTTGCGGAAGAGCGAATTGGCACGAAAAAGGTCCAGGGTCTCGTCTATGATATCTCCTTGCTCTGGATCGGCTACATGCGCGGTAGTCAGCATGATGACGGTGGCGACTACATATTCCAGAAGACATACCAAGGGGAGCAGGACCACGGATTTTGGTTCTGATTGGCAAGATGGACATATTGCCAGCTTGCATTGCATCAGAGAACTCGTTGAAAGCAGAGTGGTATGCCTATAAAGTTTCGTTGTTCGTCGTTAGCATTGCTCTTCGAAACTCCTCCAGAGGACTCGCTCACAGGCATGGCGTAGCGGTGAGAAGTTGGGGCTACACAGCCACCAAACGTTAACGGAGTTACTTTCCTTTTCAGTAAGGAATGATCAACTGAAAGGAGGATTTTGTGTGCAACGTTCATGCAACGTTGTTCGACCTTGAAAAACAGCGACTTCGGAAACCATGTACCAAAATGGTGAAACTGATGACTTTGAACAAGCCTCTCTTTTATCGACGAAACCCTCTCCGGATACATTAACGAGTATGTTATACACACTCTTCTATTCATTTCTTTTCCTAACTGTTATATAGAACTGGTGAAGCGTCTCAGGGCACTAGCAACAAAGTTGCTTCCAGTAGAAGTTGATGAGGCAAGCATCAATGATCCCACAAGCAGAATTATCACTCCCAACGTTATATCTGCTTTCTCGGACGCAGCAGGAGATTTTGGCGAAGCGGTGAGCAGCTTACAATCGTGCTGAAGTGTTCGACGAGCTCATCGTGCCAAAAGCTTCCATATTCTTTGCTTTGTGCTCGCGCTAGTTTTATGCGAGAGGCATATATCAATCCTGCTGATTATGGCGAAAACCGAGGAAGAGGTAAGAAGAAGTTCTTGTGTCATCGTTACTTGGTTAAAGACAAGTCCTCATGAACATCACTCTGGTAGCTGTGGCATGTGAAGTGCTGGCTCGTCGCATTGTTCATCAGAGTCCATTTGAGAAAATAAAATATCTCATGTCTACTCGGTATAGACATCGTGAGCCTGATGGTGATATCAGCGAGGCCTCGAGTGCTCTTGAAATTGCCATTGACACCCATTGGTCGGTTTTCTTCGTAGGGATTTATGCAATTCTCTTACGTGCTGTTATGTAGCACTATATTTTTGTCATCTACCGAAGCGCAGAGTGGTGAGTTGTCTCCGAAGTAACTTATGAGACGGGTAAGCTGATTGTTGTCCCAGTTGTCAGAGCTTTGTGGAATGGAGAGCTTGTCCAGACCCTAACAGATCAGGACGATATTCAGTGTGAGACAGTGGATGGTCGTTTATTCTCCATACTCAAGCACCAACAGATGTATCCTACCACAAATCGCGGCAAGCTGGACTTTGGGGTCACATGGATCCTTCACGCATTTCCGTTCCCCGGTATGAGCTACTTCAGCTGCATTGTAGATTATTCTTATTCGGGTACAGGTATCAGAACTTCCTTCGCATCGTGGTGCGTCGTTTATCGACTGAACAACTATTGGCTTGATATGATCACATAGATTTGGTTTTTCTTTCTCGCTGTGTACTCCCAAGCCGGTGAGAGGTTAATTTCATCACGAGCGCTATCCATTCCCTTACCAATCTGAAGTCCGTGAACCGTTGGACCGACTTGACCCCAACCATACGGTGCTTGATGTCTGGGAAATGGTACTTTATATCATGGCGCTGGCGTTTTCACTCGAAGGTGAGGGTATTCCGCTGTTGTTTGAACGGTAGGCTGAGTTATCTTCCAGACATAGTCAGGGTAACTTCCTTCCGTCTCAATCCGCCGCAACGTCTTACAGCTCATATAGTTTTACAAACTATTCAAATATGCGACCTACCGCGCCTTTGGATTTTGGAACGCCGTCGCCTTCATAACGGATTCCTTATTGCTGGCTGCATCCTTGCTTCGCATTTCTGGTCTTTGCGCCACTGGAGATCACTCAAACACTCTACGCTTTAGGAGCTTTCAAGTTCTGAGTTTCGTTGCCCCGTTCATATGGTTAGCCAATCCTCGAATGTCCATGAGGTAAAACATCTAACCAAATGTCCAAATGTTTCAGGATCAGTTGAGTTCCATATATTTGTTGGTGTTCCATTGACTCATTGTTTTGCGCTTCAGAGCTCATTACAATCTTTGATGGTTACCAGTAAGGACATGTTGTGTCGTACTCGCATAAAAGTTGTTGATGATTTCGCAGGTATGTTGGAACGATGCAAATTTGCGTGGCTCGCATGTTACAAGAGTCGGGCATCTTCTTCGCGGTTTGTCCCCTTTTAGTACATGGCCTTCCCGCTCCTTCACATATGTACAGCTGTTGTCGGTCCTCGGGATTGGTTTCTTGCAGGGTCTATATGCTCTAGATGCTGCGGACGGTTCAAGCGAAGATCCATCGGTTGTATGTCCGACCTTTCCTCTCATTTGCCCTGTCTAATTTCGGTCAGGTCGTTAATGTCCTTGTTCAAGGCTTACTTCAGTCAGATTGGTTTTTCTTCCTGATTTTGAGCACCCGCTGAATTTTTTTAGGTCTCCCAACTACGATAAGTTCTCGGATAGGTAAAGTCTGATATCCATATTTTGGAAAATATCTGAACAATGTTTGCAGCCCCGTTGGACTTACATTATACTATCTGTTAGTTCCCGTTTGATGATTCTGCGTGCTTGCTGATCCACAAGCTCTAATTCAGCTGGAATGTCACAACAGCGATCATCCTGCTCAATGTCCTCATCTCTTTGTTCTCCTCAGCATATGCTGATGTTGGTATTTCGTCTTTTTTGAGGTTTCATGGGCTCAACGAATGATCAGGTCGTCGATGACGCTGAAGCAGAGTATATGACATTCTATGCAGGAAAAACTGTTGCCATGATCCGCGCTCCCGATTCATATGTCTATCCTGCGCCATTCAACCTAGTAGAGGTTTTCTTCGTAGCGCCTTTTGAGTACGTTGTTCATTATTGTGGCCCTTCACAGCTATTAACTTCTTTTTGAGAATATTCGCCCTGCAACACCAGTCATATGCAAAAGTGCGGGATGACTCTTCAATTTGTAATCCGCACCCTTGACCTCTTTACAGCTCAATCGGATCGTTATGGGCATAATTTTCTTCGTCCCGTTGACTGTCATTGCGCTCTTTGAAACATCAAATATGACGAACTCGTGGATCAACTGGCTCCGCTCAGATGAGGAGGTGGACACTGACAACCCTGTTGTTCTGGATCCCGTGGTCGAGGGGCCCGATGCAGATCAAGGCCTTGAAATTAGCAAGGTCCCCTTTGATGAGCTTGTCAAGAGGTTTCCCAATACAGAACAAGTCAGTTTTTCCAGCTTTCTCTACGCTGTCCACTAACGTCTCTATAGTCGATGGAAGCTACAATTGTTAAGGAGATTAAAGAAATCCGGGCAAAGTTGGAGGTGTTGACAACAAAAGTGGACCGCTTGCACACCTAGACTTACACCGATACTCCAGCCGCCTTCGGACGTGGACAATACGGGTAGATGTTCTTAATTGGTTAACCTGTTGGCCTTTCTTTTGCTGGTGGAAATACTGAATGTTGTACATCGATCGTATCAGTTTCTCACTGTAAAAATTGCAGTGTAGCGCAAATCATTTGGATCCACGTACAGATCGTCGCGGAAACTGAGAGCGGAAACTGAGAGCCGTTGAAAAGTGGTGAGGAATACAATAAATCTTCGACTTTCGATTTCTACAAATCATCGGTGCCGAGCACTGTACTATGGGATGCGGACATTGAACCGGATTATCGGAAAGGTTGAGCCATGGCCCATCAGAAGTTGATCAGAAGAGCTTATTTTCCAGCGCGCGACAATCAATCCTTTCTGTGGCTTTACAGGAACGGTGATTTGTTTTTGCGGACCCAATTTGCGCGGCTCCACAGGAACACAGCCATGGTTACTGTGACATGCCTTGCTGAACGCGGTTGCGGTCTGCTATTGTGCGTTGGCACGCCAAGGATGCCCCTAGACCACACCTTGCAATGATTGCTGTGTGATCCGACGCATTGTTGTCAGGAGTCCTCACCAAAGCACAGCTCTGATGCCGGGAATTAGCCTCCACCAATTTACCCCAGGAAACCAGTTGCAGGCGAGTTCGGTTGGGTTTATCTGCACTCGAGCGAGAACTGAGAACTTCCGTGGATCCATATACAAGGTGTGGGTTTAGACTCGGAGTCACGTCGACCCGTAAAACCGCCTTGACTGTCGAGGTACTCCCTCATAGATTCGAACTCATACCTTTCGCAGGTGATATCAATAATTTCAAATACTGGAGACACTGCTGCGGAATTTGCAGCGCATTTTATACGTTGTCACAGCCTCCGCCTGTCCTTCTGAGGTTGACACATTCTGAAAGGAAGGTTTTGACGAGACTGTGGCATTCCTGAGGCTATGATCCCTGCTAGTATTACTGCGGATATCACGGTGCCAGTGGACCGTTGTTTTTTTAAATAAGCTCAGACATTACTATGGCAGCACTTCAGCCAGATCCTTTTTAAACAACTCTAGAGAATCATCCTGAACCAGAATTCTGCTCACAGATGTTTACAGGCATGTTCCCATTCTGATGTCGACTCGAGTCTGAACTCACTGGCGCTTATAGAGTTCGATAAAGAAACCGTAGCTTCAGAGAGGACTCTGACGGCTGGATCCCTGGATCTAAATGTGAGCATTCTGGCCACAGTTGAAATTCACTTGAAGCTCAATTTGCACAGCACAAAGAGAGCGCGAGTGACAAGCTTGTTGTAGTCGCAGCTCATACCAAATCGGAAGATGAGCTGCCAAATTACGAGGCAGCTACAGGGGGGAAACAACATAGGAAGTTCAGATTTCGGCACAGCTGCCCCCTTACCGCGGTGCTTGTAACAAGAGTGAAGATGCTCCACTCGAGCATGAAGGCCTCGAAGCAACCGCAGGTCAAGAACATATAGAGTCAGCATCGTTTCTCCCTCGCTGTCGTTATTAGCTGAATGTGCTCCCGTACGTGCAAGCTGTGGGGTGATATCTACAAAGAATATGCACACGTGTACTCAGCTTGAGTTTTGATAGTTGTCTGTCCCGATGTGATTTCTAAACTTGAACTTGAGCTTACTGGTGGCCTACAGTAAAATACGCGAAGGGTCCATAGCAGGGGGACCGGCTACGATAACTTGAAAACTTCCATTAAACTGAGCAAGTAAGATGTAAGTCAATCACTGCAAACAAGAACATAACATGAAAACATATGGCAAGGAATCGATACAGAAAATGCGTTTAGATCGTGACGAAAGACATAAACACCTGCGTAAGTTGAATGCGTGAAATATAAAATAATAAAAAGGGCATAGCCCAGGATGCAGGATAATAAAGGCGATGCGTCATATGTGAAACGTGAAGTCGTGACGAAAACTTGTAATATGTGTGCTGTGAAAAAAAGTTACTCATCTCGGAACCCATGAATCCCTATGGCATGACATCATCTGTCAGACTTCGCTATGCCCTTCTACGAATCGAGCGAACTGGTCCAGCAGTTCCACCTTTTCTGTCTGTGACACCGATGAGGCAATGAGTAATTTTTCAACGCGCGCTAGGAGTCCCCGAGGCCCTTCTAGGGGTATCAGATGCGCGTCAAATCGGTGAACATCTGCATAGGGAGACAACATCACGGTCAGACAAAATGGTCCAAAGTAACAAGATAACATATAGAGGCGTAGTAGTACTAACACTTTTTGAACGTTTCGAATCCAGATTCGGAAAGTACGTTCTCAAAGACTTTCGTGACATCCTTCCCCCGATTATGCTCCTCCTCTTGCTTTTGCGAAAGGAGAGATCCATGAATAATAGCTTCTTGACGGACACGATTAGGTGCCCAAGATAAACCAAGTTTAAGATCGAGTGAGCGGCCTTTACCCTTCTTCTCACCGCCTTGCTCGCGGGAGCTACGAGCACCCTGGCTATTGTCGCGTATAGAACCTCCTCTAAACCCCAACTCACTTCGTAGAGGAGAACTGGGGGAAAATGAAGCGGGTCCTTCTGGTATGTCAAACTCTTGTCGATTGGGGGATGGCAGATAGGGGGGCAATGCAGAGGAGGTCGGCAAAGGAGAACTTGTAACTGACGAAGCCGGCTCGAAAGGGAACGGTCCGTGTGACGTGCGTTGAGTTCGTCTACCTGATGCGCGTCCCCAACTGGATGATTGACTGGGACCAGGGGCAGACTTTCCCGTCGACTTCGACTGCGCAGAGGCGGATGCGGATGAGAAGGAAACAACCGAGGTTTCGCCCGTATGGCTGGCAGAGAGCTGGGCAAGAATGGGAGAGTCGGCTCGGGTGGGATGGTACGCAAATTTTCGCGACTTCCCTGTGCGATCAGATGATGATGATGCCGTTCGTTCTAAGGCTGACGGTCGATGAGTTGCGGCACTAGTTTTACTAGATTGTGTTATGCCTTCGCCTTTCACTAGCGAAGCATTGACTAGCGAAGCATTGACTGTTGAGCTGCTCCTGTTAAGACCAGAGACCGGTCTCTCAAAGTCAAAGCTTCCATGTTTGATGCGACGATTGGTCATATTTCGCGGAGGACCGACGCCCCCAGGAGGATCATGCCGACTACCGGGTTTCTGCTTCTTGCTTTCTCTGGATAAATCTTTGCCCCCGAATAACCGAGGTGAGAATCTGCTACGCATGCGGTTGTACGCAAGATCTCCCTCGGAACCTGTGCTCAAAGCTGTCCGTGCATGCAACTTTGGAAGCTCGCTGTGAACAGTGATCGGGTCCTTGCTGAGCAGGACTTCGCGTGGCTTCCCCTGTCCTCCGCTCAACGTTGGTGGTGTGGTAGCGGGTCGCACTGGGGAATCTAATTCTGCTGTTCTTTGTGGAGTCGGTGGGGTATGAATGATTTGTGGTATGGCTGGTCTTGCTTGCGGTGCGCGAATGAGAGGCTGTTCTACCGGATCTTCTTCAAGCATGGACTCGACCGTTGGCAACAGTGACACGACGAGACCACCAAGGTCATACTTTCCGCGTGAGTCGTTTTGCGGCGGCGGGGATAAGCTGATAATGGGAGACGTCTCCTCCGAAAGTGAGCCAAATATACCAGGGCGCGAATCATCCATGCGAGGTGTCTTTCGTGTTTGTGACCGCGGTTTCGAACTGCTGACATCACGTTCTTGTTCTTTGCCTTTGCGGGATTTTCCGAAGCGGCTAAGGGTAGAGCTACTGGTCTTCGAATTAGACCTAGTGTCTATACGACTTGACGAAGTGAGAGCGCTATCCGAATGGTCATCAGGTAACGCAACGGCACTGTCATGAGCAGTGTCATGAGATCCGACAGAGTGTCGCTTGTGACGTGACGGGAGAGCCAGGGGAAGGTGGCCCGATGATGTCGTTGGCGTATGCGTACGAGAACTTGAGGTCAATCCAAATGAAAGTCTGCGGGGAGAAGCGGACAGTGGGAGGGGATTGGAGGGAGTGGGTATTGTGCTTGTAGATGTTTTCGTAACGCGCGATTCGTCAGTAGACTTTGGGGTATTTGGTCTAGAATTCAGCCTGAATGATCGTTTACGGGCGGGCATATCCTCAGCTTCCTTTTGAGAGAGGGATGAAGACGATATTTTGCGGTCAGAGGATCCTGGTGATGGTTTTCGAGACGGGTTGGACAGCGATGATTTCCGTGACAGGGCAATGCCAAAAATGGAGCGCAGCTCTAGCTTCCGGCGCTGATTGAGAGAAGAGGGGGTGTTTGAACGATATGCGCGATCGTGATCCTCCTGAGATGCGGCCTGATCTCTATTGGCCTGGTGATCGGGATCTTCTTCTCCTTGGGTATAATCGTGCGAGTAAACATGACGCGACATTCTTTGTCTTCTTCTAATAGAGTCGGAAGGAAGAGGGGTGATCGTGGAGTGTGTGGCAGTGGTCGTGGATGATATCGGGCGTGTCGAAATACGCGTGCCTGGCTTAGAATTTGACTGGCTTGCTGAAGCAGCCGAACTAGCGTGGGCTGCATGCCCTGGTTCGTACGCCAAACTGGTGGAACGCACATGACTGATGCGAAGTTTGGAGGCAGGCACCATGGGCAGGGTTGGTATATTCGTCGTGGACTGCGCAGCATTTGAACTGACAGTCGATTTGGCGCGGGGTCTGGAACGAGAACGAGAGCGAGAGCGAAAGAAGGCAACGATCTGATGATACCGTGCGTAAGCTCATGTGCGCAAGACTGAAATAAGCGAACGCACCCTGTTTTCCTTTCGCGCAGGACGACTGACTCCAGGCTCAAGAGACGATGAGGCAAGGGCAAGAGCGGTCATGGTGAAAAATTGCGCAAGCTTTTCTTTGTGCGTTTAATGGTAGAGACTAGCATCAGCTACCGCAACCCCAGGAAACGGAAGTGGGGCCTCGTTTTGGGTAAGCTGTGCAGGCATCAATTCTGAAAAATGGATATTAAATTAGGGGACAACATACAAGATGCCTTTGACTTTGACCTGGGTTGGAGAGGGACCGTGTCTGAGAACTTTGGGTTAGTAAGTAACCTAGTCGCGGAGTGAGGACGGACGAGCTAAAGACAAGTCAGACACGTGTTTCGAGCAAGGCCAGAACGGATTGAAACGGGACGAGGCTATTACTTACGGCGACCCGGAAAAGAAGACAGCTACACGTTGTCTCGACCAGTCTTCTGCTTGCTTGCCCAAGACACACACACACCGTCGGACCACCGCGAAAATTCAAGACAGGTCAAGGTCTTGGACTTGGAGGGTTTCAAAGAGACGTTGCAGTTTTGCCAGCAACCAAATTAAGACAGACCCTATTCTAGGGTTAGGTGCACGTGCACGTGAATGTTGCGCGATTGTTTCTCATCGATATCATCATAGAAGTCATGGCTCAGCTGACAGCTCCTCGAGCAGTCCATGAGCATCGCATAGCACTTCTATGTCTACTTCGCACGTCCTACTACTATGAACTTGATAGCCAGAAATTCATTCAGACTCAGAGCACTTCCGTACCATCTGAGCAGTCTTAATTCTCTGCGACATCAGGCAACATGCGCAACCACAGCAACACCATCTTTTCCTTGCGTCGACGCTCATGCAGCTCGTGAATCCAAGATATTGGCTTCCTCATTCCACCGTTATTCACAGATAGGCATACCAGCATCATCAAGTGACAGTGGTCCGGAACCTCCCTATGCTCGCCCTAATCCACTGTCATATAATACGTACCACCATCAGTATCCGCTTGATTTGACGTATGGGTCCACGCTACCGTCATTCGACATCGCATATGAAACATGGGGCACACTTTCTCCATCCCATGACAACGTGATTTTACTCCATACTGGTCTCTCTGCGTCTTCGCATGCCGCCTCTACGGAGCTTAACCCGACGGAGGGCTGGTGGGAAAAATTCATTGGCCCAGGTCGTGCACTCGACACCAATCAATTTTTTATAATATGCACAAACGTGCTGGGAGGGTGTTATGGCTCCACAGGTCCTTCCTCGATTGATCCAGAAGGTCAACGATATGCAACTCGATTCCCGATTCTATCTATCTTTGACATGGTGCAGGCCCAATTCAAGCTCCTTGATCATCTGGGCGTGCAGAAGTTGTATGCCAGTGTTGGCTCATCCATGGGCGGGATGCAAAGTCTTGCTGCAGGATGGCTCTTCCCAGACCGTGTCGGCAAGATAGTGAGCATTAGCGGTACCGCCAGGAGCAGTCCAGGTAGCATTGCAATGCGTCATGCTCAACGAAGCGGTTTGTTATTCAGATATCTTGTAATATATTTTCTTGCTGAATGTCATATTAGTTCTCATGGCCGATCCAAATTGGAACAATGGCTTTTATTACGATCAATTACCACCACATACAGGGATGAAATTAGCTCGTCGTAAGTTTCCATTCAGTGTTACGTTTATTATCACAAATCGGTCATGCAGAAATAGCGACTATCACATATCGCTCAGGTCCTGAATGGGATCAGCGATTTGGAAGGAAACTTCGGGAACCAAAAGATGGACAGAGTCCGTCTCCGTCGCGGTCACCGACACTTTGTCCTGACTTCCTCATTGAATCATATCTAGACCATCAGGTCAGTGCCTACCCATCTCGATCACCTTCCAGTTAAACTCACCGAAAGATATCATATAGGGAGAGCAATTTTGCCTGAAATATGATGCCAATTCACTCCTTTACATCTCAAAGGCAATGGATCTCTTTGACCTTACCCTCCCTGCACTTCAAGAGCTCGCAATGACCCCCACAACACATGCTCCGCCATCTCCGTCAACGTCATCTTCTCGGCAATCTCCTGTGCCATCGAAATCTCATCCGCCACCATTGCATTATGCACCTCACTTTCCTGAGCTTGCTGCTGGCCTTGAGCCACTCAAATTGATACCCATTCTGGTACTTGGGGTCCAGAGCGATATCCTTTTCCCAGTCGAGCAGCAGCGTGAGCTCGTCGATGCACTACGTATGGCTGGTAGTACACAAGTCAGCTACTTTGAGCTTGGTGGTGTCTGGGGACATGATACCTTTTTGTGAGTGCGACTCGTCACCTTTAAGTTGGCTCGATTGAATGGCCGTGGTATGGCCGCATCTGCTCTGGGCTTGCATAGCCTCCCTAATCAGAGTTCTAACCCTTATGGTGCTTCGTGCACCGCTTTGCGGGGCCAATTGCAGTGTTATCGCCTATTGAGTCCATTCATGGTTTCATTTTCTCAACGTCGTGTTTCCGGTTTGCTGACTTTCTGTATTTTTTACCCACAGACTCGACGTATTAAACGTTGGAGGGGCAGTGAGAGGGTTCCTATCCTGACGTCGTCCCCGAGATGTTATTTCGCCACAGTCGCCGATGTTTTCGTATCGCGCCGTTTGATCGGCGCAACGTTCGTGAGCTGAGGGTACTTGCTAAGCAGCTCTAGAGTCCTCAGGGAGTACTTATGTCAGTCCTACTAGCTTTCTTAATATTCGGGTTATGAATCAATGCCATCGTCTTCTTCAACTTCTAATACTCACGGCTCCACACCTAACTTAAACAATGTATTGACCATGGACCTAAGTATCAGTATGGGATGCTGGCATGCCGTGGCGCCGATCGTACGTTGGCCTTCGATGACTCGATGATGCCCAGATGGCAAGTGTCGTAGTGCTCCATATTGCAAGCCAATCTGAGTCATCTTAGTAGAGCGATGGCCGGGCCCGCTCCTTGTCGATCTCGGGATAAAGTTTAACTTTGAAGGTGGCGACTGTGGGCGCACGGTGGGAATCAGAAAATAATTCATGTTTGGGAGTAGAATAATATTAACCCCCGGCTTGTCTGCACTGCCCACACACTTATGAGGCTAATCAGAGCACAATAACCGAGGGTTTTGCCTAATTTTCGGACCATCAAAATACAAGCAAATCGGATATGAACTTTTTGAGGAGGAAACAAAGTTAAGTTTGTGTGGGCAGAAAATGGAGGGGCTTGCGTGGCGCATCGGTTGAGTGCCATAAAATAGTGTAAACGGAGGACTTATTGTATAAAAGTCGTGGTGAGCTCGTCCGTGAGGAGGCAAGGCTCGGAAACATGCAGACGCTAAGCGAAAGCGGAAGCATTTCGGTTTACGTCCGTTGACGATTAATGTGGAGAAGAATCAGAAGATAAGAGGTGAGGCGTTGGACGGTGCTACAATTTCCTCTTCTCTCTGGGCCCCCTTTGTCTTAGGCACGCATTGTGATCGGAATGCGGCGAACACCAGCAGAACAAGAGGTAAGGGACTTATTGGCACAACACCGCTCGCCTTGTGGTAATTGTCGGAATACCGGGGGGTCCATGGTGTTTCAAATAAGGTATATTTGGCGCAACAATTTTCTGGGTGGAATAGCTGACAAGCCATCGGACAACTGGCAAAGGGTTCAAAGTTGCGAAGCTTCAAGCAATTTGTTTTACCATATGGAAGCCATAAATAAACCAAGTTAGCACAGGAGGAAAGCCACGCCTGCCACATATACTCCCAGCGTTACGCGGCCTCCGACAACGAAACATTGGGCGTCAGCCTTTCTCGACAAAACGCGTTATTTGATTCCCTTTGCGACGTACCAGCATGTTGGCGGAAAAAAAATTAATTAACTGACTGACCCACCTCGTGTTGTCCAGCGGTATAAAATACTTGTCCAGTTGGCTTCCCTCACCGCAATGTCCACCTTTTTTCCCCAAGTCAACATCCCTGCGCTGAAGAGATTCGCCACCACAGCTGCAACGAACCAGCATCCTGTTAAATTGACAGGTAGACGGCACCCGAAGGTGCCAACCCCAGTAGTGGCGAGCGTCGAAGACGTCAGATGGGCTGGAGAAAAGGTCAGGTTGATTATTTCCAAATAACCATCCGAACCTTACCATTGCTCTGGATGGTGTATAGATGATTCAGATTACGTTCGAACGCACCTCCTTACCTCTTGGGCCATACACCATGATGGCGTATTTTCCTCGCGGACGCGAGAAGCTAACAACGCAGGCTGTGGTGCGCCATACAAAAGCGCCCATTAATGGGCCGCTCATACTTACCCCACTCCTAATAGTTAGGCATGATGGCCGCTGTCAGGAATTCGTCCTCGAAGATCGAGGTGCCCAAAATCTATGGGTACCATGACCTCCTACCCAATGACATCGGAGCTGAGGTAGTCCTCATGGAAAAGGTAGCGTTTGCCGACTGCTCGACAGTAGTTCTGCTACATTGACATTGTCACACTTCATTGCGCACAGATACCCGGGGAGAATCTTCAGGATGTCTGGCCCACCCTTACTCCCGACGAGGAGCTCAAAGTCTGTAGCAAGCTGGCCGACCTGCTGTTGAAGTTGTTCAACACCCGCGGAAGCTTGATTTGTACCGACCTTCTTGGTACAGGCATCGACACCTCCGTATTCAGTGCCATCCTACCGGAAGGACAGCAACGCCAGAACCCTGACAAGGTCTCGCCGTTGATTTTATCGCGCCCGTTTAACGAGCCACCGCTGGATACAATGATCCCACAATATGCACTATGCACTAACGCTGACTATCTAACAGCACTGTGCTGGCGCATTAAACGCCTTTGTGGTAGCACTGAGGATATCATCGCTCGAGCCCGCGACACAGGATTTGCAGATAATCCGCTACTAACAATAGAAGACATGGTGCAAGCCAGGGAAACCTTCAGACGGCTGACCATTATGATTCCACACCATATCGGGGGATTCTACATCCCAGGAACGCTTTCTCGCGCAGCAAGGGAAGAGGCCTATTCGATTCTGCAAAACAAGAAATTCGGCATCTGTCATGGGGACATGCAGATGGATCGTTTCCTCGTCCGCTTCCTGCCAAATAAAGATGGGGTGCTTCGCTCAGATGTCGAGCTCGTGCTTTGCACGGGGTGGGAACACTCATTCCGTGCGCCACTTTGGTCATGCGCGCGCATGCCACTCTGGCTCATCAGTCGGCCAATCTTGAACGAGCCCATTTCTTGGGAACGCCAAAGACAATTGCGTGTTATCATCTACGACATGATGAATGAGCCCAGTAGAATCGAAAGTTCCCGGGAGTGGATCATTTCGCACGTATACGGACGTACCGAGCGGTGGTTCGAGGGATGTGTCAGCGCGCATTGGATGTACAGTCGGAACATTGAAGCCAATTTGGTGGACCTCAAGAAGTACTGGGAATTTTGGCGTCCGGACATCGAGTTCCCGTTCGATGTGGGAGTGGAGTACACTCGGCAACAGCAGGCTCTATCCTATGCCAATGGGTTGGCAGACGAACCCATTACTGCACCTGCAGCTGGAGAACTGCTTATTCCCCTCCTTTCTGCGAGCCCTCTTGGAATTTTGCTCGGAATAGGTAGATCATGAAACGTGATCTCGAAGCTGGCATGGAATGTCTCCTGTTAAATTGTATTGTGTACGACGGTCAATGGGTTGTATTATGTCGGATAGTATCTCAGGCTCCTCACAGAATCATGTATCCACTTCAGTAAAGATTATTTTGCACGCAGGCGAGCAAAACACTGGTGTCTTTGCCAGAGATAGAAGAGGTAGACAAGATTAATACATTAATGGTCTAGGGCCCTGTAGCCTCAGACAGTTGTGGACACTTGTAGACGCTCTGGCAAGTGTTTGCAATGACCCCAGAAACTCTGTACGAGGAATTTCCACACACCGCTTTTGGATATTACTATACCTTCAGGCCAAGTACCAACCACCACGCAGCACTAACGATCTCTTTCCATTTTACTTTTACCACCTGTACATAGTTTTGATCATGAATCGCATATTTGGTTCTTCTTCAAGCAAGAAGCCAAAACCGACGCTCCAGGATGCTATCAATGCGGTGAGTAGGCTGCCGTCAAAATCAAACTCAGGCTAACTCACTGACATCAGACAGATGCGCGCGTTGCCTCCGTAGAAGTAAAGATCAAGAAGTTAGACGGAGAGCTCTTCCGTTATAAGGAACAAATGAGTAAATTGCGCAGTGGACCTGGTAAAGTGCGCGAACACCTCGCCTGGTGCTGCGCTTGCTAATCAATTGTGTCATACGTATGCACCACACAGAATGCGATCCAACAGCGAGCTTTAAGAGTACTACAGCAGAAGAAGCTGTATGAAGGGCAACTGAGCCAACTCCAGCAGCAGACATTTAATATGGAATCTGCTGCTCTCACCACTGATAACCTACGGAACACGATGGCCACTGTGGATGCCATGAAACTGGCGAACAAGGAGATGCGTAAACAGTACGGAAAGATTGATATCGACAAGATTGAGGTGTGTCTCATGTTCTATGTTGTCGTTCAGTGACTTATTTATTACTCTTAGAACATGCATTATGATATGGAAGAGCTTCTGGAACAGGCGAACGAGATACAAGAGTCACTGGGTCGGTCATATGCCGTTCCAGATGAGATTGACGAGGCAGATCTTGAGGCTGGTACGTACACACATGGGTTTTCATTTCGGTTATCTCGAAACATCATGATTATTGCAGAATTGGATGCCTTACAGCTTGAGGAAGAGGAGGAAGGTCCCTCATATCTTTCAGACCTCAACAAAATCCCAGATTTCGTTGATGAGGCTCCTGTAGAGATAAGCGAGGTGTGTCCAATGATTAATTCATTTACCTATTCAACTCAATTTGGTCGAATAGCCAATCACGAAGGAGGCCGTTAAGACAACATGATGGGCTTTCGAGGTTTGTATTGTGCCTGTCCTTAAAGTCTAGTAAACATGTATCCTGCGGTAATATTGTACACTAGTAGATACCAACCACTTCATAGAATGTCAAGATAATCTGTTCCTCCACGAACATCGCATTAGCCGTATCTCTTCTGTTCTCCGCTAAACCAGTCGTCGGTTTGTCGAGACTCGTCAGCTGACGCTACATTAATGATGATCGATTTGCTCTGAGAGTCTGTACAACATGTTGGGCCAATCATCTGTTATTCGAACTAGCAAGACTCACAAGCTTCCAATGCCTCGATTCCATTTTCCCGCCCTATGCCACTCTCCTTCATACCACCCCTTACATGCCACCATGAGATCGTGCAATTATAATCGTTGGCCTAGTCACTCACCATGGTGAGCTTGGGTCATTGCGGTGATGCGTGTTCACCCAAACAAGACCAGCGTCAATATCAGCAGCAACTCGATGTGCTCTTGATAGATCCTGAGTCCAAACTCCCGCTCCCAGTCCGTACTTGGAAGCATTAGCAAATCTAACGCCCTCAGATTCAGTCTGAGAGTGAACTCAGCGTCGAAGAACCCTACTCGCATCATTTTATAACTCACAGAGAACTTTTTTACGACCACCACAGGGCCGAAAATTTCCTCTTGCCATAATTCATGACTGACATCAACATCAGAGATCACGGTAGGAGGGTAGAAACTCCCGTGAGAGAAATCGAAATTGTCGAGGAGTGACTTCCCCATCATTCGCTTTCCACCCGTTAAAACTGTGCCTGATTGCCGTCGTGCTACCATGTCATCGACTCTATTCAGATGGTGGGGAGATATAATAGATCCCATGGAACATCTTTCGTCCATAGCTTCAAGAGACATCATTTATGAGTACTGAAGGGATATTTCATGACTCACGGTCACCCATTCCCTGTGTGATACTTTCGATTTTCTTCAAGAATTCCGTCATGAAAGATTCATAGATATTTTCCTGTATGATGATGCGAGTTCCAGATATACATGTTTGGCCGGACGCAACGAATGCGGCAAATGCAACCCCATTGACAGCAGAAACAACATCTGCATCATCGAAGATAAGTATCGGGGCCTTTTGGAGGTGTGAACAAATTCTCCAGTTTGACAATAGACTGTGTAGTGCTGACCTTTCCTCCCAGCTCAGCTGTGAAGGCCGCAAGGTTCGATCCAACAATGGCTCCCAGCGCCCGGCCAGTCCGGGTACCAGCCTAGATCTACGGTGAGCCGAGGACGGTAGATAAGAGCAAGAACGCACTGTGATGTCAACCTTTCGAACGAGGGAATGAGTTGCGAGTTGCTTCCCCGTGATGTGACCATAGCCAGGGAGGATAGTCAAAACTCCGTCAGGAACTTGGTTAAGTTTTTAGTACATATGTGCAAGCACGACTACCTATAAGTTGTACTTACGACCAGCCTCCTGCGTTAGGTTTGCAAACTCCAGTAGGGATATGGGGGTAAGCTGGTTTTGGGTGAGGGCTATGTCAACGAAAGATAGCACAATTCATAAACCTCAGATGGCTTGACAATGACACTGTTGCCAGCGGCGAGAGCCGGAGCGATCTTCTTGATGGCAATGAAGAGAGGATGATTAAAAGGCTAAACCGAACCTCAGTGAGGTGATAAGTCAGAGATGGAACAAAACGCACAGTGATCTGTGCCACGACTCCCAGAGGAATGCGCTGAATGTAATTAAGCAACTTCCCTTGAGTAGGAGCAACGAATCCTTGGTTTGTGCGTAGAAGTGCCGCATAATAACTCCTACTCAGCGTGTTAGATCATCGTCATAATTTGCAAGATAAACACCGACAGCCAGTCAGGAAGACGAGCCATTTGTGCGTTCATTTCCCGGATAGGCCTCCCTGTTTGCAGAGTATCTATTCGGGCCATGTCAGGTATGCGCCGCTGAAGAGAGTCCGCTAGCCGTGACAGGACAGACGAGCGATGTATTGACGATGCCTTTGACCATATCCCAGAGTCAAACGTGGTTTGGGCATGAGACACGGCCCATTCAACCTCTTCAGAGGATGCTGCGTCGACACTGCGCTCTTGAGCACACAATATCATTACTTAGGAACAACATACGTGCACAACTGTTTCCCGTTAGCGGGGTTGGTCACGATAATGTTCTCTGAATCCTTGGTTGCTGAGGAAGATTTGTCTTTCCATTGAACAAAAGAAGATCGTCGGTAGTGATCCTGAAAGAGGAGACCTTTGCGTTGCAGGGATACTTTGATTCCATCTGCCGGTACTACGCGCATGGTACTTTGACGAGCTCGACTAACTTCAGAACAAACAAAAATTCGAGCGCCACTAACGCGTCAAATTCACGTGATGACCTAATTTTGCTGTTGAAAAGCCGAGCCATTACATACCATTCCACGAAGTCAAGTTGTGGTCGGACTTGCTTCCATCTAAACCACCACGACCACGACCACTATTGTTCATCTGTGGCTCTTTAATCGCCACAGAACCAGATATTTAATCTCACATATACTTTTACGATTTTTATACCCTTAGCTATCTGTAATCCCAATGTCCAACCCACCTCTCCGCAGATCGACTCGTGCAGCCTCACAAAAACCTGAGGAACCTAAAGCAGCAGCTATTAAGGCCGCTGTTGCAAAGACAACAGCTCCTAAAGCCGAAAAACCAACCCGACCTGTTGCGCGCACACCCAGTCGCTCCAAGAAGCGTGCTGCCTCCCCGGAAGCGTCTCCGCCGCCCATCAAGCGCTCTCGTCCCAAGGCCGGCGTATCCGATGTAGAGGATGCTAAAAAGGTTCCCCCCAAGAAAGCCACAGCCACGGCTGCGCCCAAGAAAGTTACCAAGCAACCGACTGTAAATGGTCTCACGCCGGTTCATGAGCCAAAGCCCCATTTCAACCCCTTGCCAATGGCTAATAACCACCCTCGACCTGCTAATCAGCTCTTTGTCTGGGGTGCAGGGAACTTTGGCCAGTTCGGATGGGGTGCGGACCAACTTGGTGAATTCGCTGCACCCAAGCGCAACACATATTTCGAGAAAAAGATGGAAGAAGGTGTCTTCGGTGGGGAAGGTGCCGGCCTCGAGGCTATTGCTGCAGGTGGTCTCCATACCCTATTCATTGATGAGAAAGGAACTGTGAGTTCAATTTCCGTGCCGTGGTCGACTTACGTTGACATGATTTTTGATTAGGTGTGGTCATGCGGTGTGAATGATGACGCAGCCCTAGGACGTGTCACCAAGGATGTTCCAGATCCAGATAATCCTGGAAAGTTTATCCACATTGACGAGCTTACCGCTGTCCCGTATCCTCTTCAGTCGCTTGTTGATGAGGGATTCCGCGCAGTCAGGATTGCTGCTGGTGATAGTATTTCCGCTGCTATAAGCGATGACGGGGAACTTCGAGTGTGGGGTTCTTTCCGCGTAGGTGACCATTTTCATCTCCTCACACACTTGCTAAGTTAAGATTTCCTCAGGCTGCAGAAGGCTCCCTTGGCTTCTCTGGCGACGTGCGATTAGAATTCCTTCCCAAAGCGATATTAGATTTGCCCACAAAAGCAGGCGATGCTGAGAAGGCTGTCTCCGTTGTATCAGGCAACAACCATCTTCTCGTGTTAACTACGCATGGCAACGTTTACGCCTGGGGTGCTGGAGAGCAGGGCCAGCTCGGTCGCAAGATTCTCGAGCGTCGTAAGATCCACGGCACAGTCCCCGAAAAAATCACCCTTGGTACCCGCCATAACCGTGCAGTATTGGTTGGCGCAGGAAACTATCACTCGTTTGCCATCGATGAAGAGGGCGACGTCTGGGGTTGGGGCTTGAACACGATGGGTCAGACAGGTACCGGCGTCGCGGAACCGAAATCGATGTCCGACGAAGTGCGGTCACCAAGAATCATCCGGTCTCTGTGCCGGAAGACCCTTGGTGATTCAATCGTGCAGATCGCAGGTGGTGAACATCACACCCTTTTCCTGACTTCAACTGGCAAGGTGTATGCGTGCGGTCGGTGTGACGGTGGCCAGCTCGGTATCAGCGATGAGGTTGAGACATATGCTTCACGCAAGAACCCTGACTTCGTGCCAGAACCTATGTTGGTTCCGTTCCCAGACCCGGACGATCCTATCGTGTTCATTTCGGCTGGCACGCACAATAACATGGCTATCTCTCTTGCAGGCGCACTTTACGCATGGGGAGAAGAGTCTCAAGGAGAGTTGGGTGTCCACGAAAAGGAGGCCAAGACCCCAACAATAGTGGTGCGCAAGGATGGTGGCGCATGGAAGGCAGTGAGCGTTGCCTGCGGTGGCCAGCACACTCTTGGGATGTTCAGAAAGAAGACCTAACATGGTTCGGCTGTCATCCAGATATCAACTTGTCGATTGCACCATATTACATTTCACCCACTTCGTTGTGTACACATGCTCATATTCATGAAGTGTGGACCGAACGATGCTTTCTTGCATACATATTCGGCCATCTAGACATCACCCTGCATACGTATCGTATTGTATGTCGTTGCCTGCACCATAAATAATATACAATGTTCATCAAAACTTCGTATATGGGCGTGTTTCACGAGTAAGTAGCTGCTAAACGTCCTACAATGTATTGCTCTGTAGTGAGTGGAGGATACTTGCTTGGATTAGATGTGCTTGTGCAACTTGGCAAACTCTCGATGATGGCATCGAAATTGGGGTTGCAGAAGAATGCAATTGACTGCCGTGCAGGTGTCATGCCTTCGGTAGCGTTGATCTTTATTGCAGGCGGGGCAACTACACGATGAAGAGTTGAACGAAAGACATCATTGCTCCAGCGTGCCAAAAGGTCCCCAGCGTTGACGACAATCGTTCCGGGCTGTCGGGATAGAAGGTCAATGACTCGAAGAGCAAGCCGAGCGGAAGAACACGAACAATGGGTGAAGCAGGTTGGTAATGCTTAGTATGAGGATTCTGGACCTCTAAACCACCAATGGAATCCTGGAACAAGAGAGTCAAAGTTCCATAATCTAAGAGCGAAGTAAGTCAAATTTGACGAGTGTCATTAAAAAGGAACAAACTCGCCTGTGTGGGCACCAGCCCTAGCTTGACCATCGCCTAAAAGTAAAGATGTTCGAATGGGAGGATAGGACAGAAGCCGTAGGTTATGGTCCTGACGATCAATCTTACTGTCGAAGAAATCCTCAGGAAGGTCAAGACCTAACGCAATCGATTTCATGACCATAGTATGCACTTCGTGGCAAGTCTACAGTGACAGAGACCCACGGTCAAATCACTGTGTCACTATACGCGACACATTTCAGCGTGCACGTACCTGGAAAAAGTGGAGCATCGTCTGCTTAAACTCAGGTGCATCAGTTTCCTGAGGCCACTTGTTATTGAACACCGGATGATTTTCACGTCCAATTTCCATGGTTTCCTTCGTATCTGGAGCCTTTGCGCGTAGTGCAGCGATCTCCGCCGCATCCTGTGAAGTGGTGACACGCTCACGGCCAACTTGAACATAACCACGGTTAGCTTTAGGGTCGTCCCACGCTAGCCTTGCCTTGGTCTCTTGGGGTAATTGGAAGAATTCTGCACTCTGAATGCACAATTAGTTATGGACGTACATCCTACTCACCGATCATAAAATGCGAATACTAGCCTTCTGGAATACGCGGTCGACCGTCTCAGGTTCGATGACATGACCTGTTAAATACACAAAGCCAACTTCTTTGAATCCATTTACAATGTCATCAGCGATGCAACGCTTCTCAGCCAAAGAGGTGGCTTGTTTATAAGCTGCAAAGTCAATGAGGGGTATCCTGAAAGTTGAGTCGGAGCGAACATCCTGCAAGTTGCTAGTTTGAGCATTATACCTAAACCGCGGGCGAAATGGAAGCAACCTCGGCAAGTGTACTACGGTATCTGGGTGCCGCAGCGATGGAATGCGGGCGGACTGCATGGAACACGACTTGGCGTATAAACGGCCTTAGGACAAGCATTTGATTGGCGGATATTACCGGTACTGATGCAAAGGCAGCTGCAGAGAGGCAACTTCAAATTGGCTACGTGGAGTCAGTGACCACAACATCGCACGGGTGGCGGACTTGGTTCCGCGTCGGGGCACGCGCTTAGTCATCCTCCCTAACATGAATGACCTCCAGGGCAGCAACTCAGAGATTGACACTCAAGAGAATGTGATCGAATAGCTCCCTTACTTCCTATCCGTGTTTCAACGGCTTCATTATGAGGAACACCATCATCGCACCAACCCAACTGGTTAATTGCCCGATCTTGCCTCAGTACTTTGTATGACTCCTGTCGCCTTGTCTTATTGCGAAGGATCCAATACCAGAGGATGATTTGGTAAAAGTGAGGATATGAATGGGTTGTCGTCACTGTCATAATCCTTTTAATTGGAAACCTGCCATTATTACATGGTTATAGCAGCATCATGACAGAACTATAACATAAGGAAAACGAAAACGAAAACGAAAACGAAAACTCAATTACCCCCGCCACGGATGAGTATGGTGATCGACCATTCAGGCTGCAGCGCACGTCCAGATGACTTCATACTGTTATAATCATATAGAAGGACCCTCGCTGTTTTGGCATGCAATCCAGCTAACTGGCTGATGCAATTATGCATTGGAAGGACGTCGATGGAACTAGGCGCACCACAAAGGCCCATAGCTTGAATATCTTTTAATTCAACGAAGAATCTGTCAAAGTAATTTTAGTAAAGACCCAAAGTTAAGGGGATTTAGGCGAACCATATCTCTCCGAGTCACTTTTTCCAAATTCATCATCGACGGAATCCTGATGACCAGATAGTGCCGGAAGTTGATAGGTCGTATGTATTTCGTCATGGGTTGCATAGGTACGACGAGTAGCAAAATGCATTATACCTCCTTTCATGCCAGAATTTTCGACATCCGCAACTGGTTTGGATTGAGTAATCTGCCTGGTAACTGAGCCCGCCCAGACTGTTGCGAAGACGACGCCGATAACCGCAATTGACGTGTTCGCCAGAATTATCTGATTGATGATCACTGGGTTTACTTCGCGGTAAATGACAATAATCTGGGCAACCGAAAAGAGCGCTGGAATGGTGAAGTTTGAAAGCGCAATCCAAAATAGCGTCTGGAGTCTCATTCTGAACGAAACTTTCAAGAACGGAATGAGTCGAGATCTAGGAAGATGCAATTGAAGCTTACGCTTGACACTGCTCGTGACGGAACCATGCTTATTTTTCCGCTTTGACCAAAGTGTCCAGAGGAATACAGAGGACGCATATCTAAAAGAGTTTATAGATAAGCTCCAATAAAAGACGAGAGACTCATCTACTCACATGTTATCTACTAGCTGCGCGAACCACTCAATCTTGAGATACGGGGCTGTCACCCACAGGGCTGCCAAAACTGCTTCCGCATTGGGTCCTTTGGCCGCTCTTGTTAGAGCTGCTACGAAGAGAAAGAGATTGATGACGCGGGCAACTTTGAGTAGTACGGGCAGTGAAACCAACGCCACAAAGCGTTGCCATGCGAGGTATCTTGGCGGATAAACGGAACAAACGCGAAAAAGTAGGATGGTGTCAACAAGGATGGTTTGGACCGCCCCAAGGGCACCCATGATTATGTCATAGGAAACAGGGTATGGATGTGTCGGTGATAACATGGTATTAACCTGATTGGAGATCTCGATTTCCAACATGGCAAGGGATTTTAAGGATACTTACAGCTCTGCTGTCTCCCATTATGCCGACAGAAAATGCGAGACACAAATTCAAAACGTTGAGGATAAATATGGGCTGTCTCCGCGAACGCTCGTTCGAGAAATAGAACATTGCGATGAGGAGGGGCACGAGTATCACCGTAAAAGTATGCCCGATCATGATGTCGATCAGTGCAGGTTGGATTACCGCAAGATAGTTGAGACCAGGGGGGAGGGGAGGAGGAACTGGCATCGTGATACACACCCCTTGACCCAGGAAAGAGAAATACCTAGACACTTGCTTCTGGAGGCAAAAGTCCGGTCTTTATAACCTGGGAGACCCAAACACATATCCATTAATCGACAAACATCAGTATTCAAGTGAGGCCGTCACAATGGCATGCTTAGCATCATATGACGGAAAACTGCCGAAGCCAATCGAGAATCGGGTAGGAACTTCATCCGTCTTTCTTTATTGTAGTTTGCCTAGGGGAGACTAAGCCTTAACCGTCTGTCGTCGGAGAACATGTTAGACGAACCTGAAGCATGATGACACATGCAACACACGCACAAGCACTGGATATTATGGATGTTGTGCACGTTTTTGGGACTCAATTTCTAGTAGCCTACTTTAGCTAAAGTTGCATACTAATCTTGGTTTCAATGAGCCAAAATGGGCAACGCATGCAAAGGCTCACATGTGTTGCTTGCACTGGATTGTGGCTGTGGCTGCCGCATACTGTCCAAACTTCTACCGATCTTCTAAGTGGAACCACGCTGTGCACGCCCAGGCCAATCAATCAGATAATCAACTTTATTTCAGCTTCATTTTCGATCCTCGGTGTTTGCATAGGGTTGCACGATAAGCTGTGAAGCGTTCTTAATCCTGACACTCATGAGGCTCGTTCTCCGCCTGTTGTCAGGTCAAACTGAAAGCTGTTCCAAGCATCAAGAGATAGGGCAACCAGCACCTACAATTTTCGTAAAGGATACAGAGATAACGTTATGTCACCGCCCTCAATAAGTCTCCCATACCACATCTGGTATCATCTCCCTCATAACTACACAACACATCAGAAATACGCCATCGAAAACGAATGCAACTCACGTTTCCAATGGTCAAGCGCTTCTCTTTCCTGCCACGTGTTCAGCGTGTTATGCGCATCGGTCAAAATGAACTTTTCTTCCGTGTTCGCGGACCAGATAGAACTGTCTCCAATTTGGGTGTGATTGATTTCCCGTTTGACAAGACTGGATAAAATGTGACGGCGAAGATATGAGTGAAGATAGTCCTCTTCGATCGCAGGTCGGAATGTGAGTGGCGTTGAAGATGGAGAGCAAAAGAAGACCTATCGCGCAATCGTCAGACGTGGTCGAAGCTCCAATAATGCGTTTGGGCCCAGAGTCCTGAATCAAAGGGAGCTCACAATATTGACAAAATAGGAGTGAAGCTGTTCCTGGGGGATGGGCTCAACATGGTCATGGAAGGCTCTGCATTGCCCAAAGGCTTGCAGCAAAGTGGCCAGTATCGCTTGAGATGAGTTGGATGCAATTTTCCCAGCAAAGTTCTGTCCGAACAACATAAGATAAGAAATACGGGCGAATGTAATGTCTGAAACTGCTTACCACTGCAATGACACCTTCTGGACTCATGATGGTCTTGAGATCATTCCAAAACTCAATGGAGAAGAGGTGCTCAGGCACTCCCCCTCCAGAGAAGCAATCGTGGACGACAACATCATACTTGATTGAGGAGGGGTCTTCAGCTTCCACCATAGCTCTTCTGCTTCTGACCCACCCTCTTGCATCCTGCAAAAACACATTATGGTTACCAGGATCCGATAGGCCAAAATACTGGCGTGCAGCATCATACACAGCAGGATCGATTTCAACAATAGTTGTTGCTATGCCATGTCGGGCGAACGCATTTGCGGAGATTCCGGTGCCAAGACCGCTGTATGTCAAAGATGTCACTCATGCTAGGGCATCAACAGGGTCACCACCTACATTATGAGCGCATGGTTGTACTCTCCCTTCCTTCCTTGCGGAGTACTATTGACAAGCCGCACTGCCTCCTGAAGAACGAATGCGCTATAGATTGAATCACCTAAAGGAGTACCATCTTGGTCGGTCAACGGAGGAGAACTGTCGAGTGAAGCCACTTCGTCCCCGATCCATACACCTCCCAGTAACGAGTGAGATGCTCGAAGGTAACGGATAGAGTGAAGAGAAGTCGAGCTCCTGTCTACCGGAGGTAATATCTCGCCAACCACCACCACACCAGTCTTGGATTGAGTTGAATTTAGGATACGGAGGGGATATGTTGGACTGTTGTATGGTGTAATAATGGAATCTACGAGCGTCGGTGATCGGAGGGCTGGATTGAGACTTAAAAGCGCAACAAAGACTAGGGGGATCACACTCAAGGCCACTGTGGATTGAGTGTTTAGGGCATTCGGGTGGGCGCTATGTCTGCCCACATAGACTTTAATCCCACCATACACAGCAAGGCATACACATCCCAATGCAGTGAACTGGATGAATAGACCTGTTAATTAGGAGATGATTTGACTATAATTGCAGCTTTACGCACGACAACATTGTTGGAGGCTTCTAACGATATTGCACTGAATACCAACATTAATAGCGGACGGAGCTGTAGCGCATTGGCGGCGAGTACTATGAGGGCCAAAGTAGGCTAAAAAGTAGTGAACTGAATGTTAGTTCAAGGCACATGCGCAACACCTGGGACAGGTCAGGTGGAACTCACATCAACGCTCATCGCCAAAGACACTGAGAAGTACACAACGGGAGCCAATACAATGACATGGGTGACGAGAGGACTGTAAATGGGATCCTTGAACCTAGCAGCATGAACACTGATCCAATAAGAGGTGTGAGGTGCTAAAAGAAGCAGACAACCAAGAATCAAGAGGATCTTTGAACTCGAAAGATTTGGAGTAATAACGGCAAACGCTGTGCTCGTGTGCACGATGTGACCAAGGTATTTTAGAGTCGGGATACTGGCAAACAGCGGGATGACTGAATTTTCGTAGGCAGTCGTAAACAATGAAAGCGCGACGCTCACGGCAAGTATGGAAAGAGAACTCCTCGCGCTCGTCCAAGTTGCCAACTCAGAATTGGTAGACATGTTCAAGTGTATGGCAGGCTTGGCCACGCAGGGTGCTAACCCTCGCTCATGCGTTCACCGCGTGTGGCAGTCTGTTGTCACGGTAGACAAAAGATAGGCTATATATATTACCTGTCACGCGGACGCGGACGCCAGCTAGCAAATTTGCAAAGACATCTAACAAACGAGTCTCAAGATTTTCAGAGTAGCCTACAACTTCAAGTGCTAGTTCAAATGATTGTTAATACACTCTAACGATCCAAAAGATCGAGGGTGTTCGAAGAATAAGAATTACGCCTGGTTGCATTGGTCATAATGTCACTACGGGATTTATAAATTCATAGGCGAATAGTCTCAACAAGGTCATCAATCAGTACTTTCAATCTCCCCGCTTCATAGGCAGCAGCGGTTTCATTTTTGTCCATGGTAAGCGCCTCAGTAATCCCTGGAAAAGTGGTGGCACCATAGCCTTCGAGTGATGCTCAACTTTCGTTACAGGTGAAGAAGGATGGCACTCACCTGACCATTTGCCAGGAGCCACACCCAGGTGCTTGTACCACTGACGATCCTTAATACCATTTTTCGATATGAAACTACGTTCAAAGGCGATCAATCGCTTATTCACAGCTTGCACGCGTTGAATGGCATTGAGAAGGTGTTGACTGGGTTGTCTGGGGGAATTGTCTTTGAGCTGTTATCCACCGAGGATGTTAAAAGACTCGCCTATGGGGTTCCCTCTCCATGCCTTTGTGCTTGTCATTCGACTCGCACTTGTGCTGTCCAAATACCTTCTTAAGTTTGCAGCTAGCCTTGTGGATTTTGCGACGGATTTTGTGGCAGATAGCATGCCTCGTTTTCAATCGCTTGAGTATTTCACGGAGTTTGCGCTCCGCCTTGGTCTTCGCAAAGTCCAGTTCCAAGCTGGCATTCTGTAAAGAGTGAAGGGACCCTCGGAGAGGAGACAGATCGACGTCAAATGAGCCAGCAACTGCAATAGAAACAACCCTGAAGATCCCTAGTCAACCATAAATCACGTGCAGGAAAGCCAAGTATGCATACTTGTCGAGGTATGATTCCAACTCGATGGAGTAATGGGTAGTGTTGAACGGTAAAATGATGTCGCCAGACAGACGAAGCACTTGCAGACCAGTATGTTTGGCAATAGCAACCTATGAATATGAAGCTCGTGTGAGTTGGAGGCAAGCCAAGTGGTACTCACATGACGAGAGAAACCAGGATCACCGTATAGTTCTTGCCAGTACTGAGAGTCAAAAATGGAGTGATAGTGATACACGGGATCGTGTAGCGTTGAGGTGAATCCACCGTCAGTACTTGGCACCTGATATCATTGGTCAGGTGTAAGTTGCAGAAAACATACTTTGCTATCCATTTACTCACACCATGGTATTGCAAAAAGATGGTATAATCACTCCCGGATCCCAAGGGACTCACTCCGATACTATCAGCTGCTAAAAGTTCATCTTCGTGCATCGCAGCAATTTCCGCATTTATATGCTCGCCGAAAAGCGTTCCAGAGTCTCCGCGAGCGTCCCAAAGGCTTCGTCCCTCAGAGGTAGGGTGGGGAATCTGCTCCGCCGTTTCACGGAGGAGATGCGCAAGCAAGGGAGATCCTGCGGCCTTGAGACGGGACCCTGATACAGAAGTATCTGAACATGAAGGTTGAGGTTAATGTGCACAATGAATGTCGCAAACCAGTCCTTCATACCCATGTTAATGTAAGCCACGACATGGTCCTTGATCCACTCCGGGAAATCTTCGCCCCATTCTGTGCTGCCAACTAATCCGAACTACGCAAAGAACTTAATTGAGCATGGTGAAATCAGCTGAATTAAAAACAATCTTACCTCTTCACCATCCCAGCTTGTAATGAGAATGGTCCTCAAAGGCTTCCATCCTTTCTTTAATAGGACCCCAAAGCCGCGAATTACCTCTGAAAGAGACACAGTACCTGAGGATGGATCACTGGCTCCCGTTACCCAAGCTGGAAAATATCAATATTTGTGTGGCAATCACAAATGACCGTAAGTATTCACCATCTCGGTGGGCACCTATCACAACTACCTCGCTCTTGACGTGGCCAGGAATAACACCCATCACGTTCCAAATGGGGGTCACTTTTTCGTCCACTACGAAAGGTGAGGGGTCTGGTGATGGGAAACTGAATGCAATCTCACCGTTATTCACAAGACGAACAGTAACCCCTTCGTGACCATCCTCCAAGTGCTTCAGAAGGACTTCGGCATTGGCCCAAGAAATTGGCAAACTCGGGATGGTCGGTTTGCTTCCACCCTCAACTCTCGTGCTATTTTCATACGAGGGATACCCAGGGGTCGAGGGATCTCCAGGATACAGCGACAAGAATTGCACGGAACCGCGTTGCACGGATGTCGGGTTGCGTGCAGGCCCGTGTGGGTAGCTGTGCAGCAGCTCATAGACATGGCTTTGAAGTACGAAATCAGACGTACGGGACATATCCATTTTCAACTGTCACTGTGCCATCGTCACGAGGGTCTGAGTAAACCAGAACAGCGGCAGCACCAAGCTCCTGAGCTCGTTTAATCTATTGAAGTCATCTTGGTCAAAATAGACATATAATCAAAAGGACTCATGAAGGCGTACCTTTAAACCCCTGAAAACACCACCGTAGCGAGTGAGGACAATCTTTCCATTGAAGTCAACGCCTTTGGGTGCAGAACGTCAAAAGCAGACTCTGCACAAAACAAATAATTACGGACCAGCTTCTACGAGCGCGTCAAAATCTTTTTGCCTTCCATAATGTGCATAAATCAGTTTCCCTTCAGCCTGCCCCCCTCTACTAATGCCATGCCACGTCGGAACGGCATTCGCGGATTTGAAGGCGTAAGGGTCAGTTTCATCCGCGACCTCTTCGAGCTCAGCAGACCAAACGGGGTTCCCGTCGTCTCCAAGAATTTCCAGGCTACGATCCAAAGGGCTGTTCAAAATAGGATAATAAACGTCAACCCAAGCCTTTGGTTCGTCGAGGGATGAAATTGATAACGTTGCCTCGCGAGATTCGCGGGAACCGGCTGAGTACAATGGGATGTCGGAAGATGAGCGTTGAATTTGGAGCTCTTCCTGTAGGTGCGCAAGGAAATATCTTGCAGTGTCAAAATCACCTTCGCTTCCGGCCATATGGGGCTTGCCCGCATAGACCCGAGACGCAGCGATGGCACTGTCTGTATCTGGTACAGACCTGGGCAAAGTTATATGCTTCGATATGGATTTGGAAAACTAGTGACCCACAAGAATAGTTGTTCCGCTTTCTTGCCTCTCAAAACACTATCTTTCTTGGGAGCGTGGCGCATCAGCGCATTCAACATCCCATGATCTTGTCCCTCATATCCATTATGGCGAGGATGCTTAACATCGCTCAAAAAATGTACTGTGCACAGGAAAGCGAGTAAGAGAGCAAGACGGCGCCCCCATTTCTTACGAAGAGAGGTGCCAACTGGTCGGTGTGTAACAGGAACTGGAATGGCCCATTGTGCTGACTTATCGTCGACATGGAAAGACTTCTCGTCCATGACAGAAGTAAAGTCTCTGCCTTTACGAGGGTTCAAGAACGTTCACGATAAGACGCAGTGAGAACAAGTCCATCATATTTCAACTATGATGTGCGAATAAGACCCGAAAACAGTTTAGCCGTACTATGCAGTCTATTGATAGCGCTTACACACGACCACATGTATCATGGCATATAGTAGACACAGAACACTTGAATTGTATACATGAGTGATATCCATAGATCATAAATGAATCATTATTTAAATTCCAACAGTACTGGAGCTTTCAAACTTCGAATGTGACTGATGAACCAGCTGTTTTATTTCCCCAGTACCACGCAAGTTCTGGAGGGTATGTAGATCTGCGATGATCGATTTAAGTCATGTATCACACTGCGTTAGGATGAGATTGTACCTGCAACCAATTTTTCCTCCCATTCCACTCCATTGGCGTTGTGGTAAACCTGCCGCCACACGAAACATTCTCGAATCCGCCGAATTTCTTTTCGTCGCTGGTAAGGATGATATGATATTCCCCTGCTTCATCGACGCCAATGCGATAATCCGTGAAGGACTTAGTGGGGTGGAAGTTAAAGACAAAAAGAAGGCCAGATCGTTCATATGCGATCATCTTGTCGCCCCCATGTTTGAGAGAGACGTACGCCTGTCATTGATACAAGTCAGCTCAATAAATATATATCATGTCATATCAGACCCTAACCTGAGGAGCTGAAAGCCACCTGTGCTCTTCTTCCAAGTGATTTATCGCAGCATCGAAGTTATTCAGGTATCGGTACCGAAGGAGTTGGTCATCTACAATGTTCCACTGTCTCCTAGCATGCTGGAAGGAGTTGTTGTTTCCTTCTCGAGGGAAGTCAAGCCACTGAACAAGTATATATGAGAGGACGATGAGTGTAATATTTTGGCGTTCCTTACTTCTGGGTGTCCAAATTCGTTGCCTTCAAAATTCAGGTAGCCTTCTCCGCCGAGCGAGTGGACCAGGAGACTGCAGTCATGAGTATTCGTGTGCGGTCACAGACAACGAAACCAACCGAATCATTTTATGCAGAGAAAGACCTCGCGCGATGATGGGTGTCATCGGTGTCAAATCCGACATGTGCGTATCTGTAGGGCCGTTCGGGTTACCTATGACACACACGACGGAGCGGACCCACACATTTCCTTGTCCATTAACCAGAAAGCCAAAGTCTTGTCTCCCACCAGGGCCTGGTCGTGACTTTCAGCGTACGCGACACTCTTCTCGCCATATCGCCGGTCTGTAAGGGTGTGCACGATATTACCCATATCCCATTCGTCATCGGTCTTGTGCTTCAGCAGTTTTATCCACATGTCCGGGATAGCCATTGACAAGCGGTAGTCAAATCCAATACCTCCTTGAGACACGGGGATGCAGAGCAGAGGCATGCCTGAAACGTCTTCTGCGATTGTGATAACAGACGGATAAAGAGCATGCATCGCATCATTCGCCTTCAGATTATTGTTAGTATCGAAAACAATAGCATGTCGATGCAGTATTTACCAGCATGAGGTACGCGATAGCTTCCTCATCTGCTCCCGGACCAAAGTATTCAGGGTAACCACCCGAGAACCCCGTTCCGATACCATGATGGACATACATCATACTCGTGACACCGTCAAACCGGAAGCCGTCGAATTTGTACTCCTCCATATAGAAGCGAAGATTGCTCAGTAAAAACCTCAGAACTTCATGGCTCCCATAGTTAAAAAGTCTGCTGTCCCACAGCTCATGACGCCCTTTACTGCCTTCGTGGAAGTATTGGTGATCCGTTCCATCAAATGCATTGAGGCCGTCAAGAACGTTTTTGCAGGCATGCGAGTGTACAACATCCAGAAGAACGGTTATACCCATGCCGTGAGCGGCGTCGACAAGCTCTCTAAGCTCCTCTGGAGTGCCATACCGAGAGCTTGCGGCGAAGAAGCTGGTTACCTGATAGCCGAAAGCTAACACGAGGAAGCTCAGTTCATGCGCAGAACGGCGGCTCATCACGTACATGCATAGTAAGGATGCTCCATGATGGCCATCAGCTGGATAGTGTTGTAACCGAGAGCGTGAATCCTCGGAAGCGTATCTTTCGTGAACTCTTTGTATGTGCCTACACGATGTTCGCTAGTTGAAATTCCAACGTGGGCCTCGTATATTCTTATCGCTCTCGGTTGCGGCGGACGAGGGTTTTTAAACTGATATCTCTCCGAAGTAGAGGGATTCCAGAAGCGTCCTTCATAGGCAGGAGAGAAGGCCAGATCTTGGGTGACACGTTGGATCCAAGCAGGGATACGCTCAATACGAGCACCAGAGGGTGTGATCATGGAGATCTGACGAGTTTAGAACAAAAAGGTCACTACAGATCACATACACTCACTTTGACCTTGGAGTCATGAGGTATCGCACACACTCCAGGAGCCTTGGGAGGAATTGTGAGTTCCCAAACACCAAAAGTATTCTTTTTTAATGGGTGGGACAACCTGTTCCACTGGTCTGAATATACAATAGATGCTTCAATAACGCAGGGGGCATGGATGATGAGACTCACTAAAGTCGCCAATGAGATGTGCCTCTGTTGCATTGGGTGCCCACTCTCTGTAGATTACCTCACCACTCTCCTTGACGTTGAAACCCATCATTTCAAACCCTCTGGTGAATTTCTCATACCCACCCTCGTATTGATCGATAGCATCTTTCCACTTCTGAAAGCGCTCGTGGCGGTGAGCGATAGCAGGGATGAACGGCTCAAGATACCCATCGAGTTTTAGCACGGATTGAGGATCAAAGCTAGCTGTTGCCGCCATTTCTTGGTGGGCTTGCGGATGGAAAAAAAATTGCGGAAGATGGGAGGAAATAACAAGGAGCAGACAGGAACAGACGAGCCCACCTTTCTTCTCTCCATTCGACGCCAATCTAGGTGGCAACTCAGATATGGGCTATGACGTCTGTATAATTGCTCAGAAAGGAAGGTTCTGTAGTCTGAACTGGGCACGCTCATACATCGCGTGTAAATTTTAAATGGGGTATACTGCGATATCATTATACAACTCATGGCTTCATCCAACCTTTCTGGACTCCATACAACACCACTTCCCCTGCCGTCCTTGGACCAGAGGGTGGCACACACATTTTCCGCTTCCCCTTCCTGCCCCTCTTTGCCGCAGTAATACAGTCACCTAATAGCTTATCGACCTCCACTAGGGAATCGTAACACTCTTGTTCGTCGTACCCTGTCAGGGATGCCAATTGTGTGGACTCAGCCGTGCTTCTCTTTCTCGTGGCAGGTGGCTTCAGTCGCTTTGAGTGTAAGAGCTTCTGTGTAAGGTAGTGAAGCCACTGGTTTCATGTGAGACTATATACAAAGCAATGGGAATACAGCTCTTACTATGACATTTGTAAACGGCTGATAGCCTTCCCAAGAGTTGCCATTATAGTCTTTCATCATCCTGTAGACATCAAATTGGTAATCTCCTGCCGGTACCGATCAACAAAGCGTATATCTCAGGAGTATATAAGACACTGACCCTCCCCTTCAAATATTTCTTCATCTAATGGTGTCCAGTACGTCTTGGAACCTTGAGCATCCGTAGTTTCCATCCTTGAAAGCCCAAGATCTATGACGGTCGCCTTGACGCCAAATCGAACATCATCCATGCGAAGCTTTCCCCCTGCTTTTTTCGACGATAAAGTCCGAACAGGTGCATTCTTCACCAAAATTTGTCCCCAGTGTAAATCACGATGCTATTTTTCACATCAGCCATGACATCATTTACGGGAAAGAATCTCACTTCGAACGCCATAAGGTCTTCCGCTTGGTCCAGAGCCGTGGCTATCTGCCAGAAGATACTACATGCTTGGTGCCAGCCAGACCTCGCAGCATTTTTGAAAGTGAAGGCCTCAAGGTCTGGGCCACCATTTGGCAGGACAATGATTGCGTACACCTGCGCGAGACCAAAAGAGTCTGACTAACGGTTATAATGGTTGTGATTATCCATGTACATATGCCTCCTACCTGGTCTTATACTCTCGGAACCCTTGCGCTCGTTATATTCATCCCAAAGATCAAGAAGCAAAGAGGGATAGCGCCCACGGACGACGTATGTCCTGAGAAGCTTGATAAAGCCACTGCTCATCTCTCCCATCGCTCGAGTGACAATAACTTCCTTCAAAACATCACTCGCGTCGCTCGGTGCGGGAGTCTCCAAGTCGTTTGTGATACGTTGTTCCTCATCTCGCAAGGGGATGATCTTAAGAACTACGTCGCCGATGCCAAAAACCTCGGAAAACGAGGCCTCGCCAATTTTTCGAAATTTGACGTCCAGGTCATCTCCTTCCGCAGGCTGTACAATTGGATCGAATGGGAATGTCTCTATGAAAGCAGAGAATTCATGTGGACACGTCTGAGAGCACTCTGATAGGAGCGGGATTAGACAGTCCGGTTGTGGGGATAACAAGTCTTCGAATTCGGTCGCGTCTGAGATATTGAGTTGCTCCAGTTCGAGAGAAAGGTCTGCGTCAGTGGGAGTGGAAGGTGTGGGGAAGAAGCGCTGGAACGGTGCTCGGCTTTGTCCTCGGCGTATAGGTGTCAGTTGTCGTACTTTCGTTGTCGGCGGGGCAAGAGGCACGAACACTGGTGGTTGCTGTTGAGGTAAAGGTGGAGGCATTGGATGGAGTGGTGACGGATTCTGGAGGACTGTAGGTGGCTTGTGGGGCCAAGGTAGCTTATAAGGCGCAGGGGGGACCATAACCTCAAGAAATGAAGACTGTCGTTTGGAAAAAGTAGCTGTCGGCTCGATTTCGCATTTGGGTGAAGGTTCATCGTCGTCAGAGGATATGACGATCACCGATCGCATGCGGCGAAGGCGTTTCTTCGCTACCACAGTCGTTTCCTCCGCATCAGAGTCACTGTCAGTGATGGCAATGATTGCGGGTTTCTTAGGTGCTCCCTTGTCCACGACTCTCGGAGCTGCAACAATTACAGGGTTTATCTGAACATCAGTCCGTGATACCCGTCGTTCCTGACTGAGTTTCTTGCCATCGTCATCGAGTACAATTATGTCAAGAGTCACGATTGGAGATGTAGGCTTCAGCGTAGCCCGTGGAGATGACTTGACTGGCGCTTTGCCCTTCTTCTTCGCGAGTGCTGAATGTGGTAGAGGCGTGGGTGACGCACCGTTCGTACGCAGAGGTGTAAGTGGTTGACGCACAGGCGTCTGTGCTTCAAATTTTGAAAGCGCAGTCTTCTTTTTTGGCTTGATCTGAGCCTTCTTCTTTGGTGGGCCCAGTGGGGATTTGGAAGGGGAAACATATGCCCGCTTGGATTTCCCGAGCACCCGATGTCGAGGAGAGGGAGATAAGTAGATAGCATTTTCTCTTTGAATTTGCCTAGGAGCTGCCGAGTTGCGCAATGTCTTGATAGGTGAATCGAATGCATCCGACTCATTCCTTTCGACAACATTCACAATCCGGTGACCACGACGCCCATAGGCAAAGACTTGCTTAGTTCTTGCGCTAAGCATGAATATGACAAGACAGAAAATAAAGGTGAGAGATGTGATCGACAGGATGGTAGATAATGTGAGGTCTGAGCTGTGATGCAAGTATAAGCAGCGCGTGTTCGACTTTTCTGTTCAGACGCGTCTTGGTCACGTGCGCCAACGCCAACGCCTTAATGATATTGGCCTAAATCCATCCACATCCTCAGGCTTTTGTGTTTCTGATGGCATTACCACAATCTTTAAGAACATCCGTGACTCCACTAGAGCTCGAGCTCATTGCCTCCGAGCATCTCGTTGAGATTGTCCCCTTGATCACAATGGAAAAAACAGCTTTCATTTCGGTGCGCATTCAGGTGGATTTCCATAGCAGTACCTTCAAATGGTCGTACTCACATAGGGTGCATATGGACCACTACGACCGCCAGCAAAATGTCGCATACCCCTTTGGATGGCCACTAATCTGAAGCTGAAGAAGAAATGCCATATTGTACCTCCGGAATGGCTCAGTGTAGGTTTGTATACAGCCTTTCTTTGCTAATTACACGCTTACTGATGTACCATCTTCTAGATTTTTTGCAGGAACAACTAACAAGAGAAACGAGTCGGCCGGAATTTAGCAGGCTGCCTTTCCGTTTCGCAGAGATAGCCAAAGTCATTCTTGATGTGTTAGCAAACACTTTTGTTGATGTGGAGGCAGTATCTGACTTTCATCAAGCGCCTCAGATGATGTGCAGAATGCAGACAAAATCAAGTCATTACTGAAAGATCTTCGCGAAGCTCGACAAGCTAAAAGTCGCGATGGTTTGCAAAAAATAGATCACAGCGAGCTCAGTGTATGTTCCACTTGGTTGTCACATCGCGTATTCCTCATTGTTATGCAGTTGCCGAATCTGTGTTCTATGGAAATCAACGAGATCCGCCCTTTCTTCATACAATCCATGGGAATATTAACACAGCTTGTCAGAGAGCCTTCTGCTGAGTAGCACCTGGCTTCTTGGCCTCGGTCACGGAAATGCACTGGTGTGTATATTTATCTGATCTGTGATTTGTTTAGTGCCTTGATCTAATATATTCAATACCGCATCGTGAATGTCGAAGCCCGCAGCCCATCAACCTTGCGAAGATAACACTTCAAGAGATGACTATTTACTGGTCTGCTGCGAGACCAAAGCGGTGGAGGACATGTCTCACAGATCGCCGCAAGGCAATGGCATACTAACTAGTCTAGAACCCGATATACGTGCGGGGTCGCTGAACAGTGCACTAATCATACGAGAGGATGACAATACAACGTACATGGGATCAATCCAGCTTGTTTCTTCTCGCTGCTAATGTCGCGCTTCCACTGTCAACGGTGACTCTCGTGGGAACCTGGGACGCCCGCCGTGGTGGGGAACCAAGGGTAAATCGATTGGGAGGCAATACGCCAGGCCCGCCAACAGCGTGGACTCCTTCAGGCGTGTGAAGAGGTACATGGTAGACTGTTGGCGACGAAGGTGCAGGCGAACTTTCCCGACGTGTGGGATTGGGGGTATGCGGAGCTATCAGTCCATCCGTTGCTGAACGCCTGAACGCCTTGGGAAGAAACGGAATGAAACCGAACATCGCCTTGAATAGAGACGAGTTTGAATGAGTCCCCAATGTTCGCAAGGTAGTAGTCGGCGTGCTAGGTATGCCTAGGTTTACAACCAGATCTGAGTGCATGACACCATTGAAGCATAAGGGGATGCTTACCAGATGATGTAGGCAGGGCATGGTCATTTGCACTCAAACTCAAGAATAGGAAGAGCGGGACGAGCCAAACGCAGACCCCGAAGAAGGTCGCGATATCCGAGAATCCAGGTACTGTAGAATGCGTCGGAGTACGATATAGATATGACACCTGCCTTGCCTCCCGTGTAAGGTGCGAGAAGTAGAAGAACCAAATGAAGTGATCCGAAATTGCAAAAATGCAGGATGCAATAAAGGACAAGGAGGAGAGCGATATAAGTGGCCACGTGCTGGAGAAATTCTGCAGGTAGACGACATGGCAGACTATAGAGAAAAGCGTCCGTGCTAAAGGGAGGGAATCTGAGATGTAGAGTGCAATGTGAAGCACTATTATTGCCTTTTTCCATGTGAGATAGTTGCCTTGGTTTAAAAAATGAGCTCACGAACATATGTCCCCCGCTGTCCAATGATCTTGGCAAGACGTGAATGCTCTTCTATTAGCTCGGAGACATACAGCAAACCGCTAGCTGGAGCTCAAGGTAAGAAATGGGCAAGCACGAAGGTGACAGAAAGCATCACGAACCAAGTGAAAGGGTCATGAATGCGAAAGCAGCAACCACAGCAGCATAACTGTATGAAAGTAATTGTTCAATTTAAGCACTCGAAATTCGAGAAGAACCATACCTGAGATAGTGCAATAATGACATGGCGCGATGTTCTGCTCTGGGAGGGACCAGGTGACAGTTTAGTTGGCTTGTACAAGTAAATGGTTAACCGGTTGATCTCCCGAGAAAGGGTTCCGTTGCTGCACGTGGCCAACAATGTCCAGATCAAGGTTACGGCAAACACTTACACCGCAGCCATCAAGCCCGCATCTTCCACTTTGACTTGTACCATCTCTTCGAACGACGTTTCCTGTTTTCAACGCTGTGTCCTTTAACTGTTTGAACATGAGCAACATGGAAAGTGAGCAGCCCGTGCAATAGCGAGAAATCCGTTGACACTTTACAGAAACGTTATTTCAGCTGAAGGTACTTGTGATCATTCCCAACAAGAATTCTGTCTAGAAATTCTCCCTCAGTTTACCGCCAAGACGCTCAATCGTCAAGCAAAGAAAGCTCAAAAGGATGAAAATACGGAAAAGGCTCGTCTCAAGAAGGTTAATTCACACCGTCTTTCTGCATCAAATGCACAGCAATCTAATAGATAACTTCAGGCGTTGCAGCAGAGAAATACTGATGGCGCACGGATCTATGCCTCAAATGCCATTCGCAAGAAGTCTGAGGCTCTGAACTTGTTGCGACTATCTAGCAGATTAGACGCTGTCGCCAGTCGAGTGGAGACTGCTGTCACAATGAGACAGGTTACTGGGAATATGACCTCCGTGGTTAAGGGCATGGACAAAGCGATGGATAGCATGAATCTTGAACGGGTGAGCAGAGGATACGTCCTTCGCTACACGATATCATGACCTCTTTCGAATGATGTCATAGATTTCGCTTGTGATGGACAAGTTCGAATCACAATTCTCCGACCTAGACGTCCAGACGTCTTACATGGAGGACGCAATATCAAGCACAACTGCTGTATCAACTCCGCAAGATCAAGTAGACTCTCTCATGCGGCAGATGGCGGAAGAAGCCAACATAGAATTGCAGCACGATCTCGCGTCGAAAGACCTGTCTGGTGTTCCATCTCTAGCTACGAAAGAGAGCATTGGCGAGGAAGACGATAAACTGGCGGAAAGACTGAGAGCTCTGAGACCGGCGGCATAATAATTTAATTTATTCATTGCAGGTAGATAGAGGTTTTTAATTCATGGATTTCTGTATGTCGTAGTATGGATTGTACATCAGATTCATTACTCTTATTCTCAGGCGAACTTTGTTCACTACACAGATCAATCATCTGGTTCTGTAGCGGTTGTTTGGATTGAAGGCTCTTGCCAAACAAACACGTCCGAGTTGGGCGGATACTTATTTGGAGCTGGACTTCATGTGCCAGGTCCGACCAATCAGGTTTATACAGAACGCCAGGATAGTGTCTTAGTGCTAATACAACAGATCGACAAAGCAGCGCTACGGGCACTGCGACACGACTGTTTCGGTTCATTACCTTGAAAATTCTTCCCAGCTCGCTCAGGCTACCGTGACCTGATGCTATGCATCTCTACTTGAGTCACAATCCTCGTACACTTTACCTGGTAACTGGATCGCACGATGAGCGGAAAGGACGACCGCAACGGGCTCTCGTATTTCGTACTGCAGAAGCCAATCCAGCACAGGTGATCGTCGATTTCCTGCCAAAGGATGAGGTCAATCTCACCAATGCTGGGAGACTGACCAGCCGCGTCATTAAAGGCTGTCTTGGCCTCATCTCGGTCGAAAATGGTATGCTGATTTGTATGTCCATCTGGTTCAACTTGATCGTTTTCACTTATAGATACTTTCCTCGCGGTGGTTTCCTCTGCAACGGAGGTAGGAAACACTCGTCCCTCCGAGTCTCAACCTGAATCCGTGGCGAAAATTCACGAAGTCTTGTTCTACTGCCTCACTTCCCACTCATGGGATGATTATTCTGCATCCCAAGATACGCTTCTTAATCCAGAAAACGCCGATGCACTCATGACAAGAGAGCAGCAGCACTATTCTCAGTCCACCACACCTCCTGTTTTTGAGCATCCGTGCATGCCACTTACCAAAATCCTTTCATCTGGTTCGTTTTACTATGCTCTTGATCCTGCATGGGATCTCTCGTCTCGGCTTCCTGTTCGTCTGGCGAGAGATCGATCCAACGCACACGATATCGGTATATTTGATGAACGCTTTGTTTGGAATGAATACATCGTCCGCAGCTTGCTTAATTTCAGAGAGAGGCTAGATCCCCTTGAAAGGGAGCAACTTGACAAGTGTCAATTTATCGTGCGCTTGTGCTCGCTTTTTCCTCGTGAAGTTTATATGTAACATGGCAAATAGATATTAGCCATACAAGGCTATGTGGGCGTCTTTACTATGGCTTTGCCCGCGCCGCCGGTCAATGGGGCACCCGTCATTGCGACACTGTCATTAATTTCTCGCCTTGGGTGGAGACGAGCTGGCACTCGTTTCAATACTCGCGGTGTAGATGATGACGGGAACACTGCTAATTTTGTTGAGGTAGGTAACGAAGACTGTATATGAGGTCGATGTCTAATTTGCATTCGACAGACCGAAACAATTCTCACCACGGATCAACACTGTGTGAGTTATACCCAAGTCCGAGGAAGTGTCCCATGTGCGTTTTCGCAGCAGGGGGTTCACACATCAGCTGATGAAACACTTTAAATTACAGTATTCTGGGAACAACAAGGGCTTCAGACCTTCGGCCAGCGCATCCAGATTACACGACCGCATGCCTCCCAACCTGCATTTGAGCGCCACTTTGCGCATTTGATGGAGGAGTATGGCGTTACTCATGCCATCAACCTTCTGGGTTCCAAAGAGAATGAGGCCATCTTAACTTCTGCATACGCAAAGCACCTGCAAATTGCAAGAAGCATTTGGGGTGACGAGCTCAGTATTACCCACTACGACTTCCACAATGCGGTGAGGATAGGCGGTCATGATAGTGTAATGAGGGACATCTGGTTCGTGCCGTTTTTTAAGAAATGTTGATCAGTTCATCATCATGAAACGCAGTCGTTTGGAAGGCGTTAAAAACAACATGGAACGTTACGGGTTCACTATGTGTGATTCCAGCACCGACAATTTGATCACAGAACAAAAGGGCGTATTCAGGACGAACTGCCTTGATTGGTAAGTCGAGCAGCTCATATTAGAGTCTTTGTGTTAAATGAGCCATAGCTTGGACCGAACAAATTTTGTGCAAGATATTTTCTCACGTGAAGCCTTGGAACAATACCTCAGTCTCGTGCATCGCGAGTGGTTACAGCCTGGTGCGCTGTGGATGCACCATCGCGAGTTATGGGCAGAAAACGGAGACGCTCTCTCCCGTATATATGCTGGTACTGGCGCATTGAACACGAGCGTCACTCGGACTGGGAAGAGAACATTGGCAGGTCAGATATATGACATCCAAACATTGTGGCATTTCTGATACACCTTGAAGGTGTTTTGTCTGATGCGACAAAGAGTGTGTCGAGAGCATACATCAATAATTTTCAAGACAAGGGAAAACAAATCGCCATTGACATGTTTCTTGTGAGTACTTTCCTTTGATCTTCTTTCTGAGTTACGAATACGTTTAATCAGGGCAATATGAATAATCAACGTCAGGTGAATATTTTCGACGCAATACATGACTCTGTTGGAAAGGCGCTGCAGCAGCGGTGAGTGGAATCACCGTGTAGGATGATCTCACCGCCAATGCTATCACAAGCTTGTCCGAGTACTCGACTACCCAGTCGTGTAGTATATTTGCAGGAACGTGGAATGTCAACGGTCGGGTATGGCAAATTATACGTATTCTCGCCACTGTTCACCGATTCTCCTCCGTGCAGCTGCCGTCATCAGAAAGCCTGATACCGTGGCTCTTCCCGCGAGACAGTAAGTCTGGTTCTTGTCTCTGAATTGCAATTTAATAACATTGTCCCTTGAACAGATTTTCTAGAGTATGGACCTAGTTGCATCCGATGACGTGACTGACAAGTTTGTAGACCCGATATTTTTGTTCTCGGCTTCCAGGAAATTGTTCAACTTACCGCACAACAGATTGTGCAACCAGATCCAGAAAAGAAGTAGGTGATATTCTGCTGTACGAAGAGCATGTATCCTGACATCGTTAGGCGTATATGGGAACAGAAGGTCATGGAAACCCTTGAACGTCGACCTCAAAGAACGTGTGATTATGTGCTCCTCCGCAGTGAACAAGTGATACACGTCCACACTCAGGTGAAGTGATACTGACGCCATCATTGCAGCTAGTCGGGACTGCAATTTTTGTCATAGTTCGCTCAGATCTAACAGCTGTCATACGGAACGTCGAAGGAGCAGCTCGAAAGGTGTGTCTTGATCATATAATTCGAGGTCCTGGTTTGAACATTATATTAGACTGGTCTGCGGGGCATGTCCGGAAACAAAGGCGGCGTTGGAGTCCGACTGGACTATTACGATACTAGCTTCTGCTTCCTGACTGCGCACCTTGCTGCCGGGCATAGCAACATCGAAGAGCGGAATGCGGACTTTCACACAATTGTGAAAGGTTTGCACTTTCAGAAAGGAAAGACATTGTCTAGCCATGAGTAAACTTCATTCTCGGGAACTTAGAGCTTGACACGTATAGGCCCCCAACAGAAATATCATATGGCTCGCGGACACGAATTATAGGATTAACCTTGACAACGAAAGCGTCCGAGCCCGATCAGAGGCTGATGATTTTGATTCTTTAGTAGCAGCCGATCAGGTACGTTCAGCGACTAATAGGCAAGTTCTGCCCTAGATTAATCCTACGAACAGTTGAGACAGGCAATAGACAACGGGGACGCATTTTCTGGATATGAAGAAGGACCCATGCTATTCCGTCCCACTTACAAGTACGACTTGGGGACCGACAACTATGATACCAGCGAAAAGATGCGTATTCCAGCTTGGACTGGTAGGCGATTCTGTTCTGAGAGTGCACTCACGTGATACACACATCTCGCAGACAGAATTTTGTTCAAAGGCAGATTCGATCTCGCGGTATACTCCCGGGCTGAACTGAAAGGCTCGGACCACCGTCCAGGCAAGCTCTTTTTTGGCTGTAATCATCATGCGCCACTGATTGCTGGCACCAAGTTTTTGCGCTTTTTAGAAGCGAGGTGCGAATCATAGATGTCGTAAAGAGGGCCGCGTTATCTCGGCTGCTTCTGGAAAATACCCTGTCAGCTACTCCGGGCGAGAAACTTGATGAAAAACTGGCGTCTTTGGTACTTCCCGATGACTGTTCTGAATGTCTGTCGTGTTATTTTAGTCACGCACGATGCTCATGTTTCACCAGTGCCTCCCCCCAGCACGGATGATAACACATGGTGGAACAGACCAGGTAAGCATGTAGCAACATCAGCACACATGCTCTGACACGTTTTCAGAACATCCAAAAGGCATCTTTCCCATCACGATAGCTCACCTCCAGGAATTAAATGCAGCCAACCCTTTTGACTCGCCAGAGGAATCTCCCTTTTCATCCTCACCATCGTCCTCTGACGAAGAATTATATTCACATGCAATGGGGTTGCAATCTCCGATCACACCTGTTCGCAAACCTCCACCACCTCCGCCACGCTCGCGGTATACCGATGTGTGATACGGAGCTTAGATTAATTCTATGGTTGGCATGGTCATAGAGGTCAACAATAGAGTAGTGAATGGAAGAAGTACAAGAATGCAGCACGGACAAATCAAATTAGACCTTGCTTTTTCAGGTCCTCATAAGTTTTCCTATTGTAAACATTGCCCTCGTCGTCTTCAAGTTCTTCCATTGTTTCTTGTTCGAAAATCTCATGTCGTCCCTCTTGCTTCAACTTTTCTGCCACTAAATAACATTTCAATGGATATCCTTCCCAAAAACAAAAACACTCACGTGAGAGGGCATCTTCAATGCGAGTAATTTCGTGGAAATGTTTTGTGTTCGGCAAGCCCAAGGCTCGCATGCCGAAAGCGTGCCGTGATTCCTTCATGGTTAGTGGTTAGCCTACCACTATCGAATCAAAGTAAAGTTGCATACTTGGAAGTGTCGGTCAAAATTTTTCCTGTTGCAAGGTTGTCAGCTTTCGTACTGCTATTCCGAAAATCAGAAGCTACTACCTTCCCATGTACACGTGGTCAGAGCATATCTCGCAGCGATATTCTACTCCAAGGCCATGAAGCTTGTAAAGCCAGTATGGAATTGGCTTGCCATCCCAGCCTAGCGGAAGTTTCAGGGGATTGTAGATTCTCTCCTCTTCCTCTTCTTCGGCCGCAGCATCACCAGATGTATTGGTGGGAGCCGGAGGAGGTTTCGATTGCTCAAGCAATTCTTGTTCACGTTCGCGCGCTGTGAGGGAGAAACGACGTTCCACATTGGATTTCGTCTCGCTGATAGTGGGGACTAACACCATAAGAAGGGATGTAGAAAGATACGTTAGCAACGCGGAGCTCCGGAGTCTGGATTTCAAAAATTGAACATTGCTCCCAGGTTGTGCGGTAATGTTTTGTGTGCCGTTTGGATTTTGCGGAGGCGTTTCAGAAACGGCCTGCTTGGCAATTGCTTTCATATGTTTCTTGGAGGTCAGGTGGGCGTCATAAACGGTCTTCTTTGAATAGCTTTTCTGGCCTGGGGGATGCTAACGTGAACACACGCGATTCGTTGAGATATATGACCTGACTGACAAGCAGAGCACCACATTCCCTGTCCTGCGCCGTCCGCATTCGCTAATCGCTTGGCGCTCTTATTTTCATCCCAATCGACAAAATCGCCATCGTCCCACTTTTGGTAAAATTCGACCTCGGCTTCCTGGTGTTTTGTTTGAATATCAACAAGCGGCTGTGTCCGTTTTACAAAGGACAGGAGATAATCATGCAAGTGTTGGATGTACCTGAAAAAGGAGTGAGGGCAGCTCACGCCAGAATATCCACCAGCTTACACCTCGTAATCTTTCGTAGCCCTAACTTCCTTCGAAAGCTCGCTGTGCAGTATACCGTTTTGAGCGGCAAGCAAGATATCAAGATACTGAAGGTAAGGCAGTCGTTTTGAAATGTTTTTCAAGTTGTTGTACGCGGTGTGATTTGCGTACAAATCAAGGTACTTCCCGTATGCTTCTTCACCAGAGAAAAGTAAAGATATAGCTGAAAAACAACGGTGAAACAATGCAAAATTAAGACTGCTGTCAACGCACGGTCTTCCTCCTCGTAATCATCATCCAGCTCATCTTGATTACCCTCCTCTAAGATGGCAGCAAGCTCCATGTCGAATCCTCCTGCTACAGCATCAGGATACTTGTTGTAGTGATCCTGAACCTTCACCAACCGCGCATAGAACTCAGAAAGGTCATTCTGCGCTGCTGCGGGAGCGCTAAGTGTGCCTATCTCAGCTTTCCGCGCATCCTCATCAAGGTAAGAGTTGTGCAAGGCTGTTACACGCGACGAAATGCGATCCAAGACCTGAGCTGCTTTGTGTTCTGTCTGGATCCTGATTTCATGAGTTGGTTGATTTCTTGAGAGCAGTGAGTAGAGAGCTGTTTCGTATCTTTCTATCTCCTCGTGTGTCTGACGCTGTGTTTCGATAATGGAGTCCATGTCGCCCAAGACAATACTTACTGGAAAGTTCAAGTCCAAATATTGAGCTGGTTGTAGGTCGCATTTTCAATCTCCGATCTTTTCACCACCGCACCCATCTTCCCTATAGGTCAACATGTCTGGCATTAACCCTGGAGATGAAGTATGTTTGCCAAACAGCTCAGAGAAGGGCAAATTAAATTGCGTAGTCGTGCATAGTCTAACTGATTTCACAGAAACTTGTATTCGAATCTTCCGAGGCAGTCTCGGTTGTGTCGACTTTTGACGACCTCCACTTGAAAGAGGACCTTCTTCGCGGCATATATGCGTACAGTAAGTTTATTTTCTTCCTTACGTCCTCGCAAGTGCCGAAGTTTGTGCACAGACTTCGAGAAACCGTCTGCTATACAGCAGCGAGCTATTCTCCCAATAACACAGGGTCGCGATGTCATCGCACAAGCACAGTCTGGAACCGGTAAAACCGCCACCTTCTCCATATCTATTTTGCAGTCTATCGACGTGTCCGTTCGCGAAACACAAGCTCTGGTGCTATCGCCTACGCGCGAACTGGCGACCCAGATTCAGTCAGTGGTTCTCGCTCTCGGTGACTATATGAATGTCCAGTGTCATGCTTGTATTGGAGGTACATCCATCGGCGAGGACATTCGGAAGTTGGAATACGGTCAACACGTGGTGTCAGGAACCCCTGGTCGTGTTTTTGACATGATTCGGCGCCGTGCTTTGCGGACGCGTAATATTAAAATGCTGGTTCTCGATGAAGCAGATGAACTGCTCAACAAGGGATTCAAGGACCAAATATATGACGTGTACCGTTACCTCCCCCCAGCTACTCAGGTTGTCCTACTGAGTGCGACACTGCCTTACGACGTGTTGGAGATGACGACAAAATTCATGACCGATCCCATCCGTATCCTCGTAAAGCGTGACGAGTTGACGCTAGAAGGGATTAAACAATTCTTCGTTGCTGTCGAAAAAGAGGACTGGAAATTCGATACGTTGTGCGATCTGTACGACACACTTACCATCACACAAGCTGTCATCTTCTGCAACACCCGGCGCAAGGTATGCCTCTGAACAATTTCCTCTTCGATGTAGCTTACTGGTTGAAACAGGTTGATTGGCTGACTGAAAAAATGCGCGCGGCGAATTTCACTGTGTCATCGATGCACGGTGAAATGGTTCAGAAGGAAAGAGATGCTATCATGGCGGAATTCCGTGGTGGTACATCGTGCGTCATTATTTTTTGGCTCGCTTGCATCTGAAAAAGTTTGACCTCTACTGTAGTCGCGTGCTCATCACAACAGATGTCTGGGCCCGAGGGATTGATGTCCAACAAGTCTCTCTTGTCATCAACTATGACCTCCCGGCGTAATTAATTTTGCCTCGAGTTTTCCAACCTACTGACTGAGTTGGTTCACTTAGCAATCGTGAGAATTACATACATCGCATCGGTCGCTCAGGTCGTTTTGGCCGGAAAGGTGTTGCCATTAATGTACGTTGCGTACTTCATCACCCGCTTGGCGTTCTCATACATAATTCATTAGTTCGTGACTGTCGACGACGTGCGTATCCTGCGCGACATCGGTATGTCATTTTGTTTTCACTGGTTGCCTTCATCACTCACTCTACCCCAGAACAATTTTACAGCACACAAATTGTACGTCGCCCCCTCGGCCATTGCTTCATATTGTTTTCATTGCTGATGATTCAATCCACAAGGACGAAATGCCGGTAAATGCTGCGGAGCTTATTTAGGGTTGACACGGCAGACCGCAGTCAAGTTATTACTTGCATTGAGCACGGATGATATTCGATGGTCTGCATATTTGTACTTTATGAGGTTTTATTTTTTGCATCTGTCCTTAGTTGTGGTTGTATTTCTTCTAGTTGACTGACTAGTATCCCGCAAATTTGTATGGTCGTCACTAAAAGACCGTATTGTCTTCGATTCATTGTATGCATGTCTTACGCCCTCCGCCGTTGCAGCAAATGCGCAGAAATAGCGCTCGTCCGTGGATCGAAGGCGATAGTCCACCGTATGTGCAGCCATTTTTGTTTTAAGTAGCTCGGTGGTCAACGTTCAACTTCGATTAGGATCTTGTTTAGTTTTCCCCAGTATTAGTCATATACACAAAGTTGACGTTGATGACGGAGTAACTTGAATCCGCTAGTGACGGTAGTGTTGAACTTTAGTATCATGCATATGTAGAAGAAGTGCGGTACCCCGCCGCGGAGCGCTTGACAGCACTCGTCTGGAACATTTTTGACGGTACTAGTATCTGCGCCGAGCTTGTACATTTTTTGTACGAACAGTCTCGAGCAGGTGGCTTGCAAGTGCGCATGTCTAATATCTCTCATGTTAGTGTCAGTGCGTCTGATAATATGCATTTCTACCATGACGTGAGTGATATCTTGAGCGTGTATAAAATTTGTTTGCTAATGAAGTCCTTCTCGGTTAATCTTTTTTGAATTCGAAGTATCATGACCGCTGTTCGGTGCGCATGTCCATACAAGTCTGATCGCGCGCTGCTTTCTTCATTACTGACATGTATGGCGTAGAACATATGAACAACATGGCTTATTTCACGGACTTGTGCGTACAAATTTGATGATTTTGAGATAGCAAATCAACAACTGCTGGCTCCAACGCATCACGCCTCCACTTGTGACCTCATTCTGCATCATGAGAACAGGAAAAGTGGCTTGGTACTAGTACTTACGAACCCCTGGGGCCTTAATGGCAGGTGTTTGATTGTTCTAAAGCCGCTCAGTTCCTACTGCGTGCTACCCGCCAGTGAAGTATGTGTGATGAGGAAGTAATTTGCAGCTTCAGTGCAATGAAATCGGTCATTTCTTATCACGTGAAGTCATGAAGTCGAGAGGGGTGGGGTAATACGCACCATAGACGGCCGATGTACAATTCGAGAACAAGATAGAACCAGGGTCTAGGGGCAATGGTCTCAGCGAATCATTTGAAAACAACGGAAGCTTTGATAGCAAATAACATGACTTTGGACTATTTCATGCGGTCTTTGTGCACGAGAGTGAGGGCGTGAGGATTTATGTGATGAAACAGTAAATTATGCGGGTATCGTAGTTACCCTATTTTCGAGTTCTATCATGGTTCCTGGTCCCCTCTTTTTCGTGGACCAAAGGAAAGTGGGACGAGACCAGCGGAGCCTTCGGAACTACTGCAGAGAGACGGTGCGGTGATCGCAAGCTTTGACGTTCTCAAGTACCAACACAAGAAATTATGAGACAAATGAAGATCGGAGTCGTTGAGATACCGATCCGGCTCCTTCAGCGCGCGTTAGAGAAGCTGTCGGAAGCATCGGGGAGTCAATCGTGTCTCGGCATGGTTGAGTTGCGCCGCCCAAGTACTGCTGTAAGTGATGTGCATTAGTTGACGAGTGAAGCAGCCAAGAAATATGGACACGAAGACAATGTCATGCCGACACAAAGCCACCGGGCTACTGTGTGGGACCGGGCATCAGCTGCGACGAGACAAAACGCCAGTCGCGGTGACCGCGTACTAGTCACCTCTTCATGCATGAGAGGGAAAAGACTCGCAGTTAGCCGTATGTCACCTGTACCGCTAACTTGAACTTGAACCGTTGGATCAACACGTTTCTGATCTGAAATCGTGAGCAAACGTTTTTGAGCGCGCAGCAGATTGCAGGGATGCGGTGCGACTATCGCACAGTGTATGACGTTTAACCTACCACAGCAAGCAATGGTTCAAAATTATGGGAATCGTCTGGAGGCCGAGATCAGTAACTTGAGAGCGAACGGGCGTTGACCCGATGTGAGAAGCTATCACAGACACCGAGGGGGTAAGCATGTGGCAACGTAATCAAATTGCGCTGACTTACTACCAGGTGCACACTGGAACAAGTATCAGTTAATGGATGAGGCAGCCAGGAAATCTGGGCATGCGATTAATAATGTCATGCTGGCACAGGTTGACCGCTATTTTGCGGCCAAGCATTGATCCAAGTGAATTATATATACAACAGCTAGCCGCGATGCGATAAGTAATATATATAGGATAAATATACTTTGTCGCAACTTACGCTTGAGCGGGGAGGGTCCACCATAATCTCATATCGTCGGAACATTTTATCTGAAATGATATGCGAGCCTCGCCGGTGAAAAAATAACCCGCAGCCAAATACTTCCAAAGATCATGAATTTTAGTGCGGTCGTACTTGACAAACTGGTGAATTGTGCAGCCGAGAAGATCTTGGACCTCTTCAGGCCCGCGAGCGCTAAATTTACCACGTCGCTGCTAGCAAGCAAATTACTATAGCCACAATTAATCATCACAAGCCCACAGGCCATGTGTCGGGTGTTGGTTGGATGTATCCTGTTTGACCAGTCACCACAACGCCATAGAAGGTCGTACATCGGGTACACATACAAATAAACAGTGGAGACATCCAGAACACTAGAAATAGAATTCCCAGACTGTCCCAAATAATTTCGGATCATGAAGATAGTGCTTGACAATGACTACGTGACTGCACTGACCAGGTCATTGAACTGGTCCGCAAGGACCATACAGTGATGTGAGAACGCTTCTCGAACCGATATGAAAGCCACGTTTCAGCGCTAGCGCCAGGGAAGCCCCTCACAGCATTTGCGAGAAAGCCGGACCCCGCAAGTTCTGCGGTGTTATGAGCAAATTTGGCGGATCAAGCTTATCTTGTAGAAGTTGATCTGGGCTGTATCATCACTTCGGAAAGAAGATGAGGATAATAGAGTTGGTGGGAGCGCGGATTGCATTCGCAATAACCAATTTTGAGACGCTGTTGACATGACGCTATCGGTGATAACATGACAGCTCAAAGCCACGTTCACCGACGTACGTGAAGCCGTAAAGCGACTCACTCAGTCACCTCCGGGCCGAAAGGAGTAACTCGACGTTTCGGTGCTGAAAGTTTTCTGCATGGATTGTGGGACATTATCTGGGAAAGAACGCCGTTTTGAGCTTGTCTGCAGAAGAAGAAAAAGGTATGCTGTCCCAGCGCAATAATCCGCACTTCTTGATGGAAATCAAATTCTGTCGTCCTATAATGTGCATGACATTGACGATATGGTGCCGCTCCAGGGAACACATTTGTTTTGAGCTGTGATCCCTTACTCATCAATCGTGCGACCAATGCGGGATCGTCATTTCCATAGCTGCTTGTCTTCACCGCTAGACGGATGCCGAGAATGGGTTTTTGGTCTTCCCCATGTCGGCCTCATTTTACTTGTCGTGTAAACGGTGAGAGAACTATCTCGTTAGAATGGCCCTGATTTCCGGTATAAAAGACATACATGTCGAAAAGCTCCAGAACACATCCTAATCATTATGTGTTACTGGAGAAGGTATGTAGCCACTGTTTCAACTGCAGCCACCGTCATTGACTCGCTGTCGTTCAGAGTGCGCAACTACTACAAAGGGTATGATCTTGTTCAGTGACCAGGATAATTGACGTCATCCTCCTTTTCCGTAGCTGCGGGCACTCTGTAAATCTGGTACGCTTCTTGTTAGCTATTCACGCATTGCATTCGGCTGATACATTACCTTGTGTAGCCTGACGAAGAGGTCTGAAGCCAGTGACTTTTCTTGTTCGCCATCTTACCAGGTGCCTAGATCAAGTGTGACCTTAGAAACTGCAAATTCAGTCCCAAGCATTCGCCGACATGTATACCGCCGCAGTGCACTAAAGTGTGCTGGCAGTAGTACGTCTTCATATTACTGGATTCCAGACACCTCTAACTTGCGACGGTATAGCCGCCAATACCCTCAGCAGTATGGTATGTCAATAAGTCACCCGCGCCGACTCTGTGCTGAAATCCGCTGCCTGCAGCACCACAGATTGACAAGAGGTGCCCAAAATGTAGTGTACGCAGCTGAGCATTCTTTGTGGACATCGTCTTGAAAGGACGTGATACAAACAGAACGTCGCCTGACAGATTTATCTTATTGCGATAAGAAAACACATAAGCTGAACACACGAGTGAGCGTGAATATGCAATGATAAGCTCGAGATGGGGTGTTCAATCATCCACAATATTATGCTTCTTCTTCAACTGTGCTAGCTCTTCCTCCCTTCGGGCTAGATCGGCTTTGGCGGCAGCAGCATCCTGCTTCGCTGGCATGTGATACAGAACAACAATATATCGCTCCTGTAGATGGAAACCATTCAAATGTTCGAGCGCATTTTTTGCCTACATTGGCCGGAATTAGATAGAACGGACCCATAAGATAGAGGAAAACGTACATCCATAACATCATCGAATACGACAAAGGCAGTTCCTTTCGTCTTCTGCTCATCCCCTATGCGTATCTGCCTAATGCTGCCATATCGTCCAAAGAGGTCGTATAAGTCTTCTCCGGTAATCTGGTAGTTAAGATTTTTGACGAAGAGTATACGATTGGCACCTGGAGGCAATTTTGACTGCGAAAAGTTCAGCTAAACTGACAAATGTAACTTTGTGGTGCAGCTCACAGTCGGTCTTGGGGCAGCCATGGTAGTCACTGTGCGTCGACCAAACTTGAGGGTTACATAATATCTCAATGCTCAATTTTCGCGGAGTTACAAGTTCAAACATTGAATATTATATTGGGTACTCAGGGAGAGCAAGGTTAATTGACTGGAAACTTCAGTTCCCGTGAAAGTCTGACTGTTTCTTGAATCTAAAATTTGATCAAGGGACAATAATCCTCTCTCATAATTAATATTAATGGAGAAAGTCAGACCTCAGCTGATGGGTACTTTAACGGTTAACCGCCCCAAGCGACGACTTTCTTGAGAGCTACAAGGCAATCTCGGACAAAATTCGGGGGAGAGGTAGTCAGTGGGAGGTAGGTGACTTGGGCGGAATATTGTGACAGCCAAATGATTTAAAAATAGTTGGTAGAGCATCGGGGTAGTTGGTTTATTAGCGAACGTGGATGTTCGTCAAGCAAAGAACGGCTTCCAATCTCGATGACTTCATTCAGTAGTGAAAGACAGAATGCATGTCTGACCTTGATAATGTTCATTATGTAGATTGCACACGACTGTGATATTTTCTCAGGGGTCGGAGCAGGTGTAATTCTTCCGCTGTAAATAGGAAGCGGAGTAGGAGGAAAATAGCTCTTGTGCGACGGTGGGAATCCTACAGCAAGAATGCGAATGCAACATGATCATTAATGCTTCTAGGAGAACAAGTTTTGCAACCTGTGATTCACCGTTCATTGAAGAACGGTGTAGAAATATGGGCACACTGAATCGTGAGGTAAGCTGTTCTGTCTTCGGGACAGCAGATAGGATTTGACAGCCGCTCACCATATATATTTTAGCAAGTCACTGACGACAGACGGAATGTGTCAGGTTGAATAACTCGTCAGCCGTTCGACTGGTGCACACTCCTCCACCCCCCTCACGCAAACAACCGTTGCGGCTTCTGTATCTACTGCGTCTGGGATGGTGCACTTGATGTCCTCTGCATTGGGACATGGACAATCAGCTGGTCTCCTGACACACGCCAAGGTGCTTGGACACAGGTATTGGGAACATGGGACTAAAACATCAAGAGTTAGTGATTCCTAGAGGCAGTACATTGTGGGTTTGGAAACTGACGAGCTTCTGAGTGTGCTATCCATTGGGAGTTATCAGAAGGTCCAGGTCCTTGTTGTTGTTGTTGTTGCTGCTGCTGGGGATGCCCAAACATCTGATCAAAGAAATTAAATTGTGCGCTCGCCAGCGGGAGAAAAGCTGCTAGCAGCAAAATCAGGCTGCGCATTTGCGTAGACATTGAATTGATGATTCGCAGTCTCGCTGTCCAGAGGTTAGACGTGTTGATTGCCACGTGCACCGTGACCTAGGTACGCTTTAAGTCACGGCGAAAAGTTTATCCGCCGACTAGGGCACTCAAGTCAGAAAAAACATAACAAATTAGACTTGAATTAAACCGACAAAACGAAGGTTATGAGTTGAATCACATGTTGTTCTAGCAACCAGCGCTACAGTATCAAATATGTGTAACTGACAATGTGCAGATAGTCATCAGAGATCTCGTAAATAAGTACCATGTGAATGATAGATGGGTCAAGTATCGAAGAAGAATACGGATGGAATGTAGGAGATGATGGGCTGTGTAGATCAAATAAAATGCTCCGCAAGGGTCACTCCCCAAACACTTTCTCATGTTCCTATGTTGAGAAAGTGGCTGTCGCAGGTAATGTTCATGACGCCCGAGGAGTGATAACGTCCATACAGTAACTGCTAGCTGTAATGCCGGACAACTGGCGGGATTCCAATCGAACAGTAGATCGGTCTGGGCGAAGCGATTTGTCTATCAGAAAGGGGGACCGCGTCAAAGAGGCTTTCTTGGCTTTCTTTCGAGGAGGGATGTTCTCTTTAGTGACCTCCCTTTCAGAAAGGACTTCTTCAGAACTACTAGGCCACGAGTCTTCGTTATCAGAAGACGGACTTGTTTGTCGCGATGGTGTAAGAAACATGTGCGTATCTTGATACGTGTCAAAGCCAGGATAATGCACTGACTGACGGTCATGAGGCGGCGGCATCTCGCGAAGAATTGCCATTGAGGGAGCGCCAGGTTCAGCGCTGTGTCGGGATGACTGCAGGCGAGACGAGCGACGGAGGCTAAGTGCAGGTGCTGAGTCGCCTCCTGGGACATTGGTTGAACGTATCAACTTTGGCGAAGGTCTCTTCGGTGTTCGTCTATCCCTTGAGCTTCCCTGGGTGGCACCAGCACGTTGTGCGGGTGATGTCAATGTTATTGACGAGTTGTGGGAGGCTCCGACATCACTTCCAGAATATGGAATGTGAGGTTGCAATGACAATAGGGAGGCTTCACCAGGTAAGAGAATGCCTTCTGAGTGCATGATGCGACGCTTCGCCGGGCTAAAAATGGTTGATTTTGAAGGTGAAAGAGGGCGTTTGGCTGGTTTAACAATGGTGAGAACTGGATTAGCGCCGCTGGCTACAAAATGCGCAAGCGGGAGGTCTTGCAAAGGACCAGTGCGAGCCATCATGGGCATCGTAGAGAACGTTCGACTTGGAGAAAACAGGCAATGTTGAAGCGATATGCTTGATTGATAGCGGATGGTTGGTGTCAAAGTATCGCGAAGAGCCGGATCTCATAACACCACGTGACATTCGTGTTTTAGTATCACTCGCAAAAATAGTTAATTTGACCACTCTACATTGTCTACATATCAAGCAGGAACTTCCGCAAGCATCATCACATCGAACACACCCGTCCCTGTTTGATTAGGACGTCCCATTACCAGATTACCTGATGGCGTGGACAAGTCATCAAAGTCACCATACAACGTCGCGTCTGAAAGGAAGGCGGCAGTCGTCTCGTACGACGCCTTTAGAAGGGGCGAAGGGTTACTTGAGAGACCCTTGCGATTGAATGGCTTGTAGGCGCCTTCGAATGTCTGACCGTTGACAGAATCGTGAGTAAGTGGGTTGCGTGCATAGCTAGTAAAGGTCTGACCATATAATCTGCGATGAGTTCCAGATGCCTCCCATCAACATCAATCTTGTAGGCGTCAAATACACCACCAATCTCGCGTAATATCGCAGCACGTGCCATTTCCACACCGTAAGCTTTGAGGATGGAGTAGATGTCATTGGAGTAGATAGTATCCAGGTCAATGATGTTATCATCTGTGGCGCCTGTAAATTGCCAGATACCCCGCAAGTTGGATCCATTGGTAGTCAACTAGATTCATGATTTTCAGCTCCCAGCTCAGGTTGAATCAGACAATAACGTACTCGTATCTTTTCCGCTCCGCGTTCCTTTACAAGCGCACTAAAGCATTCTGTGATACCAGGGATCTCCCGGATAACAGTCTTCAGACAAGTGCGCTCGACTATGCCCACCAATAAAATTTTTGGGAAATCTGCGGGAAACTGAAAACTTATGAGGTGACGGCAAAAATGTTAGGCACAAATAACACGCACCTCAAGCCGAATAGAGCATTTTGACTTCGTGAACGTGAACGAAGTTGCTTGATGAAACGCATTCATGAAGGCGTCCGCTACGATTTGGGTTTGTGCGTGAATAGTCGTTGGACGACCAATTTTGTCGTTGTCGTCTTCGCCTTCGCCACCTGTGTCTGAGGCATAAACCGCCTCGATAACAACATCGTCCAAATCATCCCTTTCACTGTCATTGTCAGACTCGTAGGATGTCTGCTCCTTTCGCTGACGAGCTCGCTTTGCGTCAACAGCATCACCATCCCCTTGCTCACTCTGATCATCATCATCCTTACCACGGCTTGCGCCCTCGCCTTCACCCTCGCCATCTTCGGCCTCCACCTCACCAACGACAGGTTCTTTTGATGCCTTCCCTTTCCCAAGCTGCGCTATCTGGCTCCTTAGATCTGTGTCGAGCTTCTTCATTTCCGTTTGAATTTCCTTCTTGAGTATTAACGGAAACTTCGCTGCAAACACGGCAAGGACTTCCTCGGGCAGAATGTCATATTCCTCGGTGTATTCTTCCGCGGGGAAGAAGACAATGTCTATGACGAATTCGGTCCGACGTGCATCGCTTTGCACAGTCAAACGCTCTTTGACCGTCACATTGTCAACCAGCTGAGACAACGTCAATTTGCTAGCCCGCTTGCAGAAAATGTCAACGTCCAATTGGGACACGCCAAGCGCAACTTCCATAGTCATCGAAGGTGTCTTGGGCTTTTGTGAAGCTGTCATCACGATCTCCCGCAACCGAGGGATACCCAGTGTTACGTTGGCAGCTCCGTGACCTACATCAGAAGTATGAGTATTCAGGGGGTTGACAATTCCACAACAGAAACTGACCTGCAAAATGGAACGTGTTAAGTGTCATTTGAGTTGACGGTTCTCCGACACTTAAAAAAGTAAGAATCAAGATATGCACGAGGTCCCAAAACTCACCCCTGAGACGCCAACAAACCAACAGCTTCCCCAGGTTCCACCAGACTTCTCAGATACTTGATATTCATGAGCAAGTTGAAATGTTTAGCTTTCGTGGGTTCATGCCGACGCTTGATCTTGGGGTCGTCCGTCGCCTTCTTATCCTTGTTCATCAATAACCCATGAGGGTTGGACTTGATGTACTGAGCCAATGCCTCCGCGAACTTCTCCGATGTGCTGCCGAGGTATCGACTAGGGCTATAAACATCCAAGGCAGGAGCGCGCCCCTCTCGCTCGGCGGGCGTGTACTTATCTGAACGTACTTCTGATTTCTTCAGGGTTTTCTTCATATAAGACACGGCGTCACTGTCGTTGATCTGACCAGCGATGTTCTTAGGTTTGTACAGGTTAAGAAGGGTGATCTGGTTCCGGGCGACGAACTCGAACTGGTAGAGGTGCTTCTGCTTTGTAACGTCAAGGGCATCACCACCATAATGAAACTGGTATATGGACGAGTCACTGCCACGGACGGTATGATCGTAGTGAACACGGATGCCCTCAAGGTGCTTAATGAGACAGCGCTGAAGATAACCGGATCGAGACGTCTTGACAGCAGTATCGATAAGACCTTCACGTCCAGCCATGCAGTGGAAATAAAATTCTTGTGGCTTGATGCCCGTCAAGAATCGACTGGCAACATACCCACCTGCCATGGCTTTTGGCTCGAATGACTTGAAGGATGGAAGAGTTTTTCCGCTGACCATTACGGGTACGCGACGACCTTCAAGTTCTTGCTGGCCAAGTGCACACGATATCTGCTGGGCATTGACAGCACTACCCTTCGCACCAGATAGCGTCATAGTTTGCATGTGGTTGTCAGGAAATTTGCGGAGAAGACCGTGAGGCATACAAGCGTCGGCAATGGATTTTGTTAGGCCTGAAAGCTTAGTCTTGACGGTAACATCGAGGCCAGCCATTTTGCTGTCGTCTCGCAAGACATCTTCGAGCAATGCCGTCAATGCCGCTGGAACTTCCTCCTTGGGTAGCTTGCTCAACGAAGGGAAATTCTCAACAGCACCGTCGAACCCAAGATCACGACCATGTTGGAGGAGTTCAGTTCTTCTCTGATCGCCGTCAGGCGTTAATGCCAGATCGTCCATGCGACACGTGAAAGCCCGGTGTTGTAGAAACTTTGTGAATAGCCGGCTGAGAACGCCGAGAAGCTTCCCAGCAACATCAGCTCCATACAGCTCGTATACCGAGTGCACAAGACCATAATCGGTGGCTCCAAACGCGGATTTATCAAGGACACCGCAGAGAAGTTCGCCGTCAACAAAGATAACCTTGTCTTCTGACGAATGTTTGCCCCATAGATGGCCGGGAACTTTAGCTTTGGAATCAAGATTCAGACCCTCCGCGTTGCTCGGCGTGATGTTTTTCAAGACCGTCGATATCTGCGTAATGCGATTAGGGGTTGAGTGTGCGAACAAAACACTGTTACTTACAACCTGTTTGCCTGTCCATAGCGGACGTGGCTTCCATATGGTTGGAGGTAGAGTGGCCAGCCGTGGTAGATGATAACTCTCATCCTCAGGACGGAGTGCTCCGTATAGTAGCTGGAAGTACTCCTCGCGGGAAAAAAAAGAGTCTTGGCAGGTCATCCAAACCCCAGCAACAACATGGTCCTGGATGAGGCCACGTAAGGGTTTACCAGATGTCGGGACCAAATACTGATTCTCAGTATTGGCAATTAGCATCGCCTCCGCACGAGCAACCTGGTTTTCTTCAAGGGGATTCAAAACATGATATAGATTATATTATAATTTGAAGGAGCTCACGGGGAAAGTGGATATTCATTTCTACCAAACGAGCAGTTTAGCTTCTCATTAACCTCGGAACTTCAAACCACAATGCTTACCGTCACCATCAAAATCAGCTGAGAGCAGTTACAATCAGGTACAGTCATACGACTTGAATTTGGAATGCGTACCATTATAAGAATTACTAAGTATAAAGAAGATTAACCATTGAACCTTTAGTACTAGTAAGTGGAAACTTACCAGTTCGCATAATGCATCCTTATCGTCTTTTCGCCTCGTAAAATCCGGGCCTTATGGCACATCATGCTTGGCTTGTGAAGGGTTGGTTGACGATTGAGAATCAGGATGTCGCCATCCCGAAGATGCCGATACACCTTCTTGTTGATCGAAGCCGTGCGCGTTGAGAGTCCGCGGCGACCTGACGAGCTGTCGCTGCCATCTTGAGGTGTCAGCAACTGGTTGGCGATGGCCGTTCTCTGCTCAGGCGTGAGTTTTTCCTGGAGAATCACGTCAGAACTATGGAAGCGGCGCAATAAAAAATATTACCAAGGACTGTTTATGGCCATCTTCATACTCAACCATCGTCGCTCCTGGGTAACCCTTCGGACCAGTGATTACCCATTGCCGCAGTTCGTGGAAATTCGCAGGAGTCACAGGCTCAGGAAAGGTAAGTTTCCTCGCAAAGACGGGAGGAATGCCAATTTCATTTGGCTCGATATTTACATCTGGCGAGATGACGGACCGCGCTGCATAGTTGACACGTTTACCCTGCCAAAAAAATTCAATATGATGCACTCAGCAAAAAATTAATCCGTACCATCATATGTTTGCGAAAGAGACCCTCCTTCTTTTCAAGCCCCTGCTTGACACCAGCCGGAGGGAGTTTGCCGTTGCGGACAGGTGTAGGATTCTTGTTGCTGTCCATGAAGCTATTGACGTCGGTTTGCAACTGAACAAGTGCCTCGAGTAAAGCACTAAATAAACGACGCCGCGTCGTATCGTCAACGCCTGATTGCTTCACAGAAGCGGCATGCAGGTCTGCGTTTAAATCACGCAACCTATATGACGTATTCAATACCTTGGCCAAAAGCTCATTTTGGGGGTGCTCGAACAACGTTTCGCCCATTATAGCAGGCGGACGGAAACGCGTTGGCGGAACAGGGATCACTTCTATGAAGAACATGTCGGCAGATGCCAGTGACAAACCTGCAGCATTGAGGGGAGCGAAAGGGCCATGTCGGCCAAAGATGAGGGAACAGATCGTAGGGCAGTTACGGAAAAGAAGACGCAAATGGGCACGGCATTCTTCTGGTGCCATGACACGCTCGTTGCGGCCCCGCGTGGTCTTGACTTTACCATTTGCAGCACGAGGAGGACCGTTCTCTTTCGAGAGACGGGTAGCTTGGAGTTCCTCTTCCTCGTCTGAGTATGCAGGCTCCCCCTCGGGTTCAGATTCAGATTCCGAGTCTTCCTCCATAGCATTCAGAGGCTCGGAGCGAGATTTTGAAGCATCTACAGCTTGCTGCTGGAACAAGAGGACATCTGGCCTTTTGAGGCTGATAGCTCGATGCTGGTTTTTTTGTTTGACGGAGAGATCATATTCTATTATTTTGGTGAATCCCTCCTTGCGAAACGTGTAGGCGAAGCTATTGCCCCGCTAAGCCAAAAACTGACATACAGCGAAAACAGCTAACTTACGCGCCACAACCCTCATTGCTACATTTTTTGGTGATAGTTGATCTCAAAAACTCTTGAATGAGATCTTTTCGAGCTTGATAGACAAGGCTGTCCTTGTAGTGATCTCGCTTGCTGCCAGACGCCTTGCTGAGATGCACCATAACGAATAAGTTAACACGGCCTTCCAATTCAGGAATAGTTTCGTCGCGACTGTCTTCGTCGTCGTCACTGGCTGTGTGTAAAGTGATATTGTCCACGTCGAGAGCAGCTTCCAAGAGACCATGTTCCAACAGGCGAAGTTTGGCGACATATTTGCAGATCTGGAGAGGAGCGCTTCAGTCAAGTAGAATGAGCGAAAGGGTATGCGCGTACCACTGATCGGCTCAGTTTGAATCTATGACAAAACAAACATGTTGCGCGAAGAATGTTGTACATGTTCGCCATAAACAAAGGGTGGTACACAGGAGCAGGCAGTTCAATGTGGCCAAAGTGGCCTGGGCACGTGAAGTAAGTTAAGTGACATGTTGCACAGCTGGATGTAAAGTGTCAGCGCACCTGTCCCAAGACCACCAAGAGCTAGGCACTCACATGTCCTGACGATCGCTGGGACCAAGCGCAGGATCATACAAGCCGCCGATGTTCGGCCTGTTCAAGTCATCCAACAATACTGGGTTCAAAATCTGCTTGACTGATATCCTCCGGATGTCCTCCGCTGTCAGGAATGAAAAAGAAATGCTGGAGACCGTGGACGGAATAGAATGAGATATATTCATGGCGGACGCAATGGTGATTGTTACAGTTGCGCTTTTGGATGTTTGCGCATTCGGGAGAATATATCATATAATGCTAGCCTTGCACGATACGCGACGCTCAAGATCGTCCAAGTTTTTTCTCCTTCTAATTTGAGCGAGTCACGTGCTGAAGCGCTGACTACTTAATCTGCATTGGCAAATGACTGCTAATCAGAGTCCTAACTTGAAGTTCAAAGTTATGTGATTCTACTGTCAATGCATGATGTTCCTGGACAGACTCAAACTGTCGGGAATCACTACTAAAGGAAAGAAGTCAATACGGCTGGAGGCCAGAAGAATGCGTTCATATAAAGGATGGTGTGAGTCTGACAGTGATAGTAACCCTCCCCACCTTTTAACTTTCAAGTCACATTGGAAGGAGTGTCCAACGATTGGGCTTCGGAGAGGCTGGAAAAATGGAAAATGGCAGACCGGCCAAGTTTGTAGAATGCGTGCACTCCTGTTTTATGTCGAAACAGAACACAATACCTACTTTCGATCGCCACGGCAAGACCTGAGAGAGGTCAACGCGAAACCGATCGTGTTCGATTTCGATAAGAGCCCTCCTCCACTACCGTTGGGAGTCTGGGATGGTGCCTGCCAGAATGTCGAATCTGAAATACGACTCTTGATGGTAGTGCAGAATATGAAAGTGCAATGAATACATTAACGCATGGTACCGCTACGCTTGACACCTGTTCGACTTTGACCACTATTCTTCTGCGCCTCGCTTACTAGTTCTGCAATCAACTTGTTGTATGTCTCCGAGTCCTGCTGGAGAGCATCGCGAGTTTGTAGAAGGTGCGTAAGTAGCGATGAGGCGTTGGTTGTCTCTGTCCGGAGATCTACCAGCCACCGTTCAAGTTTTGCCAAGGGTAACAGGGTTAATTGATCTGTTTAGCGACATATATCATTGGTCAGATTACGGCTAGAGGAGACAGACAAACCTGTATCAAGCTTGAGTAATTGCTCTACTTTCTTATCATCTAGTTGAGGTTTGGGCCCGATACCAAGCTGTGATACAGTTGGTCCTGCCCGCGTAGACGGCTGTGGAGTGCCCAACCGAGGTGTCCCTGCACGAGAATTGGTTCTAGACGGTGGGGTACTCTGCAACGGACCATTGCGAGGCCCTGGGGGTGCAGACATCGGACGTGTTGATATATGTAGTGGGGGAAGTGGCTTGCCGCTTGCGTGCGGTAGTATTTCGTCTAGATTTACGGGTAGACCAAGAGCAATTAAATGTTGTTGTCGAATGCGTGAGCGCGTCCAGTTAATAGGCTCCATGAGAGGCGGCGAATCCATCAGCATGGTATATAATCCACGACTTTATGACCTAGATTTAGCATTTGAAGGGAGATGTTCCAAGGACAACGAACCTTTCAGAGGTTACCAATATTTGGCTAACCCCCTCTGCCTGTCTGATGTCTTCATCTGTGGTCATTGAGGAGATGTCCCGAGTCCATACGGGATCCAAGATGCGGTTGATCTGCTTTTCCAGGTCTTCTCCAGAAGGTTTTGGGAATAATCTGAGCGGCTCCCAGGCGGTATGAGACGGGCCCGGTATTGGCTCTTCATGAAATGTAGCATCTTCTGCGAAATCCCCAAAATCTCCATCCTGCCCAAAATCTGTATCATGTCTAAAATCCCTGGCGCCCTCCAGGCCCGGATCCGCTTCCCCGAAATCCCCAAAGTCACCAAAATCATCTTCCTGTGCAATAGATGGTGTCTGTGTCTGCGGTGGCGTATGAAAGTCATCGTAATCGTCTAGTCGGTCTTGAGAAGGCGCAGGAGATGGCGGCACAGGTGATTCAAGTGAAGGGAAAGAGGTGATATCCGCGGGGCATGTTGGCATTGGGTCATTGGGTGTAGTACCCCAGACTGAAGCTCCAAACGTGAAATCTTCGTCCATTATGCGCTTTCAGCTACGAATTGTGCTGTTAAGTAATCGATGAATGTGGCCTCAAACTAGTTTAGTCGGTGTAACGACGGGTGGATGTTGTTACCAGAAGGTCTATGAAAAACATGATCAATGGATTAACGTGATGCTGAAAGAGTCTGAATATCAAATTTGCCGCTTGCCATGACTTCCAACTTTGAGCCAGAGGCTCCTACTTTCGTCTTTGAAAGGGCTTACAACAATGACCATCAGTTCCTGTTTGCTTTTCCGAATCAAAAGAAAATGCCCAATGCACGTCAAATACAGCTGCAGCGCCTCTATGATATCGTGAATCTCTGCGTACAGCGAGACGATCTTCCCCGTGCTAGACGTGCTTGGTCCATTCTAGCCAGATGCAAAGAAATAAATTGGAAAGCGATGTGGAGGCTGGGCATCACCTTGCTTGAAAGTGATGTCCGCGTCACGGAGAGCAATCCACACAAAATAGATTTTCTACGGACAATGTTGCTCCAACTTCAAGAGGAGGTATGTTTCAATTCACTGTCACGATCGTGATGAAATTAATTGACGTCCCAGCGAGAACGAATTCTTGCTGAATTGGTCCAGCACTACATTCTCGCTGGCAGGTACAGAGATGCACTCGACGAGCTTGAGTTGTATGTGCTTTGCTCCGTCGAAAATCCACGATCTGATGTTATAGCAGTTACCTCCCTTCATTCCCTTATCGTGACAATGCCGTACTCTACGTCTATGCAGGCTTGCTGTGTATTTTTATAGCTCAACCTTTAGAATCAGCTGGTCAGTTGTCGAAGTGTCGATTATTCTGGCATATCGGTTCTCAGGTCCTTGTTCCAGGTGCTAATGAGGTCGAGGGAACCACCTATGATAGCAACTCTCTGAGTCGCGCTCAGATCTTTCTTGAACACGCAAAGGCATTGGATCCTCATAACATCGTCGCAAGCGAATTTTTGCACAAAGTAGGATGTCGTCTGATTCATTCCAACCTGAGAACTCACCTTCATCAGTTGCATTCCATGTCTCAAAGACCAGGACCACTTTCTTTTGCAAGCCATGATTCTGAAGATGAGACTCGTGCCAAAGGTTGTCAGCCATCGCAACCAAAGCGGAGGAGAAATAAATTTTGATGGTACTCATTCAACGGGTCACAAGTGAATGTAAGGCCGTACCCCACTTATATTGCACTATCAACCGTCCGAGTCCGACTCCATATCAATAGCCGGCATTCCTTCTTCTTCCTCATCATCCACCACCACCGGGATAAATCGAGGCTCGACCATAAGTTCCATCTGACTAGAAGACGGCGGCAGCTGAGATTTTGCAGGTTGTCGACTTGATATCGCAGGAAGGATGTCGGCAGAATTTTTTGTTGGTGCTGTCGTAATCGAAGACATCATCTTCTGACTGGCTGGCACCGGAGGTGATATCAAGATTGGTCCAGGTGCTGTTATTTCTGGTGTTGGCATGGGTAAATGCGTCGGGACAGGATGAGGAGTTGGTTCGGTTGCTGGGGTCACCATGATAGGATCTTCTACGACATCCATGATGTTTGCATCATATGTTGTAGCCAAGGCAAGTGATGTACGAACAGCAAGCTCTTCGTTGCTTTCCTCGGCGCGGAAAAGAGATAGCGCTTCCACATGAGGAAGTGGGCGGACTAATGGCGGACTGCGAGGATGGAGAAGAAGGTCAACCTCTTGTTGTAATTGGAGTTTTGTTTGCGTGGTCTGTAGGCAAATCGGTCGTCATGTTGGTAGAATGAAATAAAATTTACACATCGCCTACATGTCCATTGCCTTCTGTCACAGTTGATCTGAGGACTAGGCTAAGGCTTCTGCTCATCGCACTCGTCGTCCCTCGAGCAAGCTCTAGACACATTCGGTTCACTTTTGCATGTACTAAACTGTGCAGATGAACGTCTTGAGACAAAGAGGAACGCGGCATGGCTGTCAATGACAGTGACGAGGATAACATGACACGGCAGGCCAGAGAGCGGATGGCGGATTGCAATTCAGCGCCTCGCATTGCAACTTGCAGAGCTAAAGGACAATCAGCGATCAGTCGGCTGGTCCTGACCTGAACTCACCGTCTAGAGCACAAAGAATAGCGTTTCCCTCTGCGACCGATGAACAAATGACGTCTTTTGATAGTTTAAACACCTCGTCACTTTCATAATCTCGTCTGCGTTTCCTTCCTTTTTTGCTCTGTCCGGAACCCGTTTCGCCTGCGTATGCGTCAGACTGAGTTGGCAGCAGCGGCATGAGCGAAAGCATGATGTTTTTGACGAGCCTCGTGGAACTAAGCTCGCTACTTGGAGGGAGGCTATTGCTCAGTAAAACTTGGATGCACTGGAGCAATGCACAATGCCGTTCTCTACAACATACGTAGGTCAATCCTTCAGGGTTGAAGTTTCAGCGACGCACGGTCGATGCTTTTGTTCGAGATGGTACGTTATCATAACAACCAACCGGGACACGTACGGTGTCAGTCGATGTTGAACGCTAGATCAAGGCCGTCATTTAGGAAACAGAATAAGATTGCATTTCCACCAACGTTTTTGCCAGGCAACAGAGCAGGTCACATGCAGAACTGTGCAACTCAGGCACAATAGCGAGCTCCAAGGCTCTGACTGCTGCGTCAACGTGACCTTCTTTCTAGCATTTGGTTGAATTTGTGTCCGCAAAAGGAAATACAAAAATACCTCTTCATCAGCGGTACAAGCTAGCAGGAACAGACAAAACTCCATTATACGTCCTATAGGCACTTGAACTGGTCTTTGAATGGTCGTCCTGTACCAGAGTAAGTATTTTCTGTCATTCTGTTCAATATGTTCACCTCAGTAAACTGCGAAGTGCAGCAGCACTACACTGCAATCTGTCGAGGTTGAGGGCGATAGTTAGCACTGGATCATCACATGTTGGTCCACTGGAGGGCAGTAGGTTGCTGTTGTTCGCTGTATGAGATATTAATAACAGGTTGATAAGTCCGATACCACTAACTTGCCTGGAAATGTAGTCCTGAGACCCATTGACGCAGCCCAGAGACACTGAAGGGTCTCATCTACAGACTTCTTCCACAGATTTGCGGCCCCAACCTTGCCCCCGGTATAATGAAGAACAGCGTATAGGCGCGCCGTGTTATGCAGCAGTAATTTATTTGTACGTTGCGGTGCAGAGCCATTGAGGATTTGATGACACATAGTTGTGATAGAGGAACTCGAGGCTCTATTCAGTGAAGGATACAGAATAACCATATCCTTCAATGTGTCCAACGCTAGAGCCTGACATCTTGCCGTCAGACTCCTATTAGATATATGAATATCAATCACAAACTTTAAGCTCATAATCTGCAGCCTTTTCGACGATAGATACCAGCGCCTGGCTAAATTTTGGAACGGTAGGAGTAGCTAGCTGCCTTTGAAGTTCTGGCACGTCGATTACTGCACTGAGGACATGTCGAAGATATCTTATTGAAGCCTTGAGCAACGGCAGAGGTTCAGGTTTCTTGAGTGACATGTTAAGCATCTAATTATCAGAATGAATGTATCTCACAGACTGTAAGAATGGATAGCGCGAGTCCTGCCCAGCTCTGCGCAAACTCTGTCATCGTAGATTTTGATAGCGATGAAGTACGATATGCAATACATATTCCAGCCCACCGAGCTCCAGCATCTTTTGAATGAATCAAGGAAGTCACCCGGGATGTCCATTTCTGAAGATGAGGGGAAGGCAACAAAAAGTCCTCTGATAGAGTTGAAAGTACAAATGACAGATGCAAAACTGAAGACGTGTCAGAGGCTAATTGTAGCTGGAGCAGTGATTTCAGAGGATGAGAAGCCATTGCTCGGGATATGGAAAAAGCAAGCAAAGCCTGATGCTTGATGGACGCGGTGCCAATGACTTCAAAAAGATTGCATTGCTACATTTGGGGACTTGGAGGAGCTTTAGCCTTCAGCTTCAACAATAGTAAACAGGGTTTGCTACGCGTCGGCTATAGCCAGTCAACATCCTGATACAGGTTGCAACATGCAGCATTTCGGCGACCTCGACCCTGCTACCGAGGAACAACTACGTCTCAACAATTTCGAGGTGCATGGCATTGTTTACACTACATGCAGGCTAGCTGATGGTCGACGTTGAGTAGGGTAAATTCGATGTTAAAGAATTTGTTGGATCCATATCTGAGAGATTAATCACGCAATCGAAGGAAAGCTCTGGGCGTACGCGTGTGTGCACTCTCTTTGTTACAATGTCTCACTTTGTGCTTTGTCTAGCATTCGATCCCAAGCCATTTATACGAACATTTGAAGCAGTCGTAGACAAGTTGATCAGTGTGCGCAAGGATGTCCAGGCTAAGACGGAACAGATGGAAAAGAGTGTCCGAGTAGCAGAAAGGGAGTACTCGAAGAAGATGGCAGACCTGAATCGAGGATTTGAGGTACGTCTCTACTATGCGCAGCTGCAGGCTGACCTGGTTGATTACCATGCTCAGGCCGTTGGATCATCCTTTTCGACAATGGAAAGCAAGATGAACGAAGTTGGACGCACTGCTGTCCGAATAGGTGGCTCGTACTAACATTTCCAATACTCTCGTTAACCGTCAGAGTCAGGTGAACAACTGGAGTCTATTCACGTTGAACGCCAGAGAGCCCAGGCTGCCCACGACCTCATCAATTTTTACAACCAATTTTCACGCGGTGATACTTCACGTTTGGATGCGTTGAAGAAAGAAGGTCGAGAAGGTCGAAGTCAAGTTGCTGTAATATTGCGCCGGCTCACAACCGTGGCTCGAGATGTGGATCTCCCCAGTGCAGACAAGGTATTGCTTGTTGTCCGTTTCCTCCATCTAGTGGCATAACAGACATTCAGACCCGAGATAACATTGATAAATACTGCGAGAAGTTCGAGAAAGACATGATATACCTCTTTGACCGATGCTACCGAAAGGGAGACCCAAAGTTGATGCATGTGTGTTTCTTTGTCTATGACTTATTATGACATGTCTGATATTTCGTCAAGCACTGCGCACAGACGTTATTGGATTTCAATGGTGGTGCATCCTGCGTTCAGATTTATGTCAATCAACATGATTTCTTCATGAATAAGGTTCGTGATACTGCAAACCACAGTGACGACCTATTGTACGTTATCCGTTACCTGCAGAATGCTTCTTCTTATAACTTCACGCCAGGTGGAATACCGTTTCCAAACCGGACGAAAGCCCACCTAAAACAGAATCAGGCCTCGCAGAGCTTTTCGGAGAAATACGAGCAACTGTCGCCCAGGAATCACAGATAGTCCAAGCAGTATTTCCAAACCCACCATTCGTCATGCAAGTTTTCCTGCAGCGTGTTTTTGCTCAGTCTGTGAGACAGCGGATCTTTGTATAACAACGACGGTGTCTGATTTTTCGCAGATACAACAATACATGGAGCAGCTCTTGACAAAAGGCTCTTCTCTTTCTGATTTGGCTTACCTGCGGATCTTACAGCTAGTGCATAACCAGACATCCAACCTCGTCGAAGACCTGAAAGCTCACGAGCTCCCGTCTATAACAACCAGCAAATCATCTCTGGAAATATTAGAGTTTCGTAGGGTTCTCTCTGGTGCAGTTTCTGGAACGTCAACGACATCCGTTGTGAGCGCCATGCTAGAAAACGCAATGGCAGAACTATTTGTGCCATACATTGAGGGCCAGAAATATCTTGACAGAGAGAGCAAGAGTCTCGGCGAGCTTTATGCAGGACTTCTGGCGAATTTTACTCGATATCATGTGAGTATGTTGAATGTTTTTTCCGCATAACATGATTCCTTATTGTAACGCAGATGAGAATGCAGAAAGTAAAATCCTCGATGTTTGATCGGATGGTGGACAGGCTCGGAGCTGCTGCCGCAAACACTTCGACATCTGGTGGTTCAAGCACATCTGCACAGGCCGCAGCGCTAATCATGCGGTATGGAGGGATAAGCTCAGAAAGAATGCAGGACAAGAGCTTGGAAGATACCGTACGGGAAGAAGACGGTTTACTGAGCATTGACGTTGCGGAGAAAATGCTCAAGTGGCATGCGGAAGCTGTTGGGAGATGTGTTGAGCTCACATCTCAGAACGACGTGTCAGTCCCGCGTTGCACAGCATGATACATCACATGACCTCACGCCCTTGCAGCCCCAAGAACACATTCATCCTCTTAAGAGTGTTAGCGGAAGCCATCGGTGCCGCATATCTGGAGACTGCAATAGAGTCGTAGGTGCTTCACGAACTATATGATGGCACATCTAAACCCATGGCATAGAGCGATCGCTCGTCTCGAAGTTGCTGACCCGAAGCTCGAACCAAGTCTACAACCACTCGAAGTGTTGCGCTCAGTAGACCTCATATGCCATCTGTGGCAACAATATACGAATATGGCACTGTTTCCGCTAGCAGCGTCATCCGTCACTGTTCGACGTGAAATGACCATCTTCAACAACCAGACCGTCAGCAGGACCGAAGGAGCGGCAAATACGCTGATACAACGTATCACAGACGGTAAGTCCTACATCGCCGGTCCATTCATGCTAATTCCCGTGCAACTTCTAGCAATCATATCTTGGCTTTCTCTGCAGCTCTCGAAACAAAAGAAGAATGACTTTAAGCCACGGAATGACGACCTCTCATTTGCTCGTGTCAACACAGAACCTTGCGTAGCTTGTTGCGAAATACTCGAGAAAGTGAGAGATGCAGCGATACAGACTATTAGCGGCAAGAACAGGGAGGCTTTTCTCACCGAAATAGGTGTCTCCTTCCACAGGTTTGTGGTAGTCATTTGGAACTCATCTTGTGATGCTCATCAGGTTTCTTAGTCTACTACTTGATCATCTTCGCAGATATCCTGTGAGTGCGACAGGAGGTTTGATGCTTGCTAAGTAAGGTTCTTTACCATTATTACGTTCCTGGTCACTAACACCATTTCTTGCAGAGACCTCAAATCATACCAAGATACTGTGGCATCCTTCAATATACCCGCTCTACACGAACGATTTGAGTTCATCAGACAGCTCGGCAACGTTTTCCTCGTGCGCCCTGAAATTCTCAGGTCTTATATCACAGAAAATTACCTCGGGCGCATTGATTCCGCCTTGCTCAAGCCATACCTTGCGCAACGAAGTGACTGGGTGCAGTTCGAGACCCGCTTCAACGAGAATGTCGATGTGGAGGATGTTGCCACAGACATTGCTTCCAGGGGCCCTAAAGATCGATTCAAGATGGCAAAGTTGGGTACGATGGTGAAGGATCTTGAAGGCCTTAAACTCGGCGATGGTATTTCCATGGGTATCCCCAGTGGTTTTACTGGGAGCTTCTCCATAGGCGGACGTGGACCAAACAATAACAGTGCTTAGCTATGTGCGTAGTATGCCTCTGCTGCGTTTGATGATGGTACATCAGATCGCATCCGATCGAATTTACATTATTTCCAAGGTGCAGATTATGATAGTGAAGTGTTTAGTTTAACTAGTGGTGCGAGATCGTACGAGTCATACCAGATCAACTCCTCTGACAACATCATTCCAGTCGTCAAGGTGCTTCAGAACTTTAGCGCACTTGTTTCTAATATCGGCCTCTGCATCCTTGCCCAGTACAAGATAAAGAGGCCATTCCCGGCCTGCGGCGCAGCCCTCCCCCTTTACCACATCTACAACAATTTCCATAGCCTTTTCTGGGTCGCCTGGTTGTTTCCCAGCAGGCTTAGAGAAATTCACACATCCATCGGCACGCTGTTCGTCATAATCTGAGATAGGGTTGGAGCAGTCCCACGGGTGACCAAGGATGCCCTCGGTGCGGAACGCCCCAGGCTCCACGAGCAATACCCGGATATTGAATGGTTTCAGCTCTAATGCCAATGATTCGCTCATTGCTAGTGAAACCAAGTTGACTCTTTCCGTAATTTTTTAGGTCAAAGGTTTACTCACTATGTACAGCGGCTTTGCTTGCAGCATAAAACCCTGGAAAGAAGACAAGTGAGTGATTTATTATTTTTACTCGCCAAGACATCGTGGTTACCAAGGCCCTACGAGCAACAATGAGCTTCAGTGAGTTGAATGCTAAAATTATTTACTGTGCTTTCCGGCTTCCATGCACTCCTACTGCCGATTACCACAACAGTGCCATTGCGTTCTTGAGAACATCCTTCAGCAAGCAAGATATTTGGATCTTTGCGAGAAGTACTCACTCTTTCTCATGTAGGGTAGTACTGCATTGCAAACATTGACAACCCCGAAAAAGTTTGTTTGAAACTGGCGGAACATAAGCGAAGCCCTGTGATGCTAAACATGAACGGTACGCAGAGCGCGCGGGGGTTGGTGTGCATACCCTCCTTCTTCAAGAAGTGAAGGCAACCCGTAGCCTGCATTATTCACTAAGACATCAATACCATTCCATACACGAGCAGCGCGGTCTATTCGCGCTTTAATCTCTCGTGTGCTAGCATTGACATCAAGCTGCATAAGATGAAGGTTTGGGTGCTGGGGGAAATGTTCAATTTTGCTCAGTGTACGAGCTGTCGCGATAACGCGATCTCCCCTTGCAAGCGCAACGCCTGTAAGACGACGACCAAAACCAGAGGATGTCCCTGTCATGAAAATGGATAAATGTAACGATTCATTATGAACGAGAAAGCACACCAGTAATCAACCAGACTTTTTGGCCTAACATGAGGGTATAGTACTGCAATGAAAATGGGTATTGGAATACATGATAATGTTCAGGTACTCAGCTACTAATAGCAGGCTCGTCTTTTGAATTGAGAGTCGGTCCGATCATTTCCAAATGAGACCCGTCGGTCTAAGTTCGATGATGCGTGCCAAGGGCGTTGAAGAGCCTAAGTACAGCCTGTAAAGGTGTCATGCCATCATTGGAACAAGACTAAATGAACCATTTGTGTCAATGAGCATGGCCATGTCTAGAAATTAGAGTCGAGAACCTTTTCATCATGATCTTCACCCAGCCGCAGTGGTTAGCTTAGTAGCACACATTATTCCTTTCCACTAATCATAGCACAAATAGTCATGCCGGCCAGCTCTGCCGTCCCGGCGGGATCGCAATTATAGCATCTCTTGAACGTTGCACTGAAAATGATACTCCAATCTCGTCTGCAAGCGAGCTGCAGTATGCCGGCCCGACCCTAGTACTGTCAGTGAGTGAACTGGCACCTTATGTGATCTGTTGGAGCTGGTAAAAGTTACTTACTTTAGAACGTTAACGTTGAGCCCATCTGCAAGAGTAGTGATGACAGCAAAAATGGTCCGATGTGGGTAGAATCAATGATCTCGTGGAAATGAAGCGGTGATCTACTAGTATCACGATGGGCACAACTTGGCCCGTGAAAAGAGCAACTTAAACGGGAGACCACGACTCGGAACAGATGAAAACGGAATACGAATGCATCGGGGAAATACCATGACAGGGAGCAACGCACGGTGAGCAGAAAACAGGGACTGGTTCGAAAGATGTGACGACCGGTCAATTCAAAACCAAGCGAGGAAGGCAGATATACAGCAGCGCACGACGAGACCGTAGAGAGCATTGTTGTAAAAGCGGTTGCGTTGTGCCATGTCATCGGGCAGCAATTTACGACCTTGAGAAGTCTGACGCAACTCCACACTTGTGACTTCTCGTTTAAGGAATGAAGTCAGTGGCTCGATATTACTTTAAGCTCCCGAGTCCGCTGACTTTTCTGTCAGTCACTCCGAGTCTCGGAGGACATGAGAGTCCTTACACTGTTGACAGCATCCGTGTCAACAAACGTGCGAGGCCGCAGCCGTGTGGACAGTGACGATAGGATCAGACTGAAAAGTTGCGTAGGAACCAAGCAAGTGGATTGCGGATCTGAAGCTGGAGAATCTCGTGTTTGAAACTTTGTTGTCATCGTCGGTTTTCAGGAGTTTATCTAGCCGCCTGTCCTCTAGTTCAACTCCTTGTTCTCGGTTGAAGAGCTGCCGATATGTACCAGAACTGCATGTCTAGAAGACCGGCTGTATGCGGAACTTAGGCGCATATAATGAACTGAGTGGAGGGGAAGACTTTGCAAAGGCGAAGCTGTAGCAATTGTTTGAGTCATAGTGGGCCGAGCGTAAGGACAGGACTCATCAGGGTAAAATGAATATGTCGCAGTGACATCAGACGTATCTTCGTTCTTAGATCGATCGGGCATCGATGCAGCGTTGGGACGAATCCAATGCAGGCAATGACATGGCATCGACATGCTGGTAGATAACCATATGTTTTTGTGTATGTACAAATTTTGATTAGACTCGGTAATCCCACTGGCAGATACGTACCGAATATAATCGTGAACGCCCTTCGGCATTTAATCCATGGAATTAATAGGCAAGAATTTCTCATGCATACGTGACGTGGCGCCATTAGCTTGCAGCTGCATGAAAGCGGGATATCCACCATGATGACCATCTACGAAGTTTCCGGTTCCAGAGTAGATTCATCTGCCATCGTCAAAATGGCAACTGCTGCGCAATCAATCGCTATGCCACGTCTTAAGATCAGTGTGAGTATTATATTCTTGATGACCATCAGTAGATATATTGCAACATTACTTACTGGCCTTGCGCTGCGTTCTCATATGAATGTTGCATCTTCACCAGCCCAGTCGCTATCTTGGGACAAGTGTTCAGCATGGTCACATAGTGACGTGCCAGCAAGGATGTCGAAAAACTTCCCAAGTTACGGAAACTCTGTCCCAGCCATTACGAAAAAGATAAGTGTATGCGCCGCTGAGATAGTTTTAATGAAAACACAGGTGCAGTAGATATATAGATGACGGGTGCGACACCATGCGTGATCCTGTCATGATTCTTGCACTATGAGTCAACATACACAGCACACTCCAAATCAAAGGTAGACGATTATTCCCCTTTAAAAACAGGTTGTCGTTTTTCCTTGAATGCCTCTAGAGCCTCCAACCGGTCTTTTGTAGGTAGAAGAACTTCATATGTCGCTCTCTCGAAATCAAGACCTGTTCCGCGCATGTTAATAACTAAACTCATAAATGCAACGCTAGATACCTGATTCCAAAGAGAGGTCAGCCGCACGTGAAATTGCCTGCTTTGCAGCCCGAAGCGCTAATGGGGCTGTTTAAGACGTTGAGAATGAAATTGCTTGGAAAAGTGAAAGTAATATGCATACCGCTTTTGGTTATTTCTTGAGCCAATTCAACCGCCCGTTCGAAGGCCGACGTAGAGGGAGATGATACATAATCCACTACGCCTAGTAGTCACAACCGTCATCAGATGGCATTGTAGGGATACAATTCAGAATTGTTGCTACCCCATTCAAGTGCTTCATGGGCTCGCAGCATCCTAGCTGTGAAAATCAGGACCTTTGCTTTCGACATGCCCAGTAATCTGACAGCACGTTGAGTACCGCCCGCTCCAGGTATAATCCCGAGGCGCGTCTCTGGAAGACCTATCTTTGCCACATCATGTCCTTCACTACAAATTAGGCAGACTCCACTTCATGCAGCGACGAACGCACCAGCCACACGCAAGTCGCAGGCAAAACTCAATTCTAACCCTCCCCCCAATGCAGGACCATCGATTGCAGCAATTGTTGGCATAGGTAATGCTTCCAATTGACCAAATGCAGCACGCAAATCAGAAAGGAACTTCGCAACTTGAATTTGAGACATAGTACGTCTCTCAGCAAGATCGGCGCCTGCACAGAAGGAACCCATCGTACTGGAACGTATTATCAACGCTCGTATGCTGTGCCAAGCTATTCAGTGTAGTCGGCTATTACTAGTCAATATGAGATATAAACCTCTTGTCGTACTTGGCGGTTTCTAAACATTCGCGAAATTCCTAACGAGTGATTCAGCGCGTATGACGGTATCGGAGTTGGATGTCCTTTCACATGAAGCAGTTTCATTGAAATAGCATTCTTTGCCTGTGGTCTGTTGAGGGACAGACATGTTATACCGAGGTGGGACTGGAGAGGCTCGAGGAAAGCTTCGGGCGCCTGTGTTGAGAAGAGCCTGCGCGATTGTCGCGACAGTCGTATAGCCATCATCCTTCCAGTATGAAGCATGCTTGTTCCAAGGGTAGGTGAAACCTTTGATTGGTCTGCCAATTCGATACGGTGCACGTCAGGCTTCGAAACGGAAGTTCAGCCTGGATTAATGATCCCCACGTATTTCGAGGTCCGCGAACTTTGATTGTGCATCCGAGTCGCTCAGTCTAAGATGGGCATTTTGCAAACAGGTCAATCACCATCAATGCACATGCGCTGCTAGATCTGCGCCATGCAAACACGAAGAACGGTTGGAACTGATACCATATTTATTAATTGCTATGTCCGAAAAGTTTCCAAGATCTATAAAGACTATATAGAGGACGTCGGCGTTTGTACGTACGTTTAGTATTATAGTTAGGCTTTGAACTGACTTCGAGTAGTTAAGACTTCGATATATCATTCGATAATGCAGGTAGTCAATCAAATCGATATCCGCGTCCCAAGAAAAGGTTTGAATGGCTCGTACAGTGCAATCGTTCGCCTGACGTCTAACACCAGCCCTATGAAACCAAAGGTATACGTGCAGGCTGCGAGTGTGTACATAAATAAAATAATGAAATACGAATCGAACGTGCACTGTGATTTCGAACGACAACATGAAGAATGTCACAATGCACGCATCAGGTATATGATGTTTGGTATAATTTCACATGACGTGTCCGTTCGAAGCGCCTGTGGAGGAACCGTAGAAAGAATCGATGGAGTGGTGAAGATCCGGAGAGCGGTAGGCAGTAGGAGGTGGAATAAGCGTTCGAGTTCGCTGAACAGATGGCCGCAAGGCAGCTGGTAATCCTGATCCACCATTGTCACTGTCAAAGGGGTTTGGCATCTCTCCGTCGGTTTCATCGATCCCTCCATAAGGATCCTCTGCCGCATAAGATTCCGTCGGGGGGTATGCTATACCATACTCATGGGGAGCGTACGTCTCCTGTGGATAGTAGCCTTGGTTCTCGTAACCTTCACTACTGTTAGCTGCCTGCCCATGGTATACGTCCTGCTGAGGATAAAAGTGTGCGGCAGGCGGTACAGTAACTTCCATGGAGTTACCGAAGTGATCTATGTCTGAGGATTCTTCAGCTTCTCCAACAACGAAATTCTGACTCTGAGAGGGCTCTACAAAAGGTTCTGGCTTCTTTTCCAGGTACTCCATGTCATCCTCATACGAGCGAGAGACACGGCGTCTTGCGATCAGCATTCCAGCTCCAATAATTCCAGCAACTCCAAGCAGGCCAGCGACAGTAAATGTTCCGGCGACTGCTCCTGTATTTGAGAAGAAACTAGATGAAGATATTAGCTACCGATTGGCGATGAGCAATATATGAGGTCTCACCTAGAGTTGGAAGAGGACGTGCTCGAAGGAGTAGATGAAGCTGTTGTTCCACTTGCAAAACTGGTAAATGTGCCTGTATATACTGACGTGAGTCCTAATGGTTGTGCAGCTGACGTTGTTGCAACGACGGCTGCTGCTGCGGACGCAGACGTGGATATGGACATGGAAGGTTTGGCAGAAGAGGAAGATTGAGAAGAGGAATTCGGCTGAGAAGAGGAAGACTGAGAAGAGGTAGACTGTCTGTAATAGAACATAAGTCTGCCTGCTGTGGACATTATACGGAAATAATAATAAAACTGACGAAACGGGAGTCCCATTGCTCGTGACAGAGGTAGCGGCACTGGTGGCACTGGTCGACGTTGTAGGGATGGATGCAGTAGTAGAGCTAGAGGAACTCGAGAATGGATCTGCTGGCGGACTTGGTAGAGAAGGACTAGGCGCAGATGGTGATGGTAGAGTGGGCAGCACCGAGGGAAACGAGGTCGGAGTACCCGCAGTGCTGAGCACGGATGGCAGGACGCTGGCAACACTAGGCAACACTTGGCTCTGAGTTGTAAATGTTGGAACCTGATCTCTGACAATCATATCTAACGGTGCTCGTCTGCGCCAGGCATGATGGGCTCGGATACCATGAACATTCGCCGACTCTGCGAGAGTGGCGGTAAATGAGAGTATGAACAAGAGCGTAATGAAAAGGAGTGTGCAATGGTGCTCCGGAAGAGAGCAACGCATCGTATGGTGGATAAGAAAGAAAGACAATGAAGGGGGGACCCTTCGACGCGGTGCGTTGCTGTTGGCCTGAGAAACGAGATAAAATATTACTACTGATCGTGATGGTTGACGATGTTCGCCGCGGCAGTGGCTGCCTTCTGTAATAGCACGTTCTGCTTAATTTAGTACAGTAGACATGCTCATAATGCATAAATAAATTAAATAAAAACAAATCACTAGAAAATCATTCTTGGGCGCAAAAAATTATACATTAATAGCAATATATGGATCAGGCTCATTTCTACAGGTGCATTGCTTGGTGCATCTCGAAAAATTTGGATCCTGAATTGTTATAAATTTTTATGCATTATGCATTATGAGCATGTCTACTGTAATCCAATAGCAATCCGCTTTATATTGACTACCTCATGCATCATGATACATCACCGTTGCACTAAGTATAAACATAGCAACGAAATTTATTTCAGGATCATTAGGCATCCCCTCCTTCATAGCCCAAACTTGTTTTCGCAAATGCTCGACTGAGTTCCTTCAATGATCGACTGCTCACTTCAATACAGAATTGCTGCAGTTGCCCATCTTGAATCATCTCACCAATTTCTTGCTGGGAGAGCCCACGATTACAACGTCTTTGCAGTTTACCAGTAACAACTTGCTTAGCCTTGGCCAAAATTAAAGTCAACGATCTGATACAGGTTCCTCAAACTTACTCTATCACCCAGGGTGGGCCAGACCTCAAAAAGGTCCTTCACGTTCCATTTGTGGGCGCCAATGTAATACCAAACTCCCTGTTATACATGGTCAAATAAGATGATCAGGATCTGATCGTGGGTGGCAGCTTACCCTTTTCACAGGAAAGGTGAACGTGTGGAGAATACGGTCTCTAGGGCGTTTCTTAATAATGTACGCATGGACTGTCTCGTTGGCGTCTGGGGTGCCCCAGTCCATCAAGAGAGACTCGCCTGGTCCGTCCATCGAGAACGGGTCGTGAACAAATGCCATGTTGTTGATGATCTGTAAATGGAAACAATGTTCATCCGCTTGTCCAAGGCTGAGTATGGGTTCAACATGGGTGGACTGCTAGTAGGAAAGCTAGGCACCTTTCTAGAGAGTATATCTGTACGGCATTAGATTGCACATATGATATGCTCGGACTACTGACCATGTCTTCGCCAAGGTTCAGCTGTTCTTGAAACAATTTCATGTCAACAGGACAAATGACTTCCGCACTCCGGGGACTGCGAGATGAAGTCAGCCTCCAAACATCGTCGCTACCCCCAGAAGAATGTTTCCTATCATGTACAGACAAATCCACAGAAGGCTCGGATGAGGAGTTGGATTCAAATGATCTCTGCTGATTGCTGAGATCAGACACAACTCCGCTTACTCCTATCCTTGCTGCGCGAGACAATGAAGCTGGAGATGAAGTCGGCGCAATCATCAATGTTCTGGGCGAGCTACGCTCCTTTCCCTTGGATATTGGGCGCGCAGTGTTGCTAGAACCAGAGCTGTTAGAAGACTCATTTCTGCGACTTTGGCCCGATGGGGACTGGGAGGCGCCAATTTCCTTGTATCGTGGCTGAGGGCCAGGCTCAGCCTGTAACAGCAGCGGAGCTCCTTCATTTGGGCTATCACCAAAATCAGGCTGCGATGAACCTTGATTTAGGGACGTAATTCGACAAAGAAGGTAGACGTATTACCGCCAAGTCCACTAAGAGATCGCGCATTACACGCCGCACATGTCGCAATTTACGATATGCAGAGTCCCTTCCCTCGATTTCGCCCCCTGCATCAGGTTGGCTGAGCTCGAGTTGACGTTTCAATTCCTCGTTATGAGTTTTGAAGGCGTTGTTCTGCGAGACAACATCATGATGTTTGGTTTCCCATTCCGTAGCTCGAATTTTGTGCGCTCTAGATTCGTCCACTGAGTCGATAACTATCTGGTTGAGCTCATTGCCTATACGACGGAGCGAATCTGTGACCTGCATCCACTAGCTACACGGTAAGTGGCCGTGTCGGTATCGCAGAAACAAAACCACAGACCTCTTCATGAACTCCACGCGCTCTGGATAGTGGGGAACGCGCCTGCAGTTCGTTGGCCATGAGCGTTCTGAAGTAAAAGCATTAACCGACTAGCGTGCAGCTGCACTGCAGCATGCCTGCATGTTGACGTAGTAGGTAACTTGAAATCGAACCCTTGGGAACGTAACAATTCAATTGAAAAGGTTCCGGTACAAATACCACTTTCTATTACTTCGCCGTCATCAGCGGCCGCCCAGATCCATCCAAATTCGTCTCAGCGCGTGTGCGGCAGGTGGCCTTATCGATGAATCCAGTAAAGCCAGGTCAGCGCGTTATGACTGAGCTGTTCAAGAGCATTACGAGTATGGCGAACACAACGCATCCGATTGTTGACGTGCACACCCATGTTTACTTGCCCCGATACGCAGCTGAGCTTCGTGCAAGAACCTCGGCTCCCCGTATTTTGAACTGGACAAATGGGGCCAAGACTGAAGAAAGACTGTTGATTTTGGATGGAGAGCCAAGTGGTGGTCGCCCAATTGGTCCTCAGGTATGTCTACTCGTTCAAATGAAGTGCAAGCACATTCACTTAGAATATATCAGTACTGGGATAGAGATGAGAAGCTCGAATTCATGCGGAGGCATGATATAAACATCTCATTCGTGAGGTTTGCTTGTTCGCTTCTCCAGACGGCACGGAGTAATTGATCACTCTCGCCGGCAGTTCAGCCAATCCATGGCTCGATTTCTTGCCATCAGATCGGGCTCAAACGTTGGCTCACGAACTGAACAATGACCTTGAAGAGTATTGCGCTTCTTCTCCCCCTGCCGAGGGGTTATCTGGTCTTAAGACGCTCTACGGATTCGGCCTTCTTCCTCTTGTCCCGGATGTAGAAGTGTCTACCATAATTCAAACCATAGAACATCTTAAAACACTCCCTCACATCCGAGGCATCATCATGGGAACCAAGGGCGTCGGGAAAGGTCTCGATGACAATGCGTTGGACCCAGTCTGGGACGCTATCCAGGCAGCCAGACTTGTCGTCTTCATACACCCACATTATGGTGTTGACACTTCAGCGTTTGGAGATAATGATAATGGGCATGTATTGCCACTGGCCTTGGGCTTTCCTTTCGAGACAACCATCGTGGGTAACATTTCACGTCTGATGATCGAGAATGAGTTTTACATTGATGTTTAGGCCGTCACGCGCCTCATTCTTTCAGGTGTTTTGGATCGTTTCCCCGACCTACGCTTACTCTTAGCTCATTCCGGGGGAGCTTTACCTCAGCTGTCATCTCGACTGGCCTCGTGCATCCAACATGATCCTATTGTTGCGAATAGATTGAAACATGATGCAAGATATTACCTTGGCCAACTCTATTTCGACGCTGTCGCATACGGGTCCGAAGAATTGACCTTCGTTACTCGAACCATTTCCCGTGCATCTGCGTTCAAGAATGGCGGGGGGAGTGCCGACCCCCTAGCCGGGAGCACCAGACTATTGTTTGGTACCGATCACCCATTCTTCCCGCCACTTGAAGCAAGCCAAAAGTGGCCAAGTGTAGAAAACAATCTGGCAGCCATCCGGAAGATGGTTGGTGTAAATTCCCAACCGGGACAACAAGCCAACATCCTAGGTCTCAATGCACTTAGACTATTCGATCTCCATGATCAAGTATACACATAATGTATATTCAATGTCCATTAATTGGGCATCTGGATCTTCAAGCTGAAATCTATGTGTTGGACGGACTGATGAACAACACTCGTGCTGAGGATGTCAATATCTATCACGACATGGTAAATAAAGACCATCAAGAAGCAAATAACATCTACTGACCATTGACTGCACGCTCCTGCAAGTTACTCTCGGTGATATTACCGCTCGTCTCAAAGAGGAACTTCCGTTTCCCAGCCCACTTCTCCTTGAGTTTTCGAGCGACACTCACGAGATGTTCCCCTTCCATATTATCCAGCATAATAATGTCAGCGCCTGCTTCAATTGCCTCATCTGCTTCAGCTTCTGAACCAACTTCTACATCGAGCAACAGGCTAAAGCCGCCCACTGCGCGAGCCTGTTGGATTGCAGCAGTGATTGATCCTTGGAGTAATATCAGCTGGACTTCAATTAAGTACTTCGTAGACTGAGGCGCACCCGATGACCATATATGATTGTCCTTAAGCATGATCATACTCGAAAGATCATGGCGGTGGGGGTCAATACCTCCCACGATCATTCCATACTTTTCGACCAACCGAAAACCTGGTGATCGTGAGTGGATCAAGCTGATTGAAGGGGCAGCTTACCTGGAGTTGTTTTCCTGGTCCCAGCAATGATACCCTTGTAACCATAACCTACTGCAAGATCCTTGATACGTTTAGATCTTCCGAGGAAGCCGAAAACGTAAACATGAAAGACATTAGGTACAATCAGGATAATTATGCGGCTTACTTCGTTGCAATGCCGCTGCATCTTGCAAGCATGTTCAAGGCGATGCGTTCGCCTAGCAGGATGTGCCTTGCTTTGCCGCGAACGGTAGCGACATGCTTGACAGGCTCAAAAGTATCGCCCTCCTGCAAGTGCCATTCAACCCTGCAGGTCCATCAAATTACAACGGATTGACACAATCAACATGAGAACATACTCGCATCCAAGCTGCGCAAAGACTTCAGTGAAGAAGGGCCGTCCGGCCAACACCGCAGTGTGTTTGCCTTTCCCAAAAAGAAATGCTTCGCGGTGTACCTCACCCACGACATAACCACCGTAATCAAATGATGGTGTGTCCTCTGCAAACCAGCCCGCGACTTGGGCCTTCCAACTGGGAGGAAGCAGATGTTCATATGAATTGGTCATTGTTGGATCAACACAGCTTGATAAGGCGAGGTGAGAAAAGGAGGAACGACGTCTCCGATTTTCCAGGTCTGAAATCGGAGACCAATAACCCCACCCGGTGAACGGTGAGAAAGCTACCGCTCAACATGAATATCGACAAATCTCGCGAGCAAGACGAGAATGATGTACGGTACAATAATGAAGACTGAATTGCCGTAACGAGGTGCAAGGGTATCAGGAAAAATGTCCATATCACAGCAACCATTAACCAAACTCAAAAAACCACTACGCCAAGAGAAAATATCCGAGTATGATCCATTTTTACGCAAATGCTCAGAAATGAGTGGCGACAAAGGCCGCGAAGGCTGCAGCAACGGTCAGGATACCCGTCTCTACTTTCATTCCGAGGATGGCTGCACTACTACTGGTGGGGGTGGTGCTGGTGTCTGAGCTGGTGGTAGATGCTGCAGCAGAGGTCAGAGTTGCTGCGCCAGTAGTCGCAGAGCTATGAAGAAAATAGTCAGACACGATAACTTGAGATGGACTAGAACTTACGCAGTAGAGATCGTAGCGGTTTTCGAGGTCGAACTTGTTGAAGAAGTCGACGAGTTGATGTTGAATTGGTTGGATTGAGCAAGCAGGGTGTTGAGATGTTCAGCATCTGCAGCAAGGTTGACACGGAAGCCAGAGCCCTGAGGCCAGCCTCCACTTGGAGGGTTGCAGACAATTGAACCAGTGGTTCCGTCAACAAGTGCGTTGAGGACCTGAGGACCCTGAGGCATGATGGCCTGGTTCTGAGTAAAGAGTATTAGAATTCCTTGGTAGTGCGCATGCTAATAGACATGCCTGGTTGGTCAACACCGCCGTGAAGTTCAACGGGTCGGTGTCGACGCGTACCCACGTCAGGTAGTTGGGTCCAGAAGTTGTCCAACCCTGAGTGTCACCAGGAGCGGTGACCTGGTAGGCAAAAGCCGATGCGATGGAGGCCAAAAAGATAACGGAGGAGGAACGCATGCTTGCAAAACCAGTAAGTGAGAGATGGTGGGGACTGAAAAAAAGTCTGATTTCTTTTTTGAAGGGTAATGAACGTGGTCAAAAGGCAAGAGTCTCGCTTGTACATTTATTACGGCTGCCAAGAAACAAAATGGGCCTCTTGATGCCGACCCGAATAAGGCATGTCTGAAGTTCCCACGGCGTGTTTGATCTGCTATTTCCGTTGCATAGATCGTGAAGATTCAAGACATGCACTGCTGTCGATAACAATGGACATTAAAGCTAGTTTTGCAGTGCGCTGTGTGATCCTGTAATCAAGGACATTATACATCGTGTGATTAGCTTGAGAGTGATAATTATAGGTCTGCTTGTCCGGGCACCCGATGAATAGAAATTATGTGAGGAATCCCCGGGCTTCGTCCATGCACGAGCACCGGTGACTGAGAGGTACCAAACGCAGAGAACGCCCGACATTGTCGGAACGAAGCACCGGTTGTTCATTGCATCGCGGGTCAAACGCTACCACAATGATGTCTCCGACTTTAAAATTGAAAGCGGAAGTCAACAAACAACGACGTTCCCTTCAAGTTGCTGTGCAAGCGACTGTTCGAGCGTTTAACCAGTGGGCCGCTCAGCGCGGATAATTGCCATCGAATTAGCTCTAAGGTAATCAGTAAATATCCATGCGACATTAAGCACTCGCCAATAGCGTCTCCGCGTCCCGCCAAAGATCCTTTTGGCCCCAGATATCAGAGACGGCAGTAAAAATCATCCAGCATGATGTTTCAGCCATTCCATTCTTGGATGACAAATTGTCAGGCACTCCAGGCCCCCCGGCCTTCCGTCGCCGAACCAGTAGTTCCAAACAAGCGCGTGCTAGGCTCCTAAGTTGGCTCATGTCATCCGCTGAAATGAAGTCTTCCACTTTAGCCAACAACGCAAACATCCAACGTGCATGACTCTCAAGGATAATAAATGTTGGTTCAGCAGGATGCTGCAGGTGGATGTTCATCCAATGAGCGAAGTACATGAGAAGGTGGAGAGACAAATTCTGCATTTCATTTAGCATGGGATGCTTGTCAGGCGTTGTGATACTCACATGATCTATTTTTCGCAACAACGAGGGGGTGATCTCACGAGCATCACAAAGCTGTACTGGGCCTGGATGGGTCGACAGGGTGCTCGTGTTTCTGAATTCTGTCTCCGCTGGTGACACAGATAATCCAGAATCCTTTGGACGTGGGTGTGCTGCGGATGATGGTGTGCCTGCTGGAATGTCTTCCGCGAGTTCAACGTCACCCTCCGAATTGATACGCCAAGTCTCGTGGGTTTCATGACAATTTTGCTGGTTATTGGTGTCATATTCCACCTCTACCTCGTCGCAATACGCTGACATATGCCCAGATGATCTGTGTTTCTTCGACATTTTCTTTGCTTTTTTGGGTGGGTTCCAGTCCGATTCTGGTGAACCGGCGAGAAATGCCCACCACAGATCCCTTTCTTTCTTGTCTGGCATAACCTTCCGTGATCCATGTGGATCAATATGCACGTGTATGGTTGGCTGAGCGATATTCTGGAGGGTAAAGTTCATCACTCATTCAGGAACACAAGCCTGACGGCGTATACTCACCTTTCTGAAATATCGAAAGTGCGTCAAGAAAGCAGAGCGCCAAAGTTCAGAGGGAAGGTTGCTACGTGAGCTGTCAGGCTGCACGAGGTCAACTGGCGGAGCAAGTTCAGGCAGTTCGTAAGGGTTAGCGACTCTTGTGACGTGTGGTAACCGCCGTGCATCGCGTCTGTGGAAGTGTTAGCAGAGAACCAAACGCGACCGCGCCAACTTGAACTCACCTGACCGTGAATAGATACTGCAGCCCATCTTCTGGCTCGCGGTCAAAGTCTATAGGTAGATTGGCCACAGGCAATATTTGTTTTCCAAAAGTTGGTTCATCATCGTCTGAATCGTACTGCGTATCATCCCATTTGCGTTTGAGACCAATAGAAATCATTCCAGCCTTGCGTATGGCGACGCGAGTGGCCGACTTAGGAAGTGGTATGATAACTCGAATATTGATTGCTACTACGCGAGATAACCAAGTTGGACCGCGGGAAATTATGCAAGGCAAACCAAACTCCAAACCAAAAATTTATTGCACACAGGGGTGCTTCTAGTCTCCCGTCTGCATGCCTCGAAACTACGACTCCATACATTTCAATATTCATCTCTCGCAGGATGTCTACGACAGAAACGATGGACCTGATAGCTGACGACGACATTGATACAGAGATATTGCAGGCCCAGATCAATATGTCCATGTCATTTGCAGAAGATTTGGTCTCATCGTGGATACAGCCTGCACATAAAGCTAACCTCTGCAAAACTGCAGTGGACGCACAAAAGTTACTCGACGAGCAACTACGCAGGCCTCCTAGGTGTGTTATAGTGTTGATGACGGTTATGGTTTCTACGATTGACACCATATCACTGAGTAGACTTGGTGTCGGTGCTCCAATACCAGAATCTTCCACGACAGTTCGTGACGCTGCACGTCTAAAACACTTGATAGGGAAAGGAGCCAAGCGCGCTTCCGAGGATGATACCACGCTCAAGACGGAACTTCATTCAGAAGACGAAGAAAGAAGGGGAGGAACGGTTAGAAAGAAAGCGAAACTTGATCCGTTCGCAGTTAGATCAAAAACGAAAGCGAATATTTCTGGGAACTCTATCACACAATCAACCCATCAGCCGAGTGTCACGCATCGACAGACGGATGGTGGGGATAGCAAAACCGGGGGTGATGATTTAGGACAAGGCCGCAACGGTCCTTCCATATCGTCGTCGCTTGAAGCGAGTAAAATCAGCCTATCTGCGAAGAAGAAGGAGAAGAAAAAGCGGAAGCGCTCTGCTACTGGCAGCGAACGAAGCACGGGCTTCCAAGAGCAGGCGATCCCCCATTCGCAGTCTATTACCACCCCAGATCGACCCGGCAATCAAAGCCTCTCTGCCAATTCACCTCCTCTCGGCAGCGAATTATCTTCCGTTTCATTTTCGACACCCGGCCCATTTTCAACAGCAGCTTCGCAAATAGGTGAGTCATTGTTCTACTGTTTCAATACATGAACGTAAACAACAGCACAGAAATGAAACGGGATGGCGAAGTGAATGTCCCGGATATGTTGACCCATTACCAACCACCATCTCCGCATGCCTCTCAACATCCAGAGGCTCTGCGTTTAACAGTTCCGCTGCTGAACCTTGACGGTCCGCCGGACCGATGCGTTGTCTCCGGTAAGGGTGACAACCCGGATAGTCCCAAGAAGAAGCGTAAAAGGCGCAAGAAGAAAAAGCATCCCTTTCGAAGTTGACGCGGACAGTTAATCTCAATGAAACACTTCGTAATTGCCCATGCAGATCTATATCACAACCACGCGTATCACGTTTTCATTTCTTTCATCTATTGCAGCCCAGGACCCGACCCGAGACTGCTATGTACCTGGCGATTCATTGCATGTTGCTGAAATCTATTCCCCTGTTATTACATTGTCACGTACGTCGCCTTCCTGTATACTTTACAAACATACCGAGCCTACCCAATCGAGTTAACCGTCGTCGAGCCTTATCATGTATAATTACCGGAGTGACCGTTTGTTCCGTTTATTCTGTCCTTACCGACCGACCATGGTTTGGCTGTCGGGAACGCGTTGAAAATCTAAGAATTTATCTTTTAGGATGTGGGCCAACTTGGACGGCACAATCCGCACAACAGGACCTCTAGGCCTTTTGCCAACGGAGTAAATGTGGACATGATCCTTAGTGTTAGGTCAGGGACACCTGTGAGCAGGGACAGACAAGCCGATCCGACAGAACTTTCGAACTTCAGGTATCCCCCTATCATGATAGTCCGGCATGCATCTACATACTATTGAAGGTATGTGATACAGCATGAGTTCCGAGATAAATAAATAAGTCCCTGCAGGTGGTAGTACGTTCAAATACATAATTATCATAATAGATAGTACCTCAAAATGTCAGGAAGCGGAGTGTGATCATTTTTTGGAAGACCTTCGTGCGACATCTCGTTTAGAGGTATATGACGGTTGTCGTGAACTTTGTCTTGTAGGTCGTCGGCTACTTGGAGTTCTCACAAGAACCGTTTGTCGGCTGTTGTTGCTCTTGCGAGAATTATGCGAGCCTGGAGCCAAGGTGTCGGGTCTGAGAGCCGGTCTTTTCTTTGTGTTCCTAAAGCTGAAGCTCGAGAACAGTCCCGGCTTCGCCCGACCGCTCTTGGCTCTCTTCTGCTGTCGCTTGTACTCCCGCATAGCTTTAGCTTCGCGAATTTCGCGTATGCCTTCTCGTCGAAGGCGCTCATTTCCACTGAATGTGGCGCGCCATTTGACTAGCCATCCGTGGAAGGTTGAAGGCGTAGGTCTGCTCCTGCGACGACCGTCGGAGTGGTAGTGCTATACTGGTCATTGGAAATGATTCGCGGACAAGAAGAACGAAACTCACTGATGATTTCCACACGACTTCGAATTTCATCTTGTAGAGTTATTATAGAGACACGAGGGAAAGATATTGATAAGAGAAAGAAGGCTTCTGGCCGCTGAGCATGCCTAATAACTGTCCTGTTGGCTGGTGGCCAGGAGGCGGGATGTTAGTAATTTAGAAAAAAGCGTGCCATTCGGCGGTGGCCGTCAGAACGTGGTATTGGCGTGTTTCTGGACAGGTACTACTGCGCCGCCACTTGGTCGTCGCCAAGCGGGTGCGTTCTTCAAGGATCACGTGGCACCCTCGGGGCAATCAACTGGTTTATTAGCACCACGGTCCACCACCAACTTTCAGTGACAAGCGGTCTTGCCAATTGCAACGGACCGTAATGTTATCCGTTCCTGTTGAATCGGACAGACGCGGGACCAGTCGCCATTGCAATCAAGCCGTGAGACAAACAACAAGTCTCATGTTTTCATGTTTGACCACAATCTTTGCGGCTTTAGGTTCGTCCAGTTCCCGGTTCCTATCAATCTTTCTATTCCATGTTCCGCTTTCCACAAATCCTTCTATCGAGATAATTTGCTCCATCGAGAGTACTTGTTGAAACAATCTGTATGTTTGTATGTTGATTTCTTTTTTCTTCATCCAGATTTAACTTGAACACGTTCAAATCTATGACGTCGTTTGAAGACAGCCTTGGTTGCTATACACCGTAGGCTGTATTAGAGTCACAGCTGACCACCTTGCTTGAGTGATTCGGGTAGACTGCAATACCCGGACCAACATTCCAATGTTCGCGGACTTACTAGCGTATCACCGTATGAGTCCTCACACTTGCCTTTTATGGATAATTTACAGCATCCCACGTTTCTTTTAGCTTGCGAGAAGAAGGATCGAAGGAGCGAAGAGCACAGGATTACTCTGGAGGGGTACCCCCGGACATCACGTAAGCCACAATTAGTTACATCCGTCTCGTTAATAGTGATCTCAAAAATATAGTGTTTTTCAGCGTCATCCCTTGGGGTGGCGGGCCGGGCAGTGAATGCGCTTTTCAGAAGTTGTTGTAAATTGACTTCTCCATGGCACTGCTTTCATCTCGCTTTCGTCTCCCGCTCGAAATTGGCTGTAATGAAGCCGTTCACCACACCGCCCTGTCTCTACCTCACAGAACACTCAACCATGGTGACCACAAACACGGCTACTCCATCCTCTCCGAGCCGTGTTCGGAAGGCAGAACAGTCCATGTGCGAGGAGGTACAAAACCAACAGTGACTTTCACCAAAACTTTACACATTCTCGCAGGTTTTTCAAAACAATCAGCTAAACAAACAACATGGGCTGGAAGAACGTCGACACAATCATCGAGGGCAAGTTGTACCTTGGAAAGTATGTATGCCACCGTTACCGACTGCCAGACTCTTATTTCAATTTCTTCATCTAGTATCCATGCTGCAAGATCGCCGCGGTCGTTATCGGAGCGCAATATTTCTCATATTGTCTCCGTTTGCAACGACCCTATCCCCTCTGAGCTCCCTGAAAGTGGAATTACCTTTCTCCGAATTCCTGTAGAGGATGTCGACACTGCTGATCTCCTGATACACATGCCCGCTGTGTGTCAGTTCATTGATCGAGCCATTCAAGCCCGAGGTGTGGTGTTGGTACACTGCTTACAAGGTTTATCTCGCAGCGCGGCAGTAGTCGCGGCATACCGTTAGTTGCCTTTCTGCTCAACTCAGTGGCGGCCTAGCTCAATGTCTCTCCTAGTCATGTACACTAAGCGCATAGACGCGACGAACGCTATGGACGCAGTTAGAAAAGGTCGGCTCTACTCTATTTGTCAGCCAGTACGATAAGACTCACCAGCCTGATTTAGCCCGTGAACAAGTCTGGTTCAATGCCGGTTTTCAAGAGCAGTTGGTTCTTTTTGAACTCTGTAGATACGCTCCCAGCCCCTCCTGCGGAATCTACCGCTCGTGGCGGCAGAGGGTCAGCAACGCCCTTCAGGGCAGTTAAGCAACTGGGTTGTCGCTCAATTGAGATGGCGGCATACCTGGAAAAGTAAGCTAAACCTCATAGCCACTCAATTGCATACCTTCCTAGTTCAATCATTAGACACTCTAATTCTACTCTTATAGAGCATAGTGGATCGTTTATCTTGTTGTACAACAGTTCCTTTGGCATCTTTTCCTCTAGCATCATCATGTTTTCCGTGCAGCCTGGCTTCACTCTGTATCATGTTTTTCGCTCTCTCATCTCAAGTCTTGTGTCACAGATTACTTTTGTACGATCCTGTCAATATAATGCCATTTGCTCAGACCTGCCACGAAGATTAGCAAATCCAATCCGAGATAGATGACTTTGTCGTGTGGCCATTAGCGCTAGATCTTAATCTGAGGCTGTGATCAAAGCTAATCTCATCATGAATCTCTGCATAAAGTCGGTCTAGTTGATCCTACACCGTGGAAAGCTCACCGACGAGTCACAACTACATACCTCACTGCCACACTCGAAGCGCTCAGCCTGCGATTGCTCATACGTGGCAAACACAAACATATCGTATGTATCGGCGAGTCACAAAGCAGTGTGAAAGTGGATGCACAGTAAATAGCTCGCATCAAGCACCTGTCAAAATCTGCTAGTCAAAATATAGGTAACTCGTGTAAGCGCAGCAGTCTACCAGGGACACGTATCGAAAACACCCTCAAACGTGTCAAGGAACACTCAATATAAGGCGTTCATGGCCTCTGAGACGATTAGATCACCACAGAAGCTCTTCCAAACAACATGGGACTTGTTATTTCTCATATTTTTTCAGGGTTATTCACCCAACAGGAGACGAGTAAGTGCTAGTCACAAAATCTCAATCAAAACAAACTGCTTAGTACATCCTTCAGGAATACTAATGGTATTATCCAGAACAAAACGATGTCGAGATGGTACTCACAGGATCAATACTAGGTCGGACTCGATGCTGCAGGAAAAACAACGATCCTCTACAAGCTGAAGCTTGGCGAGGTCGTCACGACCATTCCTACTATAGGTAAACGAATTAGCGTAACCTACCAGCCATATTTATCGCATAAATTCAGGATTCAACGTGGAGACGCTTACGCACAAGAAACTCGAGTTTACCGTCTGGGATGTCGGAGGTCAGGAAAGAATCCGTCGGCTCTGGCGCTACTGTATGACATTCGCTCTGTGGTCGTGCAAATGGTCTCTCATTAACATCTAGATTTTAATAATGCAAAGGGCATTATTTTCGTGATCGATTCCGACGATCGCGATCGCATTCTAGAAGCGAAAGAGGAACTTCGCATGCTGATGAACAACGATGAATTGAAGGACTCGCTATTGCTTGTGTTCGCGAATAAGCAGGACATGCCTGGCGCTATGAGCGCGAGTGAACTCACCGATAAATTGGAATTGCGGACGTTCAGACAGAGAACGTGGTACATACAGGTACGTATTCCTTGTTTGTATGGCAGCTTGCGCTGATATGCGGCAGTGTACTTGTGCAACTTCGGGCGAAGGATTGTACGAAGGCCTAGAATGGCTGGCAACCAATCTCCAGAAGCGTCGATGGCACTAGATTAGGCTTATATGTGGTTTGGTTAAGACGAGGAAATTGGGTGTCGTAGTATATTCGCGATATAGTGCAGTATTATCAGTTTTGATCACGGAGAAGGCATTGTTATTGTCCGCTGCGTGGCCCCCTCAGGGCCGTGTCAAGGCTGAGTTGGTTTAATAGAGTCGGTGATGAGATATGTAACCAGCAGACGTGGAAGACCAAGAAGTGAACCGCCACCGGCGGAGTTCAAAAGGGTGGTTCACACACGACGACAAACTTGTTCTTGACCTTCAGTTTACAACTCATTAACGTCCTTGCACTTCCTAGCTCAACATGGGTCTCTCGGTGTCACGTCTCCTTGCTGGTCTTTTTGGCAAGAAGGAGATGCGTAAGTCCCTACCATCTATACCTTGATCCTTGACATCGACTTGACACTGACATGGTATCTTCTTCTAGGAATTTTGATGGTCGGAAATTGAGTTTTAGTCACAATGTCGTTTGCTAACTGTCATCCAGGTCGGTCTTGATGCCGCTGGTAAGACTACCATCCTGTATAAGCTTAAGCTGGGCGAGATTGTAACTACCATCCCCACCATCGGTGAGCTATGCCCATTTACCTAAGACACAAAATCCTTAACTATGTTGCAGGATTCAACGTTGAGACTGTCGAGTACAAGAACATTTCCTTCACCGTGTGGGACGTCGGAGGACAAGACAAGATCCGACCTCTCTGGAGGCACTGTATGCTGTCTTTCTATCTATGCTATCACGCGAGCTTATAAGATCTCTTCAGATTTCCAGAACACGCAAGGTATCATTTTCGTGGTCGACTCAAACGATCGGGAACGTGTGTCGGAAGCCCGTGAGGAACTTCAGCGAATGTTGAACGAAGATGAGCTGCGTGATGCTCTCCTCCTCGTTTTCGCAAACAAGCAAGATCTCCCCAACGCCATGAATGCAGCAGAGATCACTGACAAGCTTGGATTACAAGCGCTTAGGCAGAGAACGTGGTACATCCAGGTCCGTCGTTTATTTCCCCGATCATCAGATCTGCTGACAGTAGACGCATTTAGGCTGCATGTGCCACCTCTGGTGATGGACTGTATGAGGGTCTGGAGTGGTTGGCAACCAACATCAAGCGTCGGTCTTAAGCGACATGTGGTTTTCTGTCATGTTTGGATCTTGCACGCGCGTTGTCTCCCGATCCTTACGATATTGAAAATTATACGCCCGTCTGCTATTTCTTTACTCTGCCTTCGCTTACACTCTCTCTTGAATTACTCGTTTTCTCCATGTTTTTTTTGTAAATTTTGAGCCTTAGAGGTTGATATGCACTGCTCTCGGAGCGGATAGCAAGTTGTGCACCCCGCAAGGATCATTGCATAAAAAGGGTATGTGACACGCATTATCGGTTTTCTCCAGGAAATACCCGCCCAACAGCATCCGCTTCTTTCCTCCGTCTCTCCCCTCTTTCTCGTGATTGGGCGTCACGCCGACTCGACCCGTACCTAGATAGTTTCTCAAGGAGTGTCTGGAGTCTCTTCGGCCGGACAACGGAATACGCTGTCTGCCGGACCTGTGGTACTAAATAGTCTTGTACAGCGTCGTTTAATACGACCGACACCATCTACGGCATCTGTGGTGTTAGCCAAGCCACAAAGGAGGGTGGGTATGTTTTTACCGAGTGAAGTTCAGCGAAAACCGAGCTGAGATGGGCCCGGCCAATACGGGCCATTTCCCCTTCCAGAAACTCCGTGTCCACCAAAATATTTGAGATGGCGTTCTCGTTCATCGCTGGGATGTCAGGCCCAATCATGAAGTTCTGGTTGCAAAAACCATGAGGCCCTGGTGATGCTGACAAGCATTGAACCACCTGCTCACCATTAGACATTCAGCAATATATCCAACTGCTCCTCGGTATGCCTCGTCCTTGTATGTCTCCTTGATGACGAGAGAGTCCACAATTGTCGTGAGCCAGTTGATAAGTTCATATAAGTACATGCTGGGTGTGTCCTCGCGGGATTGCGGCTTCCAATCATACTCTGCCAAATCAAAGAAGTCATCTAGTTTAGAGGTGATAAGACCCGTCACGCGATTGAGGGCAAGGATGATAGTGTTGGCGAAGGAGGAGGAAGAAGACAGCCGGATAGCACCACCCCGCTGTGTTGATCTGATGGAAGGGGCTTGAGAGAGTTATGGATGAATTATGACGAACACTTTACCGGAGACTCGTCAGTGAACGTTCCAGTTCCGAACATGCAACCTCAAAATGCTCGAGATTTGATACAATCTGAACGACTTGACTAAGCGTTGATGTGCTACTTAAGCACTTGGAAATGCTGTCGCTGATATGATTTGCAAGCAGTTTGTCTAAAGACTGTCCAATCAAGTTTGATTGGTTTGACATAATGATTCACAATATGCTCACCTTGTTCAATAGTTCGTCAATATTGCCATGATGTTGTGATACTCCATCAACAAAGTGATAAAACTTCTGTATGAAGTTTCGGATCTGCAAGTATATATTTACAAATGAGCTCAAAGATGGAGTGGAAACAATGACACATTACATCCTGGCAACACAGGAAGAAACCTTGCGACCATGGCAAACTGAGAGGGAGACCGCTTCTACGTAACCCTTGAGTTGCTTATTCCCAGGAGAATTGTAATAACATACTTTGAAAGAGCGTCTTGTTCTGATGGGTCCAACCATACAACTGCAAGCACAGAATCTCTTTCTGAAGGTATCGTAACTTGCATGGGGAGATGGTCGTCTTGGAGGAAAATCTGGATTGTAAATCTTGAGCGCGATTGACAAAATAAAAACCTTGCATTACTTACACTATCAAATCTACGACTGAACTGGCCTTCAAGAAGGCTGGCATATTTCTCGAACAGCGTAAGGATGAGTGAATGCAGTGATTGGGTGGCATACGAATAAGACTAGCAATGCGGTCATTCTTTCAATCTTTTCTGCGATCAGCATTAGATACACACCTCTAGCGTCGTGGTGAATCCAATGAGACACTCCTTTACCCTCAAAAAAGAATCTGGGTCAGTCTCATTTGCCAAAGATGCGTTAACAGCTGACGAAAGACGCGCAACTAGCGCTTCCCATAACTCTTCAACCTCCCTCTCAGAGCGGAAGTTACCAGTCGTTTGAAGAACATGCGATTCTATAATAAAAAACCCGCATATTTCCTGAGTTAGGCTGACCAGGGAGGCAAGCGGAAGCGGGTCGGGTAAAATGAGGTCTGATTGCGCCTGCATTTAGATTGAGTGGGCGAGATGAGAAATTAGAACACTGCCGCACTTTACGATCTGCTTGATAAGATCTTCGTAGGTCATCAATTGAATCCAACGTCGTGTATATATGTATGCACTGGTAAAGAGGCGTGAAATCAACCTTTAATTTCTCGCTGTCGAGAACATTGGCTAGTGGCAAGATGTTAATCGAACGAATGAAGTGAGGGACAGGACTCACTGTCGGACCGCTCTTGGATCACCATTTCCACTGCGCTTCCAACACGGCTCAACCTCAGCATAGAATCTTTCTCTCGACGTGATCTCCACTTGCGCGTCCGGTAGTCCATTGCTTCCAATGCCAATTTGCCAACCAGCCCACTGACATTCCGAATCTCCAATAACCATTGCTTCATAGAGGCCGTCACTGCATTTTGGATTTGAATCCGCAGCGAAGGCAGAGAGGACAGGAGATGCTGGTAGAACGGCGTCTGGGATAGCGAATTCGAAGGCAGACTCTGTATGTCTTCCAGTGACTATTGGTTCCTTTCAGTCAATTTACGGGCCACAATAGTGACATGACATACCCGCAGGGCACTCCAATATTTCCCCTCCTTAATCAATTCGCCGATTCGATTCACAACGTCCAGGACTTTCAAACAAGCTTGCAAAGTATCGATTGCTTCATCAAGTTTAGCTGCGGTCTTCTTGGACTGCAGTAGAGTTCTTTTCTTCTCTACCAAGCCTCGACCGACCTGAGATACACTGGCGTCCAAAGTTGTGATCTTGTCCCTGAGGTTATTAGTATATGACTTGACTGTGAAGAGAGTCGAAGCAGAGGAAATAAATTCTTGATAGTTGTCCGTGCAAATCTGCTCTATCTCGCTGTCCTTTGTTGCAATGAGAGCCTGAAGATTGCGCAGGTATGCTTCCTGCTGACGGTTCGCATGAATCTGCTTGATGATGGGTCCGAGTTGTTCGAGGTTCTCGGAAGACGAGGATGGATCAAGAAGATGTATTTGTTGCAGCTGCTGGTCGATGTTCTCTTGGGTATATTGTGGGCGCCTTTGAGGAGCCATGGTTGCGACAACGACTGCCTATAGAATATATTGTCCCAATATGGATGACAGGCAGGTGTTTGTTTGGCAACACCCTCTGATCCAAACAACCCGACCGTCCATTGCCCGCGCGTGACGTTTTGTCATGTCTGATGTCTAGCGGCACGCATCCATACTGGGAACAACATGAGACCACGATACGAGTGATTTCACTGGTACTACAGACAATTTGTCTGTCAATCCTACTATCTTCCAATCCAAACGCTCCCGTGCTCAGGCCGCCGTGTACTGACAACCTAGTCACTCCTGCGCCGACCGCGAGCAGTATCGTCTCGCAGAACACTTTTTCGCAAAGCAAGGTTCATGACATGGATAAGATGATGGTTGATTCGTACCAGTGTGCCACATGCCACATAATTACAGCACTCGATGACATCTCCCACAGCAGGTCAAGCAATCATAACCCTGATTTTCATTATCTCCTTCACGGTAATCTCGGCCGAAATCCAGCCGGGACCCAGGGGACGCGGCCGCGGTCAATTAATTTTGGGGTCAAGCATGACTGATATTACAGGGTGGTAATCGGCAGCATCTCACAACGAACTTTGACTCATTTCTTAAACTCCACTATCATCTCATATCTTAACGAAAACAGATGGTCGCTATCACTTTTCACGTGGATGCCGTGTAAGTCAAAATTAAATTGTCCAGGAAACAAATTTGAACAGTCACTGTATCACAGCTTGTTTGATATGGACGGTACTCTGGTAGATTCGACAGCAGGCGTGATCGGAGCCTGGGAGACGTTTTCTGAGACATATTCCGGCCTAGATATTCAAAAGATCCTAAGCAGTGAGTAACGTTTAGGCTTGTTTGCAATCGCTCCTCCTTCACAATTAGCTGCACACGGTGTTAGAACAATTGACAACCTGAAGAGGTACTGCGGGCTTACGTCCGAAGCAGAGCTCGAGGTGGTCAATTTCTCACTGGATTCATGTGTGACACTGATGAGCCTGCCAACAGAAAGAGGCTGCACGATTTGAAGAGGCCATCGTAACATCCTCCACAGCCAATGGCAGAAAGGGCATCACCCTTTTGCCTGGAGTTCGCCCTATCATAGATGAAGTGAGTTACATCTTATATCATACTACTGCCAGTGCGCTTAATTGTTGATTATTACAAAGCTTGCTCCTGGAAAGAACAATCCGAAGCCATGTTGGGCTATTGTTACATCTGCAACCCGAGCTTATGCATCAGCTGCTCTAGAGATTGGCGGAATTCCGATCCCAGATGCCTTTGTGACCGCTGAAGATGTTACACAAGGGAAACCTTAGTGCGGAATAGTGGCATGCGTTGGAATATTCAGAACTGACTGAATATTAGCCCTGACCCATATCTTCTTGGTGCACAAAAGTGTGGCGTCTCGCCGGAAAAATGTCAGTGATTGTGTCAGAGTAATGTTGAGGACATTGACCCGTCCTTTAGGTCTTGTTGTGGAAGATGCTCCGTCAGGCGTAGCAAGTGGTCTTGCTGCTGGGTGTGCTGTGATTGGATTAATCACATCGCACACCAAGGAACAGATGGAAGCCAAACGTCCAACATATCTAGTTGAGAACTTGTCTAGGTGCGCGCCAACTGTTGGAAATCTATTGTATATCTAAATTTTCTCGTTATCGTAGTGTGTCGATGAAAATGGGGGTCAATGGTGGCATAGATGTTGTTATCAACATAGATTAGATGGATGTGTCATGGCCGAAATGGAGGGTACAAGGCAGATGGATCTGGCATCGCTTGAGAATCTTTTTAAAAATTTCACTGTCAAAAGCACCATCGGGGAGCATCGGGAACAACTTGAATCGACAGTTCACAAGGCGCTTCTTAGCGAGCGTTGTCCAGGGAAGGGGGGCGGTATTACGGCATAGTGGATCCGACCACGAGGCTGTCAGCAGGAATCTAATGAAATCCTCGCGTCGCCACTATCATTAGCATGAGATTGGCAGATATATGGCATACTCTCCGACCGCGATGGCATCCCGCATTCACGAAGACCATGAAGCTTTTCAGGCGCCCACCCTGCCCACTAGAAAGGCAAAACCCCAGGCTCAAATGACGTTCGAGGGTCATGAGGAATGGGTACATGGCGTGGCTATCATCCCTAGAACTCATCTTGTCGTCACCGCCTCTTCCGACAAAACTCTTCGACTGTGGGATCTAGTTAAGGGGCAACAAGTTGGGAAGCCCTTGTTGGGTCACGACGAAGGAGTCTGGACGGTTGCAGCATCTCCTAATGGGCGCTGGATTGTGAGCGGGGGGATAGACGGGAGCATCCTGGTCTGGGAAGTGGTGATGAGAAAACGTGTGTCCGTCTCGTTCAAGGGACATAAGATGGGCGTTTCGAGCGTCGTCTTTGCGCCGGACAGCAAAACATTCGCAAGTACATCGGATGACAAAACGGTATGCGTTTGGTTGAGGACGACGGGGGAAATTGTTCTTGGACCACTCCAGGTGGGCAGTAATGGGTGGTCGGTGTCATACTCCTTTGATGGGAGCAGGCTAGCGGCAGGAACTGGGGAGCATATCATTATTTGGAATACATCAAATGGAAAAGAGCTGCTCAAGATAGAACAGCAAGCAGTGGGTGTCGCATTCACTCCAGATGGTCTCCGCCTGGTCAGTGGATGCATTCACCACATCCGAATCTCAGATGCTGTAACCGGAGACATCATCAAACAGTTTGAGGCGCACACTGAACTCATTCAATCACTGGCCATTACTCCTGATGGCACCAAAGTTGCCAGCACGTCAATCGACAGCACCACACGGTTCTTTGACCTGACCACGTTCGAACCTATTGGCCAGCCATTGGAGCATCCTGATGCAGTATACTGCGTGGCTTTTTCCGAAGATGGTCAGCTTGTCGCGACTGGTTGTGACGACGCTCTTCTTCGCGTATGGACAGTTCCTGAAAGTGATTCAGATAAGGAGTCCAAACAGGTGAGCAATCATCCACTGGTCATGTCATGTCAATGTTAACCCCCGAAAGGTTCCTCTATCCTCCACGCGCATCCTTATACACACTGACTATTGACGACATACAGGATAACCGTCGCCGCCCTCGTCCATCCATACCGATCGTATGTATTTAGTGTTTAAACTCGTCTTGTTGTACCATCCCTAAATTTGCTCCCGCAGGAAATCATTCCACGTTTAGAGTCGCGATCAGTACGTACTGGAATCCCGCGCGGGTTCTTTGATGATGTCAGTCCTCATGTTCAATCAACTCTATGCATTGTGACTGAGTGCATGTCTAGGTTGAAAGAACTTATCCACCGCGCCGATCCGCGAATGGAGGTTCACCGCACGCCATACGGCACTCGCGCATCAAGGACCTCGTCAACCGCCTCCCGTTTCGCAGGCAATTGCAACAAGCACAGAACGAGGAGGGGCGTTCACGCCACTGGAACGGATTCTCGCAATTTCTGCGACAGCGCCTTTCCTTCCGTAGACCCAGCCAAGAGTCACAGGAGGTTGAAGTCGCAGCTGGACGTAAATTTACTGTAATATGATTATTTTTACACCTCTTACTATTCTTGCTAATTGATACCCTATAGCGTCTTGCTGTTGTCAAACTGCCGGAATACAAGAAAGTCAATGACACCCGACATATACCTAGAGAGCAACCTGGCGTGTCGCAGAACACGATAGTGAACGACCCATTGCCCGAGTCGTCTGACATTGATTCACTTCCAGATGTGCATTGGCTCAAGGCGTTCTTATGCTATTACTCGTGCTGGTCTCATGGTAGACTGAGGATGCCTCCGCGATGGCGTTTGGAGCGTGTTGACCTTCACCGCCAGGATCACACGACGAGTAGGGCTGGGGCTCACGTTGTGCACTGACCGAATCCCTGAATTATTATGTATTATGTTAATCCTGATGTCGGCCTTAGACTTTTAGTCCTGATTCTTATTAGGTCATGATGCATGAGCTCTGACATCACTTCTCGAATGATTCACACAGGGGTTTGCATTCTGTTCCACCCATGTAGAAATTCAGGTACTATCAAGTATGCGAGCTGAAAAGCAAATATAATGATATGTTAGATCCTTTTGGATGGAAGGATGTCCCAGATGGGGGATGGAAAAAAAATATCAGGAAGACGCGCGATAGCGAGAGAAACAGTGCAACAAGAAAAGAAAAGATTAAGAACAAGGGTATGTGGTCGCTCCTCCTAGAATGATAGACCATCTAATATTCACCCTCCTCTTCAACATCTGCAGAGTCGGTACCAACTTCCTCGTAGTCCTTCTCCAGCGCTGCCAAATCCTCACGAGCCTCTGAGAACTCGCCCTGTAACGAAGTGTGAACAAGCCCAGAACACGTTGAATGATATACATACCTCCTCCATACCCTCACCAACATACCAGTGAACGAACGCGCGCTTGGAGTACATCAGGTCAAATTTGTAATCTGGAAACCATTGTCAACGCTCCACCTGAGCAAATAGTGTTGAAAGAGATTACCTAGCCGACTCCAAGCGACAGAGATGGCTGTCGTGCTATACGAAAAGAAATGAGCAGCGGTCTACATCATGTAGCACATAGTCCCACTTTGAAAGCATGCAAAGACTGCGGGTATTCTTGGCGAGGTCACCTCCTGGGACCGCAGCGGCAGGCTCGTTGCAAATGCCCAGCTAAGTATGCTCATTAGTCGAGCTTGTCAAATGCAGGGCTAGGTACACACCTTGAAGCCAGTTGGGCACCAATCAACGAACTGGATGGTTCTCTTGGTTTTGATGCTGGCGACAGCAGACTGAACATCCTTCGGCACGACATCACCGCGATAAAGTAGAGCGCAAGCCACTGTTCGAAAATCAGATAGGCGCGTGAAAGGGCCACGACAAACATACTATATTTTCCGTCTTTGGGGTCGCATTTCACCTGAAATAACGTGAGTAAATTATGACTAGAAGTATAGCGCGATCATACCATCTGATGGCCGGTCTCAAAGCAAGAGAAGGTCATTTCGCTGACAGAGTTTTGTTCGTGAGTCGCCTTCTCAGCGGACAGAAGTGGGGCATATGTTGCTAATGGGAAATGGATACGAGGGAAGCTGTAATTGTTCAACAACTTGTTTATGTCATGGAGAACGCGATGGTGCTCACGGAACAAGGTTGGTTTGGAACTCATTAAGGTCAACGTTCAATGAACCATCAAAGCGGAGCGAAGCAGTGATCGACGAGACAACTTGAGCAATCAAGCGATTAAGATTGGTGAAGCTGGGCTGAGAGACACCAAGATTTTTCTTGCAGATATCATAAATAGCCTCGTTGTCAACCTGCACAGCCTAGTGAGCACAGCAGCGCAAGATATGGATGAGAAGACCAACCATGAAAGAGCAATCAGAATGTTCAAGAGTCGTATGGGTGGTCAAAATTGAGTTGTAGGGTTCGACTATCGAACTTGACAATTGAGGTGCAGGGTAAACGCAGAACTCAAGTTTGGACTTTTTTCCGTAATCCGTAGAAAGACGTTCCAAGAGAAGAGCACCGAAACCAGATCCGGTGCCTCCGCCGAACGAGTGGAACACGAAAAATCCTTGCAATCCTGAACAGTTGTCAGCCAAGCGACGAATCTTATCCATGACTGGGTCGATCAATTCTTTTCCGACTGTGTAATGACCACGAGCATCTAAATGCGCAAAGTGATGAGCTGCCCATGATAGATATGCGACTTGATCTGCAACCTACAATTGTTTGCTGCGTCCTCCTTGCCCGTGATCATGGTCTCGGGGTGGAACAGAGACCTGTAAGGACCGGTCTTGACCTCATCCACGACTCCGGGTTCCAAATCAATGTAAAGAGAACGAGGAACGTGCTTCCCTGAACCAGTCTCAGAGAAGAACGTGGAGAACCCTGCGTCAGTCTTGTGAGCTTCATCAAGGACGCGACCGTCGGGCTATGTAAAATGTTAGACAATGATGAACTTGGAACATGGCGCGAACTTACGCTCAAGCCGTGTTCTAGGGTGTACAACTCCCCTGGTCGAAAGTTAAGACGATCCTTATTACGCGCAAAGGGAACTCACAGCAGGCATTGCCAATCTGAACACCAGCCTGACCAACATGAAGAGAAATAACTTCGCGCATGATGAATCGTTAAAAAGAGCTGATAACTGGTATACCGTTTTGTCGTGGCGGGAGGGAACAGAAGTCACTGCGCCAAATGTTTCTACTTCAAGTGTTCAAAATTTCTTGGAAAGGATTTCTCAAATTGGAAATATTCTGGAGACGACACGGACCCTCCGGCGCTTGATAGGCTTCCCTCATTGCATCCGAATAGACCGATAAAAGAGATTCGTAATTCATGTTCCAGGTAAAAGTGCGTAAAAAACCTCGAGGACAAGCGGGATATAATGGACGGTATACGTAAATCGTGATGGCAATGGCAATGGTAAAGAAATTATGCGGGAAAGAACTTCCGAGAACGAGGACCAAAGGTACATCTAGTATTCGCCAGCTTCCTCAACATCAGCCGAGTCGATGCCGACTTCCTCATAGTCTTTTTCGAGAGCAGCGAGGTCCTCGCGAGCTTCCGAGAACTCACCCTCCTCCATACCTTCACCAACATACCAGTGAACAAAGGCGCGTTTTGAGTACAAAAGGTCGAACTTGTGGTCGAGACGACTCCATGCGGTTGAAATGGCAGTGGTGTTTGACAACATGCACATGCTACGAGAGACTTTGGCAAGGTCGCCACCAGGAATGTGAGCAGGTGGTTCATTGCAGATACCGAGTTTGAAACCGGTGGGACACCAGTCAACAAACTGGATCGTGCGCCTCGTCTTGATTACACTGACAGCTGCGTTAACATCCTTTGGTACGACATCGCCACGGTAGAGGAGAGCACAGGCCACTATAACCGCATAAGTAAATAGGCTCCGCAATTAAGAGTGACTCTTACTGTATTTGCCCTCTCTGGGATCACACTTTACCATCTGGCTACCCGTTTCAAAGCACGAGAAGGTCATGTCAGCAACAGAGTTCTGCTCATGGTGTGCCTTCTCCGCCGAAATGATGGGCGCAAAAGTGGCAAGAGGGAAATGAATGCGCGGGAAACTGGCAGAAGGATGAAGAGTTAAATTTCAACTTGTGATATTAGCAGTAATTGTACTCACGGAACTAGGTTAGTCTGGAACTCGTTCAAATCTACGTTCAACGAGCCATCAAAGCGCAAAGATGCCGTTATAGACGAAACAACTTGTGCGATCAATCGGTTCAGGTTCGTGAAGCCAGGAGACGAAATGTTGAGGTTCTTTTTGCAGATGTCGTAAATAGCCTCGTTGTCCACCTAATCCCAAGGTAAGAAAATGTAATACGAAAACTACGTAAACTCACCATAAATGAGCAATCAGAGTGCTCAAGGGTAGTGTGCGTCGTCAACACTGAGTTGTAAGGTTCAACCACAGAGTTGGCCATTGTTGGAGCGGGGTACACGCTGAACTCAAGCTTTGACTTTTTACCGTAATCAGTTGACAGGCGCTCCAAGATAAGAGCACCAAAACCAGATCCCGTTCCACCACCGAACGAGTGGAAAACGAAGAAGCCTTGCAGACCATTGCAGTTGTCTGCAAGACGGCGAACCTTGTCCATAACTACATCGATCTGTTCCTTGCCGATAGTGTAGTGACCACGGGCGTCTAGAGCACACCAAATATAGCTACATTTCAAAACAATGCTGATGAAGGACTCACAGTTGCTGGCAGCATCTTCCTTGCCAGTGACGAGGGTCTCTGGGTGGAAGAGACTCCTGTAAGTACCCGTTCTGACCTCATCGATCACATTCGGCTCCAGATCGATGTAAAGTGACCGCGGAACGTGTTTACCCGAGGATGTCTCCGAAAAGAAAGTGCTGAAGCCATCGTCATTGGCAGAAGGTGACCCTTCGACCAGACGACCGTCGGGCTGCAATAAAATTTGAGAGAAAGCACGGGAAATCCCCAGGAAAGATAATCACGCTGAGACCGTGTTCAACGGTGTACAATTCCCCTAAAAGATACATGATCAACAATCAGAACTGAATTGAATCAAATCGGGGCGGATTGCATGCGTCTAGCACGCGCCGGATGTGGAAATGAAAATAACAAAGGATTTTAAAAGTGGCGGGACACTTACAACAGGCATTTCCGATTTGAACACCAGCTTGGCCGACGTGGACAGAGATGACTTCACGCATTATTTCTGGAAAATTTGGGCTATAAAATAATATGATTGCACATCAACAATCATACGACGCGGAAAGACGCGTCTAAAAAGCTTACTGGTTTGGACGGGAGGCGAGGATGGGGTGATGGTCCAGATCAAAAGGGCGCAGGGTTAAAAGTGCGACGAACACATGGCGCTTACTTAAGCCAGTCATTCTCACGCCTCCCCATCAGTACGTTAGTAGATGGGAGTGTGGCGAACATGCGTTGTCGCTCTGCGTTCTGATTAAGTCTTTACAGACGAGTCCAACCATCCGCTTTTAATAATTACTCAACGCGATCATCAAACCCTGTACTTCTCTCCACTGCCTACTGCGGCCGACTTCACAGTGCTAGCAGCCTTATCTCCAGTCTCCATAAGTGCATCTTCTACGCGTCGCGTGTTCTCCGCAGCTTTCACGGCAACCTTACGCCCAAAGTAACTGGAGCTTCATTAGTGTGCTGACATGCGCGAACACGAATATCAAATTACCTCACAATGGACTGCCACATCCGCATTCCGTGAATGCATTGCATACCAGTGTGCGCCTGCTGCTCTGAAACCGACTGTCTAGGAGGTCGAAATGGGGCATTGATGGGATCAAAAACGGCGAGAACAGCGTCCACTTTCTTCACTCTCGGAATGGTCTTGTGGGTTGCTGGCACCGCGTGATAAATACTCTTCTGAAGCAGAGCAAGCGCTTCTCGCTAGAGTTGCTTGGTAAACATTCAAATCTTAAGAACAATGCTTACTGTGTCTCGTCTTGCAGCAATCGCTGTAGGTGGTGGCTGTTCGTCCATTAGGTCTAACGGCCCCCATCTTCTATCTTCTTGAATAGCCCCACGTATAGCACTCAATCTCCCAATTATTGGCCTCTCAACTGGATCATCGCTCTCTCCTGCCAGTAAGAGACCTCGTTGCCTTGCATTCTTGATCATCGAGTTGGCCTTCGCTTCAAACTTTGTCCTCTTTTTCATTACCTTGCTTGCGCGGTACCTGAAACGCCTGTCCCACTCCTCTTGGCCTTCCAGCCACTTGAAAAGAGTCTCTTCCTTGATGATGCCAATCTCTGATGGCCTCAGCTGTAGAGACGGAATGTCCTCTTTCGACTCCATGGAGCGAACTTGTCCATGGATATCTACGCGCTCACGAATCATCAACATGTTCCCCTGTCAAAGGTGAGCTTTTCATTTCAATGACAGAAGCCGCCAAGCGAGTTCTTACCGATTGGTTGTTCATAGAGCACGACGTTACGTCAGGCCCGGGGAACGGATTTTGGTCAAGGTGCTCTGCCGGACGTTGGGTGACATGTTTCGCAAATTCCGCAATAGAATGGTAAGCATATTCCGCCTATTCGGCTCGTCAGTAATTGAGACATAAGATCATAGATATCTCACACTGCTCGTGAAGGTGAAGACTGTCAAAACATGACACATTCCTGGAGGGTTTGTTTTAACAAACAGTATTGAATGAAGAGGAGTAATCATACCATCATACACTTGGAGATGAACTTTGGTGGGCGTAGAAAATTTATGCGCGTTCTCTTTCTGCCTCAATCCGTCCCTAATTACACCCTCTCGCACAGGGTACTCAGCCGGATTGGCTGCCTTGTGTGCCAGATATACAATTTCGTCGCGAAGCACTTCTCCATCGCCTGCCAAAATATACAGCGGGCAGAGGTTGCCTAAGGAGGCTTGAAGAATAGGTGAGACTAGAGGATGCGACAGTTGCCTTCGCGGACAATAATCGTCAACGTTTGTAAGAATGGAATGGAGAGGTGTCTCACTCTGTAGTAGCGTAGTGCTGGATCTGCGACCGTAGTTCCAGCGGAACATCTCGAGGGTTTTTCATGAGCACCTTCGGAGGGCTAGGTTGCCAAAAATCAATATCATCTAGATCAGGGATCGAATCCAAACTAGGTCCGCGCCCATTGTCAACAGTAGGCATCGCGTTACTTGAACTTCTGTTCTGGTCCCGGCCACGCCCGTGCCTTCCACCAGCGGGATCACACTTCCCTCCATCAAACAATGATGCCTTCTTCTGAGAGGTTAGGGGAACGCTTGGTGCGGAACTGCTTGATGTTTCTTGCTTAGAACCAACAGGCGTAGAATCACCATGTTTCTCAGCGTAAGTGGGCGGAATCTGGGCAGTGTCTCCTGTAACATTCTTATCAGCACCCTGAGAGTCCACATGACATGGTTTCAGCAGCGGATCAGAGTGTGTACGGCCGACACGACCGCCTTCCTTAATTGGATCCACCGGCCATGACACAGAGGGTTTGTTCATGAATCCATGAGGAGGTATGATATCCTACTAGCCGAATCAGAAGGGAATATCCTGCGCCATGCTCCAACTCACCGTAGCCGTATTCGTATGAATACTAGGAAAACTATGTGTCAAATCTACCCACGGGCTTATGAGCACCGCTCCCCCTGGTAACGGTTGACCCAAATCCCGCAGTACAGTGAGCATTGTGAGACACAGTGCGCCACCTGCTGAATCGCCAGCGAAGACAATTTTTGAAGGAGGAATGGGTTTATGGACAGCGTCAGGAGGTGGCTGAATCAAGTAAAGATCTTCATATGGGGAAATTTCGATCCTCACGATTTCAGTTCCAGAGCTAGATAGTAATGAACTCACAAGCTGCGATTACATCGTGTAAGGGACATGGCCATGGGTATTGTGGTGCTTTCCTGGAGAGAAAGACTATGCATAACATGAACACGATGAAACTATTGACTCTTACCGATAGTTGACAGTAAACGCACGCCCCTGAATTTTACGTGCTTGGAGAGAATAAGTCAAGATGACAAGAACTGAGATGAACATACCATATTTGATGATTTGATAACGATGGGTATCTAAAGACCAGGTTGAGTCTGAAGGTATTGACAAGGTGAATTGATATTTACTGATGGACCCCCAATAGTATCCGCCTCCATGAATGTAAAACTTTTGACAACGGTTAGAGAATGTGCCAAAAAAAAAGCGGTACACTCACCATCGTGGTCTCTAATTGCTCCATCGACATCACAAGTTTTTCCTCTTCACTGTACTTCCTTCCAGCATTTATGTGGACACTTTCAGGTCGCAAGTGTGATCTCTCGGCAATCCACTCAGCATCGATACCGTCTAAACCACGAACTTGCCACCACTTTTCACCTCCAACGACACGTTTAAGGTCTTCAGGCCCAAACCATTGTATCAGGAGGTCTGCCGCCTGATTGCATGTTTGCAGCGGGACGCGTACAGGGGCAACAGCGGTCCAAGGCGGAGCAGGAACATGAGTATTTGTACTAATCACGGAGGGTCATAGTCAACGAAGGACCTGGTGAATATAGATTGCGGCTCACAATGCTTGGAGAGATTCCACGGTGTTCTTTGTGCCAAGAAGAATGAAGGATTGAACTATGTGAAACGCTCTAGAAATCAAGTTGGCAATGAGTAAGAATGTTGACTGCAATGAAACGTACTCGTCAAAGAAAATGTCATCGGTGGCCTCTTGTCGCTCATCTCTATCTTTCAGCTTTTTCGTTTTCCGTTTTCCATGAGTATAGAAGGTCTTGATGACGGCTAAAGATGCATAAGTAGCTGCACAGACAGATAAGGCGGTCCACCGTACTTGGAGTGATATGCACTGCCGCTGAGAATGTAGAGACCGTCATTTATGTTCAAGGAAAAAACCAGAGTGGACGTGAGAGGTATCGCACACGAGACAGTCAATGACGTCAGCCCGAACTTGAATGAGCGGAAATGAGCTTTCAGAGCTTTGGCAGCAACTTTCAATTGCTAAGTGAAACGTGGAGGTCGACGGGGTAGTCTCGACAGCGGCCATGAGATCCTGAATCATGACTGCTGTAGTAGATAAGATATGTCCATGTTGCGTGAAATACGTAGCCAAGAGGACGAAGAAGCATAGAGATCCAGAGCACCTGCAAAACACAATATGCAACTACTTACGACAATGCCATCAACACCCATAAAAGAACGGTCCGAGTCAAGTCCGAGTTGCAATCATTTACTGTCAAAGTGATTTCGGTGGTGTTTGGATGTTGTTGAGCAAAGCCTTTAGAAACAAACAAACGCTTCAAGAACTTCCTTTTTTGTCGACTGGTTCACCAAGTATCACCACTTATTGCCATTCTTTTCGCAAAAGTTTGGCAGTCTAAACGTCTATCATTGGACTGGAAACCAAATGATTACATTCACACCTCTTTCTGGTGCCGCCCGGTCATCTCGAACTGTTCCACTTGCGTACTTGCTACAGGTCGACGATATTCGCATTCTCCTCGATTGTGGATCACCGGACTGGAATCCCGAAAATATTGAAACTCAATCCGAGTCCGGGGATGGGGTAATTTATCCTTGGCAAGAGTACTGTGACATAATGAGAAAGTGAGTGACACCTACAATGCCAGCTGCACGATCTAACATTAACTAGATATGCTCCAGAGATTGACTTGGTTCTGCTGTCTCATGGTGACCTTGCACATTCTGGCTTGTACGCCTACGCCTACTGTCACTGGGACCTCAGAGCCCCATGCTATACAACGCTTCCAGTCCAGGCAATGGCTCGCATTGCAACAATGGAAGATGTGGAAGGAATTCGAGATGAACAAGAAGTCGACATTAAGGAGGAGGAAACTGATGAATCTGCGGCTACTGATGGGGCGGAGAGCTCTGAGCCGCGCTCGCCAAAGGTGAAGAATGAACCAAAGAAGTTTGTCGCTACCGTTCAAGAGGTACACGAAGCATTCGACGCGGTGAACACCCTAAGATATTCCCAGCCTACCCATCTACAAGGTAACGTTTAACCATGAAACAATCATGGGCGGAACGTTGACATCCCCGACTTTCAGGAAAGTGTCAAGGTCTGACCATTACGCCATTTGCAGCGGGGCACACGTTGGGCGGAACTATATGGAAAATAAGATCGCCCTCCGCTGGAACGATCGTCTATGCTGTGAACTTGAATCACATGCGCGAGCGACATATAGATGGTACTGTCCTCTACCGTCCCGCAGCAGGTGGTGTCTTCGAACCACTTGCCCGGCCAGATCTCTTCATCACAGACGCCGACCGCGTGAACGTCGTCACGAGTCGAAGAAAGGACCGCGACGCTGCCTTGATAGGTACGAAAGTTCATCCCGCTCGATTAAGTTCGTGCTGATGTCATTGATGGACAGATGCCATAAGTGCAACGCTGTCGTCCCGTTCCTCTCTTCTACTTCCTTGTGACTCGAGTACTCGTCTTCTGGAGCTACTGGTGTTACTTGATCAGCATTGGAAATACGCCGATTTCCGCTTTCCCATCTGTCTATTGTCGCGTAACGGGCGTGAAATGCTGACCTTCGTCCGGAGTATGATGGAGTGGCTTGGCGGGACAGTGAGCAAAGAAGACGTTGGTGTTGATGGGAGTGGAAGAACGGGAGGAACCAGGAGGAGACGTGGTGATGACGATGCAGATGACGAGGCGCTGGGAGCATTTGCATTGCGCTTCAAGTAAGTAAAATTTGACAGTAGAAGGTGGTGGGTTAAAATCACGCCGTACAGGTTTCTGGAGTTCTTTCCTAGTCCGCAATCCCTTCTGCAAACATATTCATCCAAGGAGCCGAAGCTGATCCTTGCTGTTCCCGCCTCGCTTTCACATGGACCGTCACGACTACTATTCTCTGACTTCGCCGCGGTCCCAGACAATGTGGTTCTTCTGACCAGTCGCGGCGAAGAGGATACATTGGGACGTATCCTTTTTGATAAATGGAATAACTCTCAGAGAGGTGATGATAAATGGGACAAAGGTAAAATTGGTAGCAACGTCATGATGGATGGAGCCATGACTTTGAAGGTGACTTGCACGGTTTATACCTACATGGCACGTTACTTATCTTTCTACATCTAGATGAACTCCAAGGTTCCCCTTCAAGGTGCGGAACTGGAAGCCTTCCTTGCAAAGGAGAAGGCGGCAAAGGATAGGGAAGCTGCTCATCAAGCATCCATGGCTCGTAATCAACGCATATTAGAAGCGGACGAAGACGAGAGCGACGAAGACTCAGACTCAGACTCGGACGAAGAAGACGAAGTCGAACGCGCATTGGACGAAAGCCAAATGGACACCGACGAAATTTCCAATCCTGCAAATGGCTCGCCGCGAAAACGGAAAATTCCCAAAAATGAGGACGACGCTGACTGGGGGCTTGACATTGATGAGGGATTAACGAAACAGCTGCTCTCCTTCGATATTTACCTTAAGGGGAATGTCTCCAAGGCAACATCATTCTTCAAGAGCGCTGGTGGCCAGACCCACCGTTTCCGTATGTTTCCCTACGTTGAAAAGAAACGGAGGGTTGATGAATATGGCGAAACTATTGATGTTGGTATGTGGCTCAGGAAAGGCAAAGTGTTGGAAAATGAAGCAGAAGATGAGGCAACCAGGGAGGCAAGACGAAACCAGGCTGAAGGCGAAACTGAGGTAAAGTTTTTAGGTGGAACGAATGATCGTTTAACTGACGAGCCTAATTCAAGGCCCCTCGTGAACCTCCCTCAAAGTTCGTCACTTCAGAGGTCGAGATACAACTTGCTTGTCGACTTCTCTTTGTCGATATGGAAGGTCTTAACGATGGTCGCGCGGTGAAGATGATCGTACCCCAAGTAAATCCTAGAAAGATGGTCGGTAATTACGTCGATTCGACATTATATATGCTAACGATACTCGGGTAGATCATTGTCCATGCTCAGGCTGCAGCTGCCGATGCTCTCATTGACAGTTGTGCGAACATTCGGTCCATGACGAGAGATATATACGCTCCTTCTGTCGGAGAAACAGTGCAGATAGGACAACACACAAATAGTTTCTCGATATCTTTGAGTGATGAGCTACTGAGCACCATCAAAATGTCAAGGGTAAGTTTATTCCTCAAACTTCCAATCCATACGAATGACCGTTTGGTAGTTCGAAGATAACGAAGTGGGTTATGTGACCGGACGCGTTGCAAGCCATTTCAGCTCCACTATACCCATTTTGGAACCCTCGGGGCCAGCGATACCAACGCCAAATGCAAACATACTACACACCCCACGATTGCTAGGCTCCCGACCACTTCAGATTCTACCGCGGTCGACTATGATAGGGGAGCTCAAGCTGACTGCACTCAAAAGCCGACTAGCCTCAGTTGGTGTTCAGGCCGAACTGGTTGGTGAGGGTGTATTAATTTGCGGCGCTGGGGCGAGGCGGGATCAATCCTCTAGTTCTATACAAGACACAGTTGCCGTACGCAAGACAGGTCCAGGAAGAGTGGAGTTAGAAGGTAACGTTTCTGATATCTATTATGTCGTACGCAAAGAGATCTATAATCTCCACGCCTTGGTAGCAACATGATGTACTCCAAGCTGCTATTTATCTATGTGATGCAACGTTGTATTGAGTGCGCGCAGCGCGATTTACAATCTGAGTATTTGTCGCACATGCTGGAATCCGACTATACTACATAGTTCTAATGATGTTGGCCCTGTTGTATCGTAAGTAGTCATATAAGCTTGTTCACATCCCCTTTCCAGCATCTTCTTTCAAACTTGCGATGCGGTTGAGTACCAAATAGTCACCTTGCCTAATCCCAGGAGCAACGTCTGAGGGTTCCTCCAAAGCGCCCAAACGAGAGTCTGAATCTACTGCAAGGTATGCAACACGCAGACCTTGGAATCGTACACACTCCTTTCCGACAAGCTGCTCCGGCTTGATTTCTGGAGTGTCTGCGTCGCAGTGGGAGCCCGCACCTGGGACCGCCCTGGCTTTGGCTGATCTCGCCCGAGCCTCTTCCAGGGCGTCTGCGATGGACTGTTTTGCAAGCGGCCAGAAGCTGACTTCTACCATAGCGCCCTTGATGACTTCCATGCTGTTAGAGTTAATGTCAGCCTTGAAGTCAGGGACGGCCGCTAGCGGGTTATCACTCTTGAATAGAGGGTGAAATATTCTTGTTTCGTCGATGCGAACAGGGCTTCCAGAAGATACATGTTCTGCGACCCACTGGATATATGCCTTGGGTTTCGGAGGAGTACCGGAATCTTCGAGACGACAGAACACCTCCGTCACCTCACCAGTGGCTGAATCACTCTTGTACGATGTACATGTGATCGGGTAAGGCGCTTGGAATAGACCGACACTCTTTCCAGGAGCAAGGCGGAAGTAATCCTTTGAGTCTTCCAGCCTGAAGTCGTCTGCATCGATGTAAATCGTGCGGGTGAATGGGATCTGTGAAGATCCGAGCTGGGGATTCTTGGGATGGAATGGTTTGTCCACCATTACGAGGTAGTCGTCGGGAACGTTCTCAATAATGACTTTGAGAGGACGCATGACCATGAAAAGACGCGGTGCACTGCCTTCCAGATATTGCCTCACAGTTTGTTCAAAGCGCGCAATTTGGATGTTTGAGGCAGCCGTTGAGACACCCAACGTGCTGACAAATGACAAAATCGCACCCGGAGGTACACCTCGCCTTCTGAGAGCAATGAGGGTGTAGAGACGAGGATCGTCCCATCCGCTAACGTAGCCTTCATCTACCAGCTGGAGAATCTTTCTCTTCGAGTTGATCGTCCCTTGAAGATTAAGACGACCAAATTCTGATTGCCTTGGTTTGTACACGTCCAGGGCGTCACAAAGCCACTCATATGACTGGCGTGAAGCAATGAATTCCGTGGTGCAGAGAGAATGGCTAAAATGTGCAGGTCAATCAATAGCAAATGAGAGAATGGCGACATTGTACTCACGAGATGTTCTCGATACTATCCACGAGGCAGTGTGTGTAATCGTATGTGGGGTATATCTTCCATTTGTCCAGGGTGCGATGGTGGCTTGCATCCAAAACACGGTACGCCGTGAGATCCCACATCTGAGGGTTGCCATCCGTCAGATCCATCTTCATCCGGAGATTGGCTTCCTTGGGTCGATAATAACCATCTGCCATCTTTTTGAACTCATCCAGCGATTCTTGAATCGGCCGTGATCTATGCAGGCAAGCTTTAGGAGCTGATATCTTTTCGCCCCTGTCAGCTTTGATTTGCTCCTCTATAGAGCAGTTCATATTCAATGGATAGTCGCCCTAAGCGGAAAATTGATACACTCACGAGTACAATGACAGACATAAGCTTTATCGCGCTTTATGAGCTCGATAGCAAGATCGTATAACTGATCAAAGTAATCGCTGGAGTAGGTTATCTTCCAGGGTTCAAAGCCCAGCCATCGGACAACCTCGATAATGCTCTCGAAATATCTGGCCTCTTCTTTTTCCGGGTTGGTATCATCGAAGCGTAAATAACACTTTCCTCCATGGTGCGCAGCATAACCGAAGTTCACGAAGATAGCCTTGGAATGACCAATGTGCAAATAGCCATTTGGCTCGGGTGGGAAACGTGTCCAGACTTGGCCATCGGTCGCGCGCAGGTGCTGCTCACGAAGTTCGGCTCTAGTTTGAGGGTTCTCTCCCGGCTTGTGCAAAGCACCCAAGAATCCCTCTTCGAAAACGGGCTTTCTATTGGATGAACTAGAGCCGGTATCAGTCTCTGATGCAGCTGCCGTTGGCTGCGCAGCCTTCTCTTTCCTAGGATCCTGCACCTGGAATCAGGGGCAGTAAACGGGGATGGCAACGGGTGTGGTATACCTTAGCTTTTGGCTTCGCAGTCTCCTTCGCACCAAAGATTTCAGTAAAAGACTTCTCGACAGCGTTCTTAACTTCAAGGGGGTTCGCCCATCGAAGAGCTGGGCTGGCCTTGACTCCGCTAATGACGGAACCAAGGTTAGGCCAGCCAGTGACGGCATTCTCGCGGATGTAACTCGTAACTGCGTCATGGAGCTCTTCAGAAGTGATACTGAAGCCTGTGACATTCAGTCGGCACCGCAATCGTACATCATGATAACTGTATCTCACCGACACCACACTCTGTATCGAATTCAAGCTCGTTAATGGGCGCTTTAGATATCTCGAGGTACTTGACAGCAGCTGCAAATAGTAAATTGGTCACTCGTAAACGAACGTCGCATAACAGGACTCACCGTTGACCTGATCAACGGATTTGAGCTTGCCCTGCAAAATTGTCTTGACGGCAAAATCTTGTTCGCTAGGTTCTACAGATTCCGTCTTAGCTAGCTGACCAGCAAGTGCGGTGATGAGCGTGGCCTGCTTTTCATCAAGGCGAGTTTCGGTAAGATCGTATGAAACGATCAGATTGCAAAGGATATTGGCGCTTTTGGCGTTCTTTGCCGCTTCTGCCGCTTTGGCTTGGGAGAGACCTATAGACTTGAAGAGGGGGATGAAAGTGTCTGATGCCGCAGGATTGGACTTGGGAGGAGCCATTAGGAGTAGACGATTGTCCTTGGACTAGATGAGGTTCGACACAGGTCCTGCCGCCGTATGTGAGTGCGATTGCGGGATTGATGTGCAGGTGTAGTTGATGTAGTGCTGGAGGTTTGTGGACGAAGACTGTCTCGGATATGACTCGTAACAGGATCGAAAAAGGTTCTACTTTAACCAAGTTAGCATCACAGATCTGAGTCAGGTTAAATTAGGTACTAGTCAATCTGATTATCTATGGGCGCTTAACGTATCTGAATCAGTGGACTATAAGCTCCCCGACCTCGCCCACAAGCTGTCGCTGTGGTGAACCGTCTGGCTTTTTCCCAACTATACGGATTTCCATCTTCCTAGTCGCCACTTGGTCCACAAAAGTGTCTACGTTACCATCTATAAATGCCTCTGATAATTCTACAATCCTGTCCATTACTATGCGCGCAGGTCTCCGAGAAACAAGCGGAAGGAGAGGAAAGTCCGAGAATGATTCGTGTTGCGAGCGTACTACGGCAACAAGTTCGATAAACCCCTGCATGGTCGATGTATATCGAATGCGAATAAACTCACAGATAGTCAGCACTCTTCGTTTCTCGGGCTCCCAGGCCTGCACCACGCCGATCAGCCGCGCAAAATGATCCTTCCACAGGCTAAATTTCTCAGAGTTTATGACAAGCAACTGAGGCAAAGCATCGCCTGGCTCCTGAGGAGGTGGGCATGGACCAGGGAAAGGGATCGGTTCTAGCCAAGGATCCAGGATCAAGGCTTTGTGGATAGGAATGGGTGCAGAGACGTCAGCAGGAGGATCCGTAGAAAGGATTGTAAACTGCACAGTTGGCATGAGTCACTGCACATTTTGTAGATATGCCTTACTTGCAACAGTAGCACCACCAAAAGAATGTCCAGCAAGGAGGACGTCTTTTTCGCACTCGACTGCCTTGGTATCGCCGTCGCTTGACCACGAAGACCAGTCGATGAATTTCTTGTCTATGGACTGTAAGCCATGGTTTGAACCTTGGTATCCATCTTGAACTAATTGTTTAAAGCTGCTAAATGCAAGGTATATCTCATGTCGCCTAAAAGCCAGCTGTTGTTGTCGAAAATTTAACATCGTTTTTTCGTCATCTGAAATCCAACTTGGGGGAAATCACTCAGTTCTAATCCTCTCAACGAAAAATGAAAATGAAAGTGCTGACATCAAGTCCTTTTCTCTGACGTAGAGTCTGGGTTCGGTGGTCAATGAAATGAATGCGTGACCCGAGCCGTCGCGGTGCTGGATGGCTAGAACCACTCGTCCCGAGGATGCAAGACGAGTGCACACTTGACTGCAGGACAGTAATTATTTAAATTCGTGCTGCAGAAAATAGAGAAATACCTGTAAGCCGTCCGGCTACCGCCCAGACCGTGCGAGAATATTACAAGAGGCCAACTTGAAGGAGGAGTTTCAGATCTAGCTTGAGTATGCTCTGGAGACACAGTGGGGCGCTGCCTCAAAAGAGGTGCATTAGGATAAACTGGGATCTAACAGCGCAGCCTGGGTTAGTCATGTATTCAGTTCCGTGGCTAACATCCGCACTTTCAACAGGCGACCGTAGAGATACACGATAGGCCATAAGAGCCAGGTGGAAATTCCTGGTAAAAGCGCTTAATCAAATACTACTATACAAGACAAGCCACAAAACCTGCCTGAATAATGAGCATACCCATGAAGAGATGCCCGTAGCGGACTAGAACCGTGAGCTTGAATTGCTGGCAGCGTGCTAACTCCAATACTGACCGGAGAAGCCAGTCCAGGCCTTTCTTCATATTGCTGCCCTCAACTTGCGCAGGATAATAGGCGGTGAATACAACCTCATCGAGTTGTAAAGCAGGTTTCACTGAAGGTCCGCTGTCACTGTGACCATGTCTGTGTATCTTCGCAGTGCCCAGCACTTTCGTGGATACGGGAAGCTTGAATGTAGTCGCTCCTACCGGAAAACGTCCATGAAATTCCGGCAGAGAAAGCATGAGAGAGGCCACGAGCGCTCAGTGGTATATGTCACGGTAATAGTCATGACTCATCATCGACTTCAAGTTCGGAGAGCTATCACTGAAGTGAAATTACGTTTCCCATTATGGTAACAAAGTTCTGGGAACCCCTTACGTTACCGTACCTCAGGATTTTGGTTTTGATCCATCGACTGAGGATTTCAGCCACTCAATCAGCTTTATGTCGACCCAGCCTCTGCTTCAGCGCACAGCTTCAAAGCGCATCGCACTTCCAGTGCGCGTAGAGCCCAAGGTCTCGTTCGCCAACGAGCGTACCTTCTTATCATGGCTCCACTTCACAGTTGTCCTCGGTGGTCTTGCGGTAGGGCTGCTGAACTTCGGCGACAGGGTGCGTTAGCTAACTGCTTCTGGTTCCAGAGCACCTTTTAACCCGTTTTTCCTGCACAGGTTGGGAGGATTAGTGCAGCAATGTTCTCTGTTGTCGGTGAGCACACATGTTGTACCATACGCTTCGGCTGCATGGTTTTCATTGACTGGCTGTAGCCATGGCTGTCATGATATATGCGCTGTATACATATCATTGGAGGGCTGCTTCTATCCGCAAGGGAGGGCGAGGACCTTACGACGACCGACTTGGACCTGTAAGTTGCTTGCAAACGTTTGTATCGTCTAGCTAAACAATTCAAAACCAGACCATTCTATGCTCCGCACTCCTCAGTCAGTCTAGTTTTAATTCCACAATTTTGATGTGGCCTGATTCCCCCACAGTTGCTATCATCGTCAATTTCGTGTTGGTGTTCACACAGACACAAACATAAACTTTGGTGCTGCTGATGGCGCTCGAACTATTGAATGAGATTCAGAGGATTTATATCAAATTTATTCTTGTATAGCCTCTGCAAGCAAACATGAATTGGTTTTTATCATGGATCGGGATAGCATGCACACAATCAGCCACGCTTTTGTCTCTTACCAACTCGCGCGGATGCTGAAGTACCGATGGAAGACACGGACATCGATCGGCGAGACTGATTCTGAGATTCAGATAGGCATCGACAATATTTGAGAATAGCAACGAACCTGCTTGCGCCCTCGGCCGCTTCGTGTGCTCAGTATACTTTGTGCTCTACCATCGACCTCACCCTCTGCGTCAGCATCAGCATCAGCATCAGCATCAGCATCGGCATCGGCATCTGCTTCCGCTCCCGCGCCTCCGTCAACTTCCATTGGTGTTCCTTCCTTGCCATCTTCCTCTGCGCCTTCACTTGCCCTTCCGAGTCTTACTCTCAACACTCGAATATCTTGTTCTACACGATCTACGACCTTCTTCGTGTCAATCAAGGCAGTGGTCGCTTCGATGAGCGACTCCAGGCGTGCACAATTTTCACGGGTAGGCATGACCAAGCGTGTGTGATTGATGCCCAGCTCAGTAAGAGCCTGTGTGACCTTGGGCAAAAGCGCTGCCTTCGGCGCGGGAAGCTTGAACGAGCGAAGGTGCACTGGAGCATGAGTGATTTTCGTTGTCGATGACGCGGGAGGTTCAATCCTAATAATGCAATTTTGCGCATCTAAAGCAGGAGATTCAACTTTGCGCTTGGTATCAATGTATCAAAACTTGACGTACCATAAGCTGCTGACTTTGCTGACTGAGCTCTCTTTGGCGGCGGAGGGCCTAGAGAAATGATATTGGACGGTGTGGAAGGTATTTCAATTTCATTCGCATTCTTCTTTCTCTTTTTGAATCCTTCCGCAGATAGAGCAGAAAGCCCGTCTTCTTCAGCAACTATGTCAGGTAGTCCGGAGTCAATGCCAAGCAATGTGCGAAGAAGTTCATCGCGCTCTTTCTTAAACTTGCGCTCGTTTTGCTCCAACCGTTTCAGCTCGATGAACAGGGCTTCTTCCTCGGCGATTTCCTCGGGTGTACGGTCCTCGAGGCTGGCGATGTAGTTTTTCCGCATTCGCTCGCGGTCTGAAATGCGGTAAAGTACTATTAGCCTCACCACAGAATCATAGGAATTACGGACCTTTGTCAAACTGATAACTATTCAGAAGCTGAGCTTTACTCGCCTCATCGCCTGCCCAAGGTCTATTCCGAATGAGTTTTCGGCAAACACTGTAGTATCTGTCCTTGAGATCCTGCTGCAAGTCAGCGCCGTGCAACTGCAAAAGCTGTGGTGCTTTACTTCAAGAGAGCGTGTGGGGCTGTCCGGTGGGGGTTCATAGCGGTCGTGCACCACATACCACCGTGTATCGTACTCTCGCACAACGTTAAATAGAATATCAGTTTCGTCCTTCGTCCAATCCTTATCTACAAAGAAGGTAAGTGGTGCAGGCATATCAAGAAATGAACTTGCCTTCAAGCAAACGCGTGTATTCCTCTTGTGAGTAGGTATATGATTGGGATTGCACGTTATATTTAGTAAAGGGGTATTCTGTGTGTTCAAGTTTCAGTATCTCTGTAGCATTGATCCGATGGTACACACCTGCATCTGGATCATCAGTTGTTTTGACCCAATGTCCCAGCTGCAGTGAATCGGTGCGTCCAGCATTCCTAAATGGTCTCCATTCCCTACATGCGCCATGTTAATGAGCATACATACCGGAGCATAACAGGAGACTGACCACTTCACTTTTCCACCGGACCCAAAATTTGGCTTCTGCTTCAGCCGTGGTTTAGCCAAATGAGCTACCAGAGAAGGTGCGGAGGGTCCAATAAGTGCATAGAGCTCTCGAGAAATGCCCTCAGGTTTCTTCGTAACCTGCCCTTGAGATTTTCGGGGAGCTGGTGTGGTAGATTGAACCGGTGTTGAAGAGCTCGGTAAAGATAAGGCGCTACGTATGTCGGACGCTGAGACTGCCATGATTTCGCAACAGTTTGTAGACTTGACGGTCTTACTACAAAGATGTTGTTTCCATAAAAGGAAAGCAAGTCAATTTCTTACGGCCAGCCCAGCGGTAGCATGAGCGCTAATATTAATTGTGGCTACGCGCTCATGTATGAAACTCAGGATTTAGACATGGTGCGGGTCATAGACAGAGTGAGTTGCTACTAAATGAGCTGGAGGAACCTCCAGCAACACGAACTGCCCTTGGGTTGTTCAAGGTATACAACTAATAATTTGACGCAGCAAAAAAAACCAAAGACACAAAGGAAGGAGAGCAATCTGTTACCTTCTAGAATTGTACTAGGAAACATACAAACCACCACAGAATCGACGCCCAATGGAAGGCGAGCAACAATCACCTGCCAGCCATCATTCTCAGTCTGTCAGGATGCATACCACCTGGTCCCGAATTGGGATCATTTTGGTTTTGTGGGGGTGGGCTACCGCCTGGTGGGCCAAAATTACCATGTGGAGGGAAGGGTGGCATACTGCCGCCGGGACCGCCACCGTTAGAGCCGTTTGGAGGGAATGGGGGAGGCCCTAGTTATTTTCTTCAACTCTAACTTTTGATGACGTGAAGAAGACAACTTACCGCCTGGGAAACCGCCAGGAGGACCCATTGCTGCGGGAGGTGGCATACCATCACTGGGAGGGAAAGGTGGTATGGCACCAGGCGGTCCCATCATACCTGGGGGTGGGAAGGGTCCTGGAGGGAAAGGCGGACGAGCTGCAAAGAAATTCAGTTTCAGGGTAGGGCAATTGGATCAGATACTCACGCGGAAATGCTCCCGGAGGACCACCAAAGCCCATGGGAGGGCCTGGAAACTGTGGTGGGGGTGCGCCTAGGTGGTGGGGGCCAAACCCGAACCCTCCTGGAGGAGGGCCGCCTCCGCTCTCGTACGCTGCAGTGATTTGATCGATGATGCTCTGTGCTTTGTCATGGCCGAGCGCTGAAATTATGTCTCAATAATTGGTCAGTGTGCGAATGCGATAATCACTCACATGCATAATAATCTCGGACGTTTGCTAGGTGATTTCTTCCACTGTTATGAGCTTTGCGCACTGCGTAATGCCTCAGAACGGAAATCTAGTTATTAGCAATAAATTAACTCACCTGAAGCAGAGTCGTGAGTGAGAAAAACGTCACAGTAGTCACAATAGTGTTTCTACAATGTGATTAGTAGTTATTGCACGAGATGTAATGGTACGACGTACCGGCATTCCTAGTACTGGTGTTGGCGAAAGAAGGAGGTAGGCTGTCTGAGTTCGAAAGACAACTTGCTGCTTACCTAATCTCACCTGCACTTCAATGGATCCTTCATCGTCGGGCATCCAGGAGCCTTTCGACCTCATCAGATTATCCCTCAGCGAACGAGTGTTCGTCAAGTTACGGGGGGATCGTGAGCTGACTGGCGTACTTCATGTGCGTCGACTCGGTATATTTCATCAGCTCGCGTGTACTGAGTTATTTTGGGTTACAGGCTTACGATGGTCATATGAACCTTATTCTGAGTGATGTTGAAGAAACTATCATGATTGTGGACCCCATCGAAGGAGGTATGGAAGGGCAAGGAGCCGTCAAAGTAAGCTGCATGTCCGACACTGAGCAACGAGGCATTAGTTATGATGTTGTAGGTGGCCAAGAGAAAAATGGAGATGCTGTTCGTTCGGGGAGATGGCGTTATACTGGTATGCAGATTTTATAGACAACTCATGACTGGTAACTGACTAGACAGCAGGTGTCACCACCATCGCGGACTTGAATCTCCCAGGACGTGCCAGTGCAGGCATCATATAGATCAGTACTTCTTCTGCCAGTATATTTTTCGGCAGCAATTCTTTTGCATGTATCTCCAAAACGTCGCACGCATGTCCTTGTAATCATTGGATGGTAAGAAGTAAAAATGCATTTAATACATAGGTCTGACCGGAGAGCGAGTAATACATGAAGCGATTCATTCCAAGACACAACACTCCTACACTTAGGTTGCAGCTATTACAAGTCCAGAAGGGTTGATTTCATCGACATCAGTTGACACTCCTTGAGAGGTCAAGGTAGTATCTGAGTTAAGGTGCATGGTAACCGGAGGTGAAGGTCCAAGCTGGTCTGCTGCAGGATCCTGATCCGAATCTGGGGCTACTGCACCAGAAGGCCAAGTATCAGGATCTCTGAGCCAACCAGCATGGATGACTTTAATCTTGAACACGCGAGAGAGAAGTAAGATGGTAACAGAGAATTTTGAGATGATGCGGAACTTACTACGAGAGTTAGGGGAAGGCTGCGTTTCAAACGACCACCATTTACAAGACCCTTCCAGACTTTCTCAATTCCATCCTTCCAAGCTTGTTCATTATTGACGGCACCTGGCTCATTAAGAAGCTGCTCTAATCTCTGACGAGATGAGGATGGAGGAGAGCGGCGATGAACCTTTGTGGGAGTGAGCCATAGAGCCCGACGAGCGGCATAATGAGCTGGACCAGAAGGAGGAAATTCAGGGTTGGATATTAAGGATGAACTGGTTGATCTGTTTGGGGATGACAGTGGAGTATCCTTTGGGCGAGTGCGGGCATCACGAGAATTGAATTTTCCTGCAATTTTGAAAAAACGGGAATGGGCAGGAACTGGGGGAGCTGGACGTTCTAGGTTGGTGGTATTGGAGACAAATTTGTCTAGCTTGTTGGGTATCATGAAAGAGCGACGATTCGGCTAGGCCTACTAGGCACGCAGCTTCAGCTTAAAGGACTTAACGCGTTCAAGTAAGTGCTAAAATTAGTCATAATACAAATGTAGAAATTAATTCCCATGCAGCTTGTCAGCAAAGGCTACCGGGCTCGGACTGCCTGAGACTTGCCTCCTCGATACAAGCCCAGGTATGCCATCCGCTAGGACTTCAAGGGTCTTTTACCGCTTGAATTCACCCTCACAGTCGACTACCTCTCTTTCTGAGAATGAAGATGACGATATAAACAAGTCTTTGTTTTTTGGTGGTCCAGTTTCCTCTGTTGTATCACCCGCTCAATGGGCTTCTCGCCTACATCACTCTGCAGATGGAGCAATCCATTCATCACACTCTCCAATGTCCCAAGTTCCACCAGAGGTTCTCATCCATATCCTCAAACACCTACACACTCCTAGGGATCTCTATCATTCATTATTAGTCTCGCGCTCATGGTGCGAATGCTCCGTCGAGCTTCTGTGGCACCGCCCTTCCTTCACAAGACTTTCTACCCTCGTAAAAATGATGAGGGTACTCAGTCGAGGCGACCAGACTTTTACTTACAGTCGATTCATTCGCCGTCTCAACTTCCTCTTCCTTGGTGCCGACCTTACCGACGCCTTGTTCTGCCGCTTAGCGCAGTGCGACCACCTGGAGCGCTTGACCCTCGTAAATTGTAACTCTATTTCCGAAGATGCCCTTCTTCGTGTACTACCTTGCCTCCCAAACCTGGTGGCTATTGATCTCACGGGAGTCATTGAAACTTCTGATCAAATCATCATTGGCCTGGCATCAGCCGCCAGGCGCCTACAAGGCATCAATCTCGCAGGATGCAGACAGGTCACCGACGCTGGCGTGTATGCTCTATCCTCCAGCTGTCCCCTTCTCCGTCGCGTCAAACTCAGTGGTGTTGATCAGGTCACGGACGGTCCTGTTTCAGCTCTTGCCAAGTCTTGCCCCCTCCTTCTGGAGATTGACTTGAACAACTGTAAACGCATTACAGATATCTCTGTCCGCGACATATGGACATACTCTACGCATATGCGTGAAATGAGGTTGTCCCAGTGCGTCGAGCTCACCGATGCCGCCTTCCCGGCGCCAGTCAAGCCTCAGGTGACCCCACGAAATAACCCTTTCCCAACCGCCCCCCACAGCCAAGACGAAGGGCTTCCACCTTTAGTGATCCCAAGGCCCTTGGACCATCTTCGTATGCTCGATCTTACGGGCTGCGCGCTTATCACGGATGATGCTGTGGATGGGATTATTTCCCATGCCTCGAAAATTCGGAACCTTGTTCTCTCGAAATGCATCCAATTGACGGATAGGACTGTAGAGAATATTTGTGTTCTCGGCAAGCATTTGCACTATTTGCATCTCGGGCATGCAGCCAATATCACGGACCGCTCGATTAAGACGCTTGCACGGTGCTGCACCCGCTTGCGTTATGTTGACTTTGCAAGTGCGTCCTCTTCTCTTTTGCCGTCGAACAACATTTAATTTTATATAACAGATTGCGTTCTTCTCACTGACATGTCCGTCTTCGAGCTCTCCAGCTTACCGAAGCTGAGAAGAATTGGCCTTGTGCGCGTCAGCAACCTGACAGACGAGGCCATATACGCTCTCGCTGAGCGACACAGCACTCTAGAACGCATCCATCTTTCCTACTGTGATCAAATATCAGTCATGGCTGTCCACTTCCTACTGCAAAAGCTCCACAAGCTCACTCATCTGAGCCTGACGGGTATCCCTTCTTTCAGAAAACCCGAATTGCAGCAGTTCTGTCGTCAACCTCCACAGGTCAGTGATATAGATACTTGTATCTAATCAGGTGTTGATACTCCTTCAGGAGTTCAACATGAGCCAAAGGATGGCTTTTTGTGTCTACTCGGGCAGTGGTGTTGCTAAACTGAGAAGCTTCTTGACGGACTTATTCAATACGATCACGGAAGATATGAACGCTGATGATGATGAAACGGAGTACGACGACGACTTTGACGAAGGATTCGTTGAAGGTGCCATGGATGCTGATATGGAGGGTGGAATGGATGGTGATGTTGACGAAGACTTTATGCACGATGGAAGATATAACTTCCACCATACGCCTCAGCCAGCTTCATCCACCCTCCGCATGCATCATCACCCAGAAATCATCACTCCTATCTCGCAGCACCCCGAGCTTACGATGCAGCGTGATATGACCTTGCGACCAAGTCATGTCTCCATCGCCTCATCTCCAGCCGTGTTCTCTGCCAATAGTCAACCGCCACCTGCGCCATATGCTCTTAATCCACAACCCGTAGCAGGGCCGTCCAATCCCGTTATAAGACGTCCTCGCTTTGGTTACCAGCCCGTCATTGAGACTTCCACTTCCCCCCCTCAGAGCGACGTCGCTTCTAATCGCAGTACTGGCACACAATCGAACGGAGCGGGTTTTTTCCGCACATATCAAGAACCATCTTCATCATCTGGTAGAAGTAACGGCGCTCTAACGCCCGATTACAACTTTGCGGAGTTAGGTCATGGCCGGGGCGCAGAGCATGATAATATCGACCACATCGGTCCACCTCATCAATTGGCAAGACACGGTTTTACCTCAACGGCATCATTCAATGCCGCTGCTGGTCCTTCGGCTCAGGGCATCACCCAAGTGATGCACTCTGCGAATTTTGATTTTCGCCGCGGGCAGAATCCCGAACGTCATGCTTTGATGATGGAACAAGTAAAGATGACTAACAACTACTACCTTACCCCTTCTACCGGATCTTCTGACCGCCTCGTACCATGGCCACCCATGCGCACTGAGCCCTTGTACGACGTTCCGTCGCATAACGGTCAGGAGTTACAAGAATCCGGTCAGGCTACTCTCAGCCCTCCGACAGATCCCCGTGACACTGAAGGAAGAGGCAGGAGTGTCAGGAGAAGTCTTCGTAACACCTTTCGCGCTTCTGAGCATTTTTTCTTCGGCCGTGGGTCGACTTCGAATGGGCAGGTCCCCGAGTCAAGTGTCTCAAACCCCTGGACCCCAGGAAATGTAAATAGCACAGGCGATGCAGCTGGACATGGTGGTCAGCCTCGCTAAATGAGCGCTGAATAGCCCAACGTCCCCGTCCGCAGTAAGTAGACCCACAAGTTCATAGCAAGCATTACACGTGTTCTTTCTCCCAAACGCATTGTGCAACCTTTTTTGTTGTAATCCCAAAACCCGGAATATTTATAACCATTACGCCAGTTACCGCTGTTGTTGTTCTTTTGCCTGTATCGTTTATCACTGTCGTGTAGGTTTTATGGTACTTAAAGTGATTATGTGGAGGCAATCAGAGTTGTTGTTCTTGGGTAGAAGTGCGGGTTGGTGCCGGTAGTTAGCTCTCACGATCTCAACTAAGTAACACTACTGGCACTCGCACGAGCAGGTTGTTGAGACCTGCTCTACCCTGCTACGTTGTCGGGAAGCTGAGCCAAGTATCTTTCGAAGTTCCAACATGAATATCCGCGCCGTTAGGGTACGTTTGCAACCTCCCAATACGCGCGAGTTGCTCATTTTCAGCAGGTCGAAGATCTCGCAGGCATGCAAGACTGCAACCTGCACAACCTGCCCGAGAACTATACGATGAAATACTGTTCGCGTCTTTCCCCTCATGTCTTCAGGCCACTGAGATTAATAGAATTTGTGACCAGATCTATATCACGCGTTATCCTGGCCTTCGCTTTCGTATGTGGCCGAGGACCACAATGGACGGATTGTGGGTTACATTCTAGCAAAAATGTGCGTCGAATCTTTCTGCAGCTGATCTAATTCTAATTGAATCGCAGGGAGGAAGTTGATGAGCAAGATGGGCAACCTGCAACTAACCATGTTCCTCATGGACATGTCACCTCAATATCTGTTATGAGATCATATCGTCGACTTGGGCTAGCCAAAAAATTGATGCTTCAATCGCGTAATTTTTTTTGTCCGGGCTAGAACAACTGTTGACGTATTCTTTAATTGCAGAGGAGGCGATGAGCAGCATCTACCGTGCAGCATTCGTGTCTCTCCACGTCCGCAAGTCGAATCGTGCGGCACTAGGCCTGTATCGCGACACGCTTGGATTTGCTGTCAAGAATATCGAGGAAAAGTACTGTAAGTGCCTAGATCGCTTTGTCATATGGCCATTAGATCGCGCCTTTTTTAGATGCTGATGGAGAAGATGCATATGCGATGCAGCTCACGTTTGAGCACTAATGTGAAGGAGAATGTGGGGCAGACTAATAGTTTACAGCTATATATTTGACACTTAACGAATAACCGTCACTCTTGCTGGCTACGGTTTTGCATGCTCCCCACGTGATCAGGCAACGTATCTTCCATTGCAGCAGCAGCTTCAACATCCTTCCGAGCCTCGGTATCGTCACTCTCAGTAATACCTCTAGCTGACATGACAGCTTCACGAATGATCTTGGCCGTATCGAGCCCTAACTGGTAGTAGCCATCGTTAGATCTTGGATTGAACATATTGGTGTGCGCTTGAATTTCATCCGCAGCCTGATGATTTCTTGCGGGAAGGAAATGCACAGCTATAGGAGATGTTCGCTGAGGAAGGATGGCGAACGTCCTTGGTGACGAGAATGAAGGTGGAGCTGGTGGAAGCAAGGTGTAAAATCTGGAGCGAACCGAAAGTCAAGGCACCCAATGATTCTCAGTGTGGCGGACGTACGAGCGGAATGTGACCCCAAGGTGTACCTGTACATCATTTAAATCTCGCATACGTTTTCGCAATGCTTCCTCATCCCAGAGATTGCGAACGTAATTCATGTGATCAGTTGCCCAGCTATATCCAGAACCAATGTCGTCTCGGCGGTAGTATGCTGTTCCAGCAGCTGCACCAGCCACTAGCGCTCCACCAACAGCATACGCTGCAGGAGCCCACTTTGCCCAACCACTTTCCGCAGTGGGTGCTGCTGTTATTGCAAGAGGGGGTTGCCCAGAGACGGTTGATGATGCACCTTTCCTGCTAAACAATGAAAACACATCTGAAACAACAGTGCGTGCTGCACCGGCGTATTCCACAGCCTTGGTCGCACTATTCTTGAATACTGCGGGATGAAGACCAAGGTACTTCAAAAGAATAGCGTCAGTGGGAGAACACCAGATATCAGTTAACCAGCTCACAGGAGTGTCGAAGGCAATGCAAGCGATGATGTTCGGCCACAGGGGAGCGTTTTTGTCAGGTCTGGAGTTCACAAATGCAAGTAAAGCGTCAGCAGCAAGCAGCCCTCCCATGCTGAATGACTTGAATCAATCGGATTGCGGTTATAATAGTTGAATTCCTGCTCACCTATGGCCACATAGTACAATTTTCGTTTTCCCGGCTCCTCCCCCTTGGCCGTTCGCGACCTCTCTTTGTACGGTCAGAGTAGTTAGCCAGTCGGCGAAGTGTTCTACTGCGGCGTTCTGAAGGGAAGTCTCCATCTGCGTACAAAGTTGAGGTGATCATCGCGCACCAATTGTCCTTTCGTCTACATGGTTCCTAATTAGCGGCCTCAACGGCAGGGTGAGGAGAATGCCCTGACCTCATATGCAGGAAACAGTATACATTCCACCTTAAGGTTCTCTATGATTTCTGTCAAGACGTGCTCTAGCCTCGAGGGGAAGTTCTCGAATGTCGTATCAGTTCCCTTAAATCTACGTGTTGTTAATTGGGAAGCTATCTGCCTTGCGTTGTTTACACTAACCCATGAATGAAGACAATGAGAAGGAGGTCAGGAGGAAGTCGTTTGATTACTGCCAGACTATCTGAGCTCTTGCCTTCTGAGGGCGAATCTCCTGAGCTCATGCTTGCGAAGGATTGAGTGTGTATCAAATGAATACTATAAGTAGTGGGAGAGTCACGGTCACTCAATCCATAAACTCGCTGCGCCGCTGCCGTAAAGGTAAAGTTAGTGCCATATACCCCAACACCGAGCGAGGTTTTACTACGGAGGAAGAAACCAGTATTATGTGACAGAGGGGGTGGAATGAGTCCTCGATCCTGATAAATTTCCACCATTTTGTATATTTTCTTTTCCGTGATTCTGTTCCACATCAGTACTGTCAGAACTGCGTCGACTCTGCGACTGCGTCTTCAACTACTCCTTCAGAGCCACTCCGAAATGCCCCTTCACCAAACATTTCCTGATAGAAGAGTCCAGTGAGGGTATTCTCAGAAAGATCTAATTTGAATAAAATTTGCTGTGACAACCCTTCGTGAAGTATTTGTTGAGAGTGTGAAGGTGTTGCTTTCGGACACGCAGTCGAGTCGCTCTATGACGAGGGTGTCAAAAACATGTCCCATTCGGTACGAGCAGGCGATGTAGGTTAAAAGCGACTGGAAGTGATAGCTAAAGGAGAAGACCTTTAAAAGGTATCTCCGGAGTGGAAATGCCTCGCTGTCACTTCGCTCCACTAGGTTGTACGTCAGATTCAGTGGGCACAGCAAGCCTGAGGTCATAACAACCTACTTATCTCTATCTCCCATGAGGTGATTCTTGACGTAGTGCCTTCATACTCTAGCATCCTCCGCATCTGCAGTGCCGATACGGTAACCCAGTCTCCAAGCTGCTTGATAATGGGAACAACCTTCTCGTCCTGGCACTTCGACTTGGCCCATTTGAAACAAGCCACAAGGGTGGCTACAGTTTCCTCGAACTTCTGATAGTCACTAGCCTCCTCACTAGTCCACGAGTCTCGCTTTTCATCTGCAAATTTCTTCATGCAAGGAATGCCTTCAGCTTCAAACCGAGCCTGTCTCTTCATGACACGCTGCCTGAACTTCCGCCAGGAAAATGCGTAGATGCTTTGCGGAAGGTCGTCCTCCAGACGGCGTGTGTCGCCCGCTTTTTAGAGTGTGGAAGTGTCTAACTTCTCGGTCCCTGATTTTTAAAGGTTCGGTAAGGGAAGAATCCGATGCATTTCGTAGGCTTGCGGATGGAATGTGAGATGAGGTGATGTTGTCTTTGTCAATGTACCCTAGCATAGTCATGATGATTATGATGGATGTCCCATGTTTATAATTGCACTCCGTGATGGAATAAGGTTGCTCAAGAGTACTTGTGTTGTGTGCCTGACACGGCGATCAGCGTCGAGACCGGAACAAAGACGAAGAGCGTTTAGGACTCACCACTCGTGTTGTAATCGCCACCTTACGTTTGCATAACCGTCCTCGCAGCTGCCTGGAACAGCATTATATTTCTAGTATACGAACGCAGATACAGTACTGTGTCGTACTGTATAAAATGAGACTGCAGCGGCACAGCACTTCGTGGTGGACACAATTTTGAGCTATCATTATCTGTGTTTAAGGGCTTAGATTGTAAAATTGGGTATACAAAGGTGATACACTTGCAACAAGTCCAAACCAAGGTGAGCATAGATGATGATCTAGTTGGAGGATAATCACAAAACCAAGTGATGCACCTCAGCTTTGTGAAAGCTCGGATGACTGGCTTTGGTATGGTGCTTGCGTCTGAAGTACTAGGGAATGGGATTGTGCAGAATTTTGCGAAAGGCTAGAATTAGAAGTCACTTGCGACGATTGGCAATGGGATGGCCCAAATGCTGATTTTGGTGCAGTGCCTTTGGGCAATGGCGAAATATGGAGCGTGCCAGAATGGAAGTGTCTCCCTCTGTCATTTTGGATCACAACGGGAGAGCTGCGATATTCTATGCGCTCAACGTCCTCCCTCTCGGCCGGCGGAGAGAGCTGCCGTGGCCGGCTAGCAGGAGTTTGTTCAGGTTCAGATTCAGGCCACTGGAGATCAGCGTCAGCTATGTCCACAGCCATACCAGCAACGATGGTGGCTGGATCCTCGGAGGTAGACAATGCTGCACCTTCTGCGGCACCGTTGTGAGCCGTCTCTGATGCTTGAACCTGGACGCTCTGGATACTAACGTCCGCTACATCATCCCGTATGAGCTGTCGCTCTACTGAATCTTGTGATGAGCTTGACGAGTCGGTGCGAGAATGATGCAAAGACAAATTAGCGTGTCTCTGAGCAACCTCGCTGAGTCGACTGCGTCGCTGATCAAAGGAGTCAATTTGAGCCGCAAGATTAGGGCGGAGTGAGAGCGTGCTGAGGTCTGGTGATCGCGGCAGAGACGCAATAGATGAGGTATCAGCTGGTGATGATAGCTGAGCGAAAGATGGGAAATCGCGTCCTCTCACAGGATTGGACTGCAGGGCAGCAGAGGGTTGATGTAGCATAAGCCCGTGCATTGCAGACGGTGGCGGTGTTTTCTGCAGCGGGGGAAACGAAGTTAACTGATGGGAGGTAGGAGGCGTCAGAGAGGTTGGGCTCAGGATTCGCGATGGAGGTGTTCGCAATGAGGCAGATGGCTGAGAGCCCGATGAACCTTGATCCATAGAATCGGTACTTGATACATGTAATCCACCTATGCGCAGACAAACATGATTTGTAAGTTGTTGAAGAAAACACGCGAAATACACGTATTTCAAAAGTGGTAATGGCATCAGGGAGACGCACCGTTGGAAAGGTGCACTGGCAACGAGCTGCCCGATGACTCGGTCATGCTTTGAGCCTCCACTGCATCCTGCTTTCTCATGCGCACTATTTCCTTTTTGCTCATTGGCTGAAGTCCCCAGATATGATCATGTCTGACATGAGAAGCGAGCTCGTCTACGGTTGAGAAGGTGAGTCTGCACCAATCCCAACAACAGAAGAATATTCGTGGTGGAGATGGTTGTGGAAGAGATAAATCCGATTGAATCATAACGAATCTAAGCTATGCGAATAGACCGTGCAGCGGTTACAATATGGGCACACGAGTAACTTGCAGCAAAACGTATTAAGATGTGGAGTTGTTTGCCTTTGTTTAATTCAGAAGCTTCTACCTACCATATTGGTACTACTATGGGCGTAGAGCTGTCCCTGACGTCAACATGCAATCCCGTTTTCAAGATTGTGACATTTTATCCTATCTCGCCCTTCCTCAAGATTATGATCCTCTTCCGAGCATAGATCCCATCGAGTTTCTGAAAAGACACCTACACGAACTACCTCCCAACATCATACAGCAGTTCTCACTCGTCACAACACCGAAACAGCGAACAGCGATTACTGAGATACGCAATCGAAGACTAAAATTTACTGAATCAAGACCACGGTCTTTGAGTTTCGCCGTTGCTCGAAATACGTGGCCAACATTGTGGCAGGGCAGAGAACGAAGAGGACAAGAAGAAGGGAAGGATGAGCAGGAATGGGCAAAGATGAGCTTTCTAGGTGGTGCAGAACAACAGGTGGGTAACCTGGCCAAGTTACTCGGCGATATGGAGGAGGAACGGGAAGCAGAGAGAGTACGAATCATCCGGAGAACACAGGCGAACGATGATTTTGTCCCGGAAGAGGAGAGTGACAGTGGTGAAGAAGAGGAGGAGGAGGAGGATGTTCCTGAAATTCAAGAGTCTGAATCTCCAGAAGAGGCCCAGGCGTTGTTCGAAAGACGCATAAGAGAACGATTCATATATGGTTTGCTTGAAGTAAGTCTTGTTGCTTCGCATAAAAAACCAGCTCGAACAAATTTCTTGCCAGGGAGCAGAATACGATTCAGTCGACTGGGATGAGTGGCTCGATGTAGAGGATGATAGAGATGCAGAAGAGCGGTGGTTTGACGATGATTGACGGGAATCAGATATATTTAGTAGATTCTCGGTATCGTTCCGCCGGGATGCTGCTCCAGTAAGACGTAAACTCCGGCAGAGCTCCGGACGCTGAATCTTTTTGCTTGCCCTCATCCATCTCGTTGGCCCACCCTAAAGCACCTGAAGCATGGCTGCCCAGGTTCATCAAACCCCAAGCCTTTCATCCGATATCCAGCGAGCACTGCAACAGGCCGTCGGCGAAGTTAACAATGCATTCACGCAATCCCAGGACAGCCAGTCGAGAAAGAAACGCGCTCGCAACGATTCGACCAGTGGAGGTGGAGTCCCAGTAGAAGGGTCTCAAAAGAGGCAGAAGCGAAAGAAAAATACTGATGATGTCAATGCGTCAGCTGCGCAAGTCAGCGAGCAAAGTGTCGAGGTGGAGAAGGATAACAAGAAGAAACAGAAAAACGCTGACAAAGGCAAAGGGAAGGCAAAGGAGGTCGTAGAGAACACTGTTGACGCTCTTGGTTCTCAGTTGGCGGATGAAGCACCAGAAACTCATCCGACGAGCTCAGTCGATTTTTTGAATGCTGTTGTTGCTGCTGCATCCGCTACAGCAGACGCGCAGCACCTGGATGTTTCACCGTACCAAGCACATTCTTCCTACCAGGATCACCACATTATGCCGAATTTACAGCATGATCACCCCTCACCTCCTTACATGACGTATCCTTCCATGAATTTCCCCTTTCCCTCTCTAGCGCATCCGTACGGCCAGTCTTCATCGCATCCTGCAAATCTTCTTCCCAACTTGGGATTCCCCCTCCCCGATGTCCAATTTGCGTCAAATGACGAGATTCTTCGTGCTTTGCAAGAGCTTGACATGTCCAAACTTGCCGGGGTATTGAAGACATTGGGCGATGCTGCTGCTGCAGCCAATGTGCCTCTTAGTGTTCCTCCAGGGTTTATCCCGCCTAATCATTCTAACATGCATCCGCAATCCTCGTCTCAACCAATGGGACAACCACCTTCTACATCGGGAGCAATTTTGAATACTGCTCCCAAGTCGGCGAAGACGACTCACAAACGTGTTTTGGACATGAGCCTTCCAGGGCCCGATCATGGCAATCCAGACCATGCTCACATGTTGGCTAACAAGTGGATGAACGCAACAAAACTTGCCGAGATGGTTAAAACACAAGGCAAGCGACTTCCAGGGGTGGTGAACCATTGCTAATTATCTACAATAGGTCTCGTTTACAAAAAGGGAAAATTTTCTGCAATTGAAGAGCAACAACTTCGGACCGCTATCGATGCTTTCAAAGCGGTGCGTTATTATGATGCTTGTCGATGCGAATACTTAGCATTATGGATGACAGGGCCGAGGTCTTACAGATGATCAGCTTCAGGACATCATTTTCCAAAAGAACGAGAAAGGCAAAGACAACGCGTTCTGGTCGGAAATAAGTGGGTTTCCTTGCCGTATGAAACGTCGGTCTAGTGTTAAGATCTCGATTAGCTTCCGCTCTCGCTCTGCGCCCTATCATTGCTGTTTATCACCACGTTCGTAGGGCCTTTCATCCCAAGAAGCAGCAAGGCAAGTGGATGCCTGAAGAAGATGCAGTGCTAAAACAGTATGTTATTTCCGCCCTCTTCAATCATTGATGTTTCATATGCTTGTTGTCAGAGCCGTTGCGGACCTTGGTCAACAATGGGAAAAAGTCAGTGAGATTGTAGGTCGAATGTCCTCCGACTGTCGTGATCGTTATCGCAATCACATCGCCAATCGCGAAGTCAGGGTGACGGGCGTGTGGACGAAGGAAGAAGAAGAAGAGCTAACGGCGATTGTCACGGAGATGACAATCCAACAGGGCAAGGATTTTGATAACGATGTTTTCTGGGGCAAAGTGAGCGACAGGATGGGGAATAGGCGTGGCAGACAGCAATGTCGAATTAAATGGTCAGTACCTTCGATATACGATATGTCTAATTTAAACACCTTCCTGCAGGACGGATTCGCTGAGCAAAACCGTCAAAAATGAAGGGCAAAAGCCACGTTGGAGCGCTCAAGATGCCTATATCTTAGTCCATAAGTACGGCGGCGGTCTGCTGTCGGTTTCTATGTGCTTATTCATGATAACAGGGTCGACTCCATGAACGTTAGGGATGATACTGAGATCGACTGGAAGACGCTGCCTGATTCAGATTGGAATTTATGGAGTGCTCACTCGCTCCAACGACGATGGTTAACGATGAAGAGAGGAATCAAGGGGTATGAAGACATGACCCACCAAGGTTTGCTCTACAAGGGCTACGAAGCGATTATTGCTTATCCTGCAAACAGAAATCATGGATATCCTCCGAGTCAAGAAAGCCCATCTTCCTCCCGCTTCAGCAGCACGCAAACGAAAAGTCACCAGCGCGGCAAACATCGATGAGCCGGTGGACCCAGAGCCTGGAGACGCGGGGCCAAGTGGTACACAAGAAGGTGCATCTGATGGCCAGGATAGAGATGCCGATGGGTCAACCGATGATTCAGATGCTTAATTTTATTGCTAAAGTTATGAATACCAACATACATTTATTGCTACCATAATAATGCTTCTCAACAAGTTATGCTTTTAAGCCCAAGTTTTTGAGACTTCGCATTGACATTTCATCGGTTAAACAACTCCCAGAAGACCAGCACTTCCTCTCATCCCCCTTCCCCTTGCAGCAGCGAAGCTGATGCAGACGCAACTCAACAGAAAGCCAGCGAATCTTACAAACCCGCTCAGTACGCAGCATGGTGAAATTAGTGAAGATGTTTACCTGAAAAATGCGACACGGGATATGGATCTTTCCTCGTGGGGTGTGCGTGAGGATGTGAATATGGAGCGCAATACAGCTGGTGTGACTGGGAATCGACTAGATGGATTAGGTGGCGGCGGCTGTAGGGGTGGCTGACTTGACAACCTTGTCGCCGTAATGGTCGACGAGCTTCGCGAGCTGGTGGAGGTCATATCCTGTGTTATCCCAGTCGGCAAACGCCGAATGTTTCAACTTGATGTGGATTTGTTGTGGAAGATTGGGTTGATCACGCCGGGTACGGACAAGTAGACGCCCGGTGGCCCAAACAACGATCACATAGCGCGCGACAAAAGACAAGAACAGTTGTTTTCATGGCTATGCTAGCGCTCCACTAGCATCCCGCTTGTTAGAACCCTCCTTTCGCGTGCCGCACACCTCAAGCTCTTCCATCGCTGTCTCGAACGCATCATGAATCGCCCAGATGTTGACTTGGAGGACATGAAAAGGATTGTCGATCGGCTCCCCCAAACAGAATCAGAACGCCAAATCGTTCGCCACTTGGTTATTCGTGACCCCAATTGCGGGGTAAGTGATGAATGGGTTGCCCCAGAGATGATTTTTTGTCGTCAACTCGAGTCGGTAGTGCTCTCTGGGGTGACAGACACGTCTGATAAGACTATCGTTCATCTCGCACGTGAAAACTCCAACATACAAGGTCTTGACCTTACTGGGTGCAAGTACGTCACTGACGTGAGCATCATGGAATTGGTCGCGAAAACACCTCCTTTGCAATGGCTGCAGCTCAGCGGGGTAGTACTCACTGACGCTTCAGTCTCGGCAATCGCCAAGACCTTCCCGAGGCTTGTGGAATTGGAGCTGAATGACCAGCCGCTCATGACGGCTGTGTCCGTTCGCGATATTTGGTCATACTCTAGGAAACTTCGCACCTTGACGTTAGCACATTCTCCTCAGCTAACAGATAGTGCGTTGCCTTCGCCGATCAAAACCCTTACTCCTCAGCCTTCTGGAGAGAAGCCTTTACCCGCTCGTCCTCATACTTGGCTTGATCAGCTTCCACCTCTCATCCTGTGTCATACCGCGATCGATCTTCGTGTGCTGGATCTGAGTCACTGCCCGAAGCTGACCGATGCGGGAGTTGAAGGCATCGTGGCACATGCTCCAGTACTCCGGTCACTTGCATTGGCTGGGTGCCCTAACCTTACCGACAAGGCTGTGGAAAGCATATCCAAGCTCGGTCTTCACCTCGGAAACCTCACCCTTGCACATTGCCCGCGGATCACTGACAATGGCATCGTGTCTTTGGCACGATCATGTACCGAGCTTCGATCTGTTGACTTGGCGTGTAAGTATTGTCGAGTGTCCAATCGTACTGCATGCTGACGGAACTATAGTCTGCCGACAGTTAACTGATATGGCTGTATTCGAATTAGCTAGCTTAGAACGCATTCACCGCCTCGTTCTTGTTCGTGTGCCAAAGCTGACCGACAATGCTATCTATTTCCTCGCGGACCATACCTCATCATTGGAGCGATTGCACCTTTCATACTGTGATCGCATCACGCTCAAGTCGTTACATCATCTCGTCCGAACTTGTAAGCACCTAGTGCACCTTACTGCGACTGGTGTACCTGGTGCAAGGCGGACCGGTGTTGGGCGATTTTCTGACCCGCCTCCCGCGGTAAGTCCCAAATCACTGGTACTTCTGACGTAGATTCTCATCCCCGTGTCAACCCCAGGATCTGGATCCCGATCAGAAGTCCGTTTTTCGCGCGTTTAGTGGTCCAAATGTAGCGGCGCTGTGCAAGTTTCTTGACAAGGAGAAATTGAGACGCGAACAGGCGGAGGCTCAGAACATCCCATTCGTCGCGCGATCGGATGATAGCATGGACTTGTATTAGCGGGGACCGGTGGTCGATCTTCAAAGCATTATGGTTGGTAGGAAATTGGAGCTGGGCGATTGGTTGGTGCAGTATCATACCTTACGTTTCGTTTTTATTCATCGTGTCAACCAACTTACTTCGCATACTTCACATGTTGTCGTGCATCTACCAGGCCTCCACGCTATTTCTATAATGAAATTGTGCTGCAGCCAACGTGATTCTTCTTGTCTTCCGAATCCTGGAGGCCGGTACAGATTCTTGGCGGAGATAAGTGGTGGTTCGCAGCTGCGCATGACGACTGAGAGAAGATCATCACAGGTACCTACCCGAGACCAACCCGAGAGCATCATAGGATCATTGTTTCATAACTGCGGTCGCCAAGGTCTTCCACCCACGTGTAACAGCATCTGTTTCGACAGCTGATACTGGGCTACCGGCTTCACGTATAACCTGTAATTCGGTTAGTCAAAGTCTCTCAGCGCCAGGGTACTCCTCCGATCACGGTTCATTAATCTGAATCAAACAGACACCTTCCCCTGAGAGGTTTGCATGCAATTTTAATTTTCTAGCTCGGTTGAGTGTAACGCCATTCAACTTCCACTTCTGCTGTCGCTGCAGGTTTGATAACATTTAAAGACATAGACATGGCTTATATATAAAAGCATAGCATCACTTCAAAAACCTACTTGCGAAGAGCGAAATCAATGCACGTGGGTGCACGCGTCTGTGTCGCGGGCAGCAAATAAAGTTTAATCTCCGCCAAGATCTTGGAGACCAGAACTCTCTGACGTATCGGTCTTTTTATACATATACGCCCATTAGTAGATCACTTCCAACTTGTTTGGACTAATAATTGCATCATCTCCACTACTTTCGTTCACAACGCCCATTAATCGTGTTTAAACCGAACAGTTTGCAGTGCTCACTAACAGGACAACGACCACGACCAAGTGCATCAATTGTCGGGCAGGTATAAGCTCGTCACGACGGTCGCGTTAGCCACTACAGTCATTGCAATCAATTGCCAATTCGCTTTCACTGTCAAGTTAGATTGCCAGCTCAGTCGCCCGTTGAAGGTTGACCGAGTCACCAGCGTACTCAGCTGTGTCTGGCGGGCAAGCCAAGAGGCTTCCTAAGGTCTGCCATTGGTGTTCAACACCATGGAACTTCGTTTTTGGTGTAATTTCTCACATGTACCCTCACAGACTCTTTTGACGAATGGAGAATGGCTCTCTAGTTGCGCATCTAGCTCCCTCATCTCGCACACGCACAACCTCTCGACGCCTGCGACCCCGTACCCCTTCATCACCGACTTCGTTACTGGAACGCCGGACAGCCCATGGGACTCTTTTCACTTCTGAACTAGTCTTGCCGATAGAGAATGTGATGTCCTTCTCAGATGATGCGTCTACCCGCGAGATTTCCTTTGCAGCCGGGTCTCGTTCTACTCGGCAGTCACCACAGTTTGCCCGGCGGTTTGTTCCTCTCACACCCATCATCGCATCCCCGTTGACCACTCCTCCGGCGAGCGTGACAACCAACGTTACCTTCAGCCTGAACTCCGACACAGAAGATGAAAGGGATGGAAAAATTTCGCACAGCGAGTCAGCCGCACATGTAGAGTTAACTATTCCAACCCCAACTTGGATGGCTACACCTCCTACACCACCTCCAAAATATACCCACAAATATTCAACTTCTGTGTCCTCGCGACCGCATTCGTCTTTCGTGACTGCTTCCGCCTCTTTTCCGGACCCTACATTTTCCAGCATATCTGATGAGTCCTCGGAACTGACTTTGAAGCGTCGAGCATCACTTCCTCCAATATCTGCTTCGAAACCTTTTCCTGATAATATTCCTCCTGCCGCACCACCTTTGTCACCGACACCACAACGAAACAACCACTCCAAACGAGGAGCGAGATTGTCAGGGAGTCCGCTACGTGTTAGTATCAGTGAACGCAGTGAGGAACGACCACATCACAGCGGCAAACCAGCATCTCAAGCAGCACTCCGAAAGAAATCATTGTTTCACATGCCGCAGGATGGGGAGGATGACATCAAGCTCACGTTGGATGACTATAATACGAATCCACCTAGCGGGGAGGAATCAAGTTCGGAAGCTGCCAATCATCCGCTTCAGGTGAAAGATGATCTCATAGGAAGTAAAGATGACGTGAGAAAATGTCATGCACTCTTGGAGTTGCTCTCTACGGAAGTCGGATACCTTTTTGATCTTAAGGTTCTTGTTACAGTGAGTCGATCGGATTGGCCAGTTCTCGGGAGATTCATCATCGCACGTTCTTCAGGTGTACCTTAGGCTCCTGCCCGGTCTGACGACTCGTCCACCAAATCCCCCCTCCTCTAGCCTTGGGATGTCCCATTTCTCCCGTTCTGCATCCCCCGCCTTTAACCCGCCTTCGTCGAACCCCGCCGCCCGCACACAATCTGTTTACCACCTATCAACCCCCGTACCATTTTCTCCCTGCGAAAACATCCCCCATGTTGTCGGTGGTCCACCAACGCTGGTTGCTGTGACAAAGGAGAAGTCTTTGATGCGGCATGTATTCTCTCCCGCTGACCTTGATTTGATAACTCGTAATATGGAGGAGATTCTCAAGTTCCATGAACAACTGGTTTGTGAACTGAGAGCACTCGTTTCCCCTCTCGGCTTTCCAATGATTCTCGATGGGGCTAGTAGGGGCGTGGCGATAATGCAGAAGGAGTATACCCGGAATTTGGAGACGTTACACTCAGCACTTGATGCGGTTGCCACGAAATTCATTGAACGAGTAGGTGCCATGCGATGCTCCGTGTCCCACAGTACTAAGTCTCCTTTAGGCACATGAATTTCATTTGTACCAATCGTTCTGCTCCGGACATCCTGAAGCATTCGACCTTGTCCGAAAAGTACAACAGGAGTTCCCAGCCGAATGGGAGACGTTTGAGCAATTATGTGCCACCATAGCTGCGGAAATGCACATCGATGGCTCGTTCCTCTCTGCCATTGACAAAGAAGCCGAAGATGACGATGCCGCGGACGGTACTCTCAGTGAAAACGAGTTGATTGCGAGAAGGCGACGGCATTCCCTTTCATCATTAGACGCGCACAGTTATCAGCAGAGTATTTCCCGCGTCAGCTCCAATGCCAACCTCAAGGCATCTGTAACTAGTGCGTCTGAAAGTGGGCACTCAGATCAGGGGCGAACTGGCAGACAGTCGAAGCTCACATTCATGGATTATCTCATCAAACCCGTTCAACGCATCTGCCGTTACCCATTACTCCTCGATCAGCTCCAAGATCGTCCACGAAGTGCAAGCGGGAGCGGCGGCTCACGCGAATCAAGCTCCGTGTCTAACGCGCAAGGCGGATCGCTCGATGTGAAGGTTAATTTGGTGCGAAGTGCGCTGAATGTCATGCGGGCCGTAGCCGGCTCCGTGGATGAAGCACGGCGCCAGCAGGATCTAGCAATCAAGTCCTCGCTCATCGCCTCACGGATATCGCACGGACTAGCCCTAGTAACGGCATCTTACACTAGACCTCCATCGCACAATCTTTCTTTCGGTTTTCTGTCGTCCCTAGGCGCGTGTCATCTCGCGGGATCGTTGGATGTGATCCACTACCACAGTCCTAAAGCTAGTAGCAATGGCACAGTCAAAGCCAAGTATCTTGGGGCTTTCTTGTACCCTGGAGGTTACCTCATTCTTGCCAAAGTTCATAAAGTGAGGACGTACGAGCCAAAACACTGGTTTTCGTTAGCGGAGTTTGACCTGGTCGACTCAACAAACGACGAAGGTATGTAGATTTCAACTTATGAACATACAATGTTTGATACCACCTTCGCTAGCCCTATTACCGAGTTGGTTTCGCCTTTCTGGGCGAGGCCACATATTCGAGTTCGCAGCGTCTTGCCGCCGAGAGAAGGATGTCTGGAAGGCTGCTATTCATCATGCCCTCGAACTTCCTGCTGCATGGACGAGTGAGCCGATATGCAGTTTTAGAGGTGATTCTAAAGGGGATTTCGTATTGTCGCTTCTAGATGATGCGCCATACGAAGTGATCAGCCCTTTGCCCACTATCCAGTCTATTCCCGAGCTGGATACTGAAGCAGCATCTAGCAGAGAAGAAAACCATACACTCTCCGCCCGTTCCGATCCGCCGAGGTCGGGTCGGGCGTCCTACAAAATCGATCCTTCTCAGAAATCTGACTCTGGTCATCAGCTCGGTCCTAGCCGTCGCTCATCTACCATATCCAATAGGACTTATCTTAGCATGTTGTCAGAGTCGGACACGATCCATCTTGTACGCGCCACTGCCCCCGCACGTGAGCAAGTCGATCGTGGACTCCTTGATGTGTTCTCGGAGAGCTGTCTCTCCGCTCGCTGCTATGCGCATACCCACGAAGAGGAGTTATTTGAAGCATCAAAGGTGTCGCGGTCGTTCTCGAGGTCAAGCTCAGGATTGACTATGGCTGGTGCTATGAGTGTAGCTGCAAAGAATCGCCTGACCAAGCGGGAGAGTGTACTTGTTCCCAGGAGAAAGAGTTACATAGATGGCTTTGGCGACATCCCTGCTGTACCTAGCATCCCACCGGCCAAACGCCGCCAACAAACGAAACTCAAGATCGTTGCCGTTTCAAGGGCTGCGTCTTTGGACGACGACGAAGTGAAACTAGAGGGTGCCCCAGAGTCGCCTTCCCCTATGTCACAGTGTTCCTCTGTGTCCGTTTTTGCTCCAGATTCAATCGCCGCTAGCCCTGTTGTCCCTGGGCCACTGTCCGCACATACCTTGATGTTCTCAAGTGCGGCTCCTCGACCAGAGCTTACAGCCCGGAAGGAAGCCTTTACGCCCAAACGGAGCCGTTCTATGGTCGAGAATGTTCGAGTCCTCTTCTCGCGATCTGCATCTCCAATGCTTCCTCTGTCTTATCAGTCATCTGAGTCAAGCAGCACATCAAATACGCCAAGCCTACTCAAGTGGTGGTCGAAGGGGACACTTCGGAGAAGGGTTCGAAGTGCGCCCGATGTCCCACTTGAGGAACTTCCCTCAGATGCATCAACCAAGTCCCTCAGTAATCCAACTCCAAGCTTCCACCCCTCTTTGGCGTCTGCCGACCGTCCAATGTCTCAACCCGATTTGATGCGCTTAAGCCAGTTTCCACAATCTGCCCCTGGTTCATCGGTCGGGGATCTCGGGGTTGGAACATCAACTCCAGCATTGAGGACGTTGTTTGGGTCGCCTAGTCTCCGCCGCCGCTCGACCACCGCGGCCTCATCCCCTGGTAGCCAGGAGGGAGGATTTACTCCACGTACAGTGCGCATGCGCCGGAATCTCTCATTTTTGTCACGACTCACCCCCATGGCACCGGATACTGTTATGCACAATTCATGATCCACCCCATTGACTGACCTCATTATTGTACCCACTATTCATCGCCGCATAATTTACTTTTTTACCAGCAACAATTCATACCATCCCTTTAAATTCTTTTCATTGTCCCATGTCGTTATTGTCGTCATATATCACGACATACTGTAAACGTAGGAATACAGGTTTTTTTGACTAGAGGTCGAGCGAGTTTTGAAAGACGCGTACACGTGACCAGACCTAGTCAGTCACGTGCGGACGCGCCGCATTGTTCGCTTAGCGTTAAGTTCGTTTACTTGAGTCTTGTGTCCTTTAATCATCTCTACATGAATATCTTTCTGAATCTATGGATTTAAACAGCTCTCCTCGTAAGCAGATTCCGTTAGCACGTGGAGATGAGACACCTCGTAAACCTTCCGCTCCATCTCTGACCAGACGGGTTTTCTATTGCGGGGTTGTGGTTGAGGGTTGTGATAGTGGCAGAAGGTTACCCGAAGGTGAGCGGTACTGATAATTCCTGAAGAGTACAATTTGATTGGTATAGATGTCCAAGACCTGGTTCTATCTCTAGGAGACCCCTGGTTGAGTGAGAATGATAGCCACATTCTGCCTTCCGCGACAGACACATCGTTCTCAGAACACCACCAGCCCGTGAGTGGTATATGCTAACCTTTGTCTACAAAGGCGAGACGCTTTGCTTGCTCACACTCAGATGTGGTCTCCTTCGTGTCTTAGGACGGCTTGCAGCGTAAACGCGCGCTTACAGATTCGACGGCTCTAACTGATGTAGTTAACGAACTCGTCAATACTGAGCGATCATACGTCAAGAGACTCAGAATACTGAAGAACGACTATGCAGACCCGCTTCGACAATTCTCCCGCAACAAGAACACCGCAATCTTGCCTTCGTATGAGGCTAAAACATTATTCGGGAATATCGACAACCTTCTTCCAGTTAACGAGGCGTTCCTGCTAGATCTCGAGAAGATGGCTGCGCCTGGCGGTCCTGAAACAGTTGGGGGTGTCGGGGATGTTGCCCTACGACATTTCAAAGATCTACGAGGGTTCGAGCACTACAGACAGTACTACGTCAAGCGAGAGGAAGCCCAGTCAATATTTGAACGCGAGATGATGAAGAAGTCGTCTGGTTTTGCCGCATATATTGACGTAGGTGTTGATGCCACCCTCTTATGGATGTTAACCAGACTATTTGCTTCCAGAGAATCAAGTATTCGAACGCTGATTCTAGGAATCGCGTTGGTCTGCGCGAGCTACTCATGGACCCTGTTCAGCGAATTCCGCGATATACATTACTCTTTCGCACTATGATCAAGTATATGGCATCCGGCGATCCACAGCGCGCCAAATTAGTAGAAGCCGATGATATCGCCAGCAAGATCGCCCTTGCGGAAACAGACGAACAAACCAAACGAGCAGCAATTATGCATTGCCTTAACGCAACAGTGGATGGTTTTCCTCCTGCCTTAATTTCAATTTCACGACGATTCATTGATTGCATTGATGTCGATGATATCGTGCAAGATGGCCCATCTGCATCTACATCCGTCTCTAGTCTTGCTCTCAATGTCCTGCATTGTACGTTGTTTCTTTTCGACGACAAGTTAATGATCGTCAAGCGACCTGGCAATGGCGAGAAAAGTGGTCGTTCGCTAGCTGGCTTGGACGACGTTGACAAACTTGCAAAGACCGGCGGTTTACCACTGCGCATGAAGAAAAGTGGCTTGAGTTGTAAAGGCGTCATTGATTTACCCGACATCGTTGCTGCTGACGTCGGTGGTGCTGGTGAGTTATCATATGTTGATTGTCATCTTCAGTTTTGATTATTCTTTCAGACTTTCACGTGTATATCGAAAACCCGCCTCAAGACCAAAGTGATCGTTGGTCCGGTCGCTCGTTCCGTTGCCTTTCCGCTGTCTTCCCTCCTGCACCAGTAAACCTTGATCCTGCCCGGACTACCAACGAGAAGGACCGGTTCCTCGAGAATTTATGGAATGCTCAGGCGAAATACAGGACTAAGACAGGACAATCAGTCGTCTTGTGCGCTGATGAGCACGAGGTAGAGTCGAGAGGAGGAAGGGTTACTATGGCTCGCACTTACTTCAATGTATACCAACGGACAGCTTTTTTACAAGAGCCCAAAAAGGTGCGTTTTACCCTGTGCGCTGACCATTCTATTTACATTACCGATGTGTGCAGACCAAGATCGTCATGCATATAGACACTTTGGGGACCGCAGACCCCATTCCATTTGGAATGAACGGACCACCATACGTGGTGGTCAGAATACAACCTATGGCGGGGGAGATTTCGCGATATACAGTTACCTCCAGCGATCCGTCTGACGAATCGGAAGAAGACATTGTTCAGACCGCACGCATACCAGGTCGTATCGTCCAAACAAGTCCGTGCCCCCCAAGTCTTGCTTTCCTTTTTGTGATGATTGAGAATTGTATAGTCCATCAATACGGCCTGTTTAAGTTCAAAACTAGCAATGACTCCCGTCCTGCCACCCCAACCGCGAGCTCAAGGTCTCGGGCACATATATTTAGCTTGGATGCGATATCAAGAAATCTATTCAACGCCATACCAGGTTCTTCCAAGGGTGATTTCTTCGGCGGTTCCATAAGTGGTCATCGCCGGTCGAAGTCGTCCGCCAGTCGCTCGTCTATCTACACCCAAACAACAACAACGACAGGGGACGGAAGTTTGACCAAGTTCTCTCATCGGTCCAATTCGACGGCCACTGCTCCAACTTCTCTGGCAGACGACGAGTCTCTTTATGCCAGCAAATCTTCGAGTTCGCGCAAAAAATTGGTCAAAAGAAGTCGTTCACCGGGCACTAGTCATTCGTCTCCATTGTCCCGGCAGACTTCTCTGTCACGGGATAGTTCTAGAACATCGTTCTACAGCGATGGAGAGGAAGAGTTACCAGTTCGTCAGGACCCATCTGACCAAGATTTATCCCTGCGTCTAGAACTCGCACGACGCAACAGCCAAAATCAGCACGGAAAGCAGGCCGTGAAGCCCTCGTTGGATAGACCAGCAGAAGAGACCATCTATGAAGGTAGGGCAAAATGTGGTATTCAATTTCGCTGGTCTCATCGATGCACTGTAGATGATCCACCTCGGCCTTTACGCCCCACGTCTCGAGCCTCTACAGCAGCAAGTCAGCGATCGACGACTCCTCGTCCTACATCAACATCTCCAGGCAGAGGGACAGGAACAGGTCGACCTCATTCTCGGTTTGGTCCTCGTAGCATCTCCCCATTGCCACCGAAGAGTCCGACAAGTACGGCACCCGATCTTCCATCCATGGATGATGAACTTGCGTTGGAAGCTCGCATTGCCTTGGACGCCCACATAGACTCTTTTCAAGATGATTCATCTTTCACTGAGGATGACGCTCCATCTCCGTTACCACGCAGTAGACGCCAGCCATTCGTTGCAACTGGTACATTGGATACCACGCCGCGACAGTCTAGCTCAACTACTGGCAGCGTGGAACCACTTTCGATCAAAAAGAAGCCATCAACTAGGTCTAGTACATATACTTCAAGCCGTAAATCATACACGAGAATTTCACCGCTGTCCAAAAGCACAGCAAGAATTGTGTCTCCGCGCAGGGTTTCACCTCAAGTTCGAATCACACGTGTAGCCCCTGCTTCTCATTCTGCTCAATTTGACCATGCAGACGAACTGTTGCGAATCTCCCTATCTACCAAAGATGATGTACGTGAACAACTCTGTCAACTTGTCAACGACTTCATAGACAACACAGATTGAGTCATCACATCGTGTCATCAAACGGATGAAATTGGACCTACAGGAGATTCGAGCCAGTGATGAAATAGCGAGTCTCGACGAATCACGGAGGTGCTCTTCTCCTGATAAGTCACTTGCGCGTACCCCACAGCGGACCATTCCCCAGCCCATTGTGCGTGAATTCATTGTTATTCACAACTTTAACGCTGCGACTGATATTTGTGGACTTAGACCAAGGAAGCACAGCAACGGCTAGACGAGATGAGACAATTAATTGGTAAACGCCAGCAGGAGGGTACCCCTCGCAGTCGGCCACGAAGTTTTGTGACAGAACTATCTACGCCTGGACCACCTGCAACACTGGGTACATCAAACATCAGCCTGTTGAACGAGTCCGTTGCTGATGCTGACAAGCTCTTGGCTTCCGCCTTGTTGAGCCATGAGACATTGCACCAGAGCATTACACAAGTGGTGTCTGATTTCAAGCAGGTGCGATAGAACGCCATCTCTCGAAATCATGACTCACCTTTTCCGCATAGAAACTATCTGACTTGGAGAAAGCTCGGGTGGAACTTCAGAACACGAAACGTCAATGCGAACTCGTGAAGAGCCTTCTTGCAGATGCTACAGCAGAGAAGGAGATCATGTACGAGGTTGGTATCACGCATTATAATCAAATGCCAGGAGCTTATCGATATCCCAGGCGTTCAACGAAGAGCTGGATGCTATGTATAACGATGCACATCTCCCGGACAACGAAGCTTGGACCAACATGACGGCTGATCTTCGTGAATCGAAGGAATCACAGAATGCAATGAGAAAGGAGAACTCGCAAGTGTCATATTCCCCGTTCCATCGATCTTCAACTGAATTTCGGTTCCTACAGGCAACTGAAAAGGAGGCTAGCTGAGGTCGAATCTGAAAAGGAAGAGTGCGTATTCATTTCACTTCGGAACACTTGACATAAATGAATTGCTTCAATTCCAGATGGGGTACACTGCTGCGGGCACACGGACTTATCCCTTAGCTCAGGGACTATCTTATTTATCTTTTACCATTTGCTTGTATATTGTTGTCATCTTTGCGCACATATGTAATTCTGATCATCTCATCCAGAAAACGTACAATCTGAAAATGTGTGCTGATTCGCTGAATTTGATGTATCGTCACTCATTGCATGAACCACCAGGATGTCACAGTTGTCTATTTGAGAGACGCGCGATTTAAATTGTTCTGCTTCGTCGAAACCTCTCCCTTGTTCAATCTTTCTGATAATACACCGGCCGTGGGCTTATAGTTGCTACTATGGCGATCCCTAACAAGTCCCTGTCGATTAGTGGTTAAATCGCCACGTTGTGGAACTCACAATACCGTGGCGCCGCAGGTTCAATTCCTGCCAGGGACATGTTTTTGTTCAAAAAAATCATGCTCACTGGCGCCCTCATGAACACTTAGTACTTATCATTGGTAAATGATCTGTTCCCATAACGCCCATGGCAGGACGACGAGGACTTTCATCGAAATCGCTCAACTTGACGTTCCTTGGAACTACTTCCGCGCAGCCATCCTCAACCCGAAATCACTCTGCACTCGCTCTCAGATTGAATAGCGATGTCTGGTTGTTCGACTGTGGTGAGGCTACGCAGCACCAGATCCAAAGGTCCAAAGTAAAGATGGGTAAGATTGAAAAGATTTTCATCACCCATACCCATGGTTCGTGGTTGTCAATCTCGAGATTGCTTTCCCTATTGACTGTCTTCCACTGACTAATAGGGGATCATATCTTTGGCTTACTGCTCCTCTTGGCAACCATGCTGAACGGTGCCGGAGGAACAGCTGATGGAGCAGAGGATCCTCGTACACACATGGTTCAGGGTTCATCAGATGTCTGTACATTTGCCACACTAATTCTGCTGTCACTGATTGCTGTCATCAGCCCATCGAAATTTACGGGCCCTTGGGGACCAGGGCATATGTCCGCAACGGCCTCAAGTATACACATACCCTCCTGGGCGCGCCTTACGTCGTTCACGAATTGCGGTTACCTTCTGACCCACCAGATGGAGACTATACCTCTCTCGCCCTTCATGCTTCCGAATCTCCAAACGGTCGTAACATTCCACAAACAAACGGTGTTTGGTCAAATGTGTATCATGACACCATTGTTTCAGTTTCTGCGGCTCCCATCCTGCACTCTGTGCCCTGCATTGGCTATGTTATAATAGAGGCACCTGTGCCCGGCAAAATGGACCCTGCAAAGTACATACCACATCTGAAGCGTACCAAAACGCCCATGTCCGTCATGAGCCGCCTTCAACAGGGAGAGAACATTGAACTCTCGGATGGCACAATGTTACAAGGCCCTCTCAAGAGGCCCGGACGCAAGCTTGTCATTCTTGGAGACACATATGACCCATCGCCAATAGAGGAATTGGCATTATCTGCGGACTTGTTGATACATGAAGCAACAAATGCCCATTTGCCAGCATTGCATTTACATACCAAAGCCGAAGATACATTCGAAAGCGTTGAGGCACGCGCAAAATCCAGAGGGCACTCTACTCCCCAGATGGCTGGTGCTTTCGCGGCACGAATCGGGGTGAGGCAATTGGTGCTTAATCATTTCTCGGCCAGATATCCGGGCAACGACGATGTCGATCCAACGGCGAATGCGATCATGGAGGGCATTACACGCTTAGCTGAAGAGCATTATAGCGGGAAAATTACATGTGCGAGGGATTTTATGAGTTTTGACGTGGATGTACCACAAGAACACACATGAAATAAGTAGCACTGCACATTCAATCATCTGGCGGGTCAGACAATGCACTGCTTGCATCGCTTGCTTCTCCTTCCTCCAATTCTTCTCGGGCTTTTTTCGCCTTTACCTTTGGATCCTCTGCAACCTCTCCCATCTCTATGTCGTCGTCTTCTTCTTCTTCTGGAGGTCGTAGTGACGAGGGTGTATGTGATCTGGGTGCGAACTCATTGGCAGCGGGATTGAGCTTCGATGAGAGTGGTGTGCCAATGGACTGGTCATCCTCCCCGTCTTCCTTCTCTTCAGCCACCTCGCCCGTTTCTTTCTCATCTTCATCCAATCCTTCATCCACTATCTGTAAGCTATCACGCATGTTAGGCAAATTGTCATCGGCTTCTGTACCGTCTGGAGCTGGCGTAGCAGCCGGTGTCCCTAGACTTGATGTGCCAGATTCTTTGTCTTTGCCCATAAGGCGAAGTGAGCTCAAGTCCATGATGATACTGTCTAACGCGGTTTTCTGGCCTCTTATGATTCGGTCCTGAGTCTCGTGTTCCGCGTTAATAGCAGCCATGTCATTTTCAAGCAACCGTATCGCCCTAAATATCAATGAGAAAGACACCAGAGTAGTTTGGACATGACCCACTGCTCAAGCTCCTCGCGACTCGGAAGAGTGTTGATTTTCTCGGCAATTGTGTCGTACTCAACCTTTCGCTTGCGTTCCATGTGTGCATGCTCCAGTGCGACTTTTAGCTCCTCAATTTGACTACGCAGAGCATCATGTTCTTTCTCTGCGTATTCACTCCTCAGCCGTCCACTTTCATGCAAAGCTATTGACAATGGACTCACCAATCTTCCCCCGCTCCCGTTGATATTCCTCCACTTGCCGCCGTTCAGCTTCGCATACCATCATGCTCTTTTTCAAAGCCAGTTCAAAGGACGATAGCTCGATTAAGAATGCCTCCCGTGCATCCTCGACTGTTCCAGAAGAACTAGGAGGCACGAGAGGATGGTGTACTAAGGAGGCGTAGTTATGAAACTTCTTGACCACCCGCCGAAGCGGTCGTTCGTCGTTTGTGATACGCGTGTGTATGATGGCATCTGTTTAAAGGCGCGTTACTTGTCCGTTATTATAGGGATTGAGCTATTAGTGCAATTGATCCATGCCTTCTTCTTCAGCAGTCAGAGGTGGAATTGGTTGTGATAACTCTGGTACGGGCTGTGAATTTGATTCTGGGACTGCCATAAACGCCGACCGTGATACTCTAACACACGAGAGTCGGGGAATGAGACCTGAGATCTGAGACTTGGATTCGAAAGGAACGTGGATTTAGTAGGAAGCAGATGAAATTCCGTCATGTTACATGATAGGACCAAATTGTAACTATATTTAGGACAAAAACAACTATTCGCTGAACATTGTGTGATGCGGACAATCTGGATGAGATATCTTGCAATGTGACAATTGTATTGTGCTAGAAACCCCCAAAAATGCAGGAGATCATGCAAATGGAGAACATTAACTGGGCATAAATAAGTCAACCCCACTCATCTGGTACAAACGGGGTGACTAGATCATAAATTTCTTCGTTACCTCCTCGTCCTCTTGGAGTTTTTCCGCGGTTGATAACGCGTTTGAACATCCCACCCAGACTTCGAGAGGTGTCAGAGAAGTCCGTACTAATGGGCCTCTCGTCGTCTCTGGGATAGCAAGAGTCGATATTGAGAGCGAGCCTCCGAAGGCCACTGGAGCTATCGTGAGCAGCCTTCCTGGAAACCTGGACAGCTGATTGCAAGTACATTGCGAGATTGGGAAAGTTGATGGGAAGCGTGGGGTATGGAGTGGAAGTCGTCGCGGGGACCACATAGTATTTTGCCATTGGCGAATCAGCCCCATCACGGAGGAGTTGCGGGAGTGGTGAAAGAGTATAGGAATAAGGAAGTACGGTTACATCGCCATTGGTATACTTATGCGAGTTTGTGATTGATGGAGGCACTGGCATGTCAGTCGTCAAATAGATGACTGTTCGCCATTCCGAAGCAGAGTGATGAATCTGCAGTACCGGTCAGCTTTGGTGCTCCGCTAGATAGCCGCCCTTACCTTGACAAATTGGATCACCGTTCTTAGCTTGAGCTCATCTTTTGCAACGGTAAGAGCTTCTAGGGTTGGCTCGACGCGAGTCCCACTCAATCGCGCCATTAGCTTCAACAGGTGACGCCAGGAGGGCGACTGAATGTGAAATGTTGGTGCCTTCCCGTGTGGTAATGTTATGATATTGGGCATGGCCTCTCCCATAGGTGACAATATCGTGGAGATTGATGGTGGTTTAAAGCCCATTGCTGCAAAATTTTCAATGAGGCAAGGAAAAGCAAACGACAACATAGAACTTACAGACACCCATCAACATATCCGGTTCAACATACTGATTAGCCGTCAGTATTGGCGCAGATCGAGCAGCGGATTCAGTCCCCTCATCACCCTCTTCCTCCTCCTGAATGTCTTCGTCAACTGAATCTAATATATCTGCATGGGATGGCAAGCTGAGGGAAAGAGGTGGACTCGTTGGTGCGGTTTGGACCGATGTTGCAGGGGCGAAGAGCCAGGAAATTTGTTCACTCGACGAAGAGCGACCGCTCAAAGAACTACTCTCTGAGTTTGCGACAGATGGTCTGCGTGAAGGTAGTTGTTTGGGTGGAGGCGGTGGCGGAGGCGGAGGCGGAGGTTCCGTCACGCTCAGACTTTGCCGTGGCGATGACATCGGATGTGAAGATACAGGATTTGGACCCGGCAAGGGGCGAATATAATCACTCGAGCTCGATCGACAGAACTCGACGGGTGGAGAAGATATTATGGATGATCCAGCAGTACCGCCGCCAGCGTTCATAGATGACTCGTTCGGATTCAAGATGGTCGAGACGGCATTGTTATATAATGGTGGTGTTGGAGGTAGGTTTTCTCGATTTGAGATGGAGGCATCAGTTGCAGATTGAAATGATTCTTGACTTTCTTTGCCTGACTGATGCATGGATTGTTCTTCATCGAAGAAACTCTCGGATGTGGCAGGTGTGATCATGTGCAGAAAGCTTTCGCCTTCTGAAAATTGTTGATGTTTCTGGGGGCTGAGGAGGACGTTTTCCAGAGAAGAAGATATGAAAGGCTGAGAGGATGCAGAGGGTCCACCCGAAGAATCCTGACGTTCGTCGAAGATGTTATCGGACACATACTTGCTGTAACTGCTGGCGAAGGTACGTGATTCTTCCAATGCCTTCATCAAATCCGCTTCCTCCTGAGCGATAATGTCATCCTCCCGCTGACGCGCCTCTGACTCAGATAGTGCTAGCGCCAGTGCGATATCTTTGTCATCCGTAGGAGATGCTTCGGTGGGCATCGGTCGGCTAGATGGCCCTGCAACAGGGCCAGGGATGGACTGTGGATAGAGCGGATTGCGCTGTGAGGACGCAGTAATTACCAATGGTGGTTTCGGAGGAATAGGTGGTCGCGGAATGGTGTGGACAAGAGGTGCCGCAATTCCTATTGGTTTTTGAGGCACAGGAGGTGGTGTTGAGGAGGGATACTGATAAAAGTAATCACCATAGAACGACGTGTGTGGTGGGGATGTGATAAATGAGGTGGGCGAATTGTATAGAAGTGCAGTTTGTTGAAGAACAGCATCACTGGGGGAAGGCCGTCGGCCAGGGGTCAAACTCGCAGGAATATTATGCCTCGAAGGGATACTAGAATTTGTCAAGGAAGGTTGGGGTTGAAACGGTAGACCAGGTAATGTTGTATGGCGGGGTCGAGGCGGAGGTGCTCGTCCGTTGGATGTCAGACTGAGGGATGCGGAGTGATGAGGAATCCACGGTGCTGCGCCATGCTCATTAACGCCGCCATGTTAAATAAACCAGAACTTGGCTCACATTGTTGATTGTAATGCATCCCAAACCTCCTTCACTCGTAAAGGCTTACTTGTTTGCAGGTGGTAGCTGCACTGATCCGAATATCAGCCAGCCAATTTTCCTGTGGCAGCCTAAAAGGGCCTGCAGGGATGTCAATTAGATCTCTGCACAGCGACTGCTACGAAAAGTATCTAGAACCAACCTTGAAGAATTGCAGCTATACAGCGAAGAATCTGAATGCAGACGGAAGTATGAGTCTCGTGTGAGAGAACACGCGGAAAAGTCGTTGAGCGCGCTCGAACTCAGTTCACGCTTAGGACTCTCATCTTTGGACATATTGGGCGCGAGTCCCCTATAAACGCCCAAGCTCTCACAGCTGCTCGTAACAGCACTTGATCTGATTGATCTCGAGTACCTGGACGATGTGCCTTTTGTTGGTCCGTACTCGTGTTTACAATGTGCTATAATACGGCAGACTCCTAAACAAATGATATTGGCAGCAAGATCAATCCAGAACAAAATCCAGATGTACAAGCCGGGGCAGTACTTTAACATAGTCTAGGCGTACAAAATGCAAAGGGACAATGAATGGTGCAGACATGTATGATGGGTAAGTGCTTGTGTAGAGTCAAAGGCAAAAAATATGCATGGGTGGCACAGAGTAATTGCAGTAGAAAAATAACGAAACGACACGATAACCGATGCAATGTGAAACGTGAGAGCGTGAAAGGGTCATGATACACGAGATGCAGTGACTTTTGCGGAAAGGCCTTGCACAGCCGAAGTCTTGAATCCAAGTCTCCGCATGACGGTCAGAAGATCAGCCCTCTGCACAGGTTTAGTGAGCGAGGCGGTAAATAAACTGCTGTCGTTCGTGTCTGCAGCGCTGTAGGCACTGACAGCAACTATAGGTGTGTTGGAATTCCTGCCATTGGTTGTCTTGATGTATCGAGCAGCACCCTCACCATCAACTGCAAGTTGCAAACAAACGTCAGAAGACGGGCACACTTAGACTGAGCGCATCGCGTACCGACTGGCATGTGTAAATCCATGAGGATGCAATCAAATTCTATGGAAAATCAGATCATTAAACTATGAGACGGGCGCCAAGAAGAATACTTACTGATATCACCCATGGCAACACTCATGGCCTCTGACCCGTCCGCAACCACAACAACGCGGCAGCCAAGACGGATGAGAAGTGTCTCCAATATTTTGGCAGTTATTGGGTTATCTTCTGCGAGTAGACAAGTCACCGCACGGTCGGTGGGATCGGGCCCTTTCTTCAAGTCGATCGAGTGAACCGATGAAGGAGGCGTGTCGAACTGACTCGAACTTTGCCCCGCCGACGAGGGCCAATGATCAGAGCCAGAACCCTCACCAATACTACTAGAAACGGATGCCTTGCGCAAACGGCTTGGCATGGTGTTCCTCCGTTCCACGCCATCCAGATGGTTGAGCCTGAAACGCTCTAACGCTCCAAATTCAGACGGCTTGCGCGCGTGACTACCACTACTGCTCCCAGGTGTCGAAGGAGGTATACTTGCTCGTGAAGGAGATGAAGCTATGGATGAAGTGGACGTTGATGGTGAAGGGGGACCCTGAGTAAACGACTTCTGATCTAGAGCCGTAACCACACTGGGCGGCTTTTTGAACCTTTGTGAGGTGCTCTTCCTCCTGCTATGCGAGCCTACTGGATCGGACAAAGTATGCGCCATCGGGGCTAGTTGGTCGGTCTTCAATTTACGAATAACATCATCATTCGCTTGTTTTAAGACCGGCAAGTTCTTGAAACTGAACGACCCAAAATCGTCACTGGCAGGCGACGGAGCTGCATCGCGACTGCCCAGCAACGGTATAGGCTGTGCTGGGGGAGGCAGTGTAAGCGACGGGCTATCCATAGGGTTCGAGATAGCAATATCCTCCTCATGGAATAATTGAGGTATAGCCCCACGCGGATCGAAGTAGTCGGTTGATTCAGGATCAGAAACTTGAGGAATGAATGCCGCCTCTGTAGACGTCACTTTGTCCCACTCTATGCCTTCAAAGAAGGGATGCGCCTTAACTTCATCCGCGCCACCAGCCCCAAGACGAGCGCATGGGTCTATGCACATCAGCCGCTGCATGAGGTCACGAGCCTCATCGGAGAACTCCACCCAGTCCTCGTGCCACTCTATGTGTCCAGAAAGAATATTCTCGAAAACCTTCTCTGGCGTCTCCGCATGGAAAGGAGGAATGCCGTATAAGAATTCGTAAGTTATGACACCAAGAGCCCACTACGCGATGGACAGATCAGCAACGTGTCAACGCACAAGGCAATAATAAGGCACCAACCCAGTCCACTGCAGCATCATCTCCACGAAGACCAAGAATGGTTTCTGGAGCAAGGTAATCTGGCGTACCAACAAACTTCTGCTCACCCGGAGGCGTGTGACCACCCGAATAGGAGCGTAAGTCGGTCGTCAGTTCCGTGGCAAATGATTGCAGAGGACTTTCACCAGCCCTGCTTCGACGTGAATGATGATTGTATATAGATTCGGAGCCAGATTCGCTTGCGTCATCTGTGGAAAGCTGATAAGGCGAAATTCCCTGTCGTGGCACCAAATGTGTTCCTTGGCTAAAATACGAACCTCCACCAATCATTTCGGTTGAAAGTAAAGGTGATGAAAGAAAGCCGGAGTCAATTGAAGGTGGTCGCGAACGTGAATCGTATCTTGTGCGATGTCGCATACCCATCCCCATAGGTTCGCGCGTTTGACGACCAAGGAGACCAATCCTACTCAAACCGAAATCAGTGAGCTTCAAGTGACCGTGTTGGTCAATGAGAAGGTTGTCAGGCTTCAAGTCACTGCGAAAATGATGATAAGCATGCATCCTCTGCACATCTGTAGAACTTACCGATGAACAACGCCACGCTGGTGGAGATACTCGAGCCCCAGTACGACTTCAGCGATGTATTGCTTCGTCCACTCTTCGGGGAGCGAGCCCAAGGACTTGATGAGAGCTGCACAATCACCACCATTCAAATATTCCATGACCAGATACAAGTTTTCCTTGCTCTGGAATGTGAAGTACAATTTGGCGACGAACGGTGACTCGGCCTGCTTCATAAGAATCATGCGCTCTGCCTTGACATTCGTGATCTGGTTCTTCGCAATCATATCAGCCTTTTTCAAAACTTTGATAGCGTAATAGTCTCCAGTAGCCTTCTTCTTCGCGAGGAAGACGGATCCAAAGGCGCCTTTGCTAATAGGCTTGATGATGTCAAAGTCTTTGATAGAGGTCGGGGTCGATCTTGATAAAGGAGCTGCAGACGATTGACGAGGAGATAGAGGGACGTTTAACACTGAAGGACTGAGTATGGGATTCACCGTAGAATAACGGCGATGTCCGCGTCGTGTAGTAGTGGGAGCATCTCGAGGAGATATACTGGGTGACAGGGGCGGGGTAACCAAAAGCCGCGGTTCCAGAAGGTTGCTGGCCGATCGTCGCGTTCTAACGGTAGCATTCTCTGTTAGGGTGTCGTTGAGGTCCATGTATGGAGGCTGATCGTCGGGAGATGGAGATGCCGTGATTGGGGCGGCCAAAGCAAGAGGTGAGGATATGGATGATGGCGTGGATGACCTTGTGGGCATTTTGTTGATGATTTGCCACATCGGAGGAGCAAACTGAGGTACAGGAGCAGAGACGGAAGCGCGACTGGCACTTGGGCTAGCAATCAATATAGGAGACGCGGAAGCCATGGGAGTAGGCTCAGAAGACAGTAGCTCTTCAGATTGGTTAGTGGGATGATTGTCGTCGGCCGGTGCTTCTGCATCTTCGGGTATAGGTAGAATTGATGGATCAATTCCATTGTGAAATTCGCCCTCATCTTCACTGTCACTACTCTCACTCGCATCAACAATCGCTAGACTCTCAGTGACTTTCTCCTCCCATTCGTGCCAGATCTTCTCGGAATACTTGATAGTGTTTTGCATCCGAACGACATTATCAACCTTCTGCCTCATGATGCGCTCCACGTCTTCAGCAAGTTGAGAGAGAGCAGCATCCTCGACAGGCGGCCGACACCATGTACGAATCTGGGACATCTTCCGCTCCGATCCTGGCGAAAGCAACCGCTGACGTTCGATTGGCTCCTTCGACTCCTCATCCTTCAAAGAAGGCATGGAAATCTCGGAAGCAACCTGGAGAATCTCGTCGAGCGATTCCAACAGCCTGCGCTGTGCCTTCTTCATACTCAGCCTCTGCATGTAATCCCTCCGGAACAACTGCAAGGGACTAGGCATGCTCGGTGAACTCGAGTGCGTGAAAACGGGGACACCTCTGTATTCGGGGGGCGAAGTCGAGGAATGGGTATCCATGGCAGCCATGATGTCTCGAATCGTGTTCTTAAGCTCGCCAACAGACTCATTGCACTCGACAATCTCAGCTTCAAGCCGGTGCACTTCTACGCAGGTCTCGCTATGCTTCTCGAAGTACCACTGGGGGATTTGACATTCGCATATCCGGCACAATATAGGCTCCGTAGAAATCGGCTGCGTGAAAGGAAAGGGCGTCAGTGGCTCGAGTCCTGAGCGGTCGGCAAGTAATTCTTTCGAAGGCTCTTCAACAATAGGTTCATCTCCAATTTCACCCGATTCCAGGACAATGGAGGGCGAAGGATAGTCCCATCGTGGGGAACCTACTGGCTTGGCAACCCACATCGTGTGAGACGGTTGAGCATCCTCACGGTCGATCATGAGCATGCCTTTGCCCTCCATTGGTTGGTAAAGAACACCAGGTATTGAAGTATCATGGTCGCCCTCTGGCTCGACTTGAAGTTCGAAGCGCACCTCTACAGTATGCGAATCATCCTGTTGTAATTGATAAGTGGCATCCCGAAAAACGGAACAATTTGCAGGGGCGAGAAGACGTGAAATTCTAGTTCCAGCAAGTTCCGATGGATCCGTCCTAAACACCATAATACGTCAGAAAAGCCGAACATCGCCGGAAACAAGTTGCTTACCCAACGACGACTCTCCATGCATAATTGACCCAAATGAAGTGGTCGCCGTCCAAACTTAGCTCCATTACGATGTTTTGATTCTGTGCAGTCTCGGCTTGCAGACGTAATCTTTCGGTCGCCAAGACGCGTGCAGACTCATTATGCTCAACGGCCTTCCGTGCCGGTTGTTCTGGCGAAACAGACGAGAATGAAAGATCTTTTGGAGCATCATCTCTGGAACGCCTTCCCTGGCTCGTCGGCCTTGACAGCCGAAGTCGACTTTCATCATCGGCCGTAAGACGCAGCTCCTCCTGACGACTGCGAGCAGTGGGTGTAGGCGCGGGAGGATGCTCATCGGGTGGCTTTAGAACGAACATCAGGGGCTCGTCCTGCTCATCCTCATTATCATCGAAATTCCAGAATTGTTTTTCGGCCTCCCACCATTCGACTACGCGGCTGAGGCTGGCAACGGCCAGCAGGACCTGCACATACCAGTTTCGCCCATGCCAGTCTGGATGGTCATCCCACGCCTTACCAATAGTCTGTACCCGTTGAACGAGTGACTCGCAAACTTTAGGCTGGGCTGTGAGTGAGGCTGTTGACATATCGGTAACATCTGTTGCTACGCCGATAAGGTCATAGAGCGCAGTCATGATGGGATCAATAGGGTCATCCACTAGTATGCGGGAAGAGCGACGATTGATGGAAGAAGGCGGAGGAATGGCTTCGGAAAAGCTACTGTGTGTTGTAGCCGGCGGAAGTGGGGATCTAGACCGGGAGGTCGAGCGAGAACTCTGACCGGATTTAACTGGACGGATGGGAATGTGAACGCTGCGTGAAAGTCTACGGGAAGATATACTCTGAGCAGGCCATGCCGTGGGAGGCATCGCGTTGGACTGCTTGCGAGGGTTGACGACATCTGCTAGCGTGGCAGACGCAACGATGGGGCTAGGAACATGATTACTAGAAGCCGGCGTGGAAGCAGCTGGTTTCTCCCATGGCGAATTGCTTTGCCTTCGTAAGGAGGGACTGAGGGAAGAGTGTGATGCTGCAAGGAGACCGGGTGATGAGACACGATGAGACAGAGAGGGAAACTTTGTACTATCGTCCTCTGGTAACGCATGTTGTCGACTATGACTTCTTTCCTGTACAAGCTCATAGCCACAGTCAGAATAAGTGTCAGCCTGAGATGCAGGCCGAGGATCCGAAGAGTGGTACACGAAAGCCTCACGAAGAGGTTCTGCGTCGCCGTACTGAGAGTCACGGTCGAAGTCCCTGTCCCGATCCCGATAGTCACGATCTATGTCGCGCTCTTGGTCACCATCGCGAAGTCTCTCTTCAAAGAAGGCTGTGATGTTGTTTATCACACGACGCAGCTCCTTGTCACAATCTGCCTTTGCGGTCTTGAGACGACGAGTGACATGTCGCCGAACGAAAGGCATGGAAACGGTATTTGAACCTGAACCATAGGAGGTGCTGCTGTTTGACTGAGAAATAGGCTGTGGCACTGACTCTGGAGCAAATACGAGGGGACTGGGGGGTTGACGACGATGAATACTGGCAAAATCAGACATGTATGCCTGTCAGACAATGCCAGACCAGGGTGCTAGAAATACGATGCCGCTAGGAGGTTGTGAGCGATAGTCAGAAGAGAGAACTATTTGAACTAACTTTAAAGAGAGATGATGATGGTAATTAAAGGTCAAGTCAACATGAGGAAGACTTGCAGGAAATCTGATTCTGAAAGTGTGAAAAGGAGCAGTGGAGAGAGATCAGGCCCAGGAGCAGGATCGTTTGAAACCAAGCTCAGCCTGTCTAGAAACAGTTTAGACGGATTCAAATAAGTCTTCACGACAATCCGTTACACCACTACCAATCCCACTATCAATCACACTAATTTCGCTTTTTAAACGGACTACGCCCAATCCTCGAATTGTTCTCTAGCTACGGAGCTTGATAGAGCTTGATGGTTCATCTTTTAGTTCTTAGTATCAGTATTAGTATTAATATTATAATAATATTGGTGACTGGGGGTCGCACGGCAATCTACAGGCAATCTCCGACCCCGTGAGAATTATACCCACCTACTCGGAATTACATAATTGCCGCTCTTCCTCTGCAGTTCTGCCACAACATCACACAGACCGCATGTTATTGCCTTTTCGTGCCTTTTCTCGACAGTGCTCGCACTCCAGGGCCTGTTTTCCTTCTGTATCTAGATCTTTCCATTCGCCATTACAGAATGATCAGGAAAACTTGTCCATGATCCTCGAAGAGCTCTCTGAGCCAAGCGCATCTGCAGGTCAGTTCAATGATACCTACACTATCATATATCAATATTATTTAGCAAGCAACCCGAATGCGCCATGGATGCAGCAGGGCGCACGCAGAAGGTTCGATCCTAGACTGGTCTGTTAACGAAAATATTCGTTTGATATTTTATATCGCTCATACGAATTTCAGTTCATAAGACCTCATTACTTCTCACATGACCACCGGTTCAAAGGCCCTCCGCCATCTACAAAACGACCTCTCATTGGTCCTGGCAAGAAAAAGGCGCAGCAACAGGACGTTTTTTACCGCTTGGGCATCGATCCTTTGCAAGAGGCTTCCAATGATGTCCTCATGAGCTCTTTTGTCACCGAAATGGGAAAAATTAAGCACCGCGCTGAAACTGGCCTCACCACAAAAAGCCAGCGCAGGTTAGGCAAAGCCATCCGTCGAGCGAAGATGATGGGCGTCATACCCGTGCTCAGTAGTGCAAGGCTTCCTTGGATTAGACATTAATCATTATTCCACTCTTGCCTATCTATCCGCATCTACTCTTGCTGATCTGCCAGTACCTTTTCGTTCACCTGTTACCTTAATCAATTGACGGAACTGGCACCAACCAACCGCCCAACTGAGCGACAAGTCAATTTCCTTCTCGGCTGTCATGTTTCCTCTTGGCAGATGCGGCCCCACAGTCTTATGTCTACCTCTGGAAAAAAAAAGACACACGACTGGTCTTCCGTTCTCCATGTTCGCTTGCGGTGGTAGGATGGTCCCCGTTTGACGGCGGAATTTATACTCGCATCCTCAAAAGCAGACTGCGGGTGAGGAGATCACACTGGAGCTATACTGCATCGATGAGCCTGCTTTGACAGCAGTGGATTGTACTAGCAAGCGCACGGATTGTTTTTCATTGCGAAAAACGGACACTCGTGGTTTGCTGTGATATGACAACGGAGGGCTACCCGCACTACGTGATCAGCTACTTTTTGCGTGTCGTGGTCACTGAACAGTACCCAGTCGAGATCCCTACGATGGGATCTCGCAAGCGCCCGAACCGACCTGACGCTCGGTCCTAGCTCAAGTGGCTCACGATGCCTGCGATAGACGAAGTGCACTCGAAGTTCGTTTTTTTGTCCCTGAACGCCACTCGGTGTCGAGGGTCCTACTGCCAGAGAGCACTCAACCATTCAGAAATAGCTCTACTATCTGAAAGTTCAAAACCTTCTGGTCGAACTTAATTTCACATCGCTGCGATGGGTAAGGCATGATGCATCATGAAGTGCTACACAGCCATGTGACAATTTGAAAGGCTCTTCTCTGTGGGGCCGCTCTTGACTGTAGACTCTTGGCTTCTTTCATCATCACGCAGAACTCCGCGAGTTAACTGCGAGCCTGATATGCTTCTGAATGACACCCATGGGAATGCAAAAGAAGTCCGACGAAAGAATCTATAGTTCGGCCAGCAACATCGTACCCAGGTTCTGCACCACCTGGTCCCCGATTGCTTTTTCCACCGCTTCTTCCAAATGTCGCTTTGGATCTTGTTTCCCCACATGTCGCGTCTTTAGCTTTTCCACAGATAGCGTTGATTCCTCTTGCACAGATTTGTTGTACGCCTCAGACAGCGTGAGCATGGACTTCAGGGACGAGGATTGTCAGTTTTGGAAAGTCGACGAATATGGATAGCTGACCTTAATAGCCTTCTCATTGCTCTCCTTGTGTGAACAAAAGTCACGCAGCTTCAAACCTTCTGTCCAGTTTCTCTTGTGCAGGTTCATCAACATTGATTGTTCAAGCTCCGTCTTGCGGTAATTCACGGCGATTGAATAGTAGTGCCTATTCAGTCCGTGCACGAGTGCCTGGATCGACGGCTTGTTGATGAGACCAATGTTGGATGTAGTTTGTCGCGGTTCACGCCCGATAATAACGGTTTGAGGGTTGATTAATCTGAATGCGTCAATGACGACCTTTCCTTTGACGGACTGAATAGGATCGATGACAACAGCAACACAGCGGTTCTGCATGCGTTCAAACGACTGCAGGAGGTAATCAATTGCGAATGCACGTCAAACGCGAGGCGGCGCACTTCTTGTGTATTGATATCGACACTCGATAGCCAGCATCCGAACCCTGGATGTGAGTGGTACCACCCTACCACCATCTCCGGTCTGAAAGCGCATGTGCATCATCAGCCCGCTGCAACGTTAAGGTAGATGTTCCATTCACCGTCCTGTCTGTTTCAACATGTCGAGCATCTTAGTTTGGAAGACGTGATCGACCGACTCAACAGTCACGGTGGTGCCAGACTGTGGCATGGCGAAGACATCCACAACTTGCACGGTATATTCATCGACAAACTCTCCGAGCATGAGGCCCATAACCTCCATAGGAACGCCAGCTCGGCCATGTTTCAACATCTGACGAACGGTAAACATACCGTTTGGCGGTCCTTGTAAACGCCTCACCTTTAATAGTGCCAGCGATGATATGTGAATGACTTCTCCGCTGCACCGATCATGAGGCAACACATTGATCAATTCACAAGCAGTACTCACCTATCTGGCACTGTCGAATCTGACGGAGGACCCCGCATTCCACGAAGCTGACCACCCATCATTTCTGCAAGACCTTCCATGCCTTCCATGTTCAATCAAGTGAAAGAAATGGCTTCGCTAGCTCAGCTACTTTAGCTGACGCGTCTCGCGAGTCTATTTGGAGTCTATTTGTTTGTGTTTGACAATAGCCTCAGAAATTAACAAATGCAAATACTACACCTCAAGCTTTAAGATCGGTTCAGTCCGCGCCTAAAGGACCGACAGGTTGGCTAGGTCGAGGTCGAAAGTATTGACGTTCCCACGGCCTCATGCCCACCAGCGAATTGTCGCAGGCTCTGAATCCTTTCTTTGCACAACCGCGGCCGAGGTCATCAAACACTCAAAATCATTTTCAGTCCGTTCAGCCCAGCCAAGCACATGAGCCACATCACAGCGATTTTGAGCTTACCATCTCGGAGCCCCAGAGGCCCCTCGCGGCATCAACAACACCTCCTCAGTAATTAATATAATTTCTTTAATTGATCAAGCTGATAGTCGCGGTTTGTCCAGGAACCCTGCCGTTCGTCCTGGCAATGCATCATCCAGTGGAGCTCACCCATTCCAGATAGTAATGAATTACTTAAATTCAGCACGGGAGTCGCAAGAAATTGAACAAAAACGGAGACTCGCATGGGAACAGGAACAAGAGGCCAAGTACACACTACGGCATGCAGAAATGGAGCGCCGAATGCTCGAGATGCAGCAAGAGCTCGGTGCGCTCAAAGCGAAGATCGCCTTTGGGACTCCGAAAGCTCCGGCGGCTTCACCCTCAGTGCAGACGCCTTCCGTAACTGATCAACAGTCCACACCAATGACCTCGCCCGTGTTGTCCCATTCTTCTACAATCGCCAGGCACCATGCATCGCCCGATCCAAGACGGGCCACACCACCTTCTGTTTTGCGTCACATGTCGGCTTCATCTGACGTAGAGCTGCTTGCTGGTTCTCCTTCTGTTGGCGACATCGCAAGCCCAGCCCACGGCTCCCCCCTTCTTTCTAGGCCAGCACGGTTTATCAATGTTGATCCCTCATCCTCCCGGCAGGGCAGCTCATCTAATCCACGCAAGAGACCGACGCTTGATACCACGAGTGGTGAAGATGATAGTGACGGCTCCGAGTATTCATTAGTAGAACGACCCGTAAAACGAAAGAATCATCATGACACTCGCTGTCTTACCATACAGGTAAGTCCAGCACCCAAATCTGCATTTCAATACTAATAACTAAATATTAAGCATGCTATGCGCAGCCACCTCTTGCGCGTCATGCAGATCGAGGACGACAAACACCTTCCCGATGTTCACACTGAAGGTATTGTGCTGGGTCCCAACGATCCTGTCCGTTTTGTCTGGGACAAGACACCTAAACAATCTGTCCACAATGGACGAATGAAGGAGCGTGTACTACACGACATCAGAGCCCATCGCCATCTGTACAAACACGTTCCCGATAAGGACTTCAACAAAAAATCACTGGAATCCGTTTTCGATCAGGCATTCGTTACATTCAGACAGAAATTCAGAGCTCAACGGGACACCTCCGTTGCTATAAACCAGAAACAGCGGGAAGATGTTAAGGCAATGCGATCCAGAAGATTAAGCCGTAAGAAGACGGTGAGGTTGTCCGTTCCGCCAGCGAGAAAAATCCGATAATTGACTGGAACTTCTCTAGAAACTGAGCAATCGTTCAGACGCTCGAAATAAAATTGAAGCCTTCGAGCATGTCATATTTGACGGCGCGCTACAAGTGGAATGTATGTCTTCCGAGGAATCTGAGAATGAAGAGGATCCGGTCGGTTCCCGTACGACTTCGCTACGTGTTCGGGGGTTCCCTTGGCGCAGCACCCGGTTACTGCGCTTTTTCGACATACTGGACGATTATGACAAAGCGGATAGCTCACAAAAGCCGCGGAGAGGCGTTGGAAGGAGAGAACGATTCCATGGTTTGCCAAAAGAAGGTCTAATTCTCCCACCTAAGGGCGTAGCCACTTGGATGATCAGTAAACGCTGGATAAGTGTGATGCAGGCGTCTCACTTGGAGGCGTTGAGCAGTTTGAAGGATGTTGTTCTGGACCCCGTTGGCTTTGATTGGAGCCAGTTTCATGCCCTTGGCGAGGAGAGTGAAGACGAGGGGAGACTCGACATGGCACGACATATGATGATTGCGCATAATGGTTTACACTTTACTCATCCCGATGATGGCACGGCTATCAGTGCTATTTCTTCTCTGTATAATGCTCTAGTACATACCCAATAAGCTCTTCGGAATGTGAAGGTGATAGCTTTCTTGTAGAGGCTAATCATCATGTTAAGCGGAACGTAGCCTAGGGGGCTTCCCAGGAGTTTCTCACAGTCCCGTGCATACCGTACAGTCCGGATCCAACGTCACCAATATTGCAACTTACCTTCCTCAACTTATGTCTAATTAATCGCTCTTTCAATCATTGAGCGACTCTACAACACTTGATGCACCTCTTCACCCCCAATCATGTGTCCTTAATTGCTGCATGCTATCCTTCCTCATCTGCATTGGCTTCTTCTAGTCCTGAATACCGCCCAAATGCGCAGGAGCTCTCCAAGCTTACATATTATGCTGCCAATCGCCCAGGAAAGATAAACAAGCTCGGGGGTGAACTAGAAAAACGTGTCAAGGCAGGATGTCATAAGGCTCAGTATGGAAACGTTCGAGCTAGAGCGTACGTCCTAGGAAGCCTCAAAAGTTTCTTGCGGATCTTTATAACTCTCAACCAGATCCTTACTTATCACACTTTCTGTCTTGCGCGCGCTGGCGGTAGAATGTCGACGTGATATATCTCTACTGTCCCCGGCTTTGGTCGCATGCCTCAAGGTCACGCTGGATTCCCTCTCTTCTGACCTCGAAGTGGTAGCGCGAGCAGCCAGCGTGGTTAGTACTGAACTTGACCGTTTTATTCAAGCAGAACTCACTCAGGTTATAGTTTACCGCGTGGTGCACTTTCACCGACGGCCATGTCATTGAAGCGGATTCTCACTTGGCCCGAGATTACCTCGCTGTCTTACGGCGATTCGCCCAGCTATCTACCGCTGACGTCAAGTCGGTTGATCACGAGCTAAGAAATAGGTGAGTTCTCTGCTTCTTCATTTCCGACGAGTTATTAATTGGCTTGCTCAGGACTCGTCTAGTCGGATTGGCTGCTCTTACAGGCGCTGTGAATTCAGAAGCCCTTTATTGCTCTTCCAATCAGTATAAGCCTCAAGCCTCAATCATTTCTCGCGCATTACTTTTCCATGTTATGAATGCAGAGCTGTCTGTTCTCGACGAATGGTAAGTTTCGTTCTATATATGGGTAGAACATGCATCTTATCGTGAGTCAAGTGCGGAGGCTATCAAAAGCAACGCTACTTCAATATATCTTGCAGAATTCCGTTCTCGTCCTGTCATTGAAAGGCGAGCTGCCTCCATTCATGCACACGTAGACGGGGAAAGCGGTCCATCTTCCTCCGATGTTCTAAATACATCGTTAAGAGCACTACAACACATGGTACAACACTCCAATGGGGCTCAAATGGGGCTCTTAATGCAGGCTACATTTGAAAGCCTAGGCGATCTTAAAGTTTGGGAGAAACTTGACCAATGCCGATGGCTAGCTCAAAAGGCGTGTGAATGGGCCCAATACCAGTATCGCTATGCAGTGCCTACTCGATTGGTCGAACAGCTCCTTTTAATCCAGGACTCATCAATATGCACAGCCCAGCATAGGGCCTTAGCTACCATGGTCCCCACGGTCTTTACGTCCCCCGTACCTCTCGTCAATTTGTCCACATCAGATATCATCTCAAACCTCATCACTTTGGTCCTACGGCGTGTATCAATCGATCCTCAGGATGCCCTTCTACCGTCGCTTGTGGAATGCATATCCTCTTTGGGCACCCACATATACTATTCTGACCAGATTCAAGACCTTGCTAGCGAGCTTGTCAGCCGCCTTGTAACCGTTGAGATGCAAGGAGTTACTGGTCGCGACAAAGAACGTGGTGATTGCAGGCGAAGTCAGGCTATCAGGTGTCTCCTTGCAGGTCTTCTAGGTCTCATGCGTGCTGCTGATGGCTCACAAGTGGTGTCGGATGATAAGAATATCCCCCAAATTACTCCTTCATCCTCCGTACCACAGAATAATGACCCTTCGCAAAGACCTCCTTCTCACCTTTCCCGACGGACAAGGGTATCTGGAGAAGTATGGCATGAGACCCTGAGTCTTCTTTGCGATGGCGACTACTCGGTACGGAACGATTATGCCCATACTCTTGTTGATTACTTGCGCAAAGAGATTCCAAAACGTGGGGACACGACAGATGAAAATGGAGTCAGACGTTCTCGCCCTCTTGTCGAAGGTAGCCCGACGCACCAAGCAAACAGCATCGGCATCCTTCTATATGGCGACTCAGCGACGCGATCACTTCATGCTACGCATGCTTATCTATTCATACTGGCGACAACTTCGTCTCTTGGCATTTCATTCAACTCAACTCCTTCGCCCGCCTACTCCACAAGTGGTGACATCCCTTCTATTGGAGTCACCGCTCCTACTCCTCAGAATGAGTCAGGCCCCGTCAATGGACATAGTGCTGACCCGCACGGCTCTTCCCCTGCCCGGAAATCACCAGGGCTTCTTGCCCGGACACGTAAAATTTCAAATGCGCAGCGCTTATTGGAGAGCGTACCTGAGAAAGTCTCGGCAGCTGCTTCGGCGTCCCTGTCAGACTATGCGCTGATCTTGTATGTACTATCCGCTATCCACGAGGAAGTTCCTACCCGCGGCCTTCTAGTTGGCCTCCCGATGCTCATGGCGCTCCATGAAACCACCGAAGTTGAAGACGGGACAAATGAGGCTTCTAAGCAGCGAATGAAGGTGATACATGAATTGCTGGCTCGCGTCTGGCTTGTGCTCGGTCGTGTTTGGGAATGCACAGAACTGGTGGACCTCGCTGAAAAGGTCAGTCACTCCAAATATTATTTCCGCTTCTACTGATCAATGAAACTAGGCTTTGTTAACAATGAAAGCGGCACCGACCCTACCATCTCTCCCAGAGTTTATTCCTGGGGTCCTACGGCCAGCACAGACTGAAGTTAGGTTCCCCCCTATTGAGGCAGAAGGAGCTGTGGAGCCATGGTCAAACGTCAATGCCGAGGAGGCACTGGCGATGTTAGTGTCTTCTAAGTCTGTTCAAGAAGCAACAGGACTTGACCGTCAAGGGCTACTTCGCCGTTGTTCGGCAAAATGGACGGTAGACATGGCTCTCAGAGACTGTAAGGCGAATTGTTTGTTGTGTGATACATTACTCATCTGAAACCTTAGCAGCAGATAGACCGAACAACCACAGGATGATGGAAGGTGGTTCACCTCTGTTAAAGTTATCGCCTGCTCTCATGGCTATCGAGAATCTCTCGTTGCAAAGTCTGACACGGTCGGTCCGTGGGGTAGGTGTGACTGATCTACGCGATGCGCTTGAAGGACGTGCAGGAGCATCCAACCCAGCCCTTGTCAGGCGACCTTCTGTATCTACCCTTGAATGCTCGCCTTCTCTGGATCTTCGCTCCAGCCCACTTGGGTTAACGCGAAGTCGGTCTAGACCCAAGAAGCGTGCTGTCACAAGTAGTGCGGGCGAAGTAAGGGACGTTTTGAATAGGCTGGGAATTGGCAAACAGAACGGAAGTAGCTTACTGAAGGCTTCCTTCCAGTGAGTTGTGCAAACCAGATTTGCACGTATGTGCCTTTATACTGATCATGTGCTGCACCAGATCACCTATTTGATCTTCTATGCTATCAGTATGAGGCACCACCATTCCTTTCTCGTTAGTTTCCGGTTGCATTTTCTTCTGATTCGTCTGTCCATCATCATCTGTCGCATCGTATTTGATCACATGTTACTTATCCATCGGATCCCGCAAAAATGGACTTTCCGCAGGAAATACTTTGGATCATTGGACGTTATCTCTTACCAATTCGTCTACTTTGAGCGATAGATACTATTCGGCGCCGAGCCTCTTCTTCTTTCTCTGCCCAGTAAGCTATCTCCTTCTGAGATTTGGGGTGCGTGCTCAAATGGATCCCTTTCTGGACACAAAGGTCAGATAATGACTTTGAATGAGCCGAGAAACAACCTACGTTTAGTCCCTGCAAAAGAACCTCATACATTGCCGACTGTTTGGTAGCTTTGGCAACGTCGTCGTGGATGTTCTCTGTGTGACGAGCGATCAATTTCGTGAGCTCCTGTCGGAGTCGAAGAAGGCTGTGCAAGCACTGTGAGCACTATTTTTAGAAGAGAATGGAAAACTGAGTGGTCACTTGGAAAAAATCATGGTCTCTTCTTCCTGATCAGTCAGAATGACGAAGGAATTAAACATCACAACGTATCTGTTGCAAATCTGCGTTATGTAAGGTTAGCCTGACAGATGTGACCGCATCAGGGAAACTTACAGTTGCAACAGACGCATCCGTCGTTGACGCAGCTCTGTTGAAGTAGCTAGTTGTTCCACCTTCCGCAAGCTTCCTCAAAGCATCACAATGTTCCGACATAACTTTCTGGAACGCAGGCCACAGCTGCAACCGCATGGTAAACAAAAAGTTTTCCAGGGGCGGGCAGTCCCTCTTCTGCACTTCAGTAATTACAGCCTCCGTGAGTCGGATCATCGTGAGTAATGGCACGGCCGGCGGCATGGGTTCAAGAACGGTGGTCACGAAAGTCTGGGTATTGTTGGTTCCTCGGAAATACGAGGGGGACATAAAATGCCGTACCTTGCAATATTCTAGAACGGGATCTAGTATTTGTTTCCAAATGGCATCTAACGGCACACGCTCTGCCTTGTCCATAAGGCCGGGTAGTGCTGTCACATCACGAGATCCGTGCTCGTTACCACCAAAGGGTCTTGAGACGCGCGTACCAATTTCAGAGCCAGCATTGGACTTCCTATCGCCAAAGCCAAAATCAGGCGACAAAAGCGTGGCAGTGGGTGAAAATAGGGCGCTGTTAGTTTCCATCGCAGGAGGGGGCGCAAAGGACTCAGAACGGAAGAAGGCGACGATGAATGCATATTCTGCGGTGGCATTATCCATCAACACCAGAAAAAGGGATCTGAGAATGGCTTCTATAGGTTCTTCCTATGTAGGTTGCCTCAAAATAGGCATGATATCAGAGCGCGGCGGCATAGAACTCACATGAGTCTTGTCATCTGCCATATAGGCGAGGATGATGCTGGGCCCATCTATCTTTGCGTATGCAAGGCGATCTTGATTTAGGTATGGTTCACCGTTGTTTCCATTTCTTGAGATAATGGGCTCAGGTTTCTCCGGGGTCCTTGCCTGACGCTCTGGTTAGTGACTGCACCTAGACATAAATAACATAAATACCTTAATCCATCCTAGACTGCGTACATAACGACGAAAACCAGTCTCATAGTATGTGCGGGCTGTGCCAGTGTAAGCCTTTTGAACCTCGCCGGCAACGTTTGGCGCCTGCCTCTGGAGGAATGCATATAATACTCTGTATTTCACAAAGATCGAAGTCTGCATAACTTGCATGTTCGTCGTGACGCTCGTTCGTATCGGCTGTAGCAATGCGAGAAAGAAAGTTCGTAGTTTCGTAGCTGCCTTGATTAAGTATTGGAAAAACATGAAGAACGGATAGTCATAAATTTACGCACTACTATGCGAAGTCCTTCTGCAACGTCTCCAAGATCTCTGGCGGCTTTGACACGAGAACGAACCTTCAGAAGATCCAACCGTCGTTCAAAGTCAGTGATAGTCGCTATCCAAGGCTCTCCAACATCTGTGTCTAAGATAGTAATCGCAAGTGACGGAGGTATAGCAAGGTCTGACAGAAGACTTGAAAGCGGTTTCTCAATTCTCTAGAGTCACGACATCAGATCACCATCCTGTCCATTTCGGTTATAAACATACGCGTCGACTCTTCAGCCTGTTGTCGATGTCTTTGCTCCTCTCCTGTAGCTCTGATATCTGGCCAGATACAGAAGAAAGGTCCTTTTGAAATGTAGACAGAAATGATTCTAGAGAATCCAGAAGATTTACACTCGTCTAAAGGGTCAAACAACTCAAAGCAAGTGGCGTTCTAGTAGGCGACGTGCGTACCTCGACTTGTTCATGTAGGTCGACAAAATCCTTCGCTTGACTATGGTCTGCATTCATTCATCAACTCGCTTCCAGCGGCCATAAGTCACAAGTACCCACAGAACAGACTCTGTTGTCCAACCTCAGACGCAGACTTGTTACCTCTAGTCATAATACCTAAAGCAAATAAGTCACGGAATGGAGTGTCTGCAGGAACCTACCATTCATCGTGCTAGAGGATGAGTCGGAAGATGGTGATTTCCCAAGTTGGATGTAGTATTGCACTGCCACACATCAGTTAGGCGAATTGAGTTTCAAGTTGCTTTTGCACCTAGCATAGAAGTAACGATCATTTACCTTCTATTTGGTCTGCCTACAGGAAACGAATCTTTATCAGTACGTAGACCCAACAGCAACTGAGACGGAAATGCACCACAAAGCAAATTTCCTCTCTCTCGCTGAAGAACTCCAGTCACACATTCTGAGCTTCCTTCCCTGGCGAGACATTCTTCGTTGCGCATCCGTGAGCTACGATTTACTCATTGATGTTGATGTTACCGTTCTTGATCATTTTATGTACTGACATCGTCTTGCAGGTATGTAAGGCACTTCACCAGATGTACATATCATCATCGGAGCTTCAGTACATCATTGAACTCGGTGGTCAGCGACTGCTCCCTGTGCTCAATACCGATCTTGACAATCACACTCCGATGTCCAAGCGCCTACAACTCCTGAGGGATAGAATCCGTGCATGGTTTAGGGTTGACATTAATTCTGTGAAAACAGTCTCTATACCAGACCAATTCTATGACGGAAGACTATCACTCGCCGATGGGCATCTCTGCCTCTACGACCGAGATGAAGATTTAGCCAGGATATTTCCAATATTGCCGAAGCCCTCAGAGCAAACAATTGAGCGTGATTTATCTCCGCAAACACTGTGTTTAGTTCCAAACTCAGACAGCATTGATGTACTCATGGACCCAACGCAAAATCTGATCGCCATCGCGTATGTCATTACTGAAGGCATTTTCCAACTGGGCGATGTGAAGTTCTTCATTGAACTTGGAACCCTAGATGGAGGCGGTGCCCACCCCCAAGCTGCTGGACGAACACTGTTCATGTCAGGGCCACCCCAGTGCAAGAGCATCCGCTTTCAACCAAACAGTGGGAAGCTCAAGGGTTATCGGAAGCGTATCGCTCTCTGGTGCTCTCTGCGTTTCGATGATGTGGGCAGCGTTACATGCAGCCGGACCATGTGGTGGTTGCAGATATGGGACTGGCAACACTCAACGACATCCATTGTGAGCCTCTGGTCAGAAATAGTTGCCAATAACCTGACAGTTGAATTTAGAGTACTCTCAGTGACACATTCAACTCAATGCCTGATGACTCAATGGACTTTTGTTTCCTCGGACGCGATAGATTACTGATTGCCAGCTACAGCTTGAAGGTCTACTCAATCGAGGATATGTCTCAAGCGCCACAATTACTTGCGTGTTTCTTGTTGCCTGTACCGCCAATGATGAAGATAAGGTGCATCTTTCCGATGGACGACATTGGACATAGCTCACAACAACAGATGCAGGGCCGACAAGCAATGTGGACGTTAGACCCTCACCATCAACTAATATCCATCCTCACATTTTATCCGCATCTTGTCTTCATCATTTCCACCAGGATTTTCTTCGACCTTGATGTCTTTGAAGGAATGCTTCCCGCAATACCATGGAAATACTGGGGCCCCCAAAATGCCCGTGTTTTATATGACCAATGTCCATGGGTTCTTGGCGTTAGCGGGAATCGAGTTTTGTTTCGTGCAAGAGACAATGTACCGGGGTGTAGGTTACATTTGCTAGATTTCAACCCGTTAGCTGTCAAGTGCAGGCAGGGTCTAGGACGAGTGGTGAAAGAGCCATCTACAATAAAAATCAGTGAGTGGGGGGAAGACATGACAACGTCCCTCCCTTACGTTGAGGTTGTGTTGGACAGAAGGTTCGGTTCCTGCACTTTAGACGAGATATGGGTTGATAAGGACAGAATTTATTTGCTAAAGATGACTCAAGAAGTCGTAGGTTCATCCCCTTGTGAAAAAAGTCTTACATACTGATTTTTTGAATTTAGAATGGTACAAATCAGCTTGAGCTCGAGGTCATCGAGATTTAGAGCAGAGTCGGCTAGTTATGAAGATCGTCTGACTTGTTTAGACTTGTACCATATATCGGACGGATGCAATTGTGTCTGCGTCGACGTCGTGACCCTTTGCGTTTAGGTTTCAACTGGTCCGAGTCATGTCTGGTACAGACAGGTTTCGAATGATCTATGATTATCATGCGAGGTCTGTCATTTTATCTTCTGGGTCTGTACCAGTCTGCACTTCCCTTCCTTGAGTCATAGTTTGGGCGCAATGGCCATAAGCTTTAGGACTGCCCGAAGATTCTCTATGGGTCGATTTTCACTCCAGACACAACTGGACATCAATTCTGATTTATTTGTTTTTTAGGATTGATTGGGACGATATCTCTTGTATGCATTGCGCTCTCTCTCTTTCTCTGGGGAGCCGGATACTCCAAGTCGAACAACATCGGTGCTGTGATCATCATCTCAATATGCGCATTCATCGGCTCGATGTGGACGTAAGCCCATTCCGTTAATCTTTGCATATCAGAGCTCATCCAAATCACGCAGAATATTTACAAAGGTGGTACATAAACCGCAGCTCGTTTCAGTCGAGGCTACATGGACATTTGCTCTGTTACCTTTCGAAATATGTAGGACATTTTATGAGGCGAGACCAAACATTTATTCTTTCACGTAGTACTAGGTCTTTTCTCCGTCAACCTCAATATCGCAAATGTGCGTACTGCACATGCCGCCTACCTGTGCCTCGCAATACTTATATGGCTCAACGCAGCTTTGGGTACGTCGATGCCCATTGATTCCTGGGGGAGTGCGCTCAGTATGACAGCAGTTTTCATATACGCGGCAACCATCATTCTCCTTGCCCTCTTGACTCAGGTTTTGCATGATCAGGAAGTTTGGTCCCGCGACATTGATTCGAGTCCGTCTCCGTTCCCGCTGCATGTCATCGTCACATACGCCTTTTCGTCGCTAACTCGACCCTTTTCCTTGGTTACCCGTCAAAACCGACCGCCGTCCCCTGTTTCAAATGAACACTGTTTCCCTGGCTGTTCGTGCTCCCATAAACTTCCCAATCCCTCACATCTCACAGACCCGCGGATTCTTGGACCAACCTTGGAGAACACTACCGGAAATGTATCAAGTAGTCCGCACCCCCTTATCAACATTCGTGTCCCGACAGCAATGGGAAGACCAAAGCCAATTGCAATCACACTTCAGTCACGATAGAGCTTGTCAGACTCACTAGATATATGAATATATCTGCCGAATGCACTTAAATTCACTGTGATCTCAAACGATATCAATTACGGCGACTCGAAAACATGAATCATCTAGTTTAATTGTACAACTAGCAATGTGATGAGAATATATAATATGTTTCTCCCTCTCGTTCCTTAATCCCCGTCTTACTCACCCTGAAGTTCATTCTGGAGTTGTTTGAGCAAAGTGGGATCTGTCTTGCTTATATACTGATTGAAGATATGAATACCCCCGCAGGCCCGCTCGGCTTCCTGTAATGCCGCAGCCACATAATTAGTGAGCTGCATAGTGCGAACAGGATCATTATCCAGGAACTGCCAGGTACCCTTGGGTTGAGTGAGGAACAACGAAAATTTCGAAATCACCGACCGTTTTTCGACGATCAAACTCGACGGTGCTTTCAGAATCCGCATAGTATGACTGCGGCACCTGATCGAGGTCCCAGTGAAGTGTCAATGGGCTGCAATTGTGTGTTAGAGCATCAGGATGCATTAGCAACATTCGCCATTGCAAACGTACCTGGCATCCTCATTTTCTGCCAAGCTCTTGCTTTCTTTGACCTCAAAGAATACGTCTGTCCAGAGGTTAAAAATCTCGTTCGGTAAGCGGTCAAGCACTTCAGGACGACCGGTCGATACAAGAGACGCAATGCCTAGAGCAGCCAGTTTGCGATGACGAGGCTCCGACATATGATCGAACTGCCATGCGATCAATGCATATGAGCAAGCTTAGCGCTTCATGACGACATAAGACGAACCTGCCGCCACCAATGGTCCAGCACTGCTTCCCAGATCTTAGCTTCAGGGAGATCCATAGTCTCCGCTGTTGCTGATACAAGCTGCAAGAACATCTGTCTGTCTGCTAGGGCAATCCTCGCAAGCAGATATATGCATTCGGTGAGCAGAATTGGCGAGCTCTGTGAATTGTGAATTCATGCGCATTGTATTCAGTAGAGACAACTCACTTCGTCGTGATTCAGAAGGTTAACAATGTGACTAAACAAACCAGCGAAATGCATGGCTTGGCCCCAAAGCGTAGCGGGCGCCAACTGAGTTAGGAATTGGAGACAAATCAGTATGTCTTTCTGGTTGGTCATTATGGCCTGGCCGGTGAGTGCTTTCACAAAAGCATTCATTAGCGGTTGGGCAAAGCTCTAAACACTTAGCAGCGCATTTAGTTGAGTGATAAATAAAGTACCTGCAAGACGGCAGGAGCGTCGACGAATAAACATGACTCGACTATAGACACTATTTTGCCAAGAAGGTCTAGATTGTCTGACAACAGTGAGATCGCTAGAGGGACTAGGTCGATGAGACCGGGTCCTCCAGCATAGCCCAATGATGATGAGTTTCGAACGGCAGCAAGCCAGAGATTAAGTGCATCTTCATCGAGGTTGATAGCAACCTTTTCTCGCATCAGCATAGAACACGGCAGGCACACAAAGAAGTCTTACGCCTGGGGAAAGTCCGTCTCGAACAAGGGGGACAATAAGACCATTTAAAGACGATTGTTCTTTCATCGCCTGTAGTACATGAGCATCAATAGTATTATGATGCGCAAAACTCACCGAGACTAGACTCGTCACGACGACTAAGAGTTGAGCTTTGAATAGCCACTCTTCGCCCGCAGCAGTCCCTAAACTATGTTAAACAAACAACATGTCTAAGGAAGTGGTGATAGGGACTTACATAACTGAGGGATGCCTTCTGAAATCATTTGTGCGTGTGGTGTAATCTAATAACAAATGCGCATAATGTGTTGCAGCGTTGCACGGAAAACTCACTCGAGTACCCGCACATTCGATCACCACGTTGAGGCTCTTGGCCAGACGTTGTTTCGCTTCAATTGTGTCTGCTTCACCCATAAGCTTCACAAGTTCAGTAACCGCAGTAGGCAAGTAAGGTACGAATACATCGATGTCAAAATCGACAGTCTGTATGGGGAGCGTGAACAATAGGGTCGTGAATACGTAAAGCAACGTACATCGACGCACTCCCGCAAGGCTGTGGCGGCAGTCAAACGAACAACAGAATCTGTGCCGGGACCTCTGTCTTGTAGTAAGTGGGTGAGGATGTCCCAGACATTCGGATCGTTGGCTGGTGAACACATGTCGCTAATCCATTTTCCAATAAGCCATGCTATGCGGCGCTTAATGATTGGATAGCTGGGCCGCCATGAGTAAATGTGATTTAAAAAGGCAAAAGTAGACTCGCAATTGGTTCGTCTCCCTTGCTTCTGCGAGGAGGTTATGCTGCAACCACTGGCTGAAAGGAATTACTTCTCGTAGGTGAGTCGCACAACGTCCGATAGCACAGTACAGAGCTTCTTTTTGTATGACACTTGCTGAATCAACAGTTGGTTGCGCTGGAAATGGGCTCGTCAGTATAGAAGCATATGCGAACTGTATATTGACCGATTATCTGCTTGAAGGTCGTCTCAAGTAGTGGTGTGACATAAACCTTGTATTGCGATGAAAGGGTCATCAAGACGCGTTCACCACATGGCTAAAAAGATGAGTCTCGTGGCAAGCTGGATCTACATGTGAAACGCACTCGCAATTCATACTCCCATTGATCGTTTTCTTTGTCTTCTAGATTGACCCACTCTTCTGGATCAGACATCCAACCCTCGAGATCTGCCAGGTTCAAGGGGATGAAACGTGTCACGAGAAGCCGGACGGCATCCTCGACAAACTCTTGCGAAAGAGCTGGGCGACTCTCATCAGCACAGGGCCACAACTCCCAAAGACAGTCAATACTAGTCTCGGTTTTTGGGCCACCTTTGCGAAACGGCGTCCATCTCGAGAGATTTTCCTTGAACAGGACCATGGCCTGGAGGAGAAAACGCACCGGGAAAACCGCCGTCGGAGCGTCTGTGTAGTATGATGAGCAAAGCCGGCAACAGGGTGGAATCAAAATCAGAAACCTTGAATCAGCTCTGGCGGACCATTGGTGGCTTGCACAACTCTATCCCAATAGTAAAAGACGATCTGGTTACCTGTCGGAAGCTGAACAAATCTGTCGGGTTTAAGTTGCTGTAGTCTGCGGAAGAATTTCCCAAAAACGCGGACATGACGGGTCAGTCTGTCAATGGACAAAAGCGTGAGACGGTCTGATGTTCCGGACGCTCTCAAGGCAAGGACGAGGTTGGTTCGAAGTTCAAACAGTATCTTCAATTGTCCGGTTGAACTCTGGAAAAGTTGCAAGAACTGTATAGTTGACGGGATTAGTCACGCTAGCAGATTCTCGCATAGAAAAAACAAACCCAAGGCTCGAGTTTCGCAAACCCGCCTTGAGGGTGAGAGAGTCTAGGCCAGAGCCACAGAGCCATCTTTACAAGACACTTGTATATGAAATGAGCGACGATGAGATTGTCAGCAGTGCGCTGATCACTAAGCGCTAGCGGCACAAGTGCGGAAATCATCGACGACAGTTTGGAGTAGTAATCGAACATCACTTCATGCAGTTGATCGATGATCTAATGAAGAATGAGGCTCTGAAGTAATAACGAGGTGAAGAATGACATACATTGACCATCGTGTTCACGCCAGCCAATAGTTTAACGCCGCTGAACTCCTTTAGGACACTGTTAAGAAGCGCGAGACCCCTGCGAAGGGCAAGGGTTGACCGCTGGTCGTTGTTAGGAGAACCACAGAGGACTTCAAGATTTGTGCGAATGACGTCCATGATGTCGGCTAGCAGCAAAGGCCTAATCGAGAAATTAGCGATGCAAACCCAGTGAGATAACATCAAAGATACCAGTTCACGGGGTAATCTTGGCGAGCGATTTTCGCAACAATTACTTCATTGCACTCCGCAATCTTATCAAGTCAGTCGTAAATTAAACAAAGCCACATTGAGTGGCAAAACTACTTGCCGTATCATCTTCCTCGTCGAAAAAGGTAAGGCATCGTGACCGGATCCTAACTCGTTGCTCGTCTGATAAAAGCCTGCTTTATGTCAGTGAATAGATCATGTATTAAATGAAGTACGCACTTCCGTGATCTCCAGTGATTCAATGCCTTGTTTTTGAATTGAATGATGCTTTGCTTCCTCACAGGCAGCGGTACTGATCGGGTGGCGGCGATCTCATGCAAACCATCGAAAGTCCCAAAGTAGTCCAACAATTCCTCGACGCGTTTACTCGACGCGTGGACTTCGGCAGGGTTTTGAGACGACGCTTGAGTGATGACTCGATACAGTTCTTGAGGGTCTACGACTTTTGTAATGGACCCAAGATTGGACGGTTTGGCCATGTTCCTTCAAGTTGCTATCGACAAAGGATCGGATAACTTGACCTTAGAAAAACGCGGTGCCACTAGTAGAAGTGTGAATTAGATCACGTTTTAAGGAAGTAAATAATTAAGAACCAAATAAACTCAAATAACGCGTCTCAGGCGCTGGCAGGTTTGCATGGTAAGCTTTACGACTTCATTAGCATAAAACATTACTTGTGATCCAATTCACGCCATGCCAGAAACTATCAAACGCAGCCTACTACGTGATGATGAGCTCGTGGAAGACTCCGAACCCGAAAGGGTGGAAAAAAGGCAACAGATGAGAAAGCAAACAAGGAAGAAGAAACGGTTGCGCCTGGACCCATCGCCGGCTGATCTAGAGCAGGATATTATTGAGCTGACCGATTCCGAACCCAATCCTTCTGGTCCGTCAGCAACTGTAGGTAGTCAGACCCAGATGGACAAGCCTATCGCCGGCGGTGAGTGTCTTTTGACTGTGTCCCAAAACCCTTGGCACTCATGTTCACCGAGTCTCAGCTTCCAGCTGCAGTCCACTGATGGAGCTGGCTTCTTCTCGGGAACTTGAAAATTCGGATCATTTTGCGATCGACACGCCTCGACCTTCGCTTGCTGCTGGTGAGGCCTACACTGATCAGCTATTACTAAATCTCTGACTGCTGAAGGGGTATAGCAAGCGCTCCTAATCGACATACAAATTGTGTCAATGCACCCGGTACAGCAAATGGGCCTTATCATAACGTGCAGAAAATGTCGGGTATGAACCGCACTTGTACATACCCCACCCCGCCTCCTATTGCGACCTTGGAAGTGCCGCTATCATCTAGCGACTCCGAGGGTGAATCCCGCCTGAGACTGTGTCGCTTTGCATTCCGAGCGCCTCCATCTAAACCCAAAATCACAGACCTTGGAGGTTTGCCATGCTCGGGTGGTGTTGTCACAGCAGACAAACATTCAGAATCAACATCTGCCCCCAAAGCCAGACTGAAGCGCCCCATTATTCACCGCCTCTCCGACGAATTCTCAGATGCACAACTTGAATCTCTTACCAGCTGCGTTAGCTGCAACCTGAAGTGGACCTCGACGAAGACTGCTAGCCAAAAAGTGATCCATATCCAAAACTGCGCAAAAAAGAAGTTCCTTTCCGATGAAACAATTCGGATGCTTTTGCGCAAAGAGATTCAATCATTAGATCAGAAGAGTACGGAGGAAGGCCAAAAGTCGGCCACTTTCCTGGAAACTGTTGTCAATGAAGTCTCCCGGACGAAGAAAGGCAGGCGCCCTCAAATACTGGGAACCGTCAAGTCTCTCCCTGAAACTCGCGGTAGCATACTGGGAAGGGCGCGGGCTGTCCTAGATACTTCTATGCAGCACAAAGACTCCGTCGTAGACGCTCAGGTGGCAAATTTGACCCAAGGAGGTAGAAGCGGCTTTCCCTGTACTCAAGCTTTTGGAACTAGCATGCTTGCTCGTCGAGCATACCCGTATCCTCGTGCACAGTCGGGACCAGTGCTGACCCAGGCTTTCGGTGAAAGCGCCCTCGGCCAATTGCAATCTATCTCGGGCCTTGTTACGCGACATGCCCCTGGCCTTTGATATCAGCGTGACCCGTGGATCAGGAGAACGATTTGCCTTTAGCACCCTGACAGGTCGAGATCGCCCGAATGTATCCTTTCGAATGCAGATTGCATTGTAAACTGCCCTCACAATTCCGACAAGCTTGTCCATGATCGTCGATATCCAGCACACTTGCATCGCAGTCCACTTATATCGGCAGCTTCACAAAACGCCATTCTCTCACCCCCGCTTACTTGACAACGAGCCGAGCCACTTTAGGAATTAGCCACAAACATCTAAATTAACGCTGGTGGCTCGTCTTTCCTGCCCCTTTCATATTCATTTCCGTGGCGCTATTTTGTAGCATAGCAATTCTGACCATGATGTCCTACTACCACCTTGCATCTTGCCCGTAATAACTCATGCATCCTTGCCTTCTCCTTGCCTCCGATAAAGTGGGCAGGCGTCTTACGTAACGAGGTAACGAGGTTCAACAATTTAACCATGCTATATTAATTTACTGTGGAGTGGTGCTAGATTTCCAGTGTTGGCAAGCACTTATAAGGCTGCCATTTTCTGTTCCACCACCTAATTACTCTCTCTGTTCACTGCTTGATGAATAGTCATGCCTAGACGTCGCTCTCCTGAAGACGATATCATTTTCCTCGACGACTCCAAATCCAAAGAGTATGACTGCGTCCGGGATGAAAAGGGGAATCAGTCTGAGACACTGGACCAAACCCACATAGAAGAAGATGGTGATTCCGATACGACCTCCACAAACTCTTCGGATGAATTTGACTGGGACGAGGAAGATGTTCCTAGTCAAGTAGAGAATACGGAAACTGGTAAAAAGGCGAGGAGGGGCAGAGCCCTTTGGCTCGCCTTTATGAAGCTCGCAAGGCCAGTAAGGACTCTATTACTCGGCATTCTTGGTTCAGCATTCTTCATAATTCCGTTGCTGGTAGTGGAGTTGAGGTTCAAGGATAAGGAAGGTGTTCGGCTGCAAGTCCGTGTTTGGTCCCTTTGGTTGTCGATCACTTGGGCAGCCTCCTGCGCAACCTACTTGGTTGTGGATGCTATTCCACGTACTGTGATCTACGTAATTTTCTTACTTGGTGGCCAAGTCGAGCGTTTGAAGACGCAGATTGAAGTATGTCCTGCTCGGAGTTCTCGTGGCAGTCTGGCTGAATCCATTTGTGTAGTTGACACTTGCTGTCTCGGCATGGCTAAAACTTGCACTCATGATTTCGTGGGCCTGGATAGCGCTATCCGCAATCACGGCCTTCTACCAACCACCTGGCGCGTATTGGGTTATCATTAACCGTGTGATGCAGGCAAAATGCTCCTCTCATACTTTACCACATTGGCTAAAATGTCATTCTATTCAACAGGCTCTCTTTACTGCAGGCATCATCCTATTTGCGGAGAAATTGTTTCTAAGATTTGTCGCCATCAACTTCCACCAACATGCACTCGCAGATCGTCTCGCGGAAAATCGGATGGGACTGAGGGCACTGGACCACTTATCAAATGCACAACCCGCTCCCGCAAAGAAAAGTCCAAACGTCAAGAAAGGGCACAAAAATGCTTTGAGTTCTTTTGGGACCGCATTTGACCTGACCGCGTTTCACGGTAAGGGCCACCGCCGAGATGAGACAGATGGAACGGCCAGCGGGCAGACCAGTACAGCTGCTACACCTGTTCTCGAGAAAAACGAGCACGAAGCACATCATCATAGGTCGGACAAAAAGCGCCGTACTAGTCGCGCCGAGACGAAAAGACGACGCAAAAAGTATATGGCAACTGTTGTTGTTGACCAGCTGACCGGCGCCATTGGGCAAGTGGCGCTTAAAAATTCCAATTTTAACCGAGGCGGCGACCTCTATGCCCTGGATTCTGCGCGGAAGCTCGCAAGGAAGCTCTTTCATGCTCTCAGTGTCACCAGCCCTGGACGCTCTCATCTTGTCGTCGAAGGTATGGTGAATTGATGATAACGATGATGCCTTAACATTGCTGCTTGATAGATTTCTACCCTTATTTCCGTTCGACTGCCGAGGCGGTGTGTCACTCCATTTCTATGAGTTCATTCATCTCACAGTTTCAGTAGCATGCTGCTTTTGCTATCTTTGATAAAGACGGCAATGGTGACATCAGCAAACGAGAAATGAGGGAAGCTGTTCAGAGGATTTATCGAGAGCGTAAGGCCCTGACTGCCAGCCTGAAAGTGAGTCCATGTCTTCATTCAAGAAAACTGCTCACGATTTTATGTAGGACGTTGGCTCAGCCGTGGCGAAGCTGGATGCGGTCCTTGTCTGCATTGCATTGCTCGGTATCCTCTTCACATGTCTCCTCATTTTTAACAGGAGCAACACATTAGCCTCGCTTGTTCCTCTTGCGACGATTATTCTCGGATTTTCGTTCATCTTTGGACACTCTGCGCAGACGCTGTTTGAGTCGGTAAGTTGGAGCCATTCGCTCGTCTATCATGCACGCCAAGTTCACTTCTGCTCACAACAGATGATCTTCATATTTTCTACACATGTCTTTGATGTCGGGGATTTGGTTATGATTGACGACCAGGTGTGTATTTTATGCGAACAGCTTGCATCATACTAATAAATATATAATTAGTACCTCATTGTCAAAGAATTTGGTCTATTTTCCACCACTTTCCGTCGGGTTGACGGCCAAGAGATCATCGCACCAAATTCGCTGCTGTCAAGCACGAAACTCGTTCATAATTTGCGGAGGTCACACAGCATGTGGGAGAGCACGACACTGATGATAGCGTACAACACACCCCTCGAGCTCGTTGAGCAGCTTAAGGCACACATTCAAGCCTACATAACGGCAAATAACAGAGAATGGAGTGGATCCGCAGTCAACATCGACAAAATGGAGTTCCAGAACGCGATTCATCTGACCGTGGCTGTTGAACGTGAGTGTCTATGTACCTAGTCCGACTGTGGGGTCTGATATTTGGGTCTTCAGATCGCCCGAACTGGCAGGACTGGGGAGGACGCTGGACACGGAGAACTGCGTTCATGAAACATCTAAAGAGTATTTTGGAGGATCTAGATGTCAAGTATACGATGCCCATACAGCCTGTGCTGCTGCCCAACTCTCCACGCCCAACGAGCGGATTCCGCAGTGTGGGTGTGGAGGTTAATACCCGTGGCGGCGAAGAGAATCTTACTGCATGGAAGTAAGATGGACTTGTGAATATGCATTGCGCTGTGGCTCCACATTTTACGGATCTTTTGTAGTATCACGGACTGTATCAGACTTCAAAGATCTAGCTAAAATCCTGTTGAAGGGTGGCAATACAGCTACATATGCATGGTGTTAGTTAGATATAATCAAGTCAGTATTATGCACTGCCACGAGATAACCAATATTCTAAAGGGCGGCGCGTTGAAAGCCAAGAATCGACAGATTCGAAAAAAAGAAGGAAGTATGCTAAGTTGGACAGGTCTGATGTTTATATGAGGACCTGTGCAAATTATGATGATATCACAAATATTGACATGCTTTCGGGCTCAAGGCTCTGTCTGCCAAGCCTGCGACTTCGATGACGCCACCTACAAGGTGCAGGCTGCCCGTAACGAGCACGCTGACGTTGAGGGTTTTACGCGCTTCTTCCACGGCGTCCTCAATGGATGGTAGAACGTGCACTGTGCCAGAGTAAGTTGGGACAAGCTTGTTCCAGGCGGCTTCAATCTCTCTCTGAGTCTTTAGATTGAAGTTGTCAGTTGTGGACATTGCCGCGGAGGTAAGGTCTGCGGGATGCATACATAAGCTTGCATTATAAATGGTGACGATACTGACCGCCTTTGAAATTGCCGCTGGCATAGGTCACATTACTGCAGAAAATGACCTTGGCAAAAAATTCTTCCTTCTTCTCCAGGCGGCCATGCATCGCCAATTGCTCCTCTATCTTTTGCAAGATGGCTGTCAGGAAATCAACACCTGAACGCCCACTGGTGCAATTGAAAATAAGCACTCGTTGTGGGTGTCCGTCAGAAACGGGGGAACTAGAATTCAATATTAACGGCATGACACTGGAACCAATGCAGATAACGAACGTACACGGGAAGCCCGACTGCTGGGCTAACAAACCATTCCAGACAGCACGCAAGGCTCTCTTGTGTGTGTGCCCCATCGAGGAACCATGTCGTAGCCTCAAGCTTGGGATCAAGTATTGTCTGGCAACGGCCAGGCCAGTGAGCATTTTTGAGGCCGTCCAGAAAAGATGCAGGGAGGCATCGCAATGGTTCTATCTCTGATCCGTCCCACGTTGCGCTAGCAGCACCACTGGTGTTGAAATCCGACATGGGAGAGTATGACTGATCTTTGATGCTGAGGAACATATGCACCAATTGTACCGCGAGACCCGCATTCGATCTCTGGTGAGCACCGGCAAGACCTATAACAACGGATTAATTTGTGAACAGTAACCCATCAAAATTCATGCCTAATTGGATTGTGGAAGGGAGGGTGTCAACAATTGTGAACTGAGATGCCTGCGGTGCAAGCACATATGAGCTATAGGTAGGTGTGAGATTTGAGAAAGTAAGAATTACCCTCTGCTCTACTGCACAGACACCAAGCTCAAATATGCCTTCCTCAGGCTGTTCAACAGTAAGGGCCGGAACCCCTTCCTATTATGTCTGTCAAACACTTATGACGTGGACCTGTAAGAAATACGCACCTTATATATTCCACCCTTCTGATTTGCAATCTGACTGAGCTTTTCCCCAAGAAGCCTCGTGTGGTCATACCCGAGGGCGGTAACGCCTGTGACAACTGGCTTTGGGACGATATTTGTGCTATCGGAGCGTCCACCAATGCCTACCTCCAAAATTGTCGCATCAACCTGACGATAAAGTTAGACAACATAAACGGTCAGGATTGCTGGCGCACCTTGAGTTGGTTGAAAGTGTAAAAGGCCATGAGTGTAAGGTAGCGAAAGTAGTTTGGCATGAAAGGGGTGGTGGCGGCTTCGCACTGAAGGAGTTGTTTGTCTAATACAGACGGTTATTACTGCAAGAAACGAAACCAAATACCTTCGTATTCTGGAGCAAATTCCACACCTCGAAGAAGTAACGAGTAAATTCCTCTTCTGAAAGCGGCTCGCCATTGATGCGAATACGTTCACGGACAGCGACTAGGTGAGGAGAGGTATACAGGCCTGTGTTACTTGTTAAGAGACGCTCTCGTAGTAGATCTGGAAAAGCAAGGCACACCGGTTTTCCAGCCTGGCCTAGCTGCCCTCAATATTGAATCTGTGAATGCACTTGCAGAGCCCTTCCCTTTGGTTCCCGTAACATGTATGACATTTAAATTATTTAATTGGGATGGCTGCAACGGTAGTTCTTCATAAAAAGACAGCAAAGTTAACATATGATGTACCTCAAGGCCCACCCGGCGTAGATAGTCAATCATTTCAGGAATAGCATTAGGGTTGAGCTTCGAGCCTGCAGCACGCACGGCCTCCAGGACAGCAGCGTTAGTTTGAAGGCTGTTCAGTGCATCTATGGCATCTCTGTAAGTTGGAGTGGGTGCGGTGGACATCCTGCGTCCGTGAAAACGAAAGAGTTTTAGTTTCTTGGTATGTACGACAATAGATAGAAAGTTGGAACGATAAGAAATGGGCATCAGCAGGCGTCGGGCATGAAAAGATAGCCTTGTCTATGACCCGTCGGAGTAATGTGAGTAACCGTGACTAGATGTCGCGTTACTGAGAGATCACGTGACCAGGCCACTAAATAGTAAAGACGCGCGTGATAAAAATATAACAATACCTCCTGAAACATGAACCATACCCACGAACAACTACGATGGACAAATTCGTGATTGTAATAAAGCCTGCGCGCTCCTCTCTCAAGGAAAAAGAGAAACTGAAAAACTCATCACGATTTACTCCATACCCTGCTTCAAAACCGAAGAACCATAAGAACTTCCCAGATGAAATACCCAAGTCAAACTACCCAGAAGCTGTGGCACAAGATAAGGCCCGCTTGCGCCAGTGCGTATCTTCTAAATCTTCTTGCATTTTTACCGACCGTGGCACCCGACAGGCTTTTGGCCCCTCTCAAAAAAGACGGTACCTCTAAACCCTCTGATAGGGAAATTACAAAGCACCTGCTGAACACCCTTGCGGACGAGTCAAACCCAATTACTCATTCTAACATATATGAACGCTCAGGTGCGCATATATTCCACCCCCCCTCTTCTGCTTTCGCATTTCCATGTTAAGTTATCAAATTATCTACAGACCATGTTGTTTCGGCCGCATCAGGCCACCAGCGCTCCGACAGGCGTGGTAGCGAACATGGCCGAGAGTACTTTGACGAACGCTCTGAGAAGCTAGAGGTCCAGAAGTATGAGAATGCACACGACTTGCACCTGGTGACAAGAGATAAAACAGAAGGGAAACGGGGTGTGCTAAGTGGTGTACGCGTCTACATCGGTGGCTACCTTGCGGGAACAACCGACATCGAGATGAAGCGGATAATTTCTGGCGCTGGTGGTGTCACGTTGTAAGCGCAATCGCTCTTGTGATCTCCCGAGTCTTAATCTCGTATCAATGTTTCACAGGCTTTCCCCTAGCGGCGCTACGCATATTCTCACGTCGCAACAACTCTCAGGTTCGAAGACCCATAAACATCTCGTGTCAAAGCGCGTTCCTGCACATGTGGTGCGGCCTGAGTGGGTATTCGAGAGTGTGAGGGCAGGCCGCAGATTGCGAGAGTGGGAGTTCACGGCTATAAAGCCCGGGAACACTATGGATCTGGCAAAGATGTTCGGGAACAAGGAGCTTTAACTGGTGATATTTTTTGAGGCTGGTCCTCATTGTGAGACAACTGTTGATCTATAGAATGTATCGATACCAAATAACTTATTTTTATTTTATTCCAATTGCCAGCTAACACGAAGGGAAAAAATACGAAGATAATATACACTGCAGTGATCGAAGACATGGGACGAAAAGACGATCATTTCAAGTTTTTCAAAGCTTAGAGTGTGACTCAGGTCATTCATTCAATTTGGCTTATTGGACTTCGGTCCTTGTCGATTAGTGGTTAAATCATCGCATTGTGGAAACACAATTCTGCGAAGCCGGAAGTTCGAATCCTCCCTGGGACATACCACAGACATTGTTTTTTTCCTTTCAATTTTGCGCCAAAAGGCTTGTGCCGTATACTCAATTGGCTTGCGAAATCAAGCGATGCTTTACTACATGTAAGATGAGGACGCCATTGTAATGTGGTATTGCAGCGAGGCCTCAGGCCTCACTCCCCGTAAAAGTATAACTCCCCAAGCTGCCTGTCCCACTCCCGAGCTCGCTGCTAAAATCAAAATCACTCCCCTCGTCACCCTGGCTACTTTCTGCGTCACTTCTCTCTCTGTCTCCATCACCTATACTTTCATTTTCAGCCCAACCCAATGTGGAACTCCGCCGAAGGCTTCCACTTTCGCTCTCCAATTTATATCGATCTGCACTCCTCACTTCCTCCGCGCATCGCAGACACGTCCATCCGCATGAGCCATCATCTGCGGCGCGGAACATGCGCTCAGCGAGACAAGCATAACAATAAACATGTCCACAAGAAGCAAGATACGGCGTTGTTATTGGATATGGAGGTTCACCGTCTCCCTCGATATTATTATCACTAACATCAGTGTTAGATGATGCAGGGAATGCCGGAGTGTACGATGCCAACGCGCCAGCAGCATCACCCAGGTTCACATTTAAAGAAGCGTTCTCAGCACAAATTGCACACTGATCTGGCGGGAGGGAATAATATTTTCCGCGTTTCGGTGCACGTATCTTTTGTGCAGGGGATGGAGCAGGGAGAATGGACGAAAACGTTGACGTGAGCCTGCGTGCCATGGTGCGAGGGTTGATGAGGGGGAGGAGGAAAAGAAGAAATTCCTATAGCAGGATAAGTACGCAGTGAAAACAAATAAAGGAAGACGTACTGTAAATGCGTGCCAGACCATCTGGCGATTCATAAATTCATAACTAACGTCACGTTTGAGGAGAGCCTGTGAAGGTTCAAGCCTCATTACCAGGAATCTATCAACAATTGTCCTGTATCTGCAAAAAAACGTGTCAAAAATTCGCTGATGATAGCACGCACTGCAAGAACGTACTTCCCATTCCATAAAAAAGCAATGAAGTTGAGCAGACTGAATGCTCCGTGTGCGGTCTCGAGACTCGTCAAGGCAGCCCAAGCGCGGCGACGAGTATCAGAGGCAGGGGCATCTGGCCATGCATGCGAGAGCGCATATGCATGGAGTCGGTTGCGGAAGTAGGGAACGAGAATAGTGAGTGCTCCATGGATAATCAGTAGCCGTTGTCGTGGGACCCTGGCTGCGGTATATCATTCAGACGTCGAATACTTGCATGAGAAATGTTTGCTCACAGCCCAGGCCGGAACTTGGAACAGAATACCGCAGGCCCTGCAGCATTGCACCATAGCTTGCACCAGAGCTCCAAACAGAGAAGCGATAAAGCACGAGCTCAACGAGCAGTGCTAGCTCAGGCTCAAACCGAGTTTTCATGGATGCCTGTTCCCGCATTAGCAGATAACATACTGACACATAGAACGCGTACGTTGACGGTAGCAAGGGCCTTCGACACCGGCTCTGTGAGTACGTGAACAAGCTCGGCATCGAGGAGCTCAGCGTCTAGCTGTCCAACGCGAATAATACGAGGGTTCGGTACAGGAAATATTGGGGACGCAAGGACATTTTGTAGAGAGTGAAGGCGGGGCTGAGCAGCGTCCCATGCATGCTGCCATATGTTGCTCATCGAAGCGGGGATACAAAGTCGGCGTAGGCACGTGATTACATATTGAATTGACTCGATACTAGATTTGATCTACTAGTAGCTACGCGAACGTCGACGATGGCAGAACTACTGCAGCAATTGATACTGGATACTCTTGATGCCCAGTTGACTTTGCCAGATACCCGTGCACTAAAAATCCCTGGCCAATCTAGCCCAGCGTCCAGTCATGATGCACAGATCACCATTCTCGGTGCCTTGAACTCGCTACTCAGCCGGGAGGCTAGTTTGGTTTCCTTTCTCTCATGATCTCGTATTGAATTGACACGCAGATGATAACATACGAAACACATGAAGTTTCATCGCATGTGCTTACGCCCGAGGGCGTCCAGATCGTGCGTGAGGGCTCGCACGAGGCTCGTGTCTGGGCCGCCCTCCCCGAACGTGGTAGTGCCCCGCTCAGCGCTCAGGATCTCAAGAGAGCAGTGGGAGATGAGGCTGCAAAAGTCGGACAGGGCCGCGCGTTTAAGAGTGGATGGATCGCGAAGGAGGGGAATGGTTTCGTTAAGGCCGTGCGTGTTTCGTGCTGGCTCGTCCTATGGCTGCGCGATTGATAGGCAGGCAGGTGTCTAATATTACAGATACGACACAGATTGAGCTGCGCGAGGTAGAGTCGTCGGGGACACTCGCGGCCGGTGAAAAAGCACTCTCGGAATTACGAAAACGCAAGCTTATCATACAAAGGTTCCACTTATTCCTCCAACGTTATTACTGAGTCTGACTGTTGCAAAGGAAAGGCCAATGGTTCACCGTGAATAAGGGCGCCAGCTTCAGCACTTCTATTGCAAAACCTGAGACTGATTTGACCGTTGATATGCTCACTTCGTGGGTTTGATGTTCCAATGCAGCAGTATCAAAGCTTATATTACTCCAACCCCTAGCGGTTCTTGGAAAAAATCCACCTTCAAAAAATATAACTTTGACGCAGACGGGATACCTACATCCGGCGGCGCTCTCCACCCTATTCTTAAAGTCCGCGAGGAGATCCGTAGCATTTTCTTAGAAATGGGGTGCGTAATCATTTCATCGCCGTGTAATGTCATTGCAGTATCGCAGAATTCTGAGACACTTGATGCTGATTACGGATGTAACAGTTTTGAAGAAATGCCTACAGGGACTTTCGTAGAATCTGGATTCTGGTGCTTCGATGCACTTTTCGTTCCCCAGCTACATCCTGCACGGGAACTCCAAGATACCTTCTATCTGTCTGGTATGTACTCACTATCCTTGCCTTCGTCAACTCATCGAAATTTTATAGATCCCTCGACGTCCCTCCCTCCGCCGTCCGATTACTACGAACGCGTCTCACGCGTGCATGAGCACGGTGGGTACGGCAGCATCGGTTACCGCACGCCCTGGTCACACGAGGAGTCGCATAAGCTTCTTTTGCGCACGCACACGACTGCCTCCTCCGCTGCCATGTTGTACAAACTCGCAGCCAAGTGTCGAGGCCAAGATATTGACGATGACATTTGCGCGAAATCAAGAGCCGCAAATCCAAGTGATGATGGGTTCAGACCAGCCAAACTCTTCAGCATTGACCGCGTGTTCCGTAATGAGACAATGGATGCTACTCACCTTGCGGAATTCCACCAAGTTGAAGGCGTTGTTGCAGATCGGAACCTAACACTTGCAGATTTGATTGGTGCGTTGTGGGTCCTTCCTTCCTCAACCCATCTTCCTTCTACGCAGACATTTTCTAATAACCTTCCAGGTTTCATGCGGACTTTCTTCCGGAAGATGGGAATGAAAAATTTGAGGTTCAAGCCTGCATATAATCCATACACAGAGGTGTGTCTTGACCTTTCTCTCCGTTTCAGGTACTGATCGAAACTTGATAGCCTTCTCTTGAGATCTTCGCCTGGCATCCCCTCCTTGAAAAATGGGTCGAGATCGGGAACAGTGGCATGTTCCGCCCTGAAATGCTTGCACCAATGGGATTCCCACCTGATGTGCGAGTGCACGGGTGGGGAATCGGGCTCGAACGGCCAACTATGATTCGGTGAGAAGACTTTCCTCCGCTTCGTATCATCCCTTCCTGCGTTTTCTCATCGGGGCACAATACTGAAGCTCTTGACACAGGTATGGTGTTAATAACATCAGAACGCTTGTCGGGCACAAGACGTCCATCGAGAATGTGGAAAACTCGCCAGCTGTCATGTTTTAGATGCGTCAGGGGGGTATACGCCGATCCAGAAGATACTGAAGATGTATCACCATAATTTTAAGTGCACGCTTTATAAGTGTCATGCAAAATAAAACGACTGAGGCAACAATGATAATTTTGGCATGAAATATCAATGCAGTATATGTATATTCTACAGCATCGTTAGGTAAGCTCAGAATGAGAATACAGCAGCATTCTTCCTCGTCCCAAACATGTACACGAGCGCTTGTGACATGAAAAGTCCCACCGTGATACCGATTGTGACGGCTATCATCGCACTTCCAATGTCCACACCGCTTCCATCTGCTGTGATGCCTCCCGCCTGTGACAGACCCGACTACAAGACATTCATCATCAGCAAGCCTCAAAAATCCAGACAAAAGAGCACCCACCGGCACAAGGAACAGCACACCCGTAACCATACTCGTAAACGCCGTCCCGCCCATCTTCCTCGAATAGACATTCCCCAGTAATCCTACAGTGAATGCCCCGATAGCGCTCACGATATCGCTCCGATTGAAGATATAGTGATTAGCGACTTTGTTGCTCGCGTAACTCGCGCACGAGATGACCACCATCACTGGAAGTTGCCTGCTCCGCCAAGGTTGCAAATTCGCGAGGGACGATAGAATACTGAACAACGGGACGATGAGGAACTGCGTCCAGAAGGGGAAGGGCTGGAGGTACCAGCCAAAGTGTTTAGGGCGGTAACATCCGTCGATGATGTCATTCTGCATCACGTTCGTATTGTTCGTGAAGGTGAAGGTGCCGTAGACGGGTCCTAACCCTGAGGAGAGCGATGAGTTGCCACTTGTGGAGTTGTCTGCTGCGAATGTGCCGACAATGGTGGCACTCGTGGAGATGTCAGCAGCAAGTGTGGTGAGGTGGTGCCGTGCGGTTGGATCGAAGAGGAGGTATAAATCTGACCCGATCTGCAGACCGAAACCCAGAAAGAGGGTATAGATGAGGGCGTATACCATTTTAACGCTACCGCAGACGATATTTTTAGAGGCCAGTTCCAAGGAACTACTCACTGGAAATTGGTCAGTGGGGGGAAACGACTCTAGAAGAGGTGCTCACGGATTAAATAACCGGGAAGAATACCGATGATTGCAGATGACGAGACGGCTGTATAACAGAAGATCTGGCTTCTGATACTACTGAGGCCTCGTGCTGTGAATGACACCAGCATCGCTGTCGTGATCCTAGCAATTATGAGCATCACGATGAAAATGTGGACATCGAGAGATCTTACTCAAAGACGTTCGCATACATGGCGCTCTTCGCAGCAACCCTGAGTTGCAAGAAACACAACACAAAGGCGCCACAGCCAGCGATCCCCATATCGATGAACGAGCCTCCAAACGCCAGCGGACAAATTAACACCGATAACCAGAAACTCAAGATGCACCTGAACCACCACGGATACAGCGGTTTCGCCGACAGCAGGTCGTCAAGTTGCTCCGTCGCCTTCCGCGCACTGACTTCGTCGTGTACCACACCGCGATAGATAATGTGGACCTTGTGCAGGCTGCCTAATGAAAGGCCTCCACCGGACTTGATGAAGTGGGTCTCCGAAGTCATCGTGTCGTTGTCGCCAAATGAACAGATGATGACGCTCGGCAGATGAATAAACTCGGCGTCGACTTCGAGAATGCGTGCTGCTGCGAGGAGCTGAGATTCGATACGGTGAGAAGGTGCACCGAATGTCATCAACGCTTTTGCAAGCTTGAGCAGGAAGTTGTGGCGATGGATGATAGCTGGAACCCTGCACTGAGCTCCAGTTGCGCAGATAGAAAAAATGACTTACAAGTAACATTGAACTCGATCTTGATCTTCTGTTTCTCCTTTCTACGCCTGCGATAGTCCATCTGCCTCAATGCTGTCCGCTTCTCGTCGTCGTAGTCGTCGAGACACTTCTTCCTGACACCGGTAATAGTAGGATCATCTGGGTCCAGCAGCTGCGAGTTCTGAGAATTATCCGAGTTCGATCTACGCATGGGCGCACCGCCCATTTCTTCGTCGTACTCATCATCAAGCTGAGAAAAACGACGGCGTTGAAAAGGGACGTTCTCGCCCTCAGCATCGACTCCATACAGATCGATGAGGTTAGAGAACAGGCCACGTCTTCTTCCATCCCTGTCATTTACGCCGCAATAGTCGACGTCATTGTCATCATCCGCGTCCTTCTCGTCATCACTTAGCCTGACATCATCATACTTATCCTTGTCGTCCGTCGTCTGCGCCTCGGTATCTGCCAAAGTCCCCTCACTATTCCGAAAGTCGACATGCCGCTCATCGTCGTTTCCCATATAGGCATTTCGCGGCGGAGGAATATCATAAGGGTGCCGATAGGACGACATTGAGTATCTGGAGTCCTCATCGTCTTCGTACAGCGTAGACTCGGAATCGTTGTGAGCACGGCCACGAAACATTTGGTTAGGAGCGACTGGAGTTTCTGACGTGTAACCTGGCTGCGTCGGTGGTCTGCTTCGAGAGGCTCGGAGATGGGCCTGAGCTGAGAAAGGATCGGTGAAGTCCGGTGCTGATGCACGAGGGCCCCCGGTCGGAGGTCTTGTAGTTTCAGGGATTTGGGGCTCAGGGATTTGGGACTCGGGAAAAACATGTTCGACAAAACGCGGACTCGGGTTGAATGAAGGGGGCCTGGGAATACGTGAGTTTCGACCAGTGCTGATAGAGGGTCGCGCTTGCTGCTGCTGCGGTTCGAAAGAAGAATTTAGCGATGGCCTTTGTACTTGGCGTCGCTGGAGGGTATTTGTGGAGGATCGTGGTGGGTAACGGCCCGAGTCTCCGTCAAGATATGGGTTATATGACATGACTTGTTCAGAGACGACGAAAGTCTAGCTTTCGAGGCAAAAACTTCGAGGAAGCTGATAGCTTCACTAAGAAGGTTGACGAAGAAAGGGTATGATTCAATAAGGTGGGAGGAGATAAAGGTGGACGGGTGATAGATTTGACTAAAACATGCAGGGGGAGCAGTATCTGGGCCATTTCAGTTTAGACCAGCAAAGTCACCGGAAGTTGCGATCTTTTCCAGCCAGATTCTAAATTGAGCTGATTACGATATCGAGCAGAATGGACGATACGGGTGGTTGGATGTGGGCAGCGATTTTCGTGCATGAATCGCCAAGGTCGCTGCCTGCAGATTAAATCACTCGTCAAATGAGTGTGCAGTGAATACGGAGATACACTCACATCTCTCGAATGACTGCACCGTGACAAAGAAGCAAACGAGACTCATCACGATCATACCCAGCTGTATTAGCATCATCAAGAACTGTTCGGTATTCGCAGTTGAACTTTAAACAGCATACTCCTCCCACTCCTGTACCGTAATACCCAAAATGCCATCCTCTGCGCCCTCCAACTTCAAGTTCCTGAAACCCAATCGCCCATAAAACGCTGCCGCTTCTGTATTCTTCGGGTCCATGCCCAACCAAACGCTCTTCACACCATTTTCTTTCAAATTGTCCATCGCCCGTGCAATCAACTTCCGGCCCCATCCCTGACGCTGGTGGCTCGGCAGAATGTCAATGTGTAGATGCGCAGGTGCGAACGCCATCATCGCATCACTTGCTCTTGGGATGGATATGATAGTGTTAATATAAGTCCTATCTGCAGCTGTGAGCGCTGCGTCAGAATCTTCCAACAGGGGTCGGTAATGCGCTTTGAGCGAGGGCCACCAGCCCGCTTCTGCACTCTCCTCGAATTTGCGCGTGTCGAACGCGCCGAGGGTGTACCCTACGACTTCTCCGCCGTCGTCAAGCACGAAGCCCCATGTTGATTCAAGGTTGAGGTAGGGGAGGGCGTAGATAAGACCTGGGAGTGCAGGATGGGAATGTAAGTGCTTGGATGATGTGCCCGCATTTGCGGTGAGCAGGCAAATGTTGGAGAGAGCAGACTCGTCAGCTTTGGTAGCTGGTCGGATGATGGGGGCCATGATGAAGGACGGACAGAAGGAAGGAAACGCCCAGAAACATAAGGTGCATCATGATCATGTGATAGTGCGTAGCAGGAACACATGGGTGCATCACCGAGGTGATCCTAAAGTGTAAGTAATGTTACCGAGTGAAAAATGATGCGACCGAGTCATGCTTATGATGAGAACTGCTAGAGAATCTACCTGAGGACGTTTCACACATCTTATTTCGGAAATGAAAGGCCTGCACAACCAGAGTGTCCGCGGTAAGACTGGAAAAAATTGAGACAGTGCACGAGCTGGCTCCGTGATCACCCTCTGCATGAACATGGTCGCCGTCCATGAGGAAGCCGCCATGATCTTGTCGTGGTGGGCGTGCGAACTAAAATCCAGTTTAGGGCCGAGTAGCCAAATGAAGTGATTTTGAACGCAAGATTTTTCTTAAGATTTCTATCTCAAATAGTCACAATATTAATAGGCCCCTATACCTCGCTTCAGCCTCAACGTTCAACGTTAGCGATCTGGTGCAAGTTCAAGCTATGGCTATTTTTCTCTTTACCACCCCAGCAAAATGTCAGTTACTATCATGCATCCCTACAGTTGTCTCCTCTCCCGCCCCTTCCTCTGGCACTCAAATTGTCAGTGCCTTTACTGCCACTCTCCCAGCAGCATAGTTCTTCAATCTTCTGCAACAACCAATTGCTCCGTCTTGTGCAGCGAGAAGCACTTTGGGCATAAACTTCATTCCCAAATTATCATTTGCTTGCTCCTCATTTGTAGTCAAGGCACTAATTATTTATCTCTTACTCCCTTGTTCTTACATGGTCTATAAACCTGGCAAGGAATACATCACAATGCATCATAAGTTGGGTGACTAGCCTATGGACAAGTTAGCTTTCTTCCTTGTGCTTCCTCAGTTCGATCCATATTGCAAGATGGGCTCGAACTGACCATGTTGGTTTAGTGATGCTGTATATGTAGACCGCGAAGGGATCCTACATGGATCGATGATGACGATGATGAAAAATACGTTTCCTGGGGTGGATATATGTAGGCACCGAATCGCCCTTGATACTGCAGACGAGCACATCATGCGCACGTCGTTTCTCGGGCGCTTGCATTTTGATCGTGTACCTAGCTTGATAATTTGTCTGAATCTACTTCCCTCCTTTCCCATCTCCGCTAGGAGAGTCCTCGGCAGGCCCAGAAATCACTGATCGAATAACGTAGTCAGTATATGCTTCACAACAAAGGAAAAGTTCAAGAAGACGAGTGGGTTAAGCCTTATGAGCATGAGAATGCAGCCCTTCGACTTTACGCCGCAACAGAAAAACAACCAATGAAACTCACGCAATGCCCCAAGAACAACAACCATATATATCCAATACTTTTGCACGAAACTTTTCTCAGGAACAGGCGCTATTGGCTCGCCTTCAGGCGTGAGCGGAGGTGGGATCCGCAGCTCAGGTCTACAGACACGGACTCGTCAATCACACAAGTCTAAAAACGCGAGAGAATGCATACAGAGGCGCCATCCGTGGTGACTTGAGCACCACACTCGCATTATGTGCCGGGTAGTTGCCCGCGTTCGTTGCAGGGCATATTCCATCTCGAGGTACAGGCGACACGGTGTAGTCGATCGCAAATGGTTCTCCCGTCGCAGAGAAATGTATGACTATATTTGCAGATGTGGAGGAAGGAAGTAGACACTATATATGAGGTCCAAAAACAAATCAGTCTTTCAATCACAAATCAAAGTGAAATATGACTGACCGCTTTGATACTCGACACTGACCCCTGCGATCCCGGAAGCTCGATTGAGACGTGGTACATTGCACCCTGCAAATTTGGATTCACTGCTTCTTTGAACTCTGCAAGGTCATCCCGTAATGATTCTGCTAGTGATAGTGAGCCATGTGAGCCGGTGGGTGAAATTGATTTGAAGGATGGGATGGAGACAGTTCCGAGTTCAACCCACGGTATCACAGGAAGGTCGGGGTGCACAACACGGTGTATTAAACGTAACTCGGTGGGTTCATGGGTTTGGGAGGTAACCAGCTGGGAAAACAGTGATAGCGTTAGAAGCGTGAAGGATATTGGAATATACATGTTGAGACTCGTCAGTGCACACAGTGAACACAGCATAAAACACAATGTTGGTAGTAGGACCCCGGCACAACATGAAGTATCTGGGGGTCTCCCACTTGACTCGACCGGGATCATTGATTTCTTCAGTCCAGTAGCTGTGATCTAGAAAGCAATCCTGAAGTCCAGCTACACCCTGCTGGCTTCATATCTTCTATCAACCAGAACACACCATGCCCACGATCTCAGTAGACAAAGCCGAGCTTTTCGAGCGACTTGGACATCACTATAGTGCGTCCTCGTCTAACTGTGTTTTCTATACGTCTGATCACATCGCAGCCACGGAGGAATTCGATCGTTTGTGCTTTGACTATGGATTAGAATTAGATGAAGACGTACGCCCATCTTTTTTTTCTACTGTCGGAATGATTTGCTGAATGAATAACAAGACCACAGCGGAGGTAGAAGCTGCGATCAAGAAAGGACTTCCCGCAGAACGTCCCGTGCGTCTTACTTTCTAGTAAATTAATTACCCGCATACTCATAGTTTTCTATAGCAATTAAAAATCGAAGTACCGGCAAACAGGTGTGCTGCCAGTCGGCGCATCCGCAATGCACATCTGACTAGCACGCAGATACGATCTGGTCTGTCTAGAAGGTATCGCGCGCGCCTTACTCGCCTTTCTAGGAAAACAAGATCCACCGCAGTACACACTCGCATATCCCCCGGGCGGTGAGAAAGATCTAATCACCGTGACCGTCTCTCAAGAGGTACGCTTATCCCTCGCATTGTCCGCACTGATAAACATCAACACCCTCAGACCCAACGCGTCCGTCCTTTCTTTGCATGTGCAGTGCTTCGCAACTTGAAATTCACGCCCATGAGTTACGCATCCTTCATCGACCTCCAAGACAAACTACACCAAAACATCGGGCGGAGGCGAAGCCTCGTCGCCATCGGAACACATGACCTCGACACCCTCACCCCTCCGTTCCGATACGAAGCCCGTACACCCACCAACATCGCTTTTGCGCCTCTCGGTCGGGAAACAGTGCACACCGCTGCAGAGCTCATGCAAATATATGAATCGGACAAACACCTCTCCCGGTATTTGCCCATCATCCGAGATTCAGATGTCTACCCGATCATCTATGATGCAGAGGACCACGTGTTAAGTATGCCCCCCATTATCAACTCGGAGCATAGTAAGATCACACTGGAGACTAAGAACGTGTTTATTGATACGACGGCTACGGATGATACGAAGTTGCAGATCGTAATCAATATGGTGGCGAGTATGTTTTCGGAGTATTGCGCTGAGCCATTCACGTGCGTCATGTTGGGCTTGGAGTTTGATTTGGAGAGCTGAGGATTTATTGTCAGGATCGAGCCTTGCAAGATCGTCTTCCCTGACGGTTCGACGCGTATATCTCCTGATATCACTCCCCGCACCGTGACTGCTCATGCATCGTACATCAATTCCTGTACCTCTCTTTCCCTAACGCCCTCCACGATTCAGTCCCTCCTAACACGCATGACCCTCTCACCTACCCTCTCACCCAACGACCCCGATGCTCTGATTGTCTCAATTCCATGCACGCGTCCTGACATCTTCCATGAGGTCGACGTAATGGAAGATGTAGCAGTCGCTTACGGCTTCAACAACCTCCCAGATATCTTCCCCCAAACCAGCACAGTCGCACAGCCATTACCGATCAGCAGGCTCACGGACGTGATCCGGAGGGAATGGGCGATGGCAGGATGGGTCGAAGCGTTGCCTTTCATTCTCGTATGCCCCTTCCCACCTCAGCGCGTATATACACTTAAACCTTACATAACCTAACAGTGCTCACACGAAGAAAACTTTTCCTTCATGAACCGCCGCGACCCCGGTTCACTAGCAGTGAAAATCGCCAACCCCAAAACCCTCGAATTCCAAGTAGTCCGCACATCCCTCTTGCCAGGGCTCCTGAAAACTATTCGCGAGAACCGCTCGCACGCTCTCCCAATCCGCGTCTTCGAGCTCAGCGACGTCGTATTCAAAGACACATCCCGGGAGAGACAAGCGCGGAATGAGAGGCGAGCGGGTGCGGTGTGGTGTGCGAGGGGTGCAGGGTTTGAGGTCGTCCATGGGTTGTTGGATAGGGCTATGAAGATGTTGGAGGTTCCGAGGATTGGAAAGGGGGATGGAAGGGATGTGGGGTATTATATCAAGGAGGGGGATGGTATGTTCTGGTTCTTTTTTGCGTGATGTGATACTGATGTGTTTTAGATCCTGCGTACTTCCCTGGACGCGCAGCGACCATTTATTATCGCCCGCCACCCCAAAAGTCCTCAAAAACAGGCGAGCTTGCTGATGAGCTCAAGCATACGCTGCACATTAATCAAGACCGTGACATCGTGATCGGCACGCTGGGCGTGCTACACCCCACCGTGCTCGAAAAATTTGAGATCACGTACCCCTGCTCAGCCCTAGAGTTTAACATGGAAGTCTTTCTGAAGCGCTCATAGTTGACGACGACTGAAAATAAATTGCGTAGAAGATGTAGGATGTACTTGAATGAAATCTAATTTCCAAAGACGACAAGACGCCAAGAAACAGATCTTCGATAAATACGACTATAAGCACGATTGCGACCATTATCGATTTACTCCTAGAAAGATAAATAGTACGTCTGTGGATGGAAAGCATGATACACGGTACATCCGGACCTCGAAGCCTCTTTACAAGAGGCCTGCAGCGCGCAAGTCCTCACACAGCCTGCGTTCGCGCTCGATTGCTTCTCTGATCCGCCGTGCACGGTCTGGATCAGTTGGAGCGAGTGCTTGCATCTCTAATGCTGTATCTCTCCCAGTCACATCATCGCCAACGTGGGAGGGTACCCGTTCCAGTCCGTCTGCACCCGACGATCCTGTTCGTGTAGGAACGCGGAACACTCCGAGACGCTCAAAGAGTGATTGTCTCCTCGTCTCTTCATCTACTGCTTGCTGTGACGTACTAGAATTGGAAGAAGAGATAATACCACGTTCCCAGCGCTTGACGCGCCAAAATCCAAAAGCACTTGTGAGAAGGAGGAACCAGCCAGCCGTCATGAGGAAGAAGGAAAGCCATTCATTGGCTGCTGTATTTGTGAGGAGCCCGCTGTTTCCTTCTACTCCTTCTCCGGAGTTGGACCAGGAAGACATGCTGTCGGTAGAAGCAAGTGTGGTATTATTGAGGCGGTCGAGATTGGCGTCCAACCACTCGTTCGCGTCTTGGGTATTTGCGAATGTAGGCCAGGCATCGGCTGGGTCTGAGCCTAGAGGCGTACCGTTTACGTCATCTAATCGCGCGCGGAGGCCAAAGCCCCATTGGATTAAAGTGACGCCGAGACCTGCCCTACTGCCGTAGCGAGCAGAGTGGGTTGTGTGCATGACCCATGTGAGAACGAAACCAACGAATTGGAAGGTGGTGCTGATGATGGCGTTCCACAGGAAAGAGAAAAGGGTGCCTGTAGGAAGACCATCTACGACGACACAGCCTTGGGAGAGAGTGAGGGATGCATGAATAGACGAAGGAAGGAATATTGAATGAGTGTGGTAGGGAGGAGCAGCGTCGGCTTGAGCTGCTGCGTAAGTGGGGGGAGCTGTGTTGGTAGATTCTTCTGGAACAAGGTATACGTTGTCTCCTGCGATAGTGTCAATACGTACTCTGATGAAAGATTGATTGATGGTTACCTTCCTGAACACGTACGCCTTGCGATGGTTTGGCAGCTACGTTGCTGAATACACCGTCATTTCTGGTGCCTCCTCCAATGGCACTGCGAGAGCTAGCTTGAGCAGTAAAACCCCATCTGTTGACATAATGGGATGGTAAGACGGTAGCTGCGGTTCGCTTCCACCATGGCCCTGTTGGGGGTGGGGGCAAAGAGTCCACTGTAAAGACAGGTATTATGCCATTAGAATTTCCAAATTCATTGGGTACAGCATGAGAAGATGGCTGTGGGGGAGAACCAGGAGGAGGTTGGTCGTAGTCGCATATCGGAGACTCGAAATTGTAAGTTGAAGGATTCAAAGGATCTGAGAAAGTCAAAGGACTTGATTCATCTACGTCGTCGTCGTCGTCGCCTTCGAAAGCAGCTTCTAGTTCTGCTGAATCTGGGTCCGTGCGAGGATTAGGAAGTGGGGCATAACGATTAGACATGGTATGAGACGAAGGACAATAATAAATAAATAAGAACATTTGACGGGTTAAGCCCTTAGCTAAGCACCTATAAAGAAACTACTACTTTGACCATAGACCGGGCCGTTAGGTGGTGAGTACCCTGGTGAACCAGTGCCGCTGGCATTTCTAACCATCCTAGTAACCCGCTCGCAGCTCTCCATTCTAGCTTGCATCATCCTTTCAAACATCTCTAAGATTTCCACTCCAGGCTCCCTTCCGTTTGATCCAAGTACAGGTTGTCCTCCAGTCTGGTTGCTGTGAACAAACGCTGGTAGCATCGGTGGTGGTACACGCTGTTTCACGATTCCACCTCTAGGCATTCCTCTTGTTGTTGCAATTCCCTCTAGCTTCAATCCAAACGCCTTCTTTCTCTTCATCCACTTGCTTGTTTCTGATGTTTCTTCAGCAGAGTCTGGCTCTTCCTTCTCCATCTCTTCTTCTTCTTCTTCATCTGCTGCTGCCGCTGCGCTTGCATCTCTTTCTTGCAGCGTCATCTCTAGTTGTGCGCGTGTACGGTACACCCACATCCGTTCTTGATGATAGAACGCGACTAAATTCTCGAGAAGCGTGATTGTCGATTCGACAGGATGTAATCCAACGCGCGGTGGTGAAGAGGGCGGTGTGGGTAGCAGTGTATTCATAGCCATAGCCGCTTGTTGTTGGGCGTAAGACTGCTGCTCGACGTATCCTGACGAGAGCATTGTATAGAATGGTCTAGATGATATCCTCAAGAATCCAAGATGATAAGACACGAGACTAGAGGCGGCAAGGGAAAAAGTCGAAAGTGCCCTAGTTATAAACTCGCATGATTCGGGCTGGCCCCTCGGCCTAGACTGTTCTTTATTAGGCCCACCCGTCGGCATTTCAATTTACTGCGGGGTACATGCGGGGTTACAATGCGCGGAGGGATTGTCCCATTGCTTAATGCCACGAACTAGCAACCCTCAGGCTGGCCCACACAGTGCTTGCTTGTCAAGACGGAGGATCTCTATGTGAAATCAAGGTCTATACAAATATCACTCTGATCTCATTGCGACCACCACTGCAAGGCGTGTCAGCCAGTGCTATTCTCTTAACGCGTTTGCGTCGAACACATACGTATGTATCGGCGATATATTGTTCAGGTTATAATACTTACGCTCAGCAGGTACCGTCATCTTTCTTTTGCGCCCATGCCCTGACGCGATCAAGCCGAATTGCTGTCCGAGAATTTGAGATACATCTCAGTCGGGACCAAAAGTGTGCTCATCAAATTAGCAGGCATCGGTCTGACACCAGTGCACGAGAATCGAGATGCGGGACGCCCTCACGTACTGGCCCGCACGTCTGTCTGAAGTGGTAAAATTTAAACGGATATGGCGACCCATCTGAATTCCCCACAATTGAATCAACATCTAAGACCCATCAACACGCGCCATCGAATCATGGCTCGCAATCGGATACGCCCGCCTAGACTCATCTCTAGTCTCGGAAATACTTCTTTCCCAACAAGTTCACACCTGCTTCATTCAATTACAAGGCACCAAATTCTCCATTGAATCCATCACTTACATCATTTTCATATCCAATAATAGTGCTACAGGACTTCTGGGATCTGCGGGTGGAAGATGAGGTGATGTTAGTTGGCGCAACCTCTGACTAGCTCATATATACGATCTGGTCTGTCTTGGTATCGCGCGCCTGGCGCGCTTTTCTAAGAAAACAAGATCTGCCGCTGTATACACTCACACACCCCTGCAGTGCTTCGCAACATTACATTTACGCCCATAGACTACACATCCTTTATCGACCTTCAAGACAAATTACGCCAGATACTACCGGGCGGAAGCAGAGCGTCATCGCCATAGACCTCGACACCCTCACCCCTCCGTTCTGATATGAAGCCCGTGTACCAACCAACATCGCATCTGCATCTTTTGGTCGGGAAAACAGTGCACACCGCTGCAGAGCTTATGCAATTCTATGAAACACCTCTCCCAGTACTCGGATCGTGAGCAATATTGTGGCGAATATGTTTTCGGAGTATCGTGCGGAGCCTTTTACGTGCATCATTTTGTTTTGGGCTTTTGGTTTGATTCGGGAAGCTGAATAACCATTGTTAGGATTGAGCCTTGCAAGATCGTCTTTCCTGATCATAACTGCACGCTCATCGTACATCGATTCATGCACCTCTCTTTTCATAACGCCCTCCACAATCCAGTTCCTCCTAATGCGCATGAACCTCTCACCCAACCACCCCGACGTTCTGATCGTCTCACTTCCATGCACGCATCCTGGCGTCTTCCACGAGGTCGACATAATGGGAGGTTCAGTAACCGCATACGGGTTCAATAGCCTCCCAGGTATCTTCACCTGGCACAGTCGCACAACCATTACCGATCAGCAGGCTCACGGACATGATCTGGAAGGAATAGGTGATGGCAGGATGGGTCGAAGCATTACTTGCATTCTCGTACGTCCCTTCCCTTCCCTCCTTCTCCACCTCGGTGCCCTTGAAAATACCTCAAAAAACCAACAGTACTCACACGAACAAAACTTTCCATCATGAACCACCGCGACCCCAATTTCTTAGCAGTAAAAACGGCCAACCCCCAAACCCTCGAATTTCAAGTAGCCCGCACATTCCTCTTGTCAGGGCTCCTCAAAACCATCCGCAGGAACCGCTCATATTCTCTTACAGGGTACGAGTCAATGGTCTGTAATCATACTAATGTCATTGACGATACAGAATACTAGTACTGTAGTGGATCCCACGTGCCTCAAGCAAACAATCAATAAATTTACAAGAGGTCATTGGATTGCCCAACACTCCCTCTTTTTGGGGATGGAATTAATAAATGCCCAAAGAGCCTCCCGCTGATTATCCAATGTAGTACTGTGTAGAGAAATCTGCTGCTGGGAGAGTGGCAGCACAGGCGCTGATAGTCTGAGCGACAGAGGAAGGAATGGAGAGGAGACAATCACACAACTGAGTGATAAGCTGGCATTTTTGCATGCTTGGATTGTTGAAAGAAAAATAGCCGTAGACTGAGCTTGCACCAGATGGAATCCGATATAGAAAACACATTATATGAGTAAGTTGAACTTGCTAAGGTCGAGGACTTGCCAGGTTGTGGAGGTACAGGGGCCTGCCAAGTAATTAATATTACGTAGATACAAAAATAATATGTAATTTCCAGAACGATGAGACGATGAAGTACGTTGCACTCCTTAGTGGAGGGAAAGACAGCTGTTACAACTTGTCCCACTGCAATGCTAACGGTCACCATCTCGTAGCTGCAGCGACCCTCGCCCCGCAATCAGGAAAAGGTCTGACTTTACTTTTCTTCTTCTTCCTCGAAATCGCCTCATCTCCATAGATGAGATCGACTCGTATATGTACCAGACAGTAGGCCAAGACGCGATCGAATTCGTAGCTCGCGCCCTTGAAGTTCCGCTCTACCGACGCGTCATACAAGGTGACGCTATCGAGCAAAATGCAGAGTATGGTTCGCGTAGTGCTGGGGGAGCTGGCGTGTTGGGGGATGAGACGGAGGATCTCTACACTTTGTTAGAGGATGTCAAGGTCAGATCTAACCCACACTAATCTCACCCTGATCTCATCGCAACCAGGTTCACCACCCAGATGTGCAAGGCGTCTCAGTTGGCGCCATTCTCTCAAATTACCAACGCGTTCGCGTCGAACATGTGTGCGTACTAGTGTTGGCCAATATCGTTCAATTTGTAATGTTCACGCTCAACAGGTGTCGTCGTCTATCCCTAACACCCTTGGCCTATCTCTGGCAGCGCGATCAAGCCGAATTGCTGTCCGAGATGATTGCAGCGGGGATTAAAAGCGTACTGATAAAAGTAGCAGGCATCGGTCTGACAGTAAAGCACCTAGGAAAAACATTAAACGAAATGCAGGACACCCTCACACGATTAGTGCGTCCATTACTTCTATGTAAACAGATTCATTCATTCTCTCGCAGAACAGCATGTATGGCTTGCACATCTGCGGCGAAGGCGGAGAGTACGAAACTCTTACTCTTGACAGCCCACTGTTCAAGCATCGTGTCGTGCTGGATGAAACGGAAGTCGTGATGCATACGGACAATGAGTTTGCGCCTGTTGCATATTTACGTATCAAACAAGCTTCGCTTCGCCCTAAGGAATCGTCTATGGATGGCAGAGTCGAAGTTCCGCCACTTTTGGAAGATAGGTTCGGTGAATTGAAGAATGTGGTCGAAAATTCAGTCATAGGGGAATACGAAACCGGCTCTAGCGGCACATATCAACCCACCAGCAGACCACGCTGTATTCCAGACCATCCATCGACACACGCTATTGGATCATGGCTCGCGATCGGAAACATACACCCAGATTCATCTCTAAACTCGGGAATACCCTTCGAAGAACATGTCCGCGACTGCTTCATTCAATTGCAAGGTATCAATCTATCACTCACATCATTTTCATATCCAATCCGATTGTCCTACAGGAATTCTGGAATCGCACGACCTGCGCATGGCAGATGTGGCTAATATTACGCTCTTACTGCCTTCCCTCGCCCCGGAGGTATTCGCAGCCGCAAATAAGACATATGCCGAGTTCTTTGGTGTTTCGCCTCCTTCGAGGGCTTGCGTAGGCGTGGATCTTCCCGAGGGAGTGAATGTGATGCTCGAATGCATTGCGCGCAAGGATAACACAAGGAAGGCGCTGCATGTACAGGGATTGAGCTACTGGGCACCTGCTAATATCGGTCCTTATTCACAAGCTGTTACCGTGCGTCCAGCCTTTTATGACGCGAGATGCCTCTTTAATTTCTAAGTCAGGTGGAGCCGTATGTTTTCGTATCCGGTCAGATCGGTCTACTCCCTGCGTCTTTGACACTCCCTTCTCCACCCTCGTTCGCGCTTGAAACTGCATTGGCGTTCCAGCACACGGATCGCGTCATTCGCGCGGCCAATACTGCAGGGGGGCATGTACTGCTTGCGCTTTATTGGCTTGCGGACGATGCTGATACCAAACACACTCGACGGGCTTGTGAAATGTTTTGCGAGGTGAGTTTAGCGATTAAAAACCAGCGGAAAGAAAATTGATATTAATTCTGTAGGAAACCCCAACGTTGTTCTTGGTAGTTGCATCCCTCCCGCGCGGTGCACGCGTCGAGAAACAAGTATTGGTGCATACAGGCGAATTCACGGTCCCAGACGAAGACGAAGACACATTCACACAGGTATCTTGCCCTCCGGAGTTTTTGTCTGGTACATGCATACGTAACTGAATTGGCCTGGTGTGCTCACGTATTTCTAGGGGATCTTCACGCCGAGCGCACACAAATATTTCGCACTGCGGATTTCCTACCTGGTGCGTAGAACAAGTAGGGATTTTCCTCTTGTGCTCACGCATTTCCAGGGGATGTCCATGCTGAGTGCGATATGACAGCCTCGAGCGAAACGATCATCGGTTCGACCAGGCCGTCCATGTTGAACTGGCAAGTTTCTCGTTTTGATGTGCCCGGGACCTCGCCTCTGTGCGTGGTTATCTGCGCACGTGGACATCCATCGCAGGAGGATGCAATCGAACTTGGAAAGATACCATCGCTTTGTGCATTCTGGAAAACAGCACTTTCAGCGAAATTGTTTCACAGATTGGAGGCTGATTTTTCATCTGGTTGTATGTCGGACTTCAGACTCTGAGGTGTGTTTGCATTGATGATCGGTTTTCGAACAGGGTCGTCAGTGTCACGCGTACTGTTTGGAGACAGGGATATACCTGCAACTACATTCATCCCCTGCCGATATATCGGCACTCAGGGGAGTGATGAACAGTGGGACTGGGCGGTGGCCTTGGTAGGCGTCTCATAACTGCGCACCAACAAAACCCATCTTTTCAACCATACCATGCTATTATGAACGCGAACGTGAACCAGGACAAAAAAATGATAACACGAATGAATAGAATATGAAGAACCGATATGCAGAATACAGCTGTTAGTATGAATGAGTATGATACAACCGTCGTCTACCTAAGATCATTGATGCACCTAACCTCGCAAGAACAAAATCACGGCTCTTCTTCGACCTTGAGCTCCTTCAGCACAGCAAGCCCACTTCTCATCTGAAGCTCTGTCTTGGTAGGTGGCACCATACGACAGGCAGCAGCGCCGATTAGCGCGCACAAGCCTCCAAACCGCAGGACCCATGCTACACCGTTCTTGCCCAAGTACGTGTTTTGATCAGGTTCGAGATCGGGAGTGGGTGAGGGTGTTAAAACGGGGCCGGATTCGTCTACGATACGGAATATCACAGATGAGACTATAGCGATCTAAGCGGGAGACTGAGCGAAGTTTCGAGGGAAAAGATGACGAAACTTACGATGAACTGTGGCATTACAATGGCAAGGTTATGGATGCCAAGGATCGTGCCTCCTGCCGGCCTAGTCTCACTTTCGCTGGCCTCGTCCTCAGCATCAGCGTCCGATTCAACCTCTGAAGAGCGGCCAAGTAGAGGATCGTTCTCAGAGACCTCAGTTGCCGCTTCCGGTAGATGAGGAATCTTTGCATGCATCTCTTTCAACAGCTACAATTCACGATGATTCAACTCAATCCAGTTGGGGAAGAACACGACTGACCTCCATAATAATGGCGAACGGTACCCAACATGCAACAGCCCAACATATCCCAACCAAGCTAATTGCAACCGTAGCTTGCTTGACGGTGCTTATCCAGAATGTAGAGAATGTTAGCAGGGTGAACAAGATCATTGCTGCTGTCCATATATCCCGGAGGAGCCACGGCATCTTGGGAAGTTTGATGATGCCTTCTTGACGCCACATGTGAAGTCTACCGCGGAAGCGCTCGATCTGAGCATCTTCGTCATCGCCTTCCACGGGGAGAAGACGACGGTCACGTCGCGCAAAGATGGGAAGTACACTACCGGCGAGAACAGCCACTATGTTGATGTGAGGTTTTGCTTGAGATGTATAGATCAAGACACACCTATGCTATATAGCAACATTGCGAATTCACCGGTACGAGTGGCCAACTCGTTGTCTGGCTCCTTACCTGTTTCGTAGGCCATGACTTGACCGACATATGTGGTACTAGCGTATGAAATCAATTATGAAATGAGATATGAATCGAATTTGAGAATACTCACGAGTAAAACAAGAATGGGAACCTAATTCGACGTGTCAGCACACCCGTTCAGGGAAGCACTCATGCCACGCACCATCCCATGAAAGCGAAGATCTGCACAAAACACACCCTTCTGATAGGTCTCGGAAGCGTTGTCATTGCACTGTATATGTTCTCCAAGATTTCACCGAACTTGCCGCGCCTAGAAGCTCGTTCAACTAACAAGTTGTTTCCATGTCAATCCACCAACCTTTCGTTGTTCTTCCTTGCTACAGAAGCTTTCTCCTCATGACAGAAGCAAGTGATCCACACAGTTACAACAAGGATAGTCATGCTGACAACACAGAACTTTCGGAACTGATCGCCACCTAGGAAGCCCAGGAAGGGTAGCTTCGCAAGAGGGAGGAATCCTGAACATCACGTCAGCGCGACGTCGATGAACGAGCATGGGCAATGACATACCAAACCCGTAGCCAACGATATTACCTGCTTGGCACATGCGGCTATGCCAAGCATTACCGGCATTGAGCTGATCAGGCGGAGTGATATCCAGAAGAAGATTGCGCAAAGATGCTTGGAGAGCGTTGAGAGCAAAATCCAGAACGTAAAACGCAAATACAGCTATGCCGATGGCAGCGTTTGCGGCCTAGTAGTGTAAAAGACATCAATGGGGGATAGGGAAAGATGAATGCTAACATACCTGTTTCGTGTGTTTCGGATCCCAGTAACCAGCACCTCCGCCAAATATATCAACAAAGAAGCCAGCAATGTTCTGACAATACGCCAAAGCTAGCGTTGAGACGACAAGTGCACCCGTCGATAAGACCACCCAGTATCTCCGCCGATACTTTGACGTGGACGAATCAGATATTGCACCTTGCGAACTGTTCAATGGACAATCCAAAACCCATTGCAGATAACACACCTATGAGAGGTTGTGCAATAAGGCCGCTGATAGGCCCAGCTAGCCAGACCAGGCTGGTAACCTGTTCTGATATTCCCAGTGACAGAAGAAATGGTGTTCCGTATCTGGCGGACGTAGCGTATTAATTTTTTGACGAACCAGCACCATAAAGAATTTACCCTAATTCCACCGTCCACGCGATTTGGGCACCAGCCATGGATATACTGAGGGTGATGAGATTCCATGTGGTCAAACGTGTTCGCCCGGGTTCGCTTGCGTGTTGCTTGTCAGACCCGTCTGCCTGCTTTCCGTTTCCATCTATCGCCTGGTATGATTCTTGTTCAACAGACTGTGTCTCTTGTTGAGAATGAGATGTTGTGCGCGACCTGTGGCTAGCTGGCCATGCTATCTGGGTAGTTGGGTCTGGATCCGCGTCAGGGTTGTAAGCAATGGTCATGTTTCTGCTTAAGATGGTGACAAAGAGGAAACTAAGGGCATGAAACACAGCGAGGTTGAACTACCAAGCTAATCAGGTTCAGCAGTCTCGACGCAAAGAGGTGCAAACCTCCTTAAGTAGAGCAGGCGAGGCAAGTGCTACTAGCCCGTAATCGGCATTCTCCGGGCAAAGGGAGCGAATGCCCCAAATCTAAAGATCTGTGGTCTGTTGTATGACGAAGGGTGCAATTGCTACAGATAATTTGTGCTACAGTACTAGTGCGAACAGACAATGCTGGGTGTATAAAATGTCCAGACGGAAATAATCATCCCACTACAAAATTGAACAGCGGAACATACAACCGAGGTGAAGTACAGATGAAAGTCATACAACAAAGACTATCCTCACAGTTATCCGCGAATAGAGGCTGTTGAAGAGCCTCTCCGGTGGCTATGATGACCTTGGGGTGGGTCAGGGGTGGGGGTAGGAGGGGGCTGAGCAGGTGAGGACTTGGACGAAAAGATACTGGGTAGTCTTCGGCTTATGGCTGCAGCAGTGGCTGATGATGCAATGCGGACCCCTTTCTTAGGAGGTTCTGGGAACTGCGCGTATAGCGTGGGGGGTCCGGTGAATGTCTCAGGTTCCTCCACCAACTTCTCTTCGTGTTGAGGGGTATCTGAGGAAGATGCGCGTGTGAGAACGGGAATTGGCGAAAGCGTGGCCTGTGCTGGACGCGCGCTGGACGGATTTGTTCCAGAACGATTTCTCAGAGCGTCTGCTTGATTGTTTGGGGTTTGTGCGGCAAGGGGAGATGGAGACGTGCGGAGCTGTGCAGCAGAAAAAGAGGGTCTGAGAGATCTTCGAGGTGCCGTCGATCCGGTGATGGCTATGGAAGCCAGTGCGGTAATATCATCACCGTTTGCCGAAGGACCAGCCGAAGTGAAATTATTCCCATTTTGCGATTTATTGTCCGTCGACGCTGTTCCCGCACTTCCACTGCGATTTCTCCTCATGTACTTCTCTATCTCGTCCGCGTCTCGCTCCCGCATGCGGTTCACGATTGGCGACAGTGAATTTGGTTGCGTAAGAGGTGGATTGAGTGTAAGCCCCTGCGAAGGTCCAGGAGAGGGGAAAGTGCCTGTACTGCTGGCTGAGGACATGTTATCAGATCGCTGCGAATGAGGGTGGGTATATTGATGTGAGGGTAACCTCGAGGGCTGTGACGTTGTCGAAGATGCTGAGAGAGACGAAAGACTAGTTCCTTGCCCTGGCCCTTGCCCAGCACTGTCAACATCGCCGCTGTCAGATGTCGCGGTGGTGCGACTTCCACCTGAGCTGCTCCGCATTCGAGACCCGTTCCTCCCAACGCTGGGTGGCTTTAATGGAATAGGCGGCGGTCTGGTAATGGGCCATTCATTGCCTCGAGCGGCGGCTTGTGCAAACACCATGCGTCTAGATTTCTTATTAGTCTCAAATTGCATACGGGCAGAGTCCTGCAAAGTGTCCCGTGTGCTGAAACTGCATTACTGTTAACAGCCTAGTAATGTTTACAAAAAAGCGCTAGGCTCACGAATATGCGTAATCGGACGCAGTGAATCCGTCATTGTTCCGAGCAGCAAATTGACAGCCTCGTTCGATCAGAAGTTGGACAATCTGGGGTCAAAAAAAAGTAAGCGAGAAAGAACGGCGCATTCAATCAGATGCGCTCCACGTACCGGGATATGCCCCCAAGAACTTGCACTGACAGGGACTAGTCAATTCCAAGACCCGATGACTGGGGGCAACTTACTAATGTAGCGGAGTATTGCCTTTGTTATCCGACAGATCGAAGTCAGCACCCAAATCACACAGCATCTTAAGAAGGGCATCAAGATAAAGTAAGCTTGGGCTCATCATACAATTGAGGTCTCGGGTAACTCACGCGAACGAGTTCCTCGTTTCCTTTGAGAGCAGCCATGTGCAGCGCCGTTTTCCCTTGCACGTTGGACCAGTCAAGAATCCACGGGTAACGCTCGTAGTAAAGTCTCGCCATGCGAAGCGCAGCACCCATAAGATCAACCTGTGAGGGGCCTGGCGCGTAAGGGTTAGGTGGTGGAGGCTTAAAATCAGCCAATAGCATGAGAATAGTATTGTTCTCAGATTCCTGATGGATAAAGTGGTCAAAACCTCTGAGGGACAAGGTTGGTGGCGAGCACGTACCCTGCTGAGTTCCTCATCATCATGCCCAGCTGTAAGTAAAAACTCGAACGTCTCTTCATGTCCTAAGACAGCGGCCCAAGCTAATGATGTGTAGCGCTTCGGACCGGGGTCAGGATTCCGCATGTCTGTTCGTTGAATGAGCCTCTTGACGAGGAAGAGATTGTTTTCTGTAGATATGGGCGTCATTAAGAGCGACAGACTGATATCAGTAAAAGAATAAACCTTTAACAGCTCTACGGAGGCGTACGGTAGCATCTTTTTCTGCCATGTACAGAGCAGTTGGCGGTGGGGTGAAGGAATGAAAGGACTTGAAGGAGATAGAAACAATTAAAGTTAATTACGACGGCTGCCCCACGTGACCATATGGCCTTTGATTATGATCTTGTGCCTACCTAACATCTTGCCAACTCCCAGGATTTTGTTCTAACCAACCAGATTTGAGACCGTCTCGACCACATACGCTTCTGTCCGAGCAGGAGCAGACTTTACATTCTGGTCACACATTAACCAAGCAACCATGCCTAAGGTCGTCTCTCGTTCAGCGGTCTCCTCATCCACGGATGGTAAGTTACAACAATTCCAATAACCTCAGTACCTAGTCCATCAGCTGCTCATTTTCTTAGCACGGCCAACGGCATCAGCCGCAGCTGCTCTCAGGGTGTACTGTGAGTACTGTGCCACGGCATTAACCGCATTTGTTCACCTGCGTCCCTTGCACACCGGCAGACTGTATCTGTGGCGAGTTTATCGTGCGCGTCTTCAGTCAGGCTCGGCACTCCTGTCAACGAACTTACGCAAGATACCATGACAGCTCGTAATCGAAAGAAGTCTCTCAGCGCTCCCAAAGCGCCAAACTGATGGTGCTACCATCATTCGCTGTCAGGATAGTGGCACAGAGAAGGCAATCGTTCTCAAATTAAACGCTATATCGACCGATCCCGTTCTAGTCGAAAGGTACGACCAAATCGTATCTATGGTGGGCTGGGCTGATTGTAAGATGCAGGTCAGGAGGACACGAGCGCCAGTACAGATTCTCATGTCCGCGGTGCAACTTATTGGTTGGATATCAATCTACCCCACCCCCCGTCAAATCTGGCCCGTATCTGTATATCCTCAGCGGAGCCCTCACGCAGATGCAAGGCCAAGTTCCCAAGGACGCTTTTGATGGTGAAGCTGCCCTAAACCTTTCAGAGGCTGGGACGATGGTCGTACGAGATGGTGATGCCACCGAATTGAATATCACCTCAGAACGCGCATAAATGGCACCATCAATCATATTTTTCGAATAGTAATGATACAGCATTGATATACAAGGTCTAGGAACGTCGCTATTGAACGCGGTGCAAAGCTATTAGCAGCGGGTGGCATTTATGAAAGCCGATCACTGATATCTGACATCGCGCGCAATCCAAAGAGTACCTGAGAACTATTGTTAGTGAAACGTCTTGGTAAACAAAATTTGAACGAGTAAAAGCGGCTCAGCTACCGTTGTAGAAAAAACTCACAATCCATGCATCCAGTGGACACACAGATTCATACAGTGTGAATAAATATGTCATCACCACCGCAGAAACAAGAGAAAGGCAATACATGTAATTGGAAACTCACCATTTACATTGGCGTTAGTTGCATCTTGCGCCTGTGGACAAACTTTGTAGGTTGGTCGATGAGAATTTTCAAAATTTATCCAAGACGTGTTTGCTCGTATTTGCTTGTACATGTGTGTGTTCCAGAACAAATCCTGGCATGTATATGCGCTTCGTCCGGGTCAAGTCTTAAGCCACTTTTGTTGAATCAATCCACTCAGCTTTTACGATGTTACCCTAACAGAGCCCAGAATTTTGGCTTCAGAGTCTGCAGCGCGTGCAAAGACTCCTCCCTCTGTTGCGAGTTATGATTGCTATCATCAGTCGAGCAACAGCGCATTGGGGATACGGCAGAGCTAGTGCTACAAGTATACGGTCTGTAGGTATTGGCGATCAATGTAGCAAACTGGTTCATCCGGTATAATTGGGAAGTCAACCTGGACCAGGCCCACCTCTTCTACCAACTTCCACTCAGCAAACCTCTCTTCCGGAGGAGAGAATTCAAGCCCAACAAATGCAGTGCAGTTGGGCTTACAGACGGGAACACAGTGGAATATATCAGGTGCTCGGTGTAGAATAAAACCGGCTGATTTGCCCCGGATCCCTGGCACATGACCGATGAGCGAATAATTGACGATCCCGAGCGCATACTGATCAATGGAGTCGAGTCGGCAGCTAGTATCAATATCAACCTTGATGCTTGGACACAACGGGCAGTCGAGTGTAATGCTGTAGCCATGTCCCGCACGCATATTCGAACGGACGCTGAGAGGGAATATCACCAGAGGCACTCGCAAGCCAAGGCTGGTCATAGTCATCTCTAACTGCCCACTGCCTTCGAACTCCAATCTTCGATAGGCTATGAAGCTCTGTGGTGATCGGGGAATAGCGCGCGAAGTGTGATGCCTCGCAGCCTCGCCCTTCCAGTTGAGGACAGAAGGGTCACCAGCCTGCATGATGACCTCTATGAGCCTGCAGAATGCGCGATCTCCTCCTTCTCCATACGCGATCTGCAAGCTCACATCAAACATTCCCATCAGTGAATACGCCACATCTTCGACCCTTGTTGTCTTGCGTCTGGCTGCCCACGTCATCCGCTTATCCACTTCGGACGGACTTGGACAAAACTTGCGTCGTAGGTCATCATAAGGGATACCAGTAGCTCTCTCCAGAGTTTCCAATATTTTGGCGGGTCCTCGACGCCTCAGGCTGGACAGCAATGGCCTGCTGACCAGGAACTCGTTGATGTCGTCCTTGTCATCCTTGTCGTTTCTATCGCCCGTCATGGGCACCCAGTACTTGTTGAAGAATTTGATTCGAGCAGGCGCAAGGAGTTCTTGCAACGTCCAGCCCCTTTCAGTCCATTCATCTTCCATCATGTCCTCAATGGTTTCGCTTTGTGCCAGATGGACAATGCAAACGGCCGAGTTTCCGTACCATCGAAACATGGAACGAATCGACTCGTCGAGTTCCGTACTGCTGCTTTTGTTGATGCAGCAAGTATCTGACCACGCAAATTCCATATTATACTCCTCGGCCTTTGCGCAAAACTTCTTCAGTTTCTCGTATCCCGGACCTGCTGCTGTGCCCGCCCTAATTTCTTCGTACGTCGGCTCGCCTTGGTTCAGCCATCTGTGAGATAGGATGGCGTATCTGACAGTGTCAGAGGGTTGACCAAGGCGCTTTATATAAGACGTCCTGAAGTGCTCCCTCACCTCATTGCGCTCAAGAAACGTCATGTCTATTAGGCGTATGAGGCGTATTGGGATATCGTTCATTGCATATCGGTCAAATTCGTCTACATAGCATTCCTCTGGCAGGACCATGACGGGTCACCACTAGCCACAATGGAGCATACAACAAAACTCACCAGCGTAGAGGACAAGAGAATACGCGATGATGCAACGTTGAAAAGAGTCCTTGCGCTCGAGCTACGGATTATCAAGTGAGTCTTTTAACACCTCAATTGCCGCCAAATCTTCACTCACCCCAAGTTAATAGTAGAATCGTTTAAAGAGAAAGGTGCGTTCTCGGTGAAGATAACCCACATTTTGACACTGCTGTAGAGAGTGGCTGAGGCTTGAGGCTATGTCCATCTTGGCTGAGCTTCTATTCGGCGCAAATTTGCAACGTTCAGTTGTATTTACTTGACGCTGGCTCGGGTAGAAATGTCATGGAGCACTAGTAAGATATGATGGCAAATCCGACATATCGGATATGGTCGATGTCTTGCTCCAAGTCTCTTGGTGGAAGTGTGTATCAAACCATGGGTGCCGTCACTACCGTGGCAGTGTTATGGATGGGTTCATATTTCTGGTACCTTTTTGGTTTGTCACATCGTGCTGGGTCGCGACTGGCTTACTGTCAGGGATACAGCTAGTCGTCAGGGTGTGTTGATTCCTTTGCCAGAATTTCGGGACAACGGTACGTAGTCCTTTGTAATTGTAATCGGCATCTCACAGGCTGATGACCTACCCAAGTAGGTTGTTCTCCGTGGGGAGCAGAGCTGATACTACACTTTACAGTTTCATCCGCTTCTTCACTGTCATTCTTGACATTTCTATCACCTGTCGTGGGCGTCTGATTGTGGCTGAGAAGGGCCTGCAGGCTGCACTTGAACATCATTTTCTGGCGAAAACGGCAATTGTTCTCATTCCGAAGGATGTACGACGGTGAGCCAAATGCATGATCATAAACTGAACTTGCAACCATCCCCTTGGCCCAACAGGTTCCCTAGGAAAACGCGTCTCAAAAACGCATCACACATTGTTTCCTACCCTAACCACCTGACTCCTGTACCTATCCGCCTCGGCGGGTGAGTACGCGCTACTGTACTGAACACTGCCAGCATATATTATCGATACAACTTATTAACCAAGTCATCTCATACATAGGGTGGCACACCTAAAACGGCCGGCGGGAACGGCGGACTGGTGGGGGCACGCCTCACACCAGGGCATCTGCGCACCTAGAGATGCAACGGGGACACTGGGGGTCCCCTAGTATAGAATGAACTGTCCTCCATAGAGTATTACTCTCCATAGGACATAAAAATTGAATTAAAAAAAAAAAAAACTTGCAACCATTATGGGCAATTGGAGCCGCACGCCTGCACAATCTGGCCATGATTCGTGTCCGTAGGACTGAATGCGATAGCGGTGCTAATGCTATCAAGCTGCCAATCTAAAAAAGCGTGACGCAGCGCAGCGAGCAAGGCACATGTCAGGGCCTTGTACAGCATTGGATATTTGACGGCATGGACTCTTGGCGGCTGGTGCGGACGCGATGACAAAATTAGTCAGGACAACCAGCACAGCTTAGAGAAAACACCCACGTCCTTCCAGCAAGTCCATCTCAACACCATCAATCTCACCAGAATGGCGGAAGGAGCAATCATTCCAAGCAACACACCTATTCAGACGTATGAGGATCACGAAGAAAGCATATTATCAGTCGCAGTCTTTCCCGATGGACGACGTATGGTCACCGGCTCGATTGACAAGACACTTCGACTGTGGGACTTGAAAAACGGGGTCGTGTTGAAGAAAATGGAGGGGCATGGCAACTGGGCGCGGGCCGTGGCGGTAACAGGAGACGGGCAGTTGATAACAAGCGGTGATGACAGCGGAAAACTCATCACCTGGGATGGGGACACCGGGGATTCTCTCACACTAGCTATCCAAGCCCACAATAAGGCGATCTACTCGCTAGACTTTTCTCCGGATGGCACTGTTCTGGCGACTGGTTCATTGGACGAAACGACGAAGCTTTGGAGAACAGAAATGCGGGTGCAGCTGCAACTTGAACGAGTCATTTATTGCGGTGATATTGTCCTCTGCGTTCGGTATTCATCTCCTGGTGAGCATCTAGCCATCGCGACAAAACGTGATATCCAAATATGGAATCCAAGCTCGATACAACGCATCGCAACGTTTGAGGGACATGCACAGTTCCGTTCAGCCATAATTTCAAACTACTCACTGGCGTGGACGCCCGATGGCACAGGGCTTCTCTCAGGAGGTAGTAATCATGATCCCAACATACGTGAATGGGATACATCCACCTGGAGGCCGGTCGGTGACCCCTGGAAGGGCCATACTGACAGGATTGGAGCCATCGCCGTGAACTCTGCTGGTACTCTTGTTGCCTCCGCATCTACCGATCACTGTGTCCGCCTCTGGCGGTTCTCGGACCAACAGACCATCGCCGTATTCCAACACTCCAATTGGGTGAACTGCCTCGCCTTCTCCGCGGATGGGAAGGCTATCTTCAGTGGAGGTTGGGATATGAAGATCTCAAAGTGGGCAGTGCCCGAGGACGTTCTGCCTCATGCAAACGTATGTTTTCGCTCGGCTCATCCAACGCAACTTGACCATGCGTCATGCAGATCTTTGCTAAAAACGCAACAGCCCGCAATACAGCACTCCTCAATGCGCAAAAGGTACAGCGATATCTTTTGTTTCCCATCCGATACTTATTGGTGCTCAGGCCATCAGCCTCAATCCTTCATCTTATCGTGGATACCAGTTAGAGCATGAGGTGTTCTATGGCGCACAACGTTATGGAGAAGCAGTCGCGGCCTTCGAGATCATGCTCTCCAAGTTGGAAAATGCTCCAAATACGCACATACGAAGTGAGCCCTGAATTAAACATGCGTAAATGTATTAAACTCTCTCCAGAACTGCGCCAGCGCTATCTCAGTCCATCCGAAGCAGAGAGTGCTATTCGAACGGTCATCCACGCTCAACTCGACAACTGTCCGCTTCGTGTACTCGACACCACCACCGGGTTCTTGTGTGATCGAGAAGCACAGACGAGGATCTTCAACACGAGCACAGAATACAAAGAGCTTTTGTTATTCAAAATGAAATATCCAAATCTCAAGCATATTGAAGAAGTGGCAAGCATGTATTTTAGCTGCGCCATGCTATCACACAGGTGGGAAGGGAATGAGCCGCTGCTGCATGACATCCAGGACAAGGCGGTCTATGACTTGGACGCACCTGGCGGAATCGTGAAGTTGCAGTCATTCTGCAAAGTTGCTCGCCAAGCGGGGTGTCGTTGGGCGTGGAGCGATACATGTTGCATTGACAAGACTAATAATGCCGAGCTCCAGCAATCACTCAACTCCATGTTTGTATGGTATCGCCATTCGGCGCTTACCATTGTCTACCTGTCGGATGTCCTGCCTCGGTCAAAGGCTGGTGCCCTGGCAAAGAGTGCTTGGAACACGCGAGGATGGACCATAGGAGAATTTCTGGCTCCCAGGGTCATTCTCTTTTATCAGCAGGATTGGACCTTATATCTCAATGATCAGTCTCCCAACCACAAGAAATCCGTCATGATCATGCAGGAGCTGGGAGATGCGGTGGGCATAGATTCACGGGCCCTCGTCGCCTTCCGTCCAGGATTGACAGGCGCCCGAGAGAAACTTCAATGGTCATCGATGCGTGTCACCACGTTGCAGGAAGACATTGCATATTCATTATTCGGTATCTTCGGTGTGCACTTACCTGTCATCTATGGCGAGAAAAAGCAAAATGCTCTTGGGAGGCTCTTGCAGGAGGTTGTGGCCCGCTCGGGCGACATCTCGGCGCTTGATTGGATTGGAACGCCATCCGAGTTTAATAGCTGTCTTCCAGCTGATATCACTTGTTATAATGCTTCGCCACCCATATTATCATCCCTGTCCGAAGATAAGATGGAAAAATCAGTGTCCCTCCTGCAAAACGTCGTGCCTTTGGAGCTGGCTTCGGAATTCTATGCCTTGCTTGACCAGCTGAGCGCTCCTCGTTTCGCAAACTGCAGGCTGCATCTACCTTGCATCGTATTCCCTGTCACGGGAATGAGATGGAGGCGTGGTCAAGGTCAGGAAACATCCTTCACGTACGAAGTCAAGGCAGAAGGACTCCACGACCTGCTGATCACTACAGAAGACAAGCCAAATCACTTCTTACGGGCCAAGCTTACCCGCCAAACCTTGTTGCTTGTCCGTCCGTGGACGCGCTGCTCCCTTGAACTGCCTGACTTTGACAACGATACGCAGAGCGATGCAAACGTGTCCGAGGTCGGGTCTTCGTTATACAGCATGCCCCCCGGGTCTCGATCGCGAGCGCTGCGATTCATTCCTCGCATTGGACAGCCTTTTGGGTCATTCCTCGATAACTTTCGTGGAGACAAGAATTCCGAGTCGCATTTGCAAGCATTGCAGTTGATCGTGCGCCTTGGACAACCGTTCAACGCATTTTTACTAGCGCAGCAGCCCAGTGGAGAGTACAAGAGAATCGCGTCAGATCGTCATGTTATTGCACAGGTCAAAGATGTGTCTTCCGTTCGCAGCATGATGGACGTTAGGACGTTGGAGATATTGTAGGCATAGTACGAACCAAGAGCTGTTGAATTTTTATTTGTACTTTGGTGGTACCTATTCCGCGTCGAGTGTCACTGCATGTGTATAATGTGTTGACCACAGATTGTTGGGCGTCTCTTCACTAAAGTTACATCGGAGATTACAATCAATAATACATCAGTTGGTTATCGCAGTACCATCTCATATTCCACCTCAGCATTGTTTTGGCCTACATTGAGTTTGTATATTCTACTACTTTGTAGTTACACGGACTAAGCCCCAGGATCCTCAGATCCATCCAAACACAAAAGTAATGGAACCCAACCTTAACGATGAATTACGACGTCTCAGAAGCGACGTCGAAAGACTCTCCCTCGAGGCTCAGCGAAAGGAACGCGAAGTATCTCTGTTGACTGGTGTCATATGCCGACTAGAAACAGAGTTAGTTCGGAGTTCCGACACGACACCTGCACAAGCAACCATCGGCGGTGCCAGCTTGCGCGACCTACTCCAACTCTCACAGCCAGACTTATTGGCTCTGGATGACGATATTCGGTTGATGAGGAGGAAGGTGCTTGATAGAGCCCCCACAAATTCGGCTGAGGGCGTGCAGGAGTATCTGACGAAGGCTATGAGGGAGGCTATGATCAGGAGGGGAGTTAGGTATGATGATGGCGCGGATAGCGATTGGAAGGAACCATGGATCAATGTCTATCAGAAGAAGGAATTGGAGGATGATGCTAGGTTATTGGGGTTGAGGGATAGCAGGAGAGGCGTGCCGAGTAGGGTTGTGGGTGGGAGGTACGACATAACCGTTGCTTGCGATACGCTGATTGGTTTATCGCGATGGAGAGGTATTCATTGAGTGTCTTATTACCTTTGATACTGAGAGATTGTTAGGCATATCAAATGCTTCGAACTCACTGACAGTTGTCTCAATTTCCTGCCAGTACAAGGCTTTCCACCCCGCCAACCGATCTATTCAAATACGCCAAGTCAACGGAGAGAGTTTAGTTCTCCGAAAATCATATGCATGCAGGCACACTGACACGGGCATTATAATTTCGAGGCCTCGGCCCTGTAATAACCAGTCACCTAGCACAATGCCTAGTAATGCTGCTGAAACAGAGACAGGGTTTCAGCCCTTGTAAGCTCATCAGCAGTAGGAATTATGTCAAGTAAGTTACGTGAGCACATACCTGGGCAGTCACTCGCCCACGAGCTTGACTGACATACTGTAGGTGTAGCGTGCAAGCAAATATCGACACTGGTCGGTCTTCGGCGACTCCTCGCATATGTGTGTGTTATGCGTTGTTGATTTGGGAAGGTGTTGCAAAACGAACACAAACAACCGCCAAGAATTGTCTTAGAATATTTTTCCTGTTTCGGCCTTGTTTCCATGACTCTAGCCTCGAGTCGCTTATTTTCCGTGGGTCCCAAGGATATCGCAGTCAAATTTTCCAAGTGAGGCAATTCTATATTGTAGGCATAGTATGAACTAAGAGCTGTTGAATTTTCATTTGTACTTTGGTGGTACCTATTCCGCGTCAAGCCACAGATTGTTGGGCGCCTCTTCACTAAAGTTACATCGGAGATTACAATCAATAATCCATCAGTTGGTTATCGCAGTACCATCTCATATTCCACCTCAGCATTGTTTTGGCCTACACTGTCAGTGAGTTCGAAGCATTTGATATAGCTAACAACCTCTCGGTATCAAATGTAATAAGACACTCAATGAATACCCCTCCATCGCGATAAACCAATCAGCGTATCGCAAGCAACGGTTATGTCGTACCTTCCACCCACAACCCTACTCGGCACGCCCCTCCTGCTATCCCTCAACGCCAATAACCTAGTATCATCCGCCTGTCCATTCCTCTGATAGATGATCCATGGTTCCTTCCAATCGCAATCCGCGCCATCATCATACTCAACTCCCCTCCTGATCATCGCCTCCCTCATAGCCTTCGTCAGAAAGTCCTGCACGCCCTCAGCAAGATTTGTGGGGGCTCTACAAAGCACCTTCCTCCTCATCAGCCGAATATCGGCATCCAGAGCCATTAAGGCTTGCTGTGAGAGTTGGAGCAGGTCGCGCAAGTTGGCACCGCCGATGGTTGCTTGTGGGGGCGTCGAGTCGGAATTCCGAACTAGGTCTGTTTCTAGTCGGATTATGACACCAGTCAACAGAGATACTTCGCGTTCCTTTCGCTGAGCCTCGAAGGAGAGTCTTTCGACGTCATTTCTGAGACGTCGTAATTCATCGTTAGGGTTGGGTTCCATTACTTTTGTGTTTGGATGGATCTGTGGATGTTGGGGCTTAGTCCGTGTAACTACAAAGTAGTAGAATATATATACTCAGTTGTCTCAGTGTTTCCTGCCAAAGACAAGGCTTTCTCCCCGCCAACTGATCTATTCAAATACGCCATTAAGTCAATGGAACAAAGCATAGCAGTGCGGCTGAAACAGAGACAGAGTCTCAGCCCTTGTAAGCTCATCAGCAGTAGGAATTGTGTCAATTCAGTTAGGTGAGCACATACCTGGGCAGTCACTCGCCCACGAGCTTGACTGACATACTGTAGGTGTAGCGTGCAAGTAAATATCGACATTGGTCGGTCTTCGTCGACTCTTCGTGCATGTGTGTTATGCGTTGTTGATTTGGGAAGGTGTTGCCAAACGAGCACAAACAACCGCCAAGAATTGTCTGACATATTTTTCCTGTTTCGGCCTTGTTTCCATGACTCTAGCCTCGAGTCGCTTATTTTCCGTGGGTCCGATGAATATCGCAGTCAAAATTTCCGAGTGAGGCAATTCTTAGCGCCATCTTGATTGCTTGATTTCTTCCCCTTGTCCGACACGCGGTCGCCAGAGCAGCAGCAATCGCCAAGGTTCCGAGACACGGTACTTAAGCAGCCCGAACTCCAACATAACATCCTCAGCAGCAGCCACACCCGCCCGCCGCTAACAGCACCCGTTCTCTCTCGCACGCATCCTTCTCAAACGCAATGGCTTACTCAACCTCCAACAAAAGCACTTGCTTCTCGGTCTTCCCTTCTTCCCCTGCTTCTACCAACGTATTTGCCCTCTTTGGTCATGCACAGTCACCCCGTGATAACCACCTCATGTGCGAAGACCTTAAGCTTGGAAGGGTCCGTGCTCGCGCCACCCGAAGAAAGGAAAGCGCGGGCTCCGAGTCCGGCTCTCGCAAAGGGTTGAGGAAGATCTTAAATGCCATATAATCCGGCGCATGCGTGTCACCGGTGCACATATCCCTACGGGATTAGAGTCACGGCTTCATATGCGTCCATCGCATTCATTTCACGCACCGGGAAACATCACTTCCTCCCATCCAATCGGTGCCGTGCACGATATATGGGTCGAGTTTCATCTCCCCTTGCTACCAATTGTACGACCAGAATCACGCTCTCGTACTCAGCGCAATGCATCAGCACCCACTAGGACGTCGGGAGGGAAGCGTTGCATAAGATGATCAGTCCTATAATTCACCCATACGGAAATTCAAACTTTCATTTCCCCATTCTCGAACAACCCCCTGCTTCGAACTTCTTGATGAACTGATGGCGAGTTGAGAAAGAATCAAGTGGATGCAATCGATATAAATGGCACTGCCAACTTAATAATACTTTATGACTAGAACATGTCATTTGTGGGCGATATGAAAAAAAAGGCACCAAGCCATCACATTGATAAAAGGCCAGAACTTGACAGCAAGTGTGGTTCATCCAGCCCAGAGAGGCAACCACGACCCAGTGGCAACGGTAGCGCCCAATAGCACAGCCTGTCCCTATCTGCCGTCAACCGCAGCCTGTGCCTTCATGTTCACGCCAAGGGTCCACCCAGTGCTTGCTGATTCCCAGCTATCGATGGGGGTGATGGCGAACCCGAGGAAGGTGTCAAAGCGGATGCAGGGTCAGTTGCCGGTGTAGCTGGAGGTCCGAGAAGTGACTTTCGCGTCGCAGTGATCAGATCCCACTCATCAGTCTCCCCGTGCACGTCGAACATGTTGACTCCAAGCATACCCGTCTTCTTTGCGAACGCGCCTTTCATCGCGAGCGATTCGGGATCGTCGTACGGAATAGTCTGTGTGTCTGAGTGCAAGAATGGCGTCGCGGAGCACTTGTCCCAGGAACGCTGGAACCCGCTTGAGGGCACAGCGGCGTATGTTCCGTCGCTGTTGCGCTGCAGGATGCCCTTGGTCACGAGATCGCGGAACTGGATTTGATGGTCGTCGTCAGCATTAACGGTGGTGCGCCTGGCCAGGCGGTGGAGACGCGGGGCTTCGGGAGAGCGGCGTTGTCGAAGGTGGTCTATACCGACGTTGGTCACGTAGCCGTACCCTGGGATGCCAAGAACGATTTTGTTCGCGGGGAAACCTGTTGATGTCCAGGCGTTGTACCCGGCTACTGCGTTCTGGGATGGCTGACTGGAGCTTCCACACCCATCGTACAGGGGCGCGTTCGGACCAGGGGGAGTTGCAGCTACTACGCATCAGTGTTTTCCAATAGTTTGTTTCAAATGTAGACAGACCTTGATAATCGTCGTAATTCATGAGCAAGATCCAATCCATGTACTTTGCGAATTCAGACGAGTCTTTGATGGGTTGACCGTCGCGGCCAGCGAAGGGAGTGTCCTGAACAGCGGCCGATATTTTGGCGTTGGGTGGGAGACTCAACCTAAGAAGCTTGAGGAACTCGACCATGTTCTCCTCGTCGCTTGGACTTTCGGTGTTGCCTTGTCTACCTGATTGGCCGGGGTACTCCCAATCGATGTCGATGCCGTCGAGATTGTATTGCGAGTAGGTGGCGAGGATGTTCTTGACGAAGGTTTCCCTGTTGGCGGCTGTGGACACGGCTTGGGAGAAATAGCTGAAAGACATTAGTAAAGCGGAGGAAAAGTGAGGGTATTACCGACTGGCTGCCTGTCCACCCTCCAATACTAAGCTTGACAAAGGTCGACGAAGCATGCGCATCCGCCACGAGCTTGTGAAGCAGGGAAGGCGCATCAGGTGAATCAAAGATGAGCTTGTACTCTGCGTCTGGGAGAGCAAAGGCAAAGTCAATGTAGTCGAATAAGGCGTAATTCATGTTGGAACGGGGTGCCCAGTCAACAAAGTAGGTCATGACGAGGGTCTGTGCCATGGAAGTGGCGCTGCGTTCGACCTCGGAACGGGTTGCAAGGTTTGCAGAAGCATAGCTGGAAGATAACTGGATTGAAGGAGCGGAAAGGGTAAGGAGCGGAAGGAAAGACAATGTTGCGAACATGCAAGATAACATGGTGAAAACGGAGAGAAGACGAAAGTAAATGAAAAGCAGAATGTGGATCATGAGAAGACATGCGAGGTAGATATACCTTAGGTTGATGTCAACCACCGTCAAATTTGGGACTGTAGCGGCGCACAAGTCAGCCACAAGAACAGAGTGTAACATTCAAACTGACTCGGAGGCTGACGGTGATACGTTCAGAGCTCAGTCATGTTGAGCCCCAGTGAAAGCTTGAGCCATGAATTCAAGAGGGTGGACGTGGAGGTATCACTGCGCCGCACATAGTGAGAGGGCGAACTCGCTGCACCGCACATACTAGTGTACTGCACTTTGAGCCACGACCTCGTGTGATCAACATGGGTTACTGACCAAAAGTGCAGAGCACCTGGGACATCCAAACGGTACAGCCGCAAACTGAAGCTGGCGTGGTTCGATAAAGGTGAAAAGCAAAGGGGTTGATGTGGGCGCACCACATCACAAGATCACCCGGCGGTAAAAAGAGCAGCGTGCTAAATGGACGCGAATCACAGTGAATTGAAGGTCGCATACACTAGTTTCAAGTGACAATTAAGCAGGAAGCGCGCTTCGTACAAGGCCACAAAGGAATACGCGGGCATGCGGCCCAACAATATATCGTCACGGCATCGCAGTAGTCCCGACTGACTTCCGAGGAGTTAACACAGCAACTGACCTGAATTGAGATGACAATGGTTGGTTGATGATATGAATGCAGGTGACAATGGCCAGAGGAGTCCTGATTTGGACTGGGATGCTTCTGGTTCTTCTTAGCGACGTTTCACGTATGTGCGATGATCATTGGGGACGACGAGGACAATATGCGAATCGTGGAAGCGTGTTTTAATTTGAGGATCTGAGGGCAGTGTAGTATATTGGCTTTCCCTGGTTTCCAAGTGAGTCAGTTGAAGTTTCGTGTGAGTGCTTGCTTTGTTGGAGATCGGAGTGGCGTTTGACCTAGTTGACCGTCGGAACGTTCTAAATTATTTTATTTCTGGCTTGCACGTCAATGAAACTCGCTTTCTGAAAGGTAACTCACTCGGTAAATCCGGTTCGGAGGATGATAACCCCAATTAGGAAATTATTACCAATCGAACGGTAGAGATTACGTCGAATGACTCGGACTTCTCTTTCGGAACAACGCACGGTCATCTTTCTATATAAACCACTTCAATAAAAATGTATTTCCAGTCATCATCATGTCTTTCGCCCGTCGTTCTCAGTCTCCTCCTCCCCCAATGCCTTCTCCTGAGCTCCTACCAACCCCTTTACCATCACCACCTCCCATTCATCGCATCTCGCGTTTGACCATTCCCGCAAATAACTCACCCCCCATCCCCCCTCGCCTCATAGGCTCACCCCTCCTTCAGAACACTTTGAACGCGTCCAGGTCACATGACCGCTTAGACAGAAAGGCAAAGGAGGGTCTCTTTGGCGAAGACGATGACTTTGGCGCACGTAAACGTGCTTTGGGACGGAGAAGCAACTCATCAATATCATCACTCCCTATTCTCTCCAATTCTCCATCCCGCACTACCAGGCGCAACTTGGGCCAATCATCTGCCCGCTTTCGCTCACCGCCACCTAGCCCGTCCATCGCATCTCCTCCTCCACCCGTCCCTCCTATCCCAGCATTCATGCTCACTTCAACTGATAAGAAGTCTGTCGTGCGGTCCATACCTATCAAACGAGCCACTACTCCCGCACACCATGCTCTCTTCGACCTCACTCCTTCGCTCTCGAGGACGCGGTGTAAATCATCACCTCAGGCTCCGGGCGCAATGACCTGCATGCAGTTCTTTACCATGCACAATGCTCCTCGCAGAGACTGTCGAGTCTGAGCGCATGACTGCCGCTCGCTTCGTCGAGCTTGCACACCTTGATGAAACCTTAAATAAGGCCGCACAAGCTGCGACTTGTGCCATCCCTGTACACACAACTTAACATCATTGGGACGACATCACCTGCCAACGACCTTCCTTGCACATATCCCTATATTCTTTCTTTAATATTTATACCTCCTTTATCTTCACCACCTCCGCCATAACGCGCGCGATCCACGTCCTTTCCTTTCTTCTAATGCACACTCACTGATGTAATACCACCATTGCTCCCCCCAAAACCGTTAGTACTACTTACTCTACACGACCATTACAGTACCATAATGTTCTTCACCGTGTTCCACCACTCGTAATACCAATCGCAACCTGTGTTTGAAGCCATGCTTGTACCACTCGAGTTAGACCATGTCCGAAAGTTCAATTAATGACCTCCTAGTAGGTCCTATATCCGGCCAAGCGAGCGTCATACAGCCTCGTCTGACCAAAATTACGCAAGCCGCAAAAGCTGGGCATCAGTCACACGACTCGTGAGCAGATCGATAAAGGGTTTTAGCGTCGCCACCCCTTACGGCATAACCCGAACGCCATCCACCTGACGGTGCCTACTCGGAAGGAACATAGATAACGTTGTCTTATGACGTCTCAGGACTTTTCCACAGAAAGCAGAAGCCCCAGTACTAGTAGGCGCTTAATTAATGCGTCATTGACGTGCAACGAGGCATGTCGAAATTTTCTTCAAGATCCGACATATGTAACAGGCGTCCCCTATGACGATAGGTGGTAACAAAAGGACGTGCAACCAGGCAACTCTGACATAATGGATGGCGTCGGGCACGGACATGGACACCGCTCAGCGCTGATTGTGAGGAAATGAATCCTTGACGGGTCCGATAAAAGCGTGCGGTGCAAGATGGACAGCTCGATTCAAGAAAAATCATATTTCTCCGGTGTAAGGGCGCTTGCTGACCGCAGTACATGGCGCCTGTGCACTGCAAAATTTATACAGCGTAGCATAAAAAGGAACAAAGAAAGCTTAAATAATACCATCTGTGCATAGTAATGCAACAACAGTGTTTCGAAAATGTAGGGATACAGCTGTAGCGAAGAGAAAGCAAACAAAAAAAAAAAAAGAGAGTCAAAGTCAGCTATCAATACAATTCTTTTTCGATTTGATTGAGAACCGCACCAAATACACTATTATGAACCAACACAAAAACATGTTTTTGAAGGTCCAATGATGCAAGCGGTCATGAATGTCAATGTTTGGTTAAAGTCCCATTCTTTCCGCCAACGTCCGATCTCCAAATGCATACGCGTGACTCGCAAACCCTCGAGCCCTCCGTCCCCCTCCCCCACCACTCCCTCCACCGTTGCGCCGAGCGAAACGGTCTCGGTCCCGGTCCCCGTCGTGCTCGCGTGCCCGGTCCTTGTCCCGGCGGTGGGACTCCCGGTCCCTATTATCACTTGGAGAGCGTGGACGTGTCCGCGAATCTTCGTCAACCTCCATCTTCACATGGCTCGGTTTTGTACGGGGCTCTGCGGGTGAGAGACGAGGCGAGCGAGGAGGCTCGTGGTCTCTGGGAACACTCTGCCGCGCGTTGGCATTGTGAGGTTTTGTTGGCGGAAGAGAAACGTTGGAGCGGGCGGGTGACACTTTGGGCTCTGACAGACGCGGCTTCTTGTGAGCTCTAGGTCCAGTCGGGGGGAGCTTCATCACCCCATTACTTGTGGAGGCAGGGTGATATGCGTCGCGGGACGCAGGCGCGTATGAGTGGTGGTTAGCGTTCATTTGACGCAGAGAAGTTTGGAAGCTTTCATAGGACTTGTCTAGTTCCGACCTGTTGCGCTAATGTGTGAGTGTGGATACGCCTAGCTCATGAGGTGACTCACGACAACGAAGCGATTACTTGGTGAGATTCTAATAAAACGTACCGCGTGTGAGGGGCAATTAAAATAAAAGGAGTTATGAAACGCATACCTCTCAAAGCCCCTTCTAATCTCTCCACGACTCGTCTGAGCCCGCGGACTTCCTCCTTGAGCTTTCCAGTCTCCCCGGATTTGAGCATCTCATACAGCTCATCATTCTCTTCCTGTAGTATGCGTACCCTCTGTGTCAGCGCGGTGTTGACCGTACTCGACGAAGAAGCCACTCCCGTTCCTTCACTAGAAGCCGCCTTGCTGATATGTGGTAACAACACAGAGACTAGCGCAGGCGGCAACGTAACAGCATCTGTAGTCGACGCACAACTCTGAGCGGCAAGGTGCTGACGAAGACGTGTCACTTCATCCTAGACAAGACAAAGCCCGGGTCTATCAATACAACAGCGCACGACAATCGGCGCCTGGAAAGGGAGTGCATTACCGTGAGTTCAGCGACCTGAGCATCCCGTTTTCTGAGCTCGGTCTCAAGGTCTAGTTCCCTGGGTGTAGGGAGGTCCATTAAAGAGTGCTTGGGTGCACGGACGAGCTGGCCAGCTTGCGGAAGGTTCGTTCGTAGAAGGGTGCCGTGTGCAAGACCGTTTGCGCGCCTCTTTGGGTTTGTGGTCACATGACGTAAACGGCGGTGGCTGTAAACTTCGAGCTGGGTTACGTTACATGTCTGCATCTCACGATCATCATTCATCTATGCGGTGGCATGTTGCGCTGTTGCTTGCTTATTGATTGCATGGGTTTGCTACTAGTACGAGGGTCCAGGTGGACTGGTTTGTTCAGGATACGCTACTTTTTACTAGGTTGCGCAACCCTGATCAGATATCCCTCTGCGGTTCTTTCTGTGTATTTTCCATCGGGTGAACTCAGTGGTGAGAATACACAGAAATGAATCGCATGGGCCGTCGTTATGGCTTCTGTTCACAGGATGCTCCGAAAGACGAACTTGACTTATTAGCATTGCAGATACGAACCCTCGAGAAGGCGGTATTATAGCCTCGCTGGCGTGGAGGCTGCATGCTGTGACCACAACTATGGCTTGACAAGGACTACACTGTAGGAAAGCTCTTGCGCACTGATGTGAGTTGGACTAGTGACCGCTTGAAGTGTGGAGCTTGACATAAGATGGCCCTGTGATGGAGCAGAACACAATGCACGACCGTCGGCACCGCATGCTGCACGCTAGGAATCATCAAGTAAATGGTCTGTTTTTAGCAGATCATCACGCTTCGAAGCAACGCTTACATTGAATTTAGGGTCGCGCTGGATATAAAATGGCGATGTCCGATCACCTGATGATGACGACCTCCACCCCATCTCATTTGTATATCCATTGCCTATCATGGGTCTAACAAACTTTCTTTCATTGGCTATATTAGTGCTGGCCGCTTCTGCTGTCTCTTGGAATGCCACTCCTTTCAATCCTGCATCTGTTCCACTTGCAGTTCGGTCGCCTTACCTGTCGGCATGGCTCCCCCAAGGTGCTGGCGCGGCGTTGAATGGTGCATGGCCCCAGTTTTGGACTGGATCAGTGAGTTTTGACGTTATACACATTTGAACGTTGACCGAGACATTGTCGTACAGATTCTTGGATGGGCTGGCTATATCAGAGTTGATGGTGACACGTATACCTTCCTGGGTGATCCCGTTGTCGCAGGTGCTAAATCTGCCGTCCAAAAAAGCCTAGAGGTGATTGTGGTTCAATTGTATGCATGAGAGCTCACTTGAACACTATACAGTTCACCTCAACGCAAAGCATTTTCGTGATGACTGCCGGACCGGTGGACATACACGTGAACTTTCTTAGCCCTGTGGAGGTACATATGATGTTTTTTGCCTTTACATTGCAGCAAGTTATTTTTAGCCCACAGACCTCCTCAAGCAGTCCATCCCCTTCTCGTATCTGGCACTGTCCGCAGTGTCTAATGATGGAGGGTCGCATAATGTCAGCGTATACACCGACATAAGCGCAGAATGGGTATCTGGAGATGACTCTCTGACGGTCAACTGGACTACTACCACTGGCAACATCTTGACCCATCAGGTCATGCTTGAGAACCAGGAGTTGTTCACCGAGTATAGGGACCACATTCAACGTGAGTGACGAGTACGGCTACTTACTTACTTACTCAGATCATTCTTCAGAGGGAGCAGCCTATTACTCTACTCTAAATGTATGCACCTTTGTCACCCAGTGTCCCCCGCGCTGATTTCTTCGTCAGTCTTCCTCCGTGACGTATCAAACCGGCCAGGATGCCGTTGTCCGAGCCCAATTCATCAACAACGGTGTTCTTGCCAATACTGAGGACACCAATTTTCGTGCTGTCAGCGACAACTGGCCAGTGTTTGCTTTCGCTCACGACCTCGGTGTTGTGTCAACCACTGCCACCGCCCCTGTGATATACACTGTGGGTCATGTGAGAGATCCGGCAATTCAGTACATCGTCGCAGACGACGTCTACCAACCACGAAGTGTTTACTTCTGGAGTGCTTACTCAAGCGTCGCGGACTCGGTGCGTCCCTATTTTCATCTGATTTACCGATAGTTTTGAGTGTTATGCTGCAGATTTCTGACTTTGTCGTGGATTACCCTGCTGCACTGGGACGTGCGCAAGCGTTCGACCAGAAAGTCCAGAGCGACGCCTCTGCTATTTCAAGTAATTATGCTGGTGTCGTCGCGCTGTCGGTTCGTCAGGCCTTCGGAGCCTTGGAACTCACGTTGTCGAAGAACAGTGATGGAAGTTGGAACACAGATGATATTCTGATGTTCTTGAAGGGTAATACATGCCTGTTTTCAACCAAGATTAGTTGTCTGACGCGAAACCCCAGAGATATCTAGCGATGGCGTAGGTGATATGCTTCAGAGATGTGGGTTGCTCACCTTTGCAACTACAGAATGTGAACACTGTGGACGTCATCATGCCTGCATGGCCTATTCTCTTGTACACCAATCCCACACTTGGAAAATATCTCCTGCTCGGCCTCCTCGAGTACCAAGCAACCGGTCAATATCCCAATGCTTGGGCTGCCCACGATCTTGGTTTGTCTTCTACAGAAAACCGCCGAGGTTTCCTAATTCCTCTTATTATGAATTAGGTTCGTCGTACCCCAACGCTACGGGTCATAATGCTGGTAACGATGAAGCCATGCCTCTCGAAGGTGACCTCCATTTCCGTGCATATAATTTGATTTCTCAGCGCCTATGCTTTCAGAGTGCGGAAACATGCTCATTATGGTTTTGAGTTACACTCAGAAGTCTAATGACAATTCATTGATCACCCAATATGTCAGTGCTCGCCATGAGCTCGTCCCCCATATGTTCACCAATTTCTACAGACGGACCTTCTCAACCAATGGACTGGATACCTCATCGCAGAAGCCCTCATTCCCGCGAATCAAATCAGTACAGATGATTTTGCGGGGGCTCTTGCCAACCAAACCAATCTAGCCATTAAAGGCGTGATAGGTATCCAGGCTATGTCTGTAATTTCGAGCATATTGGGCAACGCCGTCAATCAACAAAACTACAGTGTACGTTGTTGAAGTTCTAGATTGACCTGGACTTGCCATTTGAATTTTCAGTCAATCGTACAGCGCTATGTTCCGCAAATACTTGACTATGCCACATCGAGCGACGGGCTGCACCTCACCTTGAATTACGGAAATGAAAGCTCGTAGGTCTCGCGTATGAAATCTGCGTTGTGTGGAACATTAATGACGGTTTCAAGGTGGGGCTTATCATACAACCTGTATGCAGATAAGTTACTTGGCACCAATGTTTTCCCAGAGTCCGTCTATGATATGCGTAAGTCCGGCTTTCAGTCGCTCTGAACAGTTCTGAACAGCTTCATAGAAACCGCGTGGTATGCCACTGTCGTTAGTGAGTGAATCATAAACAATCAACACATTCACCCATACAAACATTTTCCTTCAAGATACTTACGGCGTCCCTTTGGACACTCGGTAAGTTCCTTCTTGACCTAAATGAACAACATAATCAACAGACTCATAGTCACACATACACTAAATCCGACTGGGAGTTATGGACTGCTGCTATTATGACGAATACGACGACGCGAGACATGTTCATTGACTCTGTCTACAAGTATGCTGCCGACGGTGAAAGTCGTCAGCCATTGGGAGACTGGTATGAGACGCTTAATGGCGCTGTGTATGGATTTGAGGCCCGTCCGGTCGTTGGTGGTCATTTGGCTTTGGTGAGCGCTGCAAATTAACGCATTTTTTTGATGTGCTGATTTAGTGGAAAGCTTGCTTTGTGACCTACGAGACGTAGCTTGTTGTGATTCTACCAGGCGTCATGATTTGTATTTGGAAAAATGGCCAAGTATCCAAGGAAGTTTAGATATAATACTGTGCAAAGTTGTGTGCAGCTGACGGAAACCGCTCTCCCATTTAGTACACGGAGAGTCCTCAAAACATTTGTGTTCGATCATCGGCTCTCTTTCCTTCAAAGCACGTAACTTGAACGAAATTCCATCAATTTCATACGTGTCCATTGGACCATTTCTACATCATCACCCTCCGCCTATGCTCAGCCTAATATCTCAAAGATGTCCATTTTCTTGTCGATCCCTACCTTATAATCTTCTGAATATTCCAGACCTCATCGTCTACCTCTCGGCTCAAGGTCTCCTTCGACTTCGGATTCGAATTCTTATCTGAAGGACTTGACGATCCCTGTTTTGTCATTGCATTTGGCGTGACTGTTCCGTTGCCGTCGTTGAGTCGCTTAACAAAATTGGATCTCTCTCGGTTCTGTACATCGGCCGTCGACGACGGCTCACTCAAGAGAATGACACAATCTTGACCTTTGTAGGAATTCCATTTTGGAAGAACTGGTTGGCCCGTCCTACCAATTTTCACTTTTGGAAGTCTTGTCCACCAACTCCACCTCCCACAACATTGCTGGCACTTGTACACGATTGAAATGACCTTTCACGCCAGTACAATCGACACCAACACCCAATTTGACTGACATTGCCTCCCTCCAATCATTCAAGGACATCCCCTCTGCGAGTGCTATCTGAAATTTCGAGGTTAAAAAGGGTGTATAGATTCCTTGAAACGCAGAAAATAGACCAAGGACCGTTGCTGGCTTGACATACTCTGGGTATGTCAAATTGTCAATCGCTTGGTAGCTTGGAAACTCAACCTTTTGAAATTCTACATTCGCTTAGCCAACGGTCGACATATGCCATTGCAGAACTTTCTTCGTGGTAGTCGTCTATTGACCACGACATTTGCACAATGCACTTTTTCTCCTCGGCAGTCGATAGTCATATCAGTTCGTCTCAATAATATACGAAATATAACATATACTTATGCCAGCTAGCGTCCATCGATATTTTGTTCCGTGCGACATTTGCGTAGGCTGTTCGGAAATGGAATGACGTCATGCGATCGACAGTACTAGTCTCTCGATCCCAAGCTGAAATTACGATATGGACTACCAATTGCCTATTTTAAAGGACTCGGTCTACACTGGCAAGCCCATCTCCTTTTCACCACGACCACGATGAAGAGAACTCGTAGCCTGAGCCCCCTAGCGGTGTCAAAGAAAAGCAGGACTGGCGCCGGCTCCCCCTTTGCACCCATAAAGATTGCAACAGCAGAAGCTGCAGCTGCCGTCCAGACTGACCCCCCGTTCCTGCGGCTCCTGGGCGCATTGCGCAATGTTGTACAGAGGCCCTCTAAAGGACAATCGATAGTTTACTGGATGAGGATGGGAGACCTGCGCAGTAGGTGTCACTTCTTTTCCACATGCGTATCCATTTAACTCCCTGTTCCAGTTTCCGACAATAAAGCTCTCGCCCTCGCGTCTGCTCAGGCGGTCGAAGATCAAATCCCGCTCGTGGTTTTGCATGTCTTGAGCCCCCAGGATTATATTGCGCATGACAGGAGCAAAACAAAAATCGATTTTGTTCTTCGTAACCTTTCACGAGTGAAGGTGAAACAGATCTGTGTGAAGCGTGTCACTACGAGAGGCTAATGCTTTTGTAGGATGAGCTTGCAAAATTAAACATTCCCCTGTACACTATCACGCATACACCGCGAAAGACAGTACCAACTCGTGTTATCTCGATCCTGCAGACTCTCCAGGCCACTCGACTCTTTGCGAACATCGAATACGAGGTCGATGAGCTTCGGCGTGACACTGAAGTATGCTCTTTAGCCCAGAACGCGGGCATCAGGCCTACGTATGTACACGATAGGTGTATCATTGAGCCAGGCGTCGTGAAAACGAAGGAAGGGAGGACATACACGGTATATTCTCCCTATCACTTATTTTGTTAATCTCAGTCTGTGCCTTTCAGGTCTACTCGCCGTATCAACGAAACTGGATCAGTATCTTAAATTCTAACCTTTCAAATTATTTGAACGAGTTCCCGTCTCCGAAACCCAACTCCTCGGCAGTCAAGGAGAATCATGTCTTTGGGCCATTATTCGACACTGATGTACCTGTCTCGGTTCATGGCTTCGAACTTGATTCTGAAGAGTCCACCAATATGGTCACCATGTGGCCAGCAGGAACATCTTCTGCTAAAGAGGTAAGTATTGCACTAGAAAAGGGATCATAATTAAACGTTTCATAGATGCTCTCCCGATTCTTGTATACCAAAGCGCGCATGACGCAGCTTGGAGCAGTTGATCCTCTGGCTGATGGCGTAGAAAATTCCGACAAACGCAGCCGAATCCTCTTGTATGACGAGGCTCGTGACAGAGGGGACAAGGACACTACATCGCGGTTGAGCCCCTACCTGTCCGCTGGTGTTATTTCTGTCAGGGAATGCGTTCGTCAAACTATGAAGCTTCTCGGAATTCAGAAAGTAGAGGCTGGACGGTCGTCAGGTGTAGGTCGCTGGGTGCAGGAACTTGGTCTGTTTCCTTCAATTTCCCCTGGACATATAATTGATGTTTGATATAGCCTGGCGAGATTTTTACACCAATGTGCTCGCATACTACCCACGAGTATCCATGGGTTGACCCTATCAGGAGAAGTTTGCTGATGTCAAGTGGGATGTCAACGAGAAGCATCTAAATGCTTGGAAAGAGGGAAAAACTGGCATTCCTATCGTCGATGCCACGATGAGGCAGATAAACACCATGGGTATGTTTTGTATCGATCCCCCGAATATTGATTCATCAGACTGTTCAGGCTGGACTCATAATCGTATGCGCATGATTGTTGCCATGTTCCTGACGAAGGATCTTATGTTGGATTGGAGGCTAGGGGAGCGCGTGAGCTAGTCTCTTTAATTTCGTTTTCATGTGCTTTCCTGACGAGCGCTCCCAGTATTTCATGGAAAAGCTCATAGATGGTGATCTAGCAAGCAACAACGGCGGTTGGCAATGGAGTGCCTCCACTGGAGTAGACTCAGTGCCCTACTTTCGAATCTTCAATCCGTATACACAGTCCTCCAAGGCAGATCCAACGGGTGATTTTATAAGGACATTCGTACCAGAGCTGAAGAATCTCTATGGATCTGGTACGTGTAGGGTGACTTGACTGCTCGACGTCCAACTGAACAAGTACAGATATCCACAACCCTCCGGCCAAGGTTGCTGACAAATTGGGGTATCCGAGACCAATCGTCAACCATGCTGAAACGAGGGCGAGGGCCATTAGGAGGTACAAGACACCTGGTGAAGAGTGACCGGCACGATTTACGCGTAGTATTAGGAGCATGAGCTGACAAGTAGAGCGATGGAGCAAACCATCATAAATCAAACTCATCGTCGTCCTGATCTGTCTGTTCACCTCTTCGTAATTTCCTTGTGTTTGAAGATGACGAGACGTTGTATGTGACACCAGATTCATAAGCATTTCGCGCTTTTTGAAGGACGCCTGACGAATGACAATTAGTCGATATAGGTGACAAGGTAAAGAGAATATCACTACCGCTGTTCGCTAGCCTAAGCTCGAGTACCGCAGTCTCAAACGCGTCATTATTTCCAAGTTCTTCGAACCCAATAAGACTAAGAATGAATGAATGACCAAATGACATTGACGAGAACCCATAAAACATACCGATCCTTCGAGACCCCGTCGATGAAGCACATCAAGCATGGAAGAACTTTAATAGCAAGCTTCTCGACTAGCCATGGCATGTTCTCCACGAAGACACGAATAAAACGCGTAGCATAGTATTTCGGCGCAAGTTTCTGATAAAGTGAATCCATCAGAAATCTACTTTCTTCGAGGCGCGAAACATTACTCACTGCGAGGTGCTTGTCCATGATCTCACATCTCCTGAAATTACTATGATAAAAATGAATCACGCAATGTGGCTCATTCCTAAAAGCACGATGATGTAGCAAAGAACGAGACGAACAGAGTGGGCAACTCACGCACTTATCCGGATGGCCTCTTTCTCGTTCGTGATCTCCATGTATCTCCCATGGGCATTTTCTCTCATTTCTTTTGCTCTTTGCATTCTGGAGACGTTTATGTCATTTGTCGGACAGTGAACACCAACTGAACGCACGACTCACTCGAGCCTGAGCTGCTCTAGGCCCCGATCTCGCACTGCTGCATCAGCGTCGTTCTCTATCTCTGCTTCAAGTTCCGCAAAGATTGCATCGTCATCGTCTTCATCTTCCTCCCGAGAACCGTTGGATGCTACGAGACGCGATGCTAGAGAGTCTAACTTTGAATGTATTCTAGTCATGATGAGCTAGCGGAAGTTGCTGTATGCTCATTTTTGACTCACACATTGTTCATAATGTCCACTACTAACACTTGCAAGCTGTGGATAGCTGGAGAATTGTGACGACAAGAGCAAGTTCGGTAGACGGTGAATCGATGAGTGACTAAGAGCACAAAACGCAATTACTTATTTAGGGCCCCTTTTGGGTGCAGCAGGACTTTACGTCAATCACTCTCCACGATGAAACTTGTCGGCAAACATGTCGACAAAAACGGGGCGGTGAGCATTCAGGATGTTCGTTAGTGAACAATTGAATAATCGATTTTAACAGGGCCATGTCAACCTCCGACCCGAGGATGATGAAGATATGTGGCATCTCTACAACATTATTCAACAAGGTGATCTCGTACGAGCGCCAGCCATTCGGTAGGCCATTTGCGCAATCAGCGATTCTCTTACATGCTAAATACCTGATAGTCGCGTACAGAGCATATCTGCTACTGGATCTACGGAATCTCATCGCGTCAAGTTGAGCCTCACCATCCAGGTGTCCCGAGTCGAATTCTCCTCATCAGGAGCACCTTCATCATCAGCGGATCAAGCTTCGTCTCCTGCAGGATCTTCAACAGCAACACCCACAACCACAGCAGCACTGCATATCTCTGGCCCTGTTGCATCTGAAAACCGACATGTGAAGATGGGCGCATTTCATACGCTTGACATTGAGAGTAACCGCGATGTACGCATCGAGAAGGTTGACGGATGGGACAGTGTAGCCCTTGCTCGCGTCGAGGAATCTTGTGTGCCAGGACGCGGTGCGGAGGTTGGCGCAGTTGTATGCGGAGAGGGCACAGCCGCGTTTTGTCTTCTATCACAACACATGACGCTGGTCACCCATCGGATATCTGTTCCCATACCGCGCAAGGCTTCTGCACCTGGAACGTCTCAGTACGAGAAGGCGATGGCGAGATTTTATGCCACACTCTACGACGCATTTGTGCGACACATTCCTTATACATCACCTAGTTTGCGGGCAATTGTGCTTGCAAGCCCAGGTTGGGTACGAGAAGGTGTCTTCACTGCTATGGTGACAGAAGCCGGGAGGAGGGGGGACAAGACGTTGTCCAAGGCTCTGCGGGAAAAGACCGTGAAAGTGCACGTCAGTAGCGCGCACGTCCACAGCCTTGTCGAAGTTCTCAAGAGTCCAGAGGTAGGCTTTTTGTGTGGGACTTTGTCGCAGAGGTGCATTGATTGCACTTACAGATCGTCGCACAGCTCAAGGAAACGAAATTTGCGCGCGAGGGAATAGTTCTTGATAAGTAGGCCTGCACGTAATGACAACTGTACTGTCCATGCTGATTTCTTTGTCAGATTCTTTAAGATGCTTGGTGTGGACGAGATGCGCGCGTGGTATGGTCCTGATCATGTCCGTTTAGCGGCAGATCGTGGAGCAATAGGGACGCTCCTTATCTCTGACGAGCTTTTCCGGTGAGGTGATTGTATATTACATATTGGCACACTGCAGCTCAAGCAATTCGGACAGTGCGAGTGACCCGAAGCTGCGGAAGACATATGTCGAACTCGTCGAAGGAGTGCAACAAAAGGGTGCAGAAGTTGTCATGTTCTCAAGCATGCACGAATCCGGTCAACGTATGTGTCAAACGTGCTTCTATTCATCGTACTAATGAGGATACAGAGTTGAATCAATTGACAGGAATTGCTGCAATACTCACATTCCCTCTCGATGTCGAAGTTGTAGAGGCAGAAGAAAGAGAAGCAAGAGAGGAGGAGAGACGCCAACAGGAATCAGAGACGCCGGATGGTGGTGGTGTCGGATAAATGCCATTTAAGTAAAATATGATGGGCTTGTTTCCAGGTAAGTTCGTATGGTTATTTATAACCTGCTGCAGCGTAGTACTTATGTGCGCTGAACTCGTTTCTTGTATGCTTCCCAACCAGCAGCTTGATATCTTTGAGCTTGCTTAAGGACCTCCCGTGCATCCACATTTTCACCCTTGCCATAAATGCCTCTTCCAACAATGATAACGTCACAACCACTTTCGAAAACGACTTGCTCTGGAGTGCGGTATTGCTGACCCATAGCATCGCGATTAGCATCTAAGCCCACCCCCGGCGCAAGAACCAAGAAATCTTCCCCAGCTATGTTGTCAGTATCGGATGCACCAATACCCTCCATGCGATGTTGAGCAATGAAGCCGATGACAAAATCCCTGCGAGCTCGAGCCATGCGAACCGCATCTTCGGTGTATGACCCAGTGGTCAATGCACCCTTAGAGCTCATTTCTGCCAAGAGTATGAGCCCCCGATCTTTAGGAATGCCAATCGAGGCGAGGCCAGTGATAATCGATGGCCCTGGAACAGCATGAGCGTTGGTGATATGAGCCCAGTCCGCAATCTTGTAGATCCCCTTTGAATACTGCAATACCACGGTGCTTCCTGAGAGTCATGATACTCAGTGGGCTGTCATGTGGAACCCACAACACCTTACCTATGTCAGCGAATTTACGATCCTCGAATATCAAGAATTTGTGCTTTTCGCTAAGCTCTCGGAGGCGGTCGATCACAGTCGCGTCAAAATCTTCGAGTACATCGATGTGGGTCTTTCGGTAGCGCCATAAGCATTAAGTGAGAGCTCAGAAGAAGTGACAGATGCCTTTATAAGACAAACATGAGGACCAACTGCCTCGATGATGTCGAAGAAGTCTTTGGATTTAGTCACGTCGACGCTGACAGAGAGATTTGACTGCTTTTCCTCCATGATTTCGAGCAAAGCCTTTGCGGCTTTGTTGGCATGTTTCTTTGCTCGCTCGTTGTATGTCTGGAGATGAGGAGACGACATGATGGTTCACTAGCAGGTTAACGAGTGATCAAGGATAACTTATTTGGTTTTGTTATCTTATCTATTCTCTCAGGCTTTTTGACTGTTCTCGATCAACCAATGTCGTCTTCAGCCGTCCGGGAACGCGAAGACGATGAAGAACTTGCCCGTTCACCTAAACGCACCAAAGTCGATGAGTTGACCGATGATGGGCCCATTGTTGCAGACACCTCCCCGCTCATGAGTGCGGCTCTTGCTGTTACAGACTCAAAAGAGGGCTCCTCAGCAGTTGCAGCTGAAAGCGTCCTTCCTCCTAGCCATGCTCTCCTGGGCATAGCACCTACGTTCTCTTCGAACGGGCTTCGACAGGTCCTTCAGACTGACGTCGGGATCTCCGAGTATATAAGCCGGGATGTTCCTCCCATCAGCGGTATCATAAAACAGCGGTAAGTGTTCGTGTTTATAATGGAACTCCATCTGGATGTGAATATGTCATAGCTTCACAGACTTCCTAGTATTCGAAGTGAATCAAGATCACCAGGTTATTCATCTCAAATCGTTGGACATGCCAGAGTCATCCTCGAAGAAGGGGAAAGGTATCAACGACGGAAGTTCTAGCAGCGTCATTGCTGAGGCCTCAATGGCTCAACCCCAGGAGCCCGTCGCCAGCGCTGAGTCGAATGCTGCAGATGAACTGCCTGTTGGCACTGAAGCAAAGGACAAAGATGATTCCACTCCCGCGGATATACCCTGGAACGATCAATTCACGGAAAAACTAGCTCCATATCTTAACGAGGTTTCTATCGACCAACTTAAAACGATGTTCCTTGAAGGACGCGAACCCCCGAGAGTTACCGATAGTGGTTGGGGAGGTCGACTTACCAAAACAACCGAGGACGGTACTGAAATCCCAGATGAGGCGAAGCCATCAGAAGATGTGGATGCGTCGAATAACGATGGCACAGGGAAAAGAGGAAAGAACCGAGGCAGTCGTGGTGACCGTGGTGGTCGCGGTGGTCGCGGACGAGGTCGTGGTGGTCGGCAGGGAGGGGAAAGAGAAGATCACAGAAAAGTCCTCAGCGAGGTAAGACGAGATAATTGGGCTCTCTAATCATTGGTCCTTACCCTTTAGTAGCCGATTTCCTCCAAAACAGATCGGACGGCTCTGCATCAAGTTGTTCGAGAGTTATTTGGCGGAAAACTTGACAGCGAGACTGATATGTCGACCCCTGCTGGGGACGATGGATCTCGCATAGTTATAAAGTGGTCACGCCATGGTGGTGGTCGGGGCGGAGGTCGCGGAGGTCGTGGAGGTATGTTCCACCATCCGTTATAAGAGATGTCTTATCATTCTTCTTATATCTTTGTAGGTCGAGGCGACCGCTCAGATAGGGGGAACCATCCTCCTTATATTCATTTCACTCTCCAGAAAACCAACCGTGATACCCAAGACGCTCTCGGCTACTTATCGCGTACTCTCCATGTAAACATAAAAGACTTGGCTGTTGCAGGGACAAAAGACAAACGCGGTGTCACTGTCCAGCGCGTATCGTTGCGACGCGGGAACAAAACTGTGGAGGATGTATGGAAATCTGCGAATCAGTTCAACAGGCGGTCCGTGCAAGAGATACTATCCCAACGTGGCGACCGTGGAGTCAGAATAGCGGATCTCAATTATCGCAAGGCCGGTTTAGAGCTTGGGATGCTGAAAGGAAATGCCTTTGTTATCACACTTCGGTATGTTTCAAGTGGACTGCTCTGAAGTTTAGTTGACAAGGCTATGCAGTAACGTTCAAGTAGAAAATGTGGAAACTCTTGACCGTGCTATGAATTCGATCAAGCACAAAGGGTTTATCAATTATTACGGTGGGTTTGATATACAGCAAGCTACTGATTCGTCTGAAGTACAACTCCAGGGATGCAGCGCTTTGGGACTGCCGCAGTGCCAACTCACTCTATTGGCTTGGCGATACTGAAATCTGATTGGCACAAAGCTGTCTCCCTCATTCTCCAGCATCGGCCTGGAGAGCACCCTGAAGTTGTCGCAGCCCGCGACGCGTGGTTAGTTGATGGTAATTTGGATCGTGCCCTGTCCTTAATGCCTAGACGGGTGGTTGCGGAGCGTTGCATTCTCGAGAGCTATAAGAAGCAAGGTGGAGAGACAAGGAACGCAATGGGTGCCTTATCCACGGTATGTCGAGATTTTGTTCGAGGAATATTGCTATTATTCATATAGCTCAACTTAGATTCCTCGTAACTTGCGGCTCATGTATGTCCATGCATACCAATCCTACGTATGGAATGCCATCGTCTCGGAGCGAATTCGCATACACGGTCCTGACAAAGCGGTACCTGGTGATCTCGTCTTCGACAGCAAGCCGGCCGCCAAGGGGAGTGCAGAAAATGATGAGATGGAAGTGGACAATGAGGAGCAAGCCACCACAGAGGGAAAGGGTTGGTTCCTTTCCTATTCTTTATCTTTATCTAATTGAAAATTTTCATTAAAGGCATGAGCTCTCGTGAGCGCAAGAAAGCTGTCAAGGCTGCTTATGTTCCACCAAGTATCAAAATACTCACTGAGGAGGATGCCCACCAGTACTCCATATTCGACGTAATCATGCCACTCCCAGGTAGAGATGTTGATTACCCAGGTGGTACGCTCGGGGAGCGCTATCGGGAATTCCTGCGCTTGGATGGACTCGATCCGGATAACTTCATCCGCAAACAAAAGTACGCCAGACCAATCCTAACATAAGCGAAACTAACACAGCTCCCCCAGAGAGTACACTCTTAATGGTTCCTACCGAAAAATCCTCCAGGTTCCAAAAGATCTCTCGTGGTCTATACTCAGGTACACAGACCCAGATGTCCCGCTTGCACAAGCAGACGAGGACAAGCTCCTTGGATTTGATTCACCGGTTGTCGTTGACGATGGGAAATTTCACGCGCTTCAGATTAACTTGACACTTGAGACGGCCGCGTATGCCACGATGGCATTGCGAGAGGTTACTAAGACTGAGACAAGTTCGCATTTCCAAACTGGCCTTACTCAAGCTTCTGAAGACCAGCAGTTCCGAGGTGCAGTAGCAGGAGATATTGCTGGATTGGATGACGATGATACAGAGATGGAAGTATCAAATACGTTGGATTCATAGCAGCAGAAACTTGTGTAGTAGATGTCCCGGGGATCATTGTACTGTCCAGTATGACTTTGGGGGGAAAGTACCCACGTAGCCGAAAATGTGCATATGTGATGAACTGTCCCATGCTGCCATGCACACTGCGCATGCACAGCCTTTTACACATACAACGCCTCAGCATAATTTGTCGGGTTCTAAACAATTAGCTTTAGTACAATACTTGCAACTGGTTTGCGAGTCACTTTCCCCATCAGCTGAACTCTCTTTTAACGTTTGGCGTGGCCTATCATATTCGCTTGCGGAAGTTGGAACGCAGGTCGTGAATATTATCCTCTCAAGCTTGCACCTCTGAAAGAGAATATGGGGAAAGTAGAACGTATAGTCTTTCTGTCGCTCGTTCTTGATCTCTTTGGTGAGTAAATATGCTCAGTTTGAGAGCCGCATTGAGTCTGAAGCCTCGGCAAAGCATTTACAATCCCTCTACCCTTGTTCCCTCGCATTATCGAGTGGTATACGGTGGTAAGCACCCATGCAACGGGTCTCTAGTTCATTCAGTGATTATGTAGAGAGAAATCTCGGACCCCAATGGCCTCCTTTCCAGAACGCTGCGGTTTGTTTCGGCGGTGCGAGGCATCTTCTATAAGCCTCTACAAAACTCCCAGAGATGGGATATAGTTTTCCTTGGTTAGTCTAGTTTAAGCCATACGAAAAGGTTCATGTTGATTTGATTGTTTCTTGAAGGTGGCCTGATGGGTTCTGCTTTCTCGTACGTCTCCTAGTCATGTTCCCAGTTAATTTGAGATTGTATTCACTTACTAGTACTCAACTGCAGCACTCTTCAGTTCTTGGTATCGCCGCATATAGGATCCCTCTCCGACAAGTATGGGCGCAGGAACGTCCTTTTGATCAGCATGATAGGAAACATATTGTCTGCGCTTATGTGAGTGCTGAAGTTGTTCTTATCATCGAGTTCCTGAACCGATTTTCTGCCAGTTGGATTCAGTCCACCACTTTTGCTTCATACATGCTTTCCCGCGTTATAGGGGGTCTTAGTGAAGGCAACGTGCAACTTGCTACGTCAGTTTTCCGTCATAATCCAGGAACTGGAACTGACCGTCACTCATTACCAGTGCCATTCTTTCTGACATTTCAACGCCTAGAAACCGATCTAAAGCCCTTGCCCACGTTGGAATCGCATTTGCTATCTGTTTCTGCATCGGTCCCCCGATCGGAGCCTATTTTGCCTCGAGGCCAGTTCCCCTATCTGTAGGGGCTCTACAAATGGACCTGAATGTCTACGCGGCCCCAGCATTGCTGACGCTCATACTGCTTGTCGCAGAGACCTTGTTCCTGACAATTGCCCTTCCTGAAACCCGAAATGCCCGGCCTGACCAGCACGATAACGATGACCTTCTAGAAGTTCATGCCAACGAGAAGTCGAAGGCTGCTTCCGCATTACGGAGTGTGAAAGAGAGATCTGAACTTCTGCGGGTCTTGCGCAAGCTGCATTTCCTTTTCTTAGGAATCTTCTCAGGCGTGGAATTTACCCTCACTTTTCTTACATTCGATCGTGCGTGATCGTTGCAATGCTCCCGAAATCATGCGCTCAAACTCCAATGACCAGTATTCGATTGGAATAACAAACAGAATGGGGCATTAATCGGCTCCATTGGCATCATCAGTGCTCTATTACAGGGAGGATACGTCCGTCGCGCTATCTCCAAAGTCGGAGAGGTGAAGATGGCACATCGCGGGGTCTCGAGCTGCGCACTGGGCCTATTGTTCCTAGCCATCCTGCCTCACTTTGTGTCCACCCGACCAAAACTCGCAGTTGGACTGCTGCGAGTTGCAGCAGTCTGTTTGGCCTTCACTTCCGCGACAGTCGTAAGCTCACTTACTGCACACGCTTCCCTCCAGTGCGATGAGGGCTTCGACAAAGATACAGGCAAACCCACGACCGAAAACCCTGAGTTGGCCAAGGGCAAGGCACTAGGTGAATTCCGGTCATCAGGTCAGCTGGGTCGTGCAATAGGGCCGTTGCTTGGTAAGCAAGTTTTAGGTCATAGCCGCGATGTAAAAGCTGACTGACTTGATCGCCGCTCGTCCGCGTCAGCCTGCGCTTCATATTGGACCTTCGGCCCGTCCGTCACATATGCTGTGAGCGCAATAGCGATGCTGACTTTATCAGCATCCATGAAAACTGTCGCCGTTTTACCGGAAAGATCATGATGATGAGACCGCCCCGCATCAGGACTCGTTGCAGATGTAAAATTGGATTTCATCCGGATCACTCAATATTATGATTTCAGTATAGCCCCAATATTGTTATCGATATCAATCCCCAGGAACAGTAATAGATATGAATAGAACTTGAAGAATGTTTTTGGATTGGAGAACAGCTCCAATGATTGCAAACCGACACCTGAGCCTTGTACGCATTATGAAGTCATGCATATGTCCAATGCAGTATATCAAAGAAATATACGTAAAAATGGTCATTCAAAAGCAGAATCTGGTATCTAAACGCGTCCCACAGCCGTAGGTGAAGCAGGGTTTAATAGCGTTTTTACTATGGTAGTGTGAGTAGCATCAAATAATGTCAAATGTTTCATTGCAATGCTATGAGTTTTGCTGTTCGACATCGATAAGCGGGCTTGAAGACGAATGCGGTAGACGGCTCTCTAATGGTGACCGAGGTGACTGAGAGCAGCCCTGATGAAACTCAGCTGATTCGCTCTCAGCCCCATGCCAAAGCTTCTCAGGGGGCAACTGGGAAGAAAGGGGTAGATTCCGTCCGAAAGATAGTTGCGGGGGCGGGCTACGTGGGGGAATGTCCATACTCTGCGACTGAGTAAAGATAGCTGGGAGGAAGAACATGACTCCTCGGGACCGCTGCCGCCGGCTACGAGATGGGGCGCGTGATAACGTGGGTGGCTCTCGAGACAGATTCAAATAACCCGTGGCACGGTCTCGCACGCGACGCACAGCATCAAGAATGGATGATGGTGTACGATTACTCGAAGTCGAAAATATGTCCGCAGAGGATGAGATGTCAGAAGGTGCGGGTGAGTCCGCTCTCAACTCAAAGGGAAGGGGGAGTAATGAAACATGTTCGTCCAACGGCGAATGGAGGGCGGAGCTGACGGGAGATGATGGTTGCGTAGAGGCACCAGATGCTGGAAGGAAGGACCACCGCATGTCGATGTGCCAGCGCCCATTACGTTGAGTCCACCTAGGCAGAAGAACGTCATATCCTCCAATTCTCCTGAGACTATACTTGCGTTGCTTGCTAGGAACCGCGAGCTTGTAGATGCCATAGACTAGTATGACTGAACCCAACCACATCAATCCTTTGCCCCAGGTATTCAAGAAGCCGATTAATGCAGCATCGTCGGCATGCCAGCTGCTGCCGTAATAATGGGCGAAAAATGAATGGGGAGCTTCTTCTGGTTTGGCGTTCTTTCCGTAAAGAGATTTGGGGAGGATTCGAACATCTCCTGGTTCGTAGGGCGTGATAGGATGTGACGCAGTGTAAAGGCTGTACTGAAAAGAGAGGAACATGGGTCCTGTAGAGAACATGACGGTGGGATAGTTTAATATCCAAGAATGGTCAAACGTGACGAGGTTGTGGATGGTTTGGGAGAGGAAAGGATGACCCTTTTCAGCGAACATGAGATCATTGGAAACGCCGACAGGTATGGTTTTGGGTAGAATGACGGGAAATACCAATAACGGATCCAAAGGTCGTAGGCATCCGACGTCAAGGTCGAGATATATTCCCCCATAGTGATGAAGGACGAAATAACGAATAACATCAGCTCGTTGAATCGTGAACTCATAGTCGTCGAAGGTGTCAAGAAACCAAGCATAGTGCTCTGCAATGAACTCGCGTGAGCTGGCGTCAGTCCAGAGCATGTAGTCACTGTTGGAATGATAAGAACTTTAGGTGGCGGAGATGAAACGGATACGGACTAGTCGGACATCATGTTTTGACATGCTTCAGAGAGGTCTTTCCAGTCAGGTGGAAGGGTCTCCGACTTCCAAGTCTGGTGGATGATACGAGGTATCCTCTCAAGCTTTCCATGTTCTGTTGCATTCCAGCGTGTTGTATTGCCTAACACTGGGACTTCCCTGTCTGAAAGATATGCTGCCGCATTGATGTGAAGATAATAGGAGATGGAAGACAAGACGGCAACGGTGCCGAACAGAATGAGGGCGAGGAGGACAAGGAGTATATAAATTGTACGTCGTTTTGCCATGGAGAAGGTGGAAGGAAAAAGAGAGTGGAGAGGAGACCGAAGTTCATTTCACCCATACCGGATTTGGACAGTAATAATATTGAAACATCATGTCAAGTCAACAATTGCCCATTATACAAAGCTCTGTATGCCGTTTGCGATGCTGCGGACAATTTCATGGGAGACTAACGGTCACAGCCCAGTTGGCCGCATCGGCATTGCAAATACACGGCTCATGTGAAGTTCTGCGGCTGGTACCGACTCACGAATAGATCCTTCTTGCCACTCATCACCTATTTCCCTCAGCCCCTTCAATGCCATCTCCCAGTCCCGTCGGGACCAATCTTGGCCTCTCCGTGCCCCCACACCTCTGTATGGCCGTGTCATGAACGTCTCTACCCGTGGATTAGTTCTAGGCAGTCGTTTCTTCATCCCTAGGTAGTCCAAACAATCTGCAGCGCCCCACGTTGCAAAATTCTTGCTCGAATAGGAAGGTGCATGTTTCGAAGCTGAGTTGCCACAGCCAAAGCTCCGCACGTCAGGGCCCGCTACACGAGCAACTAGTTCCAGAAGCAACCCCGTGAAATAATCGATCACTTGCTCGTGGAGGAGATCTAGTGAGTGGCTTGGATACTGAGGTACAGAAGATGCATCGTCGTCGACATCCATTTGGTCATCATCTTGCTCTGGCTTTGCCGTGGATTGTATTAGATTTTCCAGTGAATTTCGGTATGCGTAACGGTATCTGCTGAAACTGAAGCGAGAAGCCTCAGACCCAAAGAGAGCTCGAGCAATATCACAGCTGGCAAAGGTGTCGCGACCGGGTGATATCGTCAATACACCTTCCCGCGTCGGTTACGCATGAGAACTTTGCAAATGATAGATCATATTCATATACCTACTTTCGCTTTCAGCTTCCACGGTCAAAAGTTTGTCCTTGCTACACAGAAACGTTCGTCGTTGCCGTAGGAAATATTTGCAACAATCGATGATCAAACTGTCGTTGCTACGTTCAGAACCAAATTCCTACCATCACAATCATCATCATCAAAGATGGAACAAGGACTTATGACAAGACTTACTAGTACAGCATCTATGTCCCTCTTTTTCCAATTCCCTGAGGCTTTGCACGTCTCATTCAAAGCTTGACCTTTGACCGACCTCCGTTCCTTCACTTTCTTTAGCAACCATGAAGATGCTCTGCGGGCAAACCAAGAGAGCCTCTCGCGATTCTTCTGCCTAGCAAAACATCATCATATGAGCGCTCTTCAAACAGATCCATGCAATTCACCAACATACTCACCCATCAAGCTCGTAAATCACGACACCCGGGATAATGATCAATACAGGCAATCCCTGCTCTTCAATCTCCGCGACGAAGGCTTGTATGACATCAAGATAGTCCAGTAGTATATTCGTATCAAGGACGACGACGGTCAATTCCTCTGATAGAGGAGCCTAGGGGTGGCGTGCACACGATCAGCACGAGATCTGTTCACGGAAGTAGGACAGGCCAGACAGGCATGATAGCGTACCTGCATTTCGACATCTCTCAGAGTCAGGCTGCTTGAGAATTCGTCGATACTCTTCAGCGTTTCAAATAAATGAGTACTCGGGAGAGAAGGGGCTGCAATCTCGGATAGTAAGATACAGTTGAACTTGAATGGGTAATGAGCGATAGGGTCCTCACTGTGCTTGAAATCCCCGCTTCTAAGACCAGGTTGCTGTAGTGACAAGAGGTCAGAGAATGACATCGGATAGAACGTACTAGTTGTTGGTTGAGTTATTGCATTCAGCTGAGAGTGAAAAAAAAAACGACTTTGCTCGGAAAATGCGGAAAGCGCGTAGAACAAAGACTAGTACTACTTCTAGCCGGCGCTTGCAACTGAACTTACAATCACTGAATAACGGCACAATGACATTGTTTCACTCGAGCACCTCAAAATTATACGAAGTCAATTCAATCATGATGTATATGATATGCGCTTGTTTAATACATGTGATGATGCTCAATAAGTATTCCAATAAAGATGTGGAAAGTCTATAATCCAACTCTCAGGCCGCAAGCGCCATCTTCTTCATAGGCGGTGATCCATTATTCTCCATTTTGACAGGCGACCGACTGAAATCATCGACACTCGCCTTGCGCTTGAGCGTAGTGCGTTTAGAGTCGGGGGACCGTGACTGGGAAGACCGTATACTTGAGTTGCCCTTTGGGGGCGTAGCTCTGGAAGCATCTGGCGTGCCAGATCTGCTTCGACTGATCGTATCTTGGCGTAATCTTGAAGCTAGAGTATGCATCGAACTCATAGCTTCAGCATAACATGTTGCATGATATATCTAGGCCAATATGGTTATTGAGGTCCTCATACCATGGACGCGTCGAGGCGCACCTTATCGTCCTTTCTGACCGAATTCTTCCAGACCCACTCCTCGTCGTCCTCTAGGAACTCTGTCTTCAGAGTCTCTTTACATATGGGGCAAGACAAAGCCTTCGCTTCGTCGCCCGATGGAACAACAACGAACTGCGTGCGTAGCTCAGCATCACGCCGTGCTGCATCTACAGCAAGCGCAGCCTTGTTGGTCGTAGGCCGAGCATTGTCAGCACGACCTTTACCCTTCACATTCACACGACCTTCATGAACCCAATCCTGTGAAAGACGGTAAGTATGTTTATAGTGCAAAAAATGGGTAATCGTACATCAAGATCGACAAACCAACTGCGACTGTGTCCACGGCCAAGGCTCTGATTTGCTTTACGGTTTTGTCTGAAGTGCATGTCAAGATGATCCTCCATCTCTTTCTTTCCTAGTGTATCATCCGAAAATCTGATACCACACTGCTTACACTGGGCAGGCAATCGATCATACAACAAACGGTCAATATTGGGACGTTTTCTGCATTACCACATTAACACTAATGAGCAGCGAAAGGGCATCAGCCATACCTTGTGATATCAGTGTTCGTTAGCCTGATGTTCTGCGATAAAACTGATTTGCGATATGCTCTTGCAGCATCCCGACTCAGGTTTTCAGATGACGTTGACGTTGCAACAGTGTCCTCAGAAGTGGCGGTCGCCCCGGTACCAACAGGCGTATTAGTGCCAGCCACAATACCGGCCTTCAAAAGAGCGCTGTAAAGTCCAGCGATGTCAGTTGACGGGACACCTGTAGTTTTCACGCTCGATAAAAGAGATGCAGAGTCGACCGGTTCAGATTTAGGTTGATTAATGGACGGCAAGGCGTAAGATGTATAAGTAGTAGAGGGAGATTGTTGTGATACTGGAGGTGGAAATGCAGATTGCACAGCTGGGCGAGGGTATGCAGGTTGAGCTTGGTATTGATATGATGTAGTAGTTGTCGGAGGAGCGGCCGCGGCAGATTGAGGGACTTGTGACAGAGATCTCAGCTGGGTCAGGATTTGACGGAGCTCATCTTGAGAAACACCTGCTTCGACAAGCTTTCGCAGCTGAATTGCTCTAGATAAGCGTACGACAATGACGACGCAAGATGATGCTTACCTGTTGCAGAATTTGTACGTGCCTCTGCGCAGTGGCATCCCAAGCATTTGATTGCAGGGCGCGTTCCTTTTGGCTCAAGGTAAATTCAAGTTCGCTCAGGACTTGTGCTCTCGATATCTGACCAGACGTTGCCTAAGAAAGTATATTCAGTCCGCTGAAGCGACGGGATCGTCACAGTTAAACTCACCCCCGTTGGATTCGAATCGCCACCCCATATTCCGCGCTCAATGGCAAGTTGTGGAATGACACCGAACAATTCCTTGCCAGTCGGAGAGGCGGTTCGCCAGGTCAACAGCATTTCTTCCATCTTGCTACGAGTCGCCTGATCAACCTGCTGGTAAGTTTCCAGGAATAAACCAATAACGAAGGGAGCAAAATGGCGCGTATACGGGTCGTAGACATTCTTCGATATCGCGTCGAGTAAGTAAAAGCCTGGGAGCTTAATCCACGGAGGAACCTAGCGATGCGAGAAGACCACACCAAAAAGGCAAGCATGAGTCAGCTTCAGGTCATATAACACAACCCGGATCAGAAAGAAAAGCGTTGAGCTGCCACGTTGAGCAGCGACATAATTCTCTTAAGTAGTACGACGTCCTCCATCCGCCGTGCAGCGGGGCCACCAGGCCATGTGAGGATATCTTTACTCAAACTACGAGACGAGTAACTAAGTACATGGTAAAACCACAAAACGACGCAGCAGAGTAACAGATAGAATCATGTGTCCACTACCCAACTGACAGCAACATGCCATAAAACGATATCAACGATGACTCACCCTTCGAATGTGGGCCTCCAAACATTGAGCGACAATCTCAGCCCATTTTGAATACTCTTGGGCAATCATCGATAAGGTCTGAATGATAGGTCTGGAGTTAATGGTGAGTTCTGCAAGTCGCGCTGCATAATCACGGCGAAAAGAATTGGGATCCACAAAGTAGACAGGCGCGGGAGGTGGGGGCGGTTGCTGGTAAGGGTAAGCAGAAGGTCCGGGCTGATGATAGCTTGGTGGTGGTGCATAAGCCACCTGCCCATACATGTGGGGCTGAGAGTACATGGAACAGTTGTTTTCAATTCTCAACGAAGCGCGAGACAGTCACCGCAAATGCAGCACGATCTCACCCAGAAAGTGAGAAGAAGCAAAGATCTTGGCAAAAACACAAAATTCTTGAACGATCGACTGTCGCTAGAAACCCGTTTTTCCAATGGCGGTCTTACTCAGCTGTCAATGACACGACCACGAAGCCCAACGGAAACGATGATGGTGGTTTGAGTGAAGAAGCGGTGCGACAGACGGCTGACAATAGCCGCTTCTAATTAGACTTTAAACTCCGCTCGCAAATGTCCGCCACCTCTGTCAACCCCCAGAACATACACAGCCGCCCACCGACCTCAAGAAAACCAACGATCGCAAGGTGAGTTCGTACTGAATTCTGATGCAACTGGGTCAACTTCCAGGGTGTTGGTCTCTATGTTTCTGGAAGAAATTTGGCGAGAATTGGACCTCTGGATGGTGATGGATTGACTACCCGCATCGAGGATGACTCAATATCGAATGAAGTAGCTGACTTCGCACTTAGATGCGGGACGTCCTCCAAACTGAAGAACTCGAGGTCCCCGAGGGTATTACCATTGAAATCAAGTCGCGCGTTATCAAAGTCACTGGCCCACGGGGTACTCTTACGAAGAATGTCCGTCACGTTGATATGGATATTCGGGTGGTGAAGACCAAGAAGAGCAGCAAGGTCACTCTTGCAGTGTGGCAAGGTGGGCGCAAGCACGTCGCATGTCTACGGACAATCCGAAGCTTGATCAACAACATGGTCATTGGTGTGACTAAGGTGTGTGCATTTACATGCAGGATGTTTTTCCCTGCTCACCAAGGACTCAGGGCTTTCTCTACAAAATGCGCGCTGTCTATGCCCATTTCCCCATCAACGCCATCATCCAAGATAGTGGAAATGCTATCGAGATCCGTAACTTCCTGGGAGAGAAAGTGAGTCATTATTCACGGCGTTACTTCAGTTTCGCTCAAGGCAAATAGACTGTACGACACGTAAAGATGCTGAATGGGGTTTGTATTTCAGAGTCAAAGGCTCAAAAAGACGAGCTTATCCTTGAGGGCAATGACATTGAGAATGTTTCGCAATCAGGTGCATTATCTCTCTTCGCTTCTGACTAATTTTTTTCTAAACTCCTGCCTTAGCCGCCTCCATTCAGGGTGCTTGCCGCGTACGGAACAAGGATATCCGTAAATTTTTGGATGGTATCTATGTATCCGACCGCACGACCATCACTCAGGAGTAGGCGGGTTGTGGTTTGTAAGGGGAGTTGGGCATTATACAAAATTCCATGTCACGTATGCATTAATCTCCATCAACCCTATGTTCTACGCATGACATTCTACTATTCATCGAGACGTTTGCGAGAGTCGAAGACCACTGGCAGGGTACAAATCAAAATCAAACTCTGATTTTTCCAAACGACATGAGAATCCGGGTGAGTATCCCAAAGATATCCTTTCCATGAACCACTCTACCCGTATTTTCTACGAAGTAGGTCAGTCATGTATCGAAAGGTAGGCGATATGGCTTGGAAGTACCCATGGCATTGGTACGCCCTGCAAGTATTGGTCACACTCGTCAGACGAGAATATGTTTGATTGAATGCTCCCAAGTCTATCGTATAAATGGAATGTTGGTGCTAACCCTTCGTCTATAGTTTTCATATTCCTCTCCAAAAAAATTCACCAATGCCCTTTCCTCAACTGCTCTGAAATCAGTCAATGCATCCGCGACTGATACAATGAATATATACCTTTGATGCGACGTGAGAAAAATCTCCACAAGACTAGCACAAAACCGATGGAGCTGATAGGGTTTTGCAAAACTAGCTGTGTCCCTAACGCCCAATAGAAAAATCCTGCATATGATGGATGGCGGAATACCCTGTGCAGTCCCTTGAGTGTATGTAACGATAAGGTCAAGAAGATGTCGCACTTACGAATATACTCCATCAGTTACTAGCCGGTGCGAAGGCAGCTTGCGGAAAGCCACGATATGAGAGAAGTTGGTCGAAGCCTGTATCATTGCTGATGCACGAAGCGTCTGTCCGATGACAGCCATGATTACGCCTAGCGGAGATGCATCAGCTTCATTCTTGCGAACCAATCACAACTAACCGATTGTTGAGATATAGTGGTAAGCCTTGAGTGATGGTTTTAAGTATAATGTGATTAGATATTCCACCAGGGCAGTCCCGTTGGCGACATGATACATAGCACCATTATCAAGTAAGAACGCTGCCACATCATTTAGCAAATATCTCTCTCAGAGTTACCAAGACAAACACACAGTCGACACTGCATTTGTCACGGTTCCAGCCTGCTGTGACCGCGAATTCTCCCCAGTGGAAGCCAGACCAGGCAGCAAGGAAGAAACCCAGTTGGTATGTGGCCCACCAACGATCAGAGATGCCTCCAGTGAGAAAGAGAGTGAAACCGAGAGAAAATAAACATCCTAATAGAAATGATATCGTGGATGCTGCAAGCGGCGTATTCGGGATATTTTCATGAGGTTGATGGTTCACGGGTATGGTTTCAAGCGTGTTCGTGTTCCTAGTAGTAGACGCGCGTTGTCGCAATCGGTCCTCAAAATTTTCGGGAACGTCGGAAGACATGTGCGAGCGTTGTGAAGGAAAGTACTGAGCAGATTATGATGAGTTCCGAGCCGAGTCCTCCAGACAAAAAGGCGGAGGCATTGTTTAGTCTTGTTGAATTCACAAGATCACGATCGAAACCTCCTCGGATTACTCCGAGTCCGCGTGCTGATCCGTAAGTCATGCTTCGTAGGGTCTTCTGGCTACCGGTGAGGGACTGCCAACTGAAGTTCTTGGACAAACGCTTCTTGGCTACTGAGGCTCGCCATGAGACTTCTCTTATTAGAAATATGGCCTTGGTAGCCCACATCGGTGCGTCTGTCAGAGCGAGTCTCGTCAACCAATCTAAAAAAAACACAGACTCTGGAAAAACTACGCTTACGGAGTCCATACTACACAAGTCGGCTTACCTGGTATCCCCTGGCTCAGTTGACACTGGCAGCACTACGACAGACTTCTTACCTGCCGAACGAGAACGCGGTATCACAATCCAATCTGCGAGCATTCCAGTCAAATGGGGCAAATGGACTTTTAATCTTATAGATACACCAGGTCATGCTGATTTTGGTATGGAGGTGGAGAGTGCAAGTCGCGTTGTTGACGGCGCCGTTGTCCTCATTGATTCAGTGGAAGGAGTCGAAGCACAAACCAAGGGCGTTTGGCGACAACTGGATCGGTAAGCACATATCTTATTTCGAACACCAATGTTTCTGAAGTTGTCTTTAGTTATGGTGTCCCCACAAGGCTTATGTTTCTGAACAAACTTGACCGACCGGGTGCTTCTTTCAGGTCGTCGTTGGTCTCGTTACTTACCCATAGGCTGCACCCAAACCCCATGGCTTTAGTATTGCCAATTGCTTCCTTCCATACTGAAGATTATATGCGAGCCGAACCAGGCATTCAAGGGCTGGTGGATCTAGTAAAATGGGAAATTTGGAAATGGACGGAAGACGGTCACTCTGCTATACAATCCCTTCCCAGAACGGTTGAAGAACTCGAGACAAGCGGCGTCCTTCCAGCAAATCATCCCATAATACCCCACCTTGTGGCCGCTCGGACAACTCTTTTGGAAAACCTCTCGATGTACTCTGATGGATTGATGGAGCACCTACTCGCTCTGCCTCCAGGACCTTCATCGTATCTTGATATCGAGACATCTGCAATCATGCCACATCTTCGTAAAGCTACACTAAGAAATGAGATTCTTCCTGTTCTTTGCGGTTCCGCGATGAAAAGTATTGGAACAGAATTGGTAATGAACTACGTCGGGGAGCTCCTGGCAAGCCCAATGGACGTGCGATTGGACGCGGAGTCAGCTGACAAACCACTGCGCCTCCTAGCATGGAAAGTGAGCTGGGATAAGCGCAAAGGATGGATGACGTTCGTTCGCGTGTATTCTGGTTAGTTCATTATCATTCACTCAGAGCATTGTTCATCGAGTATGCTAGGAACCCTCAAGCGTCAGAGTTCCGTATTGAACGTTACCAGTGGCCAGAAAGAGAAAATTTCAAAGGTTCTTCTCTTATACGCGGCGGAAGCACAGGAAGTCGAATCCCTGCCGTACGGCTCCGTCGGAGTCATCTTAGGCTTGAAGTTCACTCGCACGGGCGACACTCTCGTTGATGTTCGCCGCTCGTCTGACTCATCGCAAACATCTCTACGAGGAGTAGCTCCACCACCCGCGGTTATGTCGGCCTCCGTCATACCCAAGTCCCATTCTGACCTCGACCCTGTACAAGAGGCTTTGCATGCTCTATCTCGCACGGACCCTTCTGTTCGGGTCGATATGCAGGAGGGTCAATTACTTGTCCACGGATTAGGCGCCCTACATCTCGAGATTGTTGAGGGGAGACTACGGGACGAATGGGATGTTAATTTTGAATTGGGTAGCCGCCGCGTCAGCTATCGTGAATCTCTGGGACCTGGGCTTAGCTCCAATATCAACAATTGGGCCACCGAAGTTGCAGGAAAACCAGTCACGATCAAGATCTCGATGACGGTGGAACCTCTTGCTGACAATGAGCAGGGGGATGCGGTCTGGGATGGTAACCTTGTTTTGTGCCCAAATGGAAAGCCTTTGTTATCTCCAGATGCCTTCCAGAACCAACTGGATCCTATGGCCAATATCGCTCGGGGTTTGTCCAGCTCACTATCGAATTCGCCGCATACATCATTGCCGCTCTCTCACATCAAGATCCACGTCACGGACTACGACCTTCCTCGCGACATTCCAACGTCCATTCTTGCTGGTGCTAGTTCCTCCATTTTACGAACTCGAATACGAGAAGCGGGAATGGGTCCCGTGTTAGAGCCATTCATCAAGCTCAAGATATCTCTTCATGAGGACACCATGGGAAAGGTTGTCAAAGACCTCACGGAAAACGGTGGCGAAGTTTTGGACCTTGCTTCCGACGCGTCAGCTATGGACGGAGACGAAGTAATTGCGTACTCCATGGATGGATTGTACATCCCTCCAGAAGAACTATCACCTTCCTCCGCTGCCTCTACATCATCTAAATTCTCAAACGGCACCCCACGGCTCAAACGCACCATTCATGCAGTCGCACCGCTTAGCCGCATGCTGGATTATTCAACCCGCCTGCGTGCATTGTCTGGGGGACATGGTCTCTTCGATTTGTCGAACGCAGGATTCAGACAAGTCTCGGAAGCACGCAGGTCGGAGATATTAAGAGAGATAGGGCGCGCATAAAATTACGGATCGATTTGAAATATCTAATAGCCTTACTACGAGAACTCCCTCACCTCATCTGCATCCCCGAATAATACCGCACCATCCATCTCGTCGTCGTCGTCTGCAGCTGCAACGTGCATGCCACCAGCGGCATTGAGTGCCTGGCTGAATATCATAAGATCGTCGCTGCCGTAGCCATCGTCATCCGAATCGGAGGTAGGGTCATTAAAGAGAGGAACTGGAGGTAATGTCTTTGCTCGAGGAAAAGGAGCGGGAGTCAGGCTTCTACCGCTGTCAAACTCTGGCAGGAAGAGAGGTGTGCGGGCCCTTTGGTTGTTATTGCTAGGCACGAAATCAGGAGGTGCGATAGTCGAACCTCTTAATGCCTCGTTTGTTAAAGGCATTACGGATGGCGCTCGTGTGGCGGATCGAATTGGAGGCCATGGCTCCACGACTACGCAGAGACAACGGCCGAAGATATTGAAACCTTGGTATTTGAGCTTCAGTGCCAGCTTGTCCTTTTTGTCGTCTTCGTCGTCAACCTCTATGAGCGGTCGACTTGGCTCAGAAGTAGCCACAACAGTTTCCGAATCAAAAGCGGTTTCCATAGTAGATTCCAAGGACCTTTCAGTGTCTTCTTGTTTAACAGTGGTTGATATTTCAGCACCGTGATCCACCACAAGGACATCGTGGTCGCTGAGTTCCTCTGTAGGAACCTCGTCTCGTTGGGTAGTCTCTGTTGGAGCAGCCATCTCCACATCTAGAGGTTCGTCAGGACTGATTTCCACAGGATCCTCGACGTCTTCACGATAGCCCCCGAGAGGAACCTTTCTCGTCCTCTGCGAGCGTCGAGTCGTAGCGGGAGTCTTTCGAAAAGCTCCTTGTATCATATCCGTTTCACTATCGCTATCTGAAAGGCTGATGACTTCCTCTTCCTCCTCTTCCTCCTCTTCCTCCTCCTCTTCATCCTCACTATGAGCTCGAGATCTGCCTTTCGTCTTCCGTCTCTTGCGGCCAGAAGCTGCTTGAGCACCCTTATTCTCCGACGCTCTGCTTTTTCTCTTCCCACTACTGCTCGTGGTCTTTGCCAGCTGTGGTGGGGGGATATTAACCTTAGAAGGAGGTGGGGGTGCTGGAACAAATGAACGTGTCTGGAGTGTGTCAGGTGGCGCTTGGGAGAAATACATTCGAGTTGGCTTGCACGCACCTTAATGATTACATTATGAGGTTCCGTCCTCTGGAAAAAAAATGCGGCCTGATAATCCTCTGAAAGGGGGTTATATACTGCATTCACAGTTTTGCACACATAAGAACCGCACCTCCGCGATGAACGTCCACCGCTCCCTTCCTTCCACTCGCAGCCCCGGGACCAAAGTGGATGTCTTTCTCTGCTTGCAACTTTGGCAGAACCCTGAAAAAATCTGAGAAGCATTCATGAGAGCTAAGACTGAACGGACTGACAGTGGTCGCAGATCAGCCAGAACATGTTGTAGCACTTTGTCTGACATCCAATTTACGTGTCTTTCATCGAGATAAAGCTGATTACGGCGGTCATAATATTAGAGCAGGTCGCGTAGTGGGCACGGACGCGCACTTACATACAGAGGTATTACTGAACTTTCTGATACGCGAAGGTAGTATGCATTCCGTACGCTGAACCCAGGCATGGGCAGAGATAATTGACGAACTCCGAATCAAGTTTGAAGCAGCAGTGACTAAGTTGCCGTGTCCAACCTAGAGCCAAACGCAGTCGTAAAATGTTTAGGTCTTTGAGCTCGAGGCCGCAAGTCCTTAGTTAGTGCTTCAAGGATTTCCCTGCACGATGCGGTCCATGGAGGGAAAAGGAAAAGTTACATTTGATCATGACGTAATGCAAGTCTGTTTGATCCCGTGGAAGAAGGTTCGAATGTCATATCATATCATATCATATCATATCAAGAGAATCAGTGAATGCTAAGCTGCCAGGGGTATCGGTAATCGTTTAGAAAAGTTGAAACGAAGAAGACAAGCATGATATCGATAGCGATATGAACGAATTGGTTCGTTAGCTGTGACTACATAGACTGATTGATGAAAACGATAGTTGAACATAATGCCAAGGGTATAGAATGAAAGATTCGTATCGTGAAGCTAGCGTAGAATGGCCATAAGAGAGCCGTACGATGAGTTGAACAAAGTGAACAGCCTGAATGACATAGGGTAAGGGAGAGGCGGCGAGGTTGAGGTAGACCGACTACATCAGGTTAACGCGGCCAAGGAACTGCAGCTCATTGACAGGTTGCATCTTTACCCTGGTAGATGTGTCCCGAGGCATCGCCGATCTCTGCCAAAACTGAACCTCACCTCGCTTAGAAAGCGGTGCTAGGCAAGTGCAGTGATGTCTCGTGAGGAATTGGCGACAAAAAAGTGAGGACGGCTTCGCCCCGGGAGGATCTAAAGTCCGGATCGAAAGTGAGATAAATACCTCCATCACTCATGTCGATCCCTAGTGCCTGTGAAACCTCATCGATCTCATCAACAGGAGCATCGATGGGATGCGTGGGCGCGGAGGCAAAAGCGAACTGATCAACAGGAGCATAGGTGTACCGCTTGGGCGCGGTGGTAGAAGCAGTGGCTTCGCAAGGAGCAAAACGCGCGGAACGAGAGATCTTTTGTGCACCAGCATTGACAGCCTCGTTCAGGTTGGTCGTTGGTCTTGCTGCTTTTCCTATGTCCAAGAATTTCTGGGAGCGGTTAGGTATTGATGTTTTCGGCTCTCTCTCTTCCAACCTCTGAGCATCTACTGGCTGTTTCCTGTGCATAACGCGGATCAATTAATTACTTGAATAATTGGTCGAGAATACCTAGTGAATAATCCCCATCGTTTCTGGGGCGTGGCATTGTCATTTGCACGTGAGGTGCTCAGCGCAGCAATCTCTGCTTCAGACATTGGCGGGGGAAAAGAACGCAGACGATCATCAAGTGCTGAATTGCGCTGAAATCGAACTTGCCGCTGGAAGATAAGAGTGAGTCAAATATTGTTCATCTGTTTGTACATATGCCACACACCGCTGCGGTAGCATCATTCCAGGAACTGATAAGTGCAAGCTCTGCAAATGATGGAAAGTTTTCAAGCACGAGCGCTGGGCGGGAGGGTTCCATATTAATCTGGCCACCAGTGGGTGAAGGTGCCAATGGCGTTGACCTTGCGCCAGTGGGTGTGCTCAAGTATCTGGGCAATGAAGAAAGTTCTTTGTCTGCGTTAAGAGACATGATCGGTAAAGATGCAGATCAACTTTGGGCCACAAAGCACCCTTTGTGGTGTCGTGGACAGAATGCAGGAGACAAAGAAGAACCTTGTGAACGGGGCATGTACACGCAGTGCCATAGACAGCAGGCTCACCTCGACCAAGGTTTGAGCGTGCCGTGGCTGTCCCGGCCTTTGCATGCTACGGAAGCATGATTTTCGGGATAAAGCTTCACCAACACCTATTTTGCTACTCACCTTCGTATAGTCGAGTTGCGCGCGGTCAACGAGCGCGTCACTGTCACGTGCAGGAAAAGCAATGGCGACTTCTGTTCAATCGGAAGCAGATCCTAAAGGAATAATAATAGCACCGTCCCCAAACCGTCCCTGGCATATTTGAAGGTGAGCAAAGTTCGAATGCGAACTTTATCATGGATGAATTATCATTCATTGATACCGTCGAAAGCCCGCCCCAACAAGCAGACAGCAGCTTGGTCCATCAATATTTATTTGATCATTGCATCGGAGGGTAGATGGCCTTCAAAGCTTCAAGTCGAAGTTGAAGTTACGGTTATGATGTGAGTCAACGAGCCTCATGTACTGCTTACTAAGACTGTGTGCATAACTTCGGAACCGATAAGTAGCCCGTTCTTTCTTCTGCTCTTTATTGCGAACGTCCCTAACGTTAAACAACAGGTGGAACAACAACAATTCGCATACAATATACAAATGTGACATCGAAATACACGATCATAAATGACGTCTGTGCTATGTTTTTCTGCGAATGCATGAGTTTTTCAAGCATCGTTGATATCGACATCAGGTCCGGAGATGATGGCCTTGATGACCCCCTTGCCATCGGGGCTCTTGCCACTGCGTGTAGTTTCAAATGCCTCACGCGCCTGCGTGAACGGGAAGCTATTGGAACTCTTAGCACGATAAACACTGGATGGTTGCTCGACAGCTAGCTTACCGGTGCGACACAAGGGGCTTCACGTCAACCTTGCCTGACGCAGCGAGGGCAATGGCAAGAGGGTAGTCGCCGGGCTTCATTCAACAAGGGTCAAGCAATAATCCCGGGAGAAAGAAGAGAGCTTACGCCATATCTGAAGGAGCCCTTGAGGACTAGTTCCTTGCAAATGACAACAAACATGTCGACGTTGACATTGGGGTTACCCATGCCGACCTATTCATAATCAATCAGACATCGCCTTCACTGTTATCGATTTCAGCCTACCTGGACGTAGGTGCCACCACTCTTGACGATCCGGATACCAGTCTGAATAGAGACCTCCGCACCAGAAGCATCAAGAACAAGGTCAATTGCCTGAGGTCCACGATCGGCGATTCCGAGTTTATCCTTCATCGCCTGGGCATTGCGCAACGAGAATGCGACTTTAGATTCGTCCTTCTCCATTGGAGGAGGTAAGAAAACGTCAGTCGCAGCATATGCTCTGGCAAATTCGAGACGGCTAGGAACGATATCAACGGCAATAACACGGGAAGCGCCAAGAGCTTTTGCGACGGCCATGCATAAAAGTCCAACTGGCCCACAACCAAAGACAGCGACAGACTGGTTCGACCGCAAAGCGCCAAGCTTTGAGACAGCATGGACTGCTACAGAAAGGGGTTCCATCTAGAACAGGTCGAATAACAGGAAGATGTGATGCGGCCAACCGCTTACCATCGCCCCATCCTCGAGACTGAGGTTTGGTGGAAGTGGGTAAGCGAGATCAGACGGTAGGCGGTAGTAACGAGCGAGGGTGCCATCTGTGGGAGGAGTAGCAGCAAAGATGACATCGGGGCAAAGCTGCTCGGGACAATCAGGAAACAATTGGGGCGCAAAACCACCACCCTTACCTGGTAGCGACCCTCCTTGCAAGCTTCGCACTTGCGACATGTTGCACCAGGCTCCATAGCCACTCGGTCACCCACTTTGACATTGGTTACGCTGGAGCCAACTATAGTTGAGGGTCGGGACAATGTATTATTGTAAATAAGAGGTAAGTCATGGAAATACCTTTCGAGACCACGCCTGCTGCCTCGTGACCCAGCACCTAATAGCTAATGATGAGGCTCGGCCGTAGATCCTATCGAAACTGACTTGCCATGGGCTTCTCTACAACAAAATCTCCGATCCTTCCGTGGACAAGGAAGTGTACCTGAAGGAGATAACTTGGTATCCGGTTCAAATCAAGAGATAGGGGCGTACGTCTGAGCCACAAATTCCTTGTTGTCATGCCGAATGAGCCTTGGGAGAAGATAAAGAACAAAAAGTCTCTGTGAACATACCGGTCTTCTTCACTTCCACAAGGACTTCATTGGGGTCAACTTCACAAGATAGGGAGATTTAGCGAGTGTGAAATAGCCGTGTCCAAAGATAGACTCACTCTCTGGAACCGGCTTTTGCTGGATCTCAACGTCCAGAATGCCCTTGAGCACGAATGATGGGTTGTCAGACATGATGAGAAAAACAAAGTGGAGATCAAGGGGAGTGGAAAAGTTTATTCGTCTACGGATTTAAACACAACCACTGCATGGATCCGGACCGCAGAACTTGGGCCGTACTAGACTCGTGACGCCCACTAGTCTCCACTGGTATCCAGACTTGATCCAGACGCAAATTCTAACAACTCGTGACCAGTTACCCGTGTCCAGCCTTGGTCCAGCCCGCTTCTACGACTAGTTTTGGACTAATCGGGTATGTCGTCATTTCTTTAGGAGGAATACCTAATTTGGTAATTTATGGCTAACATCAAGTTGCAAGTGAGACCTCCTCAAGACTATAAAGTCATGTATGATCCCTTACTTATCCCTTGACACTAACCTCAACGTCGACTCATCAAACAAGAAGTACTGACGCTCAGCAAGTTCAACAATCGACTTCGAATCTACATCTCGTTTGGAACAACTTCGTTACTTTCAACATACTGATCAACATCATGGATAATAACGAAGTCCTCCCAAACTTCTCAGGTCAGATCGTCGGTAATGGTCGCTTCGAGCTCGTCGATATGATTGGTTCTGGTTCCTACGGAAACGTCTATCGCGCTCTCGATGCTCAATCGGACCCATGCGAACCTGTCTACTATGCAATCAAGTGCTTGCCAAAAACAGAACTCTCTCCTGAGCGCCTCGTGTGCCAGAGACGTGAGATCTTATTGCACTCCTTAGTATCCAGCTCGTCGCCACATATCTGTACCCTTCACGAGATCATCGAGGAGGAACTTTACATCTACTTCGTGCTCGACTACTGCGCGGGCGGGGACCTTTACACCGCCATCATCGAGGACCGTATCTACCAGAACAATGTCCCGCTCATCAAGAGGGCATTCCTCGAGCTTCTCGATGGCGTACACGCCTGTCATCAGTTGGGTGTGTACCACCGTGACCTGAAACCAGAGAACATTCTCTGTCGCCAAGGCGGGTTAGATATTCGTATCGCAGATTTCGGGCTGGCGACCAAAAGTCGTCTCAGTCAGGAATTCGGTGTGGGCAGTTCATATTATATGAGTCCTGGTATGTTCCGATATCGAGTTTCATTATTCTCTATCTGATGAAGTACATCCCAGAATGTATCAGTCGTGAGATGAAGTATCCTCATTACTCGCCTCTTCACACGGATATATGGTCTCTAGGAGTTATTCTTGTGAATATGGTCTCAGGTCGCAATCCTTGGCGATTTGCGACACCCTCGGACGAGGGCTTCCTCGGATATCTCTACAATGTGGACTTTCTTCGCGAGATCCTTCCCATCTCGAAACCTTTCAACGAAATCCTCAAGCGCATCTTTCGCCTACAACCGTTCTCGCGAATCAGCCTTCCTGAGCTCAAAGAAGAGATCCTCAAACTGGATACCTTCTACATGAGCGACGCTGAGCTCCGTGACGCGTCAGACAACGTACGAGAAGCTGCTCACGACGACTACTATAGGCGCGCCGCACCGTTGACCAATTTGATGTTCAATCAAGTTGTAGCCGATACAACCCTCGTCAACTGCTCATCGACGACATCCAACTTCTACTCCGACGGCGGTCCCCCCTATCCTAAATGGACTTATCGCGGTTCCGCGACTATATCTCGACGACCTAGCGATTTACCGCCCGTGAGCGCTAACAGGACGTCCTCACAGCCCAACATTCAAACCTTCGAGGCACAAGACTATCGACTTTACGAGTCACGGAATAGCCTATCGGGTTGTTCCATGCGTTCTGTTTCTTCAGGGGTTGAGAGCGAGGGACCTATCACTCCGGAAACGCATGCCCATGAGCCTGCCATTGACGTGGCAGACTTTTCTGAGGGGCAGACACTTGATGAACCGATGCTTGCTCGCATGCCTGTCAAGATGAGGCCAAAGCAACCTCGTCGGTTCTCGTTCCGCAATGTTGTTTCACGGTTTAAGATATTCTGATTTGGACTTATGCGTACTTACAACAGTAGTCAAACCCTAGCGTACGTTAGTCTAAATCTGACTTGTAATCTAGCCGTCGGTTTTTTTATTCAAGCAACATGCATGATAAGCTAGGCAATCTACAAAGTGAGCATGATAAGGAAGGCAATTTAATGAGTGAGCGACTAGCCTGGGAGAGCATCTAGGCGTGTGTGAAATAGTAAAAAGCGAAGGGGATTTATGCGACGAACTCCCATGTTCATGGGAGGAGCGTGGAGAACAACGCGATCGATCTCAGGAATGTCTTGAGTGGCAAATGCTGGCAGATAGGCTGGCATGTGTTCGTGGTAATTGATTAGATCTCAATTGATCGATTGCAATTGTGAACTCAGGGCAGGCGCGAAGCCAGATCAGTTATAACACATAATCACGCAACTCGATCGATAGTCTCTTCATTCCTTCCTTCCTACCTCCATTACTCACTCAGAATGGTTTCGTCGAGCGTTCTTGGCTTTCCCCGCATCGGTATATAGTTTATCTTGATCATGAGCCAAGCGTATATCTGATACCGATTGACAGGTGCAAACCGTGAGGTGAAAAAGGCTGTTGAAGCCTACTGGGCTGGCAAGCTCTCCGCAGAGGATTTGATCAAGGCTGCCTCCGATGTCAAAAAGTCCAGCTGGACTAGCCTCAAAGAACGAGGTGTCGACTTGATCCCCAGGTTAGCATTTCCTTCGAGATCAACGGCGTTTATTGATCTGATAACTTGAATTCTATTCATAGCGGAGAATTCTCTCTCTATGACCACGTTCTCGACCACTCTGCGGCATTCAACGCCATCCCTAAGCGTTACCAGGGTCTTGGGCTCTCTGCCCTCGATGTTTTCTTCGCTATGGGTCGTGGTCGTCAGGCTGGCGGCGTTGATGTCCCCGCCTCTGAAATGAAGAAATGGCACGTGTCTTAGTTTCACTGTCCCTAAATGGTGTTGTTGATATAATTTGATGTTTCAGGTTCGACTCCAACTACCACTTTGTCGTTCCAGAGTTGTCCGAGGAGACCGACTTCAAGCTCCTCTACAACAAGGCCCTTGCTGAGTACAAGGAGGCCAAGGAGGCTGGCGTCGTCACTCGCCCAGTCGTTCTCGGCCCCATCTCTTACCTCATCCTTGCCAAGGCTGCCAAGGAAGCATCTGCCAACTTCCAGCCTATCTCGTTGCTCCCCAAGATCCTGCCTGTTTACAAGCAGCTCCTGTCTGAGCTCAAGGCTGCTGGAGTCGAATCCGTCCAGATCGATGAGCCCATCCTTGTTCTCGACAAGGGTGCCGAACTCGACAAGCAGTATGCGTTTGCTTACGCTGAGCTTGTCCCTGTCGCTCCCAAGATCATGCTCACCACCTACTTCAACCGCTTGGACTCCAACATCAACTTCATCGCCAAGCTCCCCGTTGCTGGCCTCCACATTGATCTTGTCCGTGCACCCCAGCAGCTCGGCGAGGTTATTGCTGCCATCAAGTCCACTCCTATCGTACTTTCTCTTGGTGTTGTTTCTGGACGTAACATCTGGAAAGCAGACTTTGCAGCTGCCATCAAGTTTGCACAGACTGCCATCGCTGCTCTTGGCGCTGACCGTGTCATCGTTGCCACCTCTTCTTCTCTCTTGCACACCCCTGTCACTCTTGCATCTGAGAAGAAGCTCACCGAGCAGCAAAGGGACTGGTTCTCGTTCGCCCTTGAGAAGGCGTCCGAAGTTGCAACCATCGCAGCTGTTCTCTCTGGCTCTCAAGACCCCAAGGTCTCTGCTGCTCTTGAGGCTAACAAGGTCTCCATTGCCAAGCGTCGCCAGTTCGAGTCCACTTCGGACGATGCTGTTCGCAAGCGTGTTGCTGCCATTACCCCTGACATGTACGACCGCAAGAGTCCTTTCGCCACTCGCAAGGAAGTTCAGGCCAAGCACCTTAACCTGCCCAAGTTCCCCACCACTACCATCGGTTCCTTCCCCCAGACCAAAGAAATCCGTACGGCCCGTGCCAAGCTCGGCAAGGGCGAGATCTCCGAGGCTGAATACGATGAGTTCATCAAGAAGGAGATTGAGATGGTCGTCAAGTTCCAGGAGAAAGTCGGCCTTGACCTTCTCGTCCATGGCGAGCCTGAGCGTAACGACATGGTGCAATACTTCGGTGAACAATTGAACGGCTTCGTCTTCACTCGAAATGCCTGGGTGCAAAGCTACGGTTCTCGGTGAGTATTGCAGTACAAGGAAACTTGGGTAATCGAACCTCATTGTTTTACCAACAGTTATGTCCGTCCCCCCATCATCGTGTCCGACGTTAGCCGTCCCAAGCCGATGACCGTCAAGTGGAGCAGTTACGCACAGAGCGTCTCCACCAAGCCCATGAAGGGTATGCTTTCTGGCCCTGTCACCATCTTGAACTGGTCCTTCCCTCGTGACGATGTTCCACGTAAGCTGCAATCGCAGCAGCTTGCTCTTGCGCTCCGTGATGAGGTCATTGATCTCGAAAAGGCTGGCATCAGCGCCATCCAGGTCGACGAGCCTGCTATTCGTGAGGGTGTAAGTGTCTTTGTGTGATCAGATCAACTCGATGCTAATGAAGACTCTTTAGCTTCCTCTCCGTCGTTCTGACTGGGATGAGTACTTGGAATGGGCTGTGGACACATTCAAGCTCTCCACTGCTGGTGTGACCGGTGCTACTCAGACTCACTCTCACTTCTGCTACTCCGACTTTGGTGACATCTTCCCCTCCATTCAGCGTCTCGATGCCGATGTCATCTCTATCGAGTTCTCGAAGAGTGACATGAAGCTCCTCCACACCTTCAAGCAATACGGTTACTCCAACCAGATTGGTCCTGGTGTATACGACATTCACTCGCCTCGTGTCCCCAGCGAGCAGGAGATCATTGACCGTCTCAAGACCACCCTGGCCATCATTCCCGACCACCTCATGTTCATTAACCCTGTAAGTGAAATATGTGTATGCTTTATACCCGCCGCTCATTTCTTTTTACAGGACTGTGGTCTGAAGACTCGTGGCTGGAAGGAAACCGAAGCTTCCTTGGCCAACTTGGTTGCTGCCGCGCGCTGGGCCAGAGCTAACGCCTAATTCTCTACACATTGCGCTTCAACAGCGCCCACAAAGTGGTTAATTTATCATGGCCCTTCTATCGTGGAACTGGCCTACACTTGACCTCGGGTAGTTGTCGCAAAAAAAGAAAACAACGTCCGGCGATATTGCCGTCAACAGGGACAGGGCAACAGATAGTTGCTGCTTTGTGGGCCCGCAAAGTGCCTCGGAGTGAGGTGGGAGCTTAGCGCGTCTATGTTCGTAGTAGTCGGATTTCAACAATCCTTAATGTACCGTATCGCGTTCTTTGGAATAAATGATATTCGCATGCAATATCCACTGTCCAACCTATAGAACTAAGATACGCCCGAATGGAAAGTGAAGGTATAAGGTATAATAATAGGATCAAGAGTTGTCAATCGTCTATCTTATCATGGGTATCGTCATTTCTGCTACCACAGCAGGCGACACTGCTGGAGGAGTAGTGCTATCATCACGCTTCTCCAAAGACGCGTTCAAGTCATTTGTACCAGCAGTACTGGTTTGCTTGGGGAGATTATTGGGAGAATTTGTCGGGGTATTTCCGGTTGGCACGTGCAAAAGACCGTCGCACTTGTCCACCGCAAGCGCCGTCCGTAGAGTATTTTCGATTTGTTTTGTGCGTCTGGTGAGTTGACCACCGCGCCAAATCAATACTGCCGAAATTATCCCGCATAAAAATGATGCGGGAATGAGTGAACCTGTGGTCCATGCCGGTCGTTCAAATCTATCGCAGAGAGAATTAGCTCGAAACAAATTTAACCTCTGAAAAGAACCTACCGGTTCATAGCCCACATGCAACTCGATAGTATGACCTGAACACCAGTTAATAGGAGTAGTTTCGCTATTCGCGACATTTACCTGAAAGGCGGAATTTCCATCGACAAATAGACATATCCAGAGTGCTATACTGTGATACGCATTACGGATATGAACAGAGATATAAGCCGAGAAGGACGCACTTGATTGGAAATGCCTTCCAAATGGTGTCAACAGTGCATTGTCATGCAATAGATATGAAGGAACTTACTCGGTGGGCCACAGTACCGTGTGGGCGATACCATGTCTGACTCTCACGAAACTTGACCTGTTCTGCGTCGAAGAAGTGAGCGACGCCTATTCATGAGTCACTACAAATTTAGGTACGTACGATAATGTAAATCCTGTTGCTCCCTTTCAGTGAGAACATGCACAAAGGTAGGATCATAGGCAGGATCGGGCAAATCATCAGCATCGAATAGCTGAGGGAGGCCAGCTTTATCTCGTAGCTTCGTTGTTTTATGCTTGTAGTGCCAAATTTTATAGATTCCTGCTTGGAAAGTTGGTTATTGTGATGAGACCAAAGATCACAGGGGGCCCACTATAGGTGTCGAGAGCACGCGTAGGGATCAGGCCAATACCGGTGATAGTAAATAAACCTAGTGAACATGGTTATGGATGTTTAGGGAAAATACACAACGACGGACCACACACGACCTGAGAGCATACTTCAACCCAAAAACCTTGGGTGTTTGCATTGTGTAGATTAATCCATTTCAGCAAAAATAACACCAGCGCAGCTCCCCAGAACACTGTGAAAGGTCAGCACCCAAGAATAGAAGACGATAGATTTCCGTACCAACAAGAAATCCATAAATGCCCGTTATGATCTGCAATCAGTTAGTAAGCCACAAAAGAATCGTACTGCAATATAACGGACTTACGCCCATCGCTACGAAAAGCGTGAGCAAACATCGAAATACAAATGACTGAAGATACACTAACGAGTTTTCAAAAATGACCAAACGCCCTGGAGTGTACGTTTAACCTTGGATCGACCAGTCAAGACGTCTTCGACATGTCTGTCTAATGATTCATCCAGGTCGTCAAATCCAAATTGAGCATGCCCAGCAGATTCCATGCCCCGGCCCTGACGTCCACTCGGATAAAACAACGCAATTACTGGTTTTCGAGAGTAGAAACTCGATGGTGGGCTGATACAATAATCAAACTTGATTGATCCATTTGAACATGAAGAACACTCGCATTAGAATAGAATTAGCGGCATTGGCCAGGCTGGATACAGTAGCGACCTGAGGATCTGAATGTATAAGAACAATGTAACCTAACACTGAAAGAAATCCAGTGATACCGATTGCATCCAAATGATCCACTATATCATCATGGTGATGGACGATACTTTCGTCGAGCTGCTGGCTTTGCTGCAGTTCGAGTGCGCTTTCTACAAGACCGGGTGCCCTGACGTCGGGTTGACTGTGGGTCGAAATGTCGGTTTGAGAAACCTGCAACCTATCTCTGATGGTCCCACGGCCATCTAGTACAGCAAAAGAACCGTGACGTGACAGCGATGGAGGTGATACGGAAGGCCTGCGAGAGGAGAGAACGTGCTCAACGACTTTACTTCTTGAGCCAGACCTTTCACGGTTAACGGGAGGGCGGGAGACGGACTCGAACGCCCCACTTGTCGTGTGGCTCCTCAAACGTTGTTTGTTCCCCATAACAGCGTTTATTTGCGCGTTGTGAGCATCAGTACTAGGTCTGGGAATGCTGCCCATGCTACGCTGTCCGCGCACCGTGATGGACTGCGATGAGGCCTCAATATCATTGTCGAATCTGGCGGGGAGGAGAATGTAAGTGGATGGAGTCTTCCTTATTCTGATGGAAGGCATAGAAAGTTTGTGTGTCTCTTTCTTGAAGGATAGAACTTATGGTAGGTAGCCCTGTCTGCCGGTCTGGGGACATTACCGTAGCAGCGGAGCGGGAGGAGTATTTATATTAATAGCAACACGTTCGTTTGTTTAACGATGGACGATTTTCATTGGCCGACAACGCTTGATATTGAAACCTTACTAGTCACGGGGTCATGATGGGGCCTGGCCCCTTATACGAAAATGCTGATAGAATAACGATAAGTACTGGCCAACTATAGTACGATAAGTAGGTGAAATAAATTAAGAGAAGGCAATAAGATATCCTTAAATTGTGAAGCATCCGTTAGAGACCTTCCTTGGACACTGGAGAATCGGTACCACAATTATCTACAGACTGACGTCCCGACTACATAAAGAAAGTCAACATAGCCTATAACAAGTCAAGTAAAATCACTTGCGTCGGGGTTATTGTCTAGGCTCCTTCTGCTGCGACTGAAAACACTGAGCAGCCGTGCGCGGCTTAACGGACGATTGATATCTGAAACAGTAGGGGCGGGAGTTGATTCATCCATGTCGGTGGGCTCGTCCGTGAGGGACATTCCAATAAATCTGCCAGGGTTGGTACTACACGAGGATGACGTCCTCGGTCTCGCTGGTGCAACTGTCGAGTTGGTGTCTGTTCGCTTTGGTTTCAGCTTGAGTATTTTCCGAGTGGGTCGAGGATCTAGCTGTGAGACACTTCTGGAAGCTGTTAGCTTTGTCTTCGAGAACAACTCTCGGGCCACTGGAAAGACCGGAACCAATGGTTGATGCAAAGCTATCTTGACCCAACCCTTCCACGTGAGATCCGATGGGATAAACTGATCCACTAGCTCTTCGAACTACAGCGATAAACTTAGTCGTCAATATTGAGCGCATAGATCATGAAACATACACTCCAGGTCTGGTTTCTGATCTCCAATGCGTGCGTTCGAATGCGCGCATCACGGCATTCAAATGATGAAGCCTTCATGATGCTTAGCAGCAACTCCAAACTAGAAATCGGCGTGAGCATCCTTGTAAGCAAATCGTTCATTCTTGTGAACTAACCTGGAGATCTTGACGAGCACGAAGTTTTTTTGCGAGGAGCGCGTTTTCATCTCATCGAAATCGGTCTTGTGCTCTAATGATACCTGTCGTATTATCGCATGCCTATGTCGACGAGATTCATCCAGCGCATCTGCTGTTAACGAACGTTGATTGGATTGTGCAACAGGATATGGCGTGATCATGGAGTCTGCCGCCGCACTCCGCAGATCCGTGAACGACCTTGAGGAGCCCAACTTACGTAAGGGAGGAGTGAGACTGGTGGAATCCAGCGACGAGCGTGGCTGGTTGAGGAGTTTAGAAGAATCCAATGACGCTCGGGGTTTGAGGTGGTGGGCATCGCACGGAGATGCAGTGTCGGTGCCTCTGTTCCTACTTCTCCGCGCCGGCCAGACATATTCCATGATTCGCTGACCAAGACTGGCATCTAGCTGCAGTCTGATTGGATGGAAATCAAGCTGAAATTTCTCATAGATAGTAATCCCCCCTACAGGGGCAAGCACTGCCCAATCAGCATCGAGAAAGACTCCTCTCTGGATTACGTACGTCAAAGGGAGAAGCCAGTGAGGTCAAAGGGCGCACCTTGCACATGTGGTGATTAGATGGGTCCTCAAACTTTGACACAATCTCAGGCCAAAGGGCGTGAGGAGAACCGTCAAATGCCTGAAGGTCTCCCACCACAAGATTGGTCATCGTCGAACTGTCTTGTTTGCTGAGCCAGGAGAAATCGATGTCGCGGACTGCGAGTTTTGCAAGAAGTTCTTGATGATCATCCAGCATTTGCCACGAAATTTCAGAAGAAGAAGCTAGTAGCAGAAGCGCTGATTTCTGATCTGAGCGCTCATCAGCTCGATCCTGGGCTAGCTTGATGGCGTCAAATATCAGATTAAGCTCCTCAGTCAGAAGGAAGATGTGGGCCTTGAGCTTGATAATTTCCAGCCTGGTCTCCGAGATGGCCGATAGGGCATGATTTTCAGCATCCCTCCGCGTCTCAAGGGCATTTCGGAGGCGACTTTGTAGATCTGAGACAACATTTGCCGCGGATGCGAAGTCTGTAAAGTCGTAGGCAAAGAGCAAAGCTTCGAGTCTCTCCAACCGAGTTTTGTGAGCAGCATCGGTAAAAAGTATGAGGTTTGTGATAATGTTGGATATGGATTGGAAGTAACGGTCGCTGGCAGAAACAGTGAAGCGGGGGACACGGACTTGGACCAGATCCTGCCAGTGTGTCAATATCAAGTAGAAAGGTTATACACGCTAGTCTCACCGTCTCATTCTGTAAATGTGCATATTTGCCTCGACGGTGCTCATTGTCTGGCACAGACCGAGTGACCGACGTTACATTGTTACGCAGACGAAGGCGATTAAACCGATCGTACTGACACGTAGCATTGGTCTGGGGGACTATTCGGTCGAAGCTGTCACTTTCACAGCGGTAGTCGATGAGAACTTCCAGTGGCACACATCCGTTGTCACAAGATGCCAAGTCTACGGGACAGAATGTCTGGAGACCATCCAAAGCCATGTAACTCCTGTTACAATAGTGAGATTTCTGATGTAACCACCGAAAGATCGAACATTACCTAGTCATGATGGTACCGCTGACCGGATCCTCCAGGTTAGATTTGTCCATGATCGTGAACGATTGCAGCTTAGCCTGAACAGCAGCCAAGACGGAAACGGAATCAGTACTCCCTTCACTGCGCAAAACGATTTGAGGCTTTAAAAGCAGACAGAAATGGCGTTTTTGCAATACCACTCCCTCGTCCCAGCCGGCAAGAGGATTGACGGCACCATCATCCGCGACGTCATCTGCAACTTCGATCGAGACATCATTGCGATCCCGATTCAAGATTCTTTTTAGAACAGTTGCAGCAGTCTGAGCCGTATTCACAGGGCTTTTGAGCTTCTCACGATCGGTCGGGAGCCCAGTCGACAAGACAGTTTCAGCCTGGTCCCTGATAAACTTGACAGCACTAGAAGCCGTAAAATGATCAAGGTGGAGTCGAGAGTGTATGTCAATGGTCACGAACCGCGTTGCCATGTGATACTCAAATCCCTGGCGCGCCTTTGAACAGTTATAGTACTGTAGCATGATCTGTAGATTGTAATAAGCAACAAAATCAGAGGAGCATACCAAGAACGCAGGACATCACGGATGGAATCGTTCATGAAAACCTTGGGAGCATGAAGTTGGTAGACGTTCTCAAACTCTGCCCATTCGTCAGCCTCTACAGTCTCAGAAGGCATATAATAATTTTCAATGTTGCTGCTCCGGGAACCCGTGTGAGGATATTCGGTCATTCGTAAATGATTCACGTAGTCTTGTAACAAGGCTATCATCCTTTGCAGAGAAGTTGAGGTCTGGTGTGTCACTTAGTACATTATTGCTTCGGCAGTGAAGATCTGGATGTACCCCCTCGTTGCCATGAAGACTAAGAGTATCCCGCAGTTGTGCAATTCGATGATTGGCAAGTTCAACTTCAATCTGTGGAACAGCTATGTTCGGGTGGTCAGGCACAAGAAGCGAGTCAGAGAAGCACTTCAAATAGCTTACACGGCTCGCTTCCAAGAAGACACGTGTGTGTATCCTCTACACCAAATTTGCTGCCCTCCATAGGTCCAGAAGTGGCATTTTTCTTGAAATAAGTCAATCTAGAACAAAGCAACAATGGAAGGAGCCGTATGTCTGGTTCATGTTTGGAAGACCAATTGGTTTCCACAAAATCGTCGACATCGATCCAGTCAGAGGGAGCGATTGTTGGAAGCGGCTTTGTGGCGTTACTGGCGTCCCGGTCGCTTTCGAATGCCAGAGGAATGGCTTGTTTCAGGGGCTCAGAAAAGGTGGCCAGCATGGCGCGAAGGTCCACATCTTTCATGACCACCTCCGCTGCATAGAAGGGCTTATGTCGCACAACCTTGATGCTATCTTGACTGTCGCCTGGAGCAATAGATTCTTGGTCCCTTTGATGCATATCTGCTTGGAAATGACCAACGTTGGCCTTAGTGCCCACAAAAGAGGTGGTTCCAGAAACCCAGGAGTCTCTCGTGTCATCAATGTACACGTGAGATATGAATAAGCGAGGCACCACTATTCGGTACTTCACAGTCGCAAGGTGACGAGCAAACTTAGGGGACACTGTTTTGGAAGGGTAGTACGAGCCCTGTCTGACTGGCAAGGACAAATTGCCGTCGAAGAGGGCCCACCAGGACCAGAAATGAGCAAATGCGTGTGGCGTCAAATGGAAACTGTTCGGGCTGGATGGATCGGCGCAGGTATGCGGATGCAGAGAAGATGTTAAAGACACGGAGAGGTGGATGAAGTCAGATCGGAAGCCCTTATAGGAGTCGTGACGTGTCTGAAGAAAAAATTAGCGGGGGAAAGCAATCACAAGAAAAACCTAACATGTGAACGTACTTCCGGTTTCGTAGTCGCAAGCTGCACATCATGATGAGGCCGAAAGGTGAAAAAGCGGCAATGACGGTCGAAGGAGGAGCTGGGGCAGCAGGATGTACAATCTTCGCTGCTGCAAGACCGTTCTAGGATGACACCAACTCCAAAACGTACACCGGAGCCAAGTTTGGCACAGGTCTTAAGGCAACCAGGCGCGGCATTTTGCGAATCACTGGCGTCTGGCTTGTTTTGAGCGGCATCCCACTCGCAATGGAACCTACTCGTGGTGTTCAGTCTCTCTCGTTAATGCGAATTGAGACGATATTACTTTGGAATGATGATAGACATGGTATCACTCGATACCTGAATAAGTTCATTGACGTCGTTCGAAAATCCAATGAGTAATTTGGGATTTCCTTTCCAGCACAGTCCAAAGCCAGCACCTTCATCGTGAAGGGTGTATGGGTCACGTGTACCTAGCGTAGTGACATAAATTAAAACATATGATAGATAACGGCATCTCAAGCCGCACCTTTCATGTAGAGCCTGGCCTCGTTGGTGAATGACACTTCGATAGTCCAGTGGAAAATGAGCCTTAGCTAAAAACATAATTAGATCCATAAACGGCAGTCAGGAAGGACGTACCTTGTCCCAAAATCCAATGCTGGGAGACGGATCACGCGTTTCTGATGTTAAGGTCTCTAAGACCCGAACGAGATCTTGAGTGGTTGCGCTGTAGCTCACGCCCCAACCAAAGGCTGTTACCCCATCGGTCATAACTTCGACAGTGGGATTAGCGTATGTCTTGACAGGCATGATGGTTTTGGGAATGTCAATAATGAGAGGGCTACTCGGAACAAAGCCACCTTGAGTGCCGCTGATGGTGCAGGAAATCCACTCGACAGATTGTGATGGTCCCATGTCCTCGGAAACGACCAAGTCAGAAATGAATCTCAGGACAGGAAGGTCTTTGCCTTTAGAATGAAACGGGATATGCAGGAGCGGCAACGGATAGTCTCTAAGCGTGACTCGAAGAGATGTCAAGGCGACATCGAGATGCATCGGAACAAGGAGCGTGTAAAAGGTGTCCTTAGGAACACCCTGGCCTTGAACATACAGGAAGTCAGGTAGTTGCTCCAATGGAAATGATGGCTGGGAGAGCTGTAGCTTAAATCCATAGATGACGGCGCGGAATAGGGGTGGTGTACGGTGGTAACCGGTGAAGTTCACGAGATTAGGGACACTGGTCGGGCGCTTCGGTAGATTTGATCCTCGAAAATTTCGGTGGAAATCGTCTTCTTTGACTGCCCTCTTTTGCTTTTGTTGTTTATGTCGCAGAAGCCAATCAAGAGAATGGACCATGTGTAACCTTTCCCGGGCCTCATGAACAGAAATAGAATGACCCGCGTCAAACTGGTAGTCTGAGCTGAATGCAGTGTTATGCGACGGCGAAGCGTCGGCTCCTTCTGCGGCCAATATTGCAGCGACTTTCGCGTCAAACGCATCTTCCCGCTGAATGCGCTCTTTAGCAGCGTCAAGACCGGTTCTCCAAAGCAACCCTAGCTGAGATTCGAAGGGGTCGTCTGCTGCCTCCAAGCATATGGCACGAATGGACACCGAGATGCTCGGCACAACCTTCGGACCTTCGACCTCTGGGAGAGGGTGGGGAAAGTATGTGCCCATGGCGACCATACGATGTATGTGGCGCGAAGCCTTGATTGTCAGGGTAATGGCAAGGAGCAAGTCCGCGAGCACATATCCTGAAGGGACTGCGAAGCGAATACTGTCCCCTTCTATCAGGATAGCGTCGTCAGCTTTACCTCCATAACTAATCGTGCACTTATGCAAACGCGCAAGTTCCTCCCATCTGCCTTCCTCTATCTCCCTCCACCGATGCGGCTTTGCAGGCATCGGAACCCAAATCACGAATGAATCAAAGTAGCACTCAGCATTCCCAGGGCTGACAGTCGCCTCCAAGTAGTTAACCCGCGTGACAGGCTGCTGTCCTGGTAAATTCCACTGGATCTGCAGCGCCTTGACCATTCCTCGGAAACTCCAGCTCAGGACGCGTGAGCCGCTGGACATTTGTGTAGGTCGTGACGGCATTGTGTTCCGTACCACTTGGAGTGCAATGAGGGAGGCAGTGACATGGCTCAAGTCAAAGGAAAGCCGGGCTTCATCGACGGTTGCAGATATGGCGTGCGTACTGCATTGCAAAGTCCCCGAGCTTGGTAAACTAGTCCCTCGGGAAGTGACGTCGACCTCCGTTCTGTGTAAGAACACAAATTGTTTACCATTGAATGCAAGATCGTCTTTCTCAAAGATATACGGGTCGTCCATCGAATATGTGTCAGCGGCGGCTGAACGTAGAGACGTATTCCACAGGACCAATTTCCCATAAGCAGCACTTTCATTGGACGTCGCACAAGCCCTTGCGGAAACCAATGCTTCTGCGAGGTAGTCTGCAGGAAGATACAGCTTATGTCTGTTCTGTGCACGTGCACTCGCATGCTCTACAGACTGAACTTGTTCTGGACGCATGGAACAGTACCGCGTCGCTATGCCTGTGCTAAACGCAACACCACATGTGACATCACTTTCGGCGTTGGGATTGAAATTACGACCTGTGACGAAAAGGACCAGCCGAGCGACAGACAGAGATACTGCGAAACCCAGGGGCAGCATGAGAGGTTGATCAGAGGGTGCAGGCGTGCTCTCCTTTACTAGGAGTAAGGGAATAACGGCAATTACAGCAGCCACAGACTGCGGGTGCCACAATTCCAATATGATCCCTTCTGTGTAGCAGTGTAGGTCAAGGAAAAGAGACTTGGTACACAGCAAGTTGAATGAGGTTCGTCCATCATCAATAAATTCCCCCACAGCAGTTAATGTTCCCTTGGATTCAACTGCTTCGAGGGAGAGCAAGCTGTCAAACCCTTCCGAGTTCAAATTATGTGTGGAGAACCGTCTTGACGCTCTCCGCGGAAGAGAAGCTGTGTTTAGGTTCAAGAAGACAGGTTCCATACGAAAGTCCCACTGCAGCATCATGTGCAACCCAGTCCGATCAGAGAACGTATGGCCAGAATTGCACGCGATGGATGGCTTCGTACGGAACGTGGACATACAATGGGCATTGAAACCTTTGGACTCCACAACTAGGGAAAATGGCGTCTGAGATCCCATTTCATCCATACAGATCAGACGTGCAGAAAGATGGCCAACTTCAATATTGACGATAATTCGAGGGATAGGTGATAATGTCTCGGGGAGTGCGGGGGACGCGTGGGGAGGAGATGATGTTGGTTGGCTGCTCAAAAGTCGATGTACCACATCCAAGCGGTCCGTAACAGCAAATTCAGCGAGTTTGAGATCCATTATCAACAAAGGCCGATTTGGATCACCCGGCGAAATTTGTTGCAAAAACGAAGGCCATTCCGATGCTGTGACGGACGCGTCTAGGGCACCGACAAGAAGCACCTGGAGGCTACTAGTGAAGACATTGCTGAGCCTTCTGAGGGCGCTTTCCCGGATTTTGAGTTGCAAAACGTAAACGGAAGAAGTGGATGAATGGTGAGATCCGAGCCAAGCACGATGCGAAGAATTGTGATCAGGGTCACTTGGACTGCAAACGCAAGATACATCCTGCACAGAAGCCCTGTAAATATCTCCTTTGAATGTTTTGGTGACGTTGATTGAACATATGTCCACTTGGATCTTGGATAACAAGGACAATGGCTATGTTGCATAGTGGAATGATGAAATTTTTTCTCTCGTAAAGATTTGTATTCGCTCACCGTGTGAGACTTTCTCTTGCGAGAACGAGCGGGCGGAGATGAAAAGCGGGGACGATTGAATGACTCAAGTGAGGCGTCAAAATATTGAACATCGACGCAGCCAGAGACACGCACTGCAGAACTACTTTCACTCGATAGCATAGGACTTTGAAGCGAAATTGGTGACGTCAGCAAGGGCGGGGCAGGAAATTGTGTATTCTTGGTTTTCAGGTCATCAATGATCGCAAGGATGGATTGCCAACGGTCGATGGAGACATGAACATTCGGGACGCGCAAAGTAACCTCGACACTCCCTGCTTCTATCTTCCCGTCTCTTGGACTAAATCGAGCAGCCCCTTTGAGAGCTACTGTCTCAGACAGATAGATTATTGGTTCGCCGCACAGATGACCTGAAAATTAGAGCATCAATATCATTCATTGATTCTGATCATGAACACTCGCTATGAATAGGGGTGTCCCCAATAACTTTGTTGACCATCAAATCGAACGTCAGAGAGGCCTTTGTTTGGCCCAGTGTGCTATCCCAAGCACGTCTCCACGTACGCTTGAAACCCATCACAAGCCGAGATTTCCACGCTCCCATGGCCAACGCTGCAGCAGACAGTCTATGGTCCCCTTGACCGTTGGATTTGTCAGAATGAGGAACTGGGACCTGAAGATAGCTGAAAGTAAGGTGCGCATCTAAAGTTGCTCCTTCAATGACGAGTTGGGCATCTGGAATAGCTGTGTGTGCGATGACAGCCGATTCAAGTTCCAGACGAAGGGCTTGAGTTAGAGTGGGGATACGGTGAATCACCTGATTCAAAATAGACGTGACAGAAATGCGGATGATAGGGCGGATGATCGGGTCGAACACCCGATATATGGGTGACATGATGGACCATAAGTGCAGCGCCAGTGGGGAGGGCGACAAGTCCACGAGAGTGATTCTACGCCTGTGTTTAGTCCGAGCGGGCTGCTCGCGTGACAGCTGCTCGACCTCAATTCTGAGACCCTGAATCTTGAGTAGTATTCCTCTAGGCTTGCCCTCCCCAGATGAACGGTAGGAATACCCAATGCGTTCGACATGCCACGTACGATTTCCACGACGGAAGTATAGACCGCGAATCGAGCGAAGACTGATGCTTCGTACACGTAGATGACTGGAAAAACGCGTGACGACGTAAGGAGCGATATACGCTCTCGCAATAAACAGGAACACGACCACTGCGGCGAGGGAGAACACAAGCATGAACCATGACCATAAGCTAGTTGGGTCAAATTCATAGAACCAGGCCGCGAGACAAAATGTGCCAAAAACAGCACTAAGGCGATGTCGCAGAACTACTCGAATCATCGACATGCTGTGAGGGTAGGGCGCTCGTTATAGAGCAGAGAGGGCCGACGGTGGGGGCCAGGAATGAAAGATTGTAAGGAATGTCGGAAATGAGAGAAAGAGTCAGCGATTATGTACTAGCAGAGCAATAGCAGAACGTTGTCAACGCGTGAACCTCGAGTTGATGATGTGGTCTTGGTCGTCCAGTTGCAGATGATGCTTTTACTCAATCGTAATTACTCAAGTCAGCATGTGGCGCACAGCCACAAATAGAACATTTCACTCAAGGAATTCATGCAAACTGAGAGTGCTGATAGTACAGATTCATGAAGGCCTACTTGCATAAAGAAAGCAATGAAAAAAGTAATGGAAATGTTGCAGTATGGCATATCATATATCTGATGTCGTCAACCCACCCAGCTCCATGATCCTAGCGTCCCCTACTATTAGAACACCATCTGATGAGGGAATTGACCCTTCGACAGGCCGAAGGTGGCCTTAAGGTATTTTGCAAGGTTCTCCTGCTTCTGCACGGCAGCAATGACAGCCTTGTCGACCTCCTTCTGGTCAGCGGACTTGGCTTCTGGGAAGGCCTCCTTTGCCTTTGGCTTGCCCTCCTCGAAAAACTCAGCCTCTGCAGAGCTTGACTTGGTTGCGGGCTTTGCAAAGTAAGCATCGTTGATCTTGGCATCAACCTGATACATATAATAAGTTTCGCAGTAATTCAGACTTGCTTTGATGTCATCGACGTACCTTGGATTCACCAAGATCAACCTTGGTGGATGTGGCAATGACATATGCTTGGTTCACCCGTCTGAGGGGAACGCCGTTGATCTTGTAAGGTCCAGTCACCAACAACAACCCGCTATCCAGCTGCTTCAAGAAAACCACCCTCTTCCCTCTGAAACGACCGGCAAGTAAGATTAAGATGGTACCAGGGACGATTGTGGGGCGAAGTTTGGCGGGCTTTGGCGACTTTCGGCTCTTCTTTGGTTGACGCACATCTTCTGCAGGGTAGAATCGGGGTGCTTTGGAAGTGGGTACGAGACGCGTGCCGCTGTTTTTGTCGCCGCCCACTGTCACTTCTTTGAAGGCGGGAGTGTCTGCGGGTGCGGGCTTGTCGGATTTTTTGAGGCCCTTGTAAAGACCACGGCGCGAAGCAGCCTGTGAACGCGAGAAGCGCCCGACGCCAGGTGCGAGTTGTCTGCTGCGGGCCATCTAGAATGATTTAAGTCAGTTATTGCCTGAGAGTCATCCACAAGGCAGGATAGCCATCCAACTCTGATCTCCACCAAATCGATGATCAACGGGATAGATGTGTCCCAGGACCTTCTATAATCCACCCTGAAGTCATAAAAAGCAAAGATTCATGCTCACAGTGTCAGTCTTGAGGATACTGTCTGTTGAGGCGTCCGTCTATCGATATTACGAGTACAGAGCCGAGTGGCATCGGAGTTCACAGCGTGAGAACGAAATTCTATATTCGTTATAGTGCCCTCGACAAGGTATGCCCTTTCACAAGAGACTGCTATCCGATTCATACCATAAACCTCATACCCCCACTGATCAATGTCTCCGAATATACCTGATGAAGGTCGGTTTGAATTCTGTATTGCATCGCGCACTCTGACTCGTGCCAAAGATCCAAGATCAATTGTTTGGTTTGACATTGACAATACATTATATTCTGCAAGCACCAAGATTTCCCAAGCCATGGGTCAGCGCATCCATGGTTCGTCAGTGTTTGAACACACTTAAATACTCTGAATGATCAATATGGAAAGAGCAGCATACTTTGTTGGTCTTGGGCTCGATAAGGACAAAGCCTCCGAGTTGCATCACGCATACTACACTCAGTACGGACTGGCACTTCGCGGTCTAACGCGTCATCATGACATAGGTATGACTTACGCTGCGACCACCGGCTGCTAAACAAATACGCGATTCCAGATCCCATGGATTTTGATCGGAAATGTGATGGGACACTTCCTCTCGATGATCTTATTAAACCAGACCCGAGACTACGAAAGCTCTTTCAAGATTTGGACAGATCCAAAGTGCGTGTGTGGGCGTTGACGAATGCATACAAGAACGTAAGCGCCGATTCTGTACTCGTGAATTTATAACGCAAAAAACCCTTCAGCACGCACAACGCGTGCTCAAGATATTAGACCTAGAAGACCAGATCGAGGGCCTTGTTTACTGTGATTACCAGCAAATTGGCTTTACTTGCAAACCGGAACCAGATTATTATCACAATGTCAGTTCTTCATACTTGTTTCGTTATGGACTTCGACTCAGTCTTGTACAGGCCATGAAACAAGCGAATATTTCAGACCCATCTAAATGTTACTTCGTCGACGATAGTCGGCTTAATGTCACAAGCGCTAAAGAACTTGGCTGGGGTCATTGCGTACACTTTTACGAGGTTGGTTTGGAAACTGTGGAGGGAGGAAAGACGAAGAAACTTGTTCGAGATACCAACACTCATGACCTTGAAGGCATCGCGCAGATCAGTGATCTGGAAGAACTAAGGACTCTCTGGCCCGAGATCTTCATATAACAAACTTCTACACGAAACAATCTAATGTACTTGCAGCACAACCAGCACAACAGTCACGCTTTCGCAAATCGCCGTACTCAGTGGGCTCGTTTGGCGTCGACAGATAAGACAGAAATTTGGGACAATCAAGGACATCTCCAGCCTGTGGGTCGTAAACACTTCAGTGTCGAGCAGCGTCTACATCTCTGATATCAATGCGACGTAGCACGAGCTTCACCCTTCAGGGCTACATCAAAAGAGTCGGATAAACATGATTAAAACAATTAGTTCTGGGACGTTCCAAAATGTTCCTTCATTGCAGCAGTTTCTGGTGATGATCTCAAAGGTCCAGGACCCGCATCGATGACATTTGATGAAATCGATAGCACTGAATTTATTTGACTGGAAGATATTCACAACGCGGATAAAATGATGGACTCAGACACAGCTCAGACTGGCATGCGGACGGGAAATATGTCTTGAAAGACAGCATTTGACTTTGCGGAACTGCAGCGTATTGACAAGGGATCTATACCTCAGCAGTAGTAGATGATGAGATCATGGTCACGGACCATAATGCGAACGATGTGGAACTTCGAGTGGTCCTACATCCACGTAGACTCTTCTACATAGCATCATCAAAGGAAACTCTGCCATGCTGGCAGAACCTTCTGCTCACACTAATAGTTCTACGATCGGGCGTTGACTCGGACAGCCACTTCCCACAAATACAGCGGCTCGTGTCGAGGTATTGATTTTCGGTTAAGGCAAGAGGCTGATGTATTAACAAGAGTTCATCTGTATCGGCTAAAGTACGAGGCCTGAGGATTAACAAGAATTTGTCTGTAAAACGGAAGATCACCCACCGTGGCCGCCAGTGTGTCTGTGTATAAAAGTGAAGTGGTAGCTATCCTAGTTTAATGACAAAGCACCCTATCCTTCGAAATGTGGCAATGAAGTTCATCTCGCTCACCACTATGATTATGTCTGCCGTAGTATTGTCGGGCATGATTACAGCGACAGACCTTCAAAACATGTCATGCGCTGACTATGGTGAATACCTTCAGCATGCGTATTTTGACCACGGACTCCGTACTCACGGGCGCTTGTAGAAAACTATGAGCGCGGAACGCTCAATGGTTATAACGAAGAAAATCCGTTTTTATTTTACTGTTCGCGAGACCTCGGTGTCGGGGTTATCATGGACTGCAGTTGTGGGAATTGCTGTAGCCTCAATGGGTCCACCTGCACATCAGAGAAAAGGGTGAGCTCGCTTTTTGTTTGCCGTTGTCCACGGTATCATCGTGGTTGACACCAAAACTGTGGTACTGGCGAACGTGGGTCGACTCGTCAGCTGTATTACTGTGCATTGTAGCGGTTTTGGTTTTTCTGCCGTCTCCTATGAAAGAAGGGCCAGTGTCACTGCTCATAAACAAATACATGGATCCAGATGGATAACTTATTCCTGTTCTGAGTACAAAGTCGATATTAAAATTCAAAACAACATCACTGTCACGACTTGTGATGCTTCATTCACCTCCAAAATCACACCGTCATAACCATACAAGCCTGTAGAACAGTCAGTTTGACAGATATATTGAAAGCACTGACAACTGACGAGTTGTCGAGTTAGGTAACGTGATGTTATCATATTCATCTGTGCGGTCTAGTAACATGGATGGTAGCATCTCTCCAGGACTGAGAAAGCGCCTGATCGTCTCAAACTAAACTTTTGGATCAGTACTGAATAAATATAGCAAATCCGAGAACTAGCAACCTTTTCGTAAAAGTGCTTGCGGGGAGGTGAATCTGGATTATGCTCAAATGAACACAGATTAAAAAAATGAAAGTGAGACAAATTACCGTCTTCGTCATCTTCGGGTTTGCCCTCCAACTGCCAGGGACATCGTTTATATCGCTGAAAGAGTGGGGAGCCAGGCTGCATGGGTTTACAAAAAGATCACGAAGAGGCAATGCGTGTCGTACCATATTCGAATGTATGATAATCTTTCGCACAACATGAGTCTGTCCGGAAATTAGGAAGTCCACGCCATGATGGAAGTAGTTATAGAAATCTAGAGCATTAACGCTGAGCGGCGATGTTTTTGAGGAATTTAGATTCATTTACAGTCGGTGCTACCATCATCTTCAGATACTTGTAGGTTCGGTGAGTGAATGGTCATTCGTTCATCCTCCTTGTGGTGAACTCGAGAGGGCGGTCCAAGATCAACTGTCAGGTCTTGTGCTGTAGTTTCTCCGATGCGAACATGGAGTTGTAAGGCAGAAGAGAAGAAATTCAAGTGCACGCCATCATGTATCTGAATTGATTAAGGCATTAATTAGATTACACAGGCAGTAGAAACAGAAATGACCTTGATAACTGCGCTGGAAATGTCACCGTGCATGATTGGACATGGTGATACCTCGTCCAAAGCATCGCGCTCCTCTCCATCTACACTTGTTTGTCTGATGAATATACGCTTTACTTCCTGTGTTCGTTGCTCTAGGTGTGTAATGCCCCCTTTGAATCCTTCATTGACACCGTCGTCATCAAAGCTAAACCATATGCCAGGGTACTTTAGCTCATCTCCTGGGTATGTTGGACCGAAGGTGCGGCTAACGTGTACTCTAACCAAAGGTTCTGCAGATGATGATATGACTGTATCTTTGTAGCGAAGCATCACCGGTGGATGAGGCTCCCTGAGTTTCCTTACGCAGATAGTATGGAGGCGTTGATGGTATCCTGAAAACAAGAGGTCCAGATGAGGACGAAGGTGAAGAATTACTGGTGTCGTTGCAGAGTCCTCTGGATCAAACTTGACCTCAACCTGGGGGAATAGATGTTGAAGTCCGCGCAACATGTCGATGACTGCCCAAAGGGAAGTACCTGATACAGATACAAACAGCATGAGTCTCGTACTCATTCGGAGAACCTTTGCAAACGCACCTATCTCAAACATCCCAATCCCAGATCCAGGTCTGATGTCGAGGTCTAACGTCGCGAACATATCGAGGTTCACTGCAGATACACCCGAGTGGTCAAGCACCTAACGGTTACATACTTAATTAGGATCATCTATCACGTGACTATACAGAAGCGCGATGTGTTCGAGGTCGACCGGTCAAGTTGAATCTCTTTCAAAGTTCGTCATTATATACACCATCACTATCTTTTGATAAAGGCTACGGTTCTGCTTGACAAGTCTTATTACAACCGGCATCTCACAGCTGTATCTTACATTTGAAAACCACACTACTCTCTAGTAGGCAACTCGGGGAACTCACGGTATTTAAATTTTGGCGTGAGTAGCAAGTCCCGTGGTGTTCTGTACGCGTCCGAGTCTTTGATATTTATTGGACAGCGGACACGCCGCGTCAAGTCTTGAAACTCGTGAACTTGCAGTCGCTGTCCACTTTTCTGGTCATACACGCGCAGGAATGTCTGACGGTCGACAACTCACAATAATCAAGGTTTAAACCTCCATCATAACAGTTAATACTCTCAGCTAATTGCATTCACGATAAAAGGTCTTTCGAAAATACAGCCATTCGCTAGGTCCAGATGCTCTACAATTCCTGGAAGAAATTCTCGAAAGGCATGATGTAGCGGATAATGAAGTGGATTTCTCAATCGAATCCATTGCAAGGGAGTATAACAAACAAGATGGTGACGCATTTGTTAAATCAATAGTGTTTAGCAAGGCTGACCCTTACAAAGATGCTGCCATGAAAGTTTCACTAGATATCTTGCGGAGAGTCTATGACGCGTTGCAAGACCAAGGCAATCCGGGGGAAGCAGAAGAACTACTGGACCCTGATAGTCATCTCTACTTCATAGATGCATTTGAAATGCCATCATGGCACTGGTCTCAAGAAAGGGGGACATTCGAGAAGTGTGTTCGTATCATGACTTGTTCTCAACTTTGGATCTCATTTCAATCAAGATCTTCTAGCCCTCTCACTGTCGCTGGTAGCGCAGACTCGCGAATAGCGGCAGTACGCAACCGACTACATATAATCAAACAGAGCATCTTACGAAACGAGCATTTCTCACCGTCTACTCTTCCATCTCGAGACCGAGAACATCTTGTCACGGTACTCAAAAAACTGATATCGAGGGCCTAACGCTGATCCATGACTTGATCAGCTTAAATCCACAAAGCAGTTGCTTGGTAGAGCCGGCGAACGCTTTTTGCTCTTGGGAATGCTTGCGCACAACAAAGAAGGGAAGTTGTGCGTCGAGGACTCGGACGGAAGTGTCGAGCTTGATCTGTCCAAAATGGCGAGGACCTTGCAATCCCGAGATGACATTGCTCTTATGACTTTGTTAGGATGAACCAGGCGAAGGATTGTATACGGAGGGCTGCTTCGCCCTTGTAGAAGGGGAATACAATGAAGATAGCATCCTCGAGGTTGTGGCTATGGGACAACCTCCTTGCGAGGATCGGGAGACTGCAAGGTATTTTTATCTTATTTTATTTTGTCCCCATGCTTGCTCACAGAAATTAGGTCAATCTACGGTCACATTGACTTCTTGGGGCAAGGTTCAACTTCCCTACTTGAAGATGTAAGCAATCCTCGCTTTTCGGTGGGGACCTTGACTAACCATGCTGCAGTCGCAGTTCGCTCGTCGGATTCGTGAAGAACTCTCCGACCTCTATTTCTTCTTCCTTTCAGATGTTTGGCTAGACCACCCTCAAACCCTCGTTGGACTTCAGAAGATGTTCGACAATTGTATCGAGAATAGTTTTATACCTAAAGTCATCGTTATGTGTGGTAATTTCACAAGCAGATCAATAATGCAGGGGGGCGGTAGAGACATCCAGTGTTATCAAGGTTCGTGCAGGTTGATTTATTAATGTGTTTGATATTTATTTAATTTAATTGAACAGAAAATTTCGATTCCCTGGCCGATTTGATAGCATCATACCCTCAAATTACTCGAGAAACTCACTTTGTCTTTGTCCCAGGGCCTCTAGATATCACTGGCAGCAGCGCCCTTCCTCGCAGACCAATTTTATCTACCTTCACATCCCATCTCCGCAGCAAGATTCCAAAAGTCCACTTCACCAGCAATCCTTGCCGCTTAAAGTTTTTTGGTCAGGAGATTGTTATATTCAGGGAGGACACTATGGCACGAATGTTGAGGAACACGATTGGCATAAAACCTAATGTCACTGGCGAAGATTTGAGACGATATGTATGTACAAAATTCGCGTTCGCATGCAATTGTTACTGACCTCGGATTCAGTTGGTCCAGTCGATCTTAGACCAAAGTCACCTTACTCCGCTGACCACGCATATTCAACCTGTCTTGCCAGACTTCGACCATGCACTCCGACTATACCCCCTGCCGACCGCCGTAAGCAGTTGTCCTGTTCTTCATACGCCTAAATCATAACGCCATCCTAGGTGATTCTGGCTGACAAATACGAGAAGTACAAGTTGACATACTCGGGATGTCATGTATTTAATCCTGGAGGTTTTGTTGGCAATTCTTTTTCTTTTTCGACGTACTGTCCTGCCGAGAGGAGTTCTGAAGAAGGGTGCGTAATCTGACTGGCTTGTCTAAGTTCGCACCTGATGTTAATTGTTTCAGCGTGCTTGACATTGAGCAGGAAGACTAACTCAAAACTGGTGATCAGGGTATCAAAAGTGTTCACATCTATACTACGATCTGCCCAATCCAATTGGTACGCCAGTGCAGTCGGCACTTTTGTTACATCAATGTTTATCGCCACTTCCTTACCCTGCTTGGCAATCAAACTTGTCGATGAAAACATCTTTTGACTTGTGCGTTCACCGCGAAGCTTTTCAATTTGGCATAAAGTCTGCCGCATATACTTGAGTTTACGGTTTCACCTATCGATGCCGCCGTATATGGAGCCATTGGTTGGTGAAGTTGTATTCACCACGATCAGATATCTGCAAGACATTCGTCCGGATTCCGAATGGCACCTGAGCTCGGAAAATACTTGTTGCAGCTGGCACTTTTAATACGCACCCCCCAGAGAGAAATGTGGCAGCAAGAAGTATATTGATTGAGTCGGCCACAATATATGGTATCTGATCTCAAAGCGCTGCAGATATTGTAATTAAATGGTACAGATAGAAAACTTGAAGGAATACCGTTATAAAGGCCTAGCGCGCATGAGTGACATATAAAGAGAGTACAAGTGTGAATTCGTTTCTACTATTGACCGTTATTTGACTTTGCTATCACCCGGGCCAGCTTGTTCCGCTTTGACTTCGTTCATGCTCGTTCATGCTCGCTCACTGCTCTCCACGACGAGCAGTCAACGTACTTCACCGACCATACGGGAAAGTCAATCCTCGTAGCTTCCAAAGACGAACGTTCGTTAGCATCGAGACATTGACAAATGGATTTCTGGATCTAGCCATCGCTCTACCTTTACCGCCGTCCTTCCCTCCATATTCTACGACTATTATCATCTGTACGGTAGTTTCGCGTCTAATATGGACAGTACCATTTTCAATATGGGTCTGTCTTTCTTGCTGAGCCCATGTGTCGTCAAATAACTTTTTCCTCTTAGGCAAAACAGAGACAGCGACGCGCAGAGGAAGAGGTCATACCTATAATCAATTCCCTAAAACCTGGTGTATCAAAACTTGTTCTCGCCGAAATGCAGAAAGCTGGTGTTCGCGGTACGAAGGAACAAATTCAAGCAGCTCATGGCAAACGCGTCAAGCAACTTGTGAGTCGTCGCGGGTTTTTCTCTCGCCCCCGTCTAAGACGCTTCACAGTTGACCACCCGTCAAAAACAACTTTTTTCGGAGTACCACTGTAGTCCTGGATTCACAATGGCAATACCTATAATCACACAGGTTCCGTTGTTCATGGGGTTTTCAATAGTGCTCAACCGGTTATCACAAGCACCCACCCCGTTTGACTCTGAGTCGTTCTTGACGCTTTCCACACTAGCGCACGCAGATCCTACAGCTACCCTTCCAATTGCGCTCGGTCTCATCACTCTAGCCAATGTCGAAAGTTCACGCTGGTTCATGACCGACGCGCAACGCGAACGTCAGGAAAAAGTTCAGAAGTGGAAAGAAGATCGCATCGCTCGAGGAGAGACTGTGATAGAACCTCAGAAGATCATCAAGTCTGCACTGAGATTGATATCTGTTGGTCGTATCGTTGTCGCGACCATGGTGCCAGGGGTAAGCATGGCTTCGGCCCATTTTACATGGTAGCTCAACCCCATCATTCAGGGTGTCATTCTTTACTGGGTCACCTCAGCTACTTTTGGGTTGGTACAGACATGGATCATGGACTATTGGGAGCTACGGAGAAAGCGGAAGCTAGCGCTAGCTCCCGCGCCATCCAAAAAGGCACCAGCAGCCAAGCAATGATGTTGATGGTTCTCATTCACTGCCGTGTGTGGACGTTGGTGAGTTGGACTGTTTCAATTCATCATGGTTGGGCGGGATGACTATAAACGTGGTTTGAGGGACCACCACATAACCCTTCTAAGGAAGCGGTCGGTGGCTCCTATGAATATTTCTTGATCTAATATGACCGTCCTCAATTCTATCCTCCACGCATCCTGGAAGCTGATGAAATCTGCCTTCGCAGACCCGAAGTCAATTTGATCCGTACTAGATGATAGACCCGGGTAGCTCATGGGCTTATAATGGCTGCAATCGAGAATGCGAGAGTCATCATCATCTCATCTACTGGTAGAATACCACCGGAAACCAGTACTAGGGTTGTATCAGGCCCGTATGGAATATTAAATGCTTGTATAATACATGTAGTAGTTAGAAAGACCACAGATATTAGCACAGCCACACGGAAGCACCATGATCAACTACATCCTGCTAGTATCACGACAAGGCTCGTCACCTTCCTCCAACTCCTCAAAGTGTAATTGACATATCAGACAATAGGCAAAGTACGCCTTGCGAAATGGTTCTCCACCATGCCGCCCAAGCAAAAAGCTAAGATCGTAAAGGACGTCACTCAGCTCGTCCTGGCTCGGCGCACGCGGATGTGTAATTTCCTGGAGTACAAGGGCGAGCTCTTTCTGTAGTATATAGGCAAGTGGGAAGTTGATCTTGATGACGCAGACACCAAGGTCGTATACCGCCGATACGCATCGTTGTTCTTCGTTTGTGGGATTGCCTCAGGGGATAACGAACTCATCACGCTGGAGATTATTCACCGCTATGTCGAGGTTTTGGACCGGTATTTTGGCAATGTACGTTTCTGTTTGCGCTGTTTGGGATAGAGTGGTCATTGAATGGGTATTATCTAGGTATGCGAGCTGGACCTGTACGTTTTGAAAGTGTCGTAGTATGCAAGACCTTACTGATTTGTATCAGCATCTTCAATTTCCAGAAAGCATATGCGGTGCGTTGTCAGCTTTCAGTGACCACGTAGTCTTCTCATATCATTCGACAGATCCTGGACGAGCTCATAATCGCAGGAGAGATGCAGGAATCCTCCAAGAAGTCGGTGCTGCGCGTGGTCAGTTCTTCGTTGCTGTAACGTCACGACAAAATGAACGAATGTACATCACAGGTCACACAGTCGGATAGCGTCGAAGAGCAAGAGTCCTCCGAGGACCTCATAGGTCGTTTGGGGGCTGCACGCGGTTAGACTTATTTTCTTTCTTGTGGTGCTGGCTGTATCTATAGCATTTCAAGGCCCGTTGATCCGCTGAAAGTTACCTCGGCCACTTTGGATTCAATCATGGTACTCAAAGGCATGGCGCGGGTGGTGTAAGGATAACAGATATTTGAAAGGTATGCGTGGATGATGATACCCAGAAGTAATGGTATTGGCAGTGACAATATCTATGTCTTTGCAGTCGGTTTTAGCTTGTTCAGGACATACCACCTCACAAGATCAAGTGTTGCTACAGAGTCCTCCACTGAAGAATGACCGCTTGTTCCTCCACCAGCCTGGATTGTGAGGCCAAGATGTTCTTTCGCCCTGATAGATTTTCGTAAATAGGTGACATGGAAGTCAGATGAGGAACAACGTACAGATCCCTCAAAGAACGCCGATACGGAGGACCTGCGCGATGAGGAAAAATGATAGCTGTATCGACGCACTGGTGGTGGATTATCCGAAGTGTGTTAAGATCGTTGTGAAGAGCGTGACCGATGACGATGGTATCGTGGTTAATAAATGCGTCAAGGGATTTGCGTATAGAAGATAATGAGAGCGTAGCCTGCGCATGTTCTTCCTGGGTAATGCCTGAGAATCGTGTATTATAGTCTCTGTAATAAACATAATCAGGATCACGATCGGAAGCACTGAGAAGGAGGGAAACAACTGACATGATTTCAACTCCATCATCCATTCTTACTAGTTCATCAAAAACTTGTTTCCCCGAACCATCGACGACCGAAACACGGGCGACGCGCATACCTCCAGTTGTGTAGATCATCTCGCAATCTAAAGCTACGACATCTAAGGCCGTATCTGTCTCCGTGTTAGCGATTGGTGGACGTGTAAATGAGAATGCATGGCGTGAGTGCAAGTCTTCTGCTTTAGATTCGTAAAAGACGTGGTGGCCTCTGGTACATCCACCTTCCTCTGCTGGCTTCTGGCAGCAAGAATAGGAACGCATACGCTCGCCTTCAAAGAGTGTCAAAGAATGTTTGCTGCGATATGGGAATTGATTACCATTGACTTTGTGCGTGAGGAGCCTTCCCCAGTGATATTGACATTCTTCTGCCGTGGGATTGTTTTTGACCATGTATGGCTGGATGCACCGTTCACATTGAATGATTTTGCCTTCAGCAGTCGGTTGATCGCCTCCAAGGCCTTCAGGCACTTCGGTAATAAAGCCCCATGTCTGCATGGCCTCCAAAGACATGATAATTGGTTGGAGAAGGAGTCGAGTCACCCGGAGGTCATCCAATTTTTTCCTAGATTCTGCACGAACTGCCAAATCATCCTCAGTTCCTATGGAAGGATGTGATATTGACGTGGGTATTGGACGTCGCTTCAAAGCTGCTATTGAATTTATGACAGCCTAAATGACAGTTTAAGAGATGCGAACTGGCAACGGATAAGGCGCACGTTGCGATATGTCAGCTTTGTGGACTTGCTGTAGACTTGTTCTTCTTGGCGGAGGGCGTGCTCAGAGGCAAGGGTCGGGTTTAATGGCAGTATAGCGTCATAAAGGACGACAAAGTGATCATACAGTGTTTTTAGCATTGCTTGACGAACTGGGAGGGCAACTTGAGATTGTGCAGGATTAATTCTAATAATCGGTACGCCTGTCTATGACACGATCAATGAACTTCGGTATTAGAATCGTCAGTGCGTGCGTACAGTGGTGTGCGATTGGGCAGGGACGGCAACTGGTTTCTGTGCGATGCCGACTCTGAGACGTTGTATTGGGGGCCCGTTTAGAGCCCCATTGCTACCTGAAGACGGTCCCTGTGCTATGTTATGAAAAGGCCGTTTCGAGGGCACTGTGCGAGGTGCAACATCGGAAGATGTTGTCTGTGGGAGGGGCTGTACCGGAATGTTCAGCGAATGATGAGAAGGCAGATCTAAGCTGTGTGAAAATATGCATGAAGGGCGATTACAATTATTTCTTTCCGGACACGACAATGATTGAAAAAGACCAGAAGATGAGAACATACTGGTCTATTACAGTACAGACCAAGACAGACCTGTAGTGGATGACATAATCAAGAACCGTTTCATTTCGGACTTGGTTGTTCCTCTCGATATTCTTATTTACACGCGTCCAGTATTTCGAGCCATGTCTACGCACAGCTCTCCCAACGAAAAACTTCTCAAAAGACGCCCTCGCGCTTCCTCTTTGCGTCGTATAGAGTATCTATCTTTCAATTTTTTCAAACACTATCATTCTCACATTTATCTAGGACTGATAAAGGTCATCACCTAACAGGCCCCTTCATGGCCCAAACGTGAGTCTTTATTTTATTCATCCCTATCCCTGTTTTAAAATCACGGTATAGACCTTTGGGGTCCAATACACCAGAGTCTTGTGACTCCCCCGGCTCCAGCGATGGCTTTCGTATGATCAGACCGAAAGAAGGCTTGGTCGCAGACCTTTTCAGCGCTAGATGGGTTGTAAATCCAGGTCAGTCCCGCTTTCACCTATGTCGTCGTTTCCATAATGAACCCTCTTTACAGTCTCGTCCTTCAAGTTGCTTATGATACCTGTCTTACTGTATATCAATTGGGAATTATTGGCCCCATACGTTGCTCCAGGTTTCCCCAATCCAGTCGCCCCTCTTCTTTTTATATCCTACCGAATTCCTGATTCCTCTCCCGATGACCCACGCTATGCTAAAGGCTATTTGGACCTGGTTTTTCTTGCATTCCACATCGTTTTCTACTCCTTCCTGCGCCAATTCATCACCATCGTCATTTGTCACCCCATCGCTCGCTACTTCGGCATAAAGAAGCGAGGAAAACTCGACAGGTTCGGTGAACAAGGCTATGCACTTCTGTACTTTGCTGTCATGGGTGCATGGGGCTACGTAAGTCCATCAATCATCTGACAGCACACCTTTTTTGATCTCCACCCAAGCGCATTATGGGTCAACTTCCGACATGGTGGTATCGCACTGAATACTTTTGGATTGGTACACAACTTTCTTCCACACGTGTTCTTGTCTGACCTTTTTTCCAGATTACCCTCACTGGCAGATGAAACCCGAACTTAAGCGTTACTTTCTCATGCACGCGGCTTATTGGTGTCAGCAGCTTATCGTACTACTCCTACGTCTTGAGAAACCACGCAAGGACTACAACGAACTCATCATGCATCACTTTGTCACCCTTTGGCTAATCGGGTATGTTCGAAGCATCACAACGTCTTCATCACCGATCTAATTGCGAACAGATGGGGTTATCTCATTAATTTGACATTGATCGGACATGCTATTTATATGAGTATGGATATACCGGATGCTTTCCTGGCTGTTCGTTTCCGGTCTGAACGCATTTTTACGATCTGACTTATGCTATCAACAGTTCTCCAAGCTGCTCAATTACATGGGATGGCACAAACTCAAAGTGTTCTCCCTTGCAGTTTTCCTCGTCGCATGGACGTGAGTGCTTTTTACACGTTCCTTTTTAGTCACCAACCCCTTCAGTTACTTCCGGCATTGGTTGAACCTTGTCATCCTCTGGTCTATATGGTCCGAATTTGATCTTATCGAGTACGTGCTCTTTTACCTACTGGGTTCCTGATTTTACCGGTTGCATGCAGTGTGAGCAATCGTGTATGGGCCCCCAAAACTGGCGCTTGGCTCGCTTGGTGGATGAAATATCAAATTGTCTTTCCCATCTCCCTCCTCCAGCTGCTCAATCTTTTCTGGTACTATCTTATCTGGCGCATTGTGATAAGGTCATACATCCGGTCTCTATGTCTTTTTGTCGCTCATTGTCGTACATTGCAGATCATTGAGGGATGTTGAAGTTACGGATGTCCGATCTGACGACGAGGATGATGACGACGACGACGACGCCAAGGAGGACTAGCTGGAGATTTACTACTAATGTAACGACCTCTTAGACGCCTCTATCTGTGCAAGTCTCCAGGACAGCACACATTACTATCATGTCATTTGGGTACTATTACGGACACAACGAACGAACAATGATGCGTTCCAAGAGAGTACAATTGTAGTGCGCCCGCCAAGATTTCATTTCATCATCGCTCAGACATTCCGACGCAAGTTTCATTCTGCGACCTGCTCGGGCTTAGTTTTGTCGATGACAGGTCCGACACCCTCCATGTCTGAATAATCGCTATCTTCCTCCCAGGGCTCGAATTTGACCTTCACTCCAGCTCCGGTCTGAGGAGCAGTAGGATAGGCGGTGTTGCCTGTTCGGTTGGGCCACCTCTTCTCCCTCTGCATATCTAGAGGATCACCAGAGGCCATCTCCTTCATAGCCAGCAAAGTGTACTGAGATACTGTTAGTCAACCTTGTCTAGAATTAGACAGATCCGAACACACATGTGCATCATTACCTGCGTTGTGCAGGAATGAAGTGGGGACTTGCAGATGCCTGCACACTCGTTCTAATGAACGCCTGTTGTGCCCTCCTTCTCCTTCCAGTGCGGCGAATAGATCAGACGTATCCAATACAAAGACGCCAGTGTCGGGCTTTGCATCGGGAAGTAAGAAGTTGAGATTGGGCAGGTCTGCATTGACGGCAGAAGATTTGAGGTATCTGCCAAAGGTGTTAGTGATCAGAAGTGCGAACTGTGAATCGTCCTCTTACTTGATGTCCTGGTTATTGTCGTGGAAAATCAAGAAAAGTGGGCCATCCTTTTGTAGGTCAGCTACCAGATTCTGGATGCGGTTCTTGAAAGTAGCTCGATTGACAAGTTCGCTATCTCCAAATGAAAAATGCTAGATCATTTACGCTAGGGTCAGTCGCAAGCAGCAACATCTCAACTTTCCTACCTCGCGATTGTTCAAGACAAATGTATTGGTATAGTGGCGATATTCCTTCACAATGAGATGTCCTTGTTCTTCGACTGGCTGGCCATCGATCCACCGGACAAAGCTCCATCCAAACTCTGTGAGCATGGTGTGGTCCCTGTCCCATGCTTCGAAGTCCAGAGCACACCAAACGCCGACTTTCTCGGCCCAGAGAGTGCGAATGCGTTCAAAAATCTCACGACGCGTTTTCAACATCGGATCTGCTCCCTTCAGACGCTTATTGTTCTTTTCTATTTGCTGGAAATCCGCGCGATTAGAAACGAGCGCTGGGGTGTTTTGGCGTAACATACCTTGAGAGCACCCTTGAGCTCGTCTTTGGTCTTGAATGTGACGGGTGAGACGTGGCGTAGGCTGGATTCGGTTAGAAGACAATCAGAGTAAGGAAGAGAGATGAGGTTTTCTGTGAGGCCCATGGCGTGCAGCCAGTATCTTAGGTATTCCACTTGAGCTGAGGAGAAGAGCAATCGCGTCTCAAAGCTCTGGAGCGTCCCTAGATAGAGATAAGACATAGGGTGCTTCGTGACGCAGCGATATCAATTACCCAAGAATAGTTCGGCTCCTTCGACGCCCTCTTTGTGGAGGGGGTGATCTGGATGAACGAAAGCATCCTGTGCTAACGATGCCCTCAAGGGACTGCGATCTGCCTCTGGCAAGGCTTGGTGCCTGTACCATTCATGATTTTCCGTCAGCAAGCTGCTGCTATCCTCTAGATCTATCGTACCATTCAAAGAAAATATCAGTATAACGATAATACCCTGTGATGACTGGGGAGACCATGATCGATTAGTTTCAAGACAACAACGCACACTGGCGCTTAGATCATATTGTTGTTTTCCATAAATGGAAAGTATGTTCGAGTTTGTTGCCGGCCACTTGCCGGCCACACATTCACGTCCACTCCTCCTAGCCATTTATCACATCTTAAACCAAAGCCTGGTCTTTCGCATCCTTTCTTTTTCGCGCTACTGAGGCAATTGAATGGCGCAAACTGTACAGAAGCGCAAGAGACCGACCGGTGCCACACAAGAGGATAGTTCAGAAGAACCCGCCGCCGGGCCCTCCAAGCGGCCCAAACACCCAACAGCGCGTAAGAGCACTGGCAGGGAGAAACCCGCCCCCGCTTCTGCAAGGGGTGGCAAAATAAAAGGTACGTACGCGTCCAGTCGCGTCCATACGCGTTTGAACCTCGCCCCCGCAGCCTCGAATGCAGAGGACGAACAGGGTCAATTGCGGAAGAAACGTCGTTATCGCCCTGGTACTCTTGCATTACGTGAAATCCGAAAGTATCAGCGGAGCACGGACTTGCTCTTGCGTAGGCTTCCTTTCTCGCGTGTGGTATGTGTTTAGTCCGTGTTTCAGCCTAGGTGTGCTGAATGGGAGCTTTAGGTACGTGAAATTGCAATGGATATGATGACGGACACGAACTACGAGAGGGGGGAGGCTGGGCTAAGGTGGCAGAGCTCAGCAATTATGGCTTTGCAAGAAGCTACTGAGGCGTTCCTGGTTCATTTGTTCGAGGATGCGTGCGTCCCACTTTCATGTCTCTCGAGTCTATTTTAACACTGGTACAGTAATCTGTGCGCAATACACGCCAAACGCGTAACAATCATGCAACGCGACATTCAACTTGCTCGAAGAATAAGGGGGCCATGGGGTGGTTTAGGGTAGGGGTTGATTGCGGATATTTATACAATTATTTGTGGCGACTGTGAAGGCATTTAAGTTTATGTATCGCACTCATATAATGACAAGCATTGCCTACTGAGAACGATGTGCATTGTACATGGAAAGTAAATAAAGTGAAAACGTGAAGTTGAACACGGCCAAGAGCATTTCAACAACATATGCTCGGAGTACCACGTATAATGAATGCTAGAAGATTAATAATGATACGATGCGTTCGTATGATAGTGGGCATAAGAGTACGATTGAACCTAAACAATAGAACTGTGTTGTGATGATTTCCGATGGGTAAGATGGGTATTCATGAGTGAATGCAGCTATGTAAATGAGCGTGACACCAGAAATAGGGTCCTGATGCGGGATTAAGAGTCCGTAATTAGATGTCCTGCACGTACTATGGGTATACACTTTGATGCCGACTTGGCGTCGAGCGGGTTCGCGGCGTCGAAACTGGCCTTCCAGATGCTGTGTGGGCGTGCACCAATGCAGGTGGTGAACGATGAAGGCCACTGCTGCGGGAAGAGTGTGCAGCTTGAGAAGACCGTTTGTCCCGCAGGTCTGTTTGGCTTCCGTACTTCCGATCAACTGTGGCGTTACTGCTACTCGGGTGCCCGCGTGTTTCATCGCTGGCACGCCGCTGGTGGTTGGGAAAGTAACCAGTGGAATCGGAATTAGGAGTAGTGCGAGATGTATAGCGGACTCCTTCGGCACTGTGGTTTGAAAAGCTGTTTTGTCGTGGAGACGAGGGAACTTGACCATGGGAAGAGTTGATTGAGTACTGTTGCATTCCAAACTGGTTCATCATGCCAAACTGGTTCATCATGAAAGGAGGGGAAGGGGGAAGTAAAGGGTCCAAGGAATAGAATGGCATGGCCATCATGGGCGCGACGGGAGGCGGCGAGACCGATGGAATGGCAAAAGGCGGAACTGGCATATTGTTCCAAGGGTTGTATGGTAGAAGTGACATGCGAGGATTTGGCAACGGCAGCGATAATTGTTTTGACGGGTCAAATGCAACAGAGGTCCGTTTGCTAATGTATCGCCCATCCCGGCCTCGTGCGTCTTCTTCTGATGTGGTTTGAGTAGAGTAGACGGACGGAGGCCTTGAGAAGCTATGCTGGCTCCCCGGGGTGGCAGGCATCGAGCTGGCAGGAGAACCATCGTAAGGCGAGAGATTCGCAGAAGAGACCTTGAGGTCTGTTGTCCGTTGACGAGTTGATGGTAACCCAGACGGGCGAGCGTCGCGGGATGCAGATCTGTCACGTTCTATGTCCCGAACCAGGGAGGATGAGGAGGAGATATGACCAGCTCTGGAGGCGTCTCGACGGGTCCGTGAAGCCTGCAACTCCGCGGTGTAACTTTGTTGTCGTCTTTCTTCCTCTATTTTCTTCTTGTGAAGCTCACGAGTCTTGCGCTCCTCTTCCTGCTTTCTCACTTGTGCATCCCACAGCCGCTGTTCTTCTTCCCGCATGCGCTTGTCTTCCCGCGCGCGCCGTCCCTCTTCCAATTCTCGCTTCTCACGTTCTTCGCGAAGAAACCTCGCCTTTTCCTCGCGCCTTTTCTTGATACGTAGGACATAGCCCAAGGGAATTTGATCGTCTTTGCCATCTTCTGCGAACCTGACACCTCGTTTGACAACAGGTGCGGGGATAGGCTTAACTGATTTGAGATTGCTAGATTCCTTTTTAGATTCGTCTGGTGAGTCAACTGCAAGCGTGAGGGGCGAGAAATCGAAATCTGCGACGGCAACGGAGGCGCTAAGTTTTTCCGTTGGCAATACGACTGCGGCAGCCCCTGGAAGAATGATGAACTAAAAACACAGAAGTGTAAATCACTAAAACTTACCAGACTCGGAGGCAGGTTGAGAGGGCTTAGGCTGAGGCTCTGCTGATGGATCAAAGCCATCATCAACGTCGGACAGCAAGCCTGCCATTATCTGTAACGGCTCCGAAAATTCGAGAGCCGCGACACCAAACTGTGACCCAGAGATACCGGTGGTGACGATTTGACCGGAAGGTTCCTGGCGAGTCCAGACAAGAACTCGATCTTCGTAACAAGGACGAGCCACCCAATTGCCGAGACCTTCGCTATTGCTCCTTAAAGACTGTGCCTTCGGCCATGTGTCGATATCGGGATTGTACGCCGGTACATCTTTTAGCAGAGCCACGGACCGACTCCCAAGGTGTGCAATACTGCGTCCCTGTGCGGGGGAAAGGGAGTCCAGCGTGCGTAAGAGCACTGCTTTGTGCATCTTGGACTCTAGGGTGTCTCGGCGACGAACATGTCCCACACGGAGACAGGAACGAGGGAATGGTGTGTTGTGGGGAATATCCAAAAGAGGAGGACAAGAAGGACGATCACAGTCGGCAGAGCTATTGTGAATAATTACTCTCATGCTATGTCGTGCCTGGGTAATAGATGGGGCAAAGTTCTGAATGGGAGAATCCTGAGGATGATCTGCTTCATCTTCAGATGCAGATGACGCTTCATCCGTCACGTTCGATGTCGGTGTCGGTGAAGGACGCAGTAACGTAATACCTGCAGTCGGGAAAGGTGGCAGCCAAGCTGTTTTCGTATCTCCTTCAACTCTGTGGTTTTTCGCCCCTAACCACGATTTCCAACTACTTTTCTGACCGAGCATGCGTATGCGGGGTAGCTCTTCATCGTCAGGTGTAGGCAGCTCTGCGGAGCCGGAGGATGCAGAGGAGGAGGAACCGCTAGCGAAGAGTGGTGGGACCGCTTTTCGAGAAAGCGAGTTGAACATTCTAGTCTTCCGTTTCGTAGCTTCTTGTGGGAGAGCGTCCACGTCGTTGGACGACGGTGCGTCAGCCTTGTCAGCACGCCTTGCTAGGAAGACAGAGGACATGCGACGCATGCTGGTCGTGGTTGGGAATGTAAAGAGTGAGTTATGCAAAAGAAGGCGACGCTAAACGCTTTGGAGCATTACAAATGGGACTGGAAGTTAATGATTGATTCAATGGTTTAATGCTGCAGATGGAAGAAACCGAATTAGCACGTTTTACGGCGTCTCTCACCGGTTCTGTGTCAACTCGGCTACTTATAGTTTGAACTTGAGAAACCACTGGTTTGTGAACTGCGACTGTGTGCGATCTCCTGTGGACACAGCAAGCTCAAGGATTCGGTAGGCGCATGGCTTTATATACTTCCTCACACGAAGATCAAAGGTGCCTGACTGTTCCGGTAGGTTCGTGTGAATTGACCCTGCATAGCACAAGAAGTATTCATCATTGTTATTACATGATAGTCGGTAACACGATGCATGCAAGTTTGTAAGGCAAACCTGATCCTACCTCCCACTATTTTTGGTGACGGCTCATCGGCTAGCCATCCGCCCTCATTCCTCTATCCCATCCAGCGACCCTTCTCCTTCTGACTCTTGTTCTTCCTTCTCTCGTCGTCGCTCCTTGTGATACCATCGCCAGAGTCGCCGCTCAAAACGCTCAACTACCCCGCTCAAGTAATCATCACTGACGCCAACCCATTTAGCTGATCTCGTGATGATGAGCGCCTGATCCTCTGGGAGATTTCCCAGGACATCGCGAGAATGGTTGACAGTGTATGACTCCCCGGGTCGTAGAACGTTCGTCTCGCGTACGTTGATCTTTGTGGCTGAGAGGCCTTCGACGATGCTGTGAGGGGCTATTACATCCATTCGAGCACCTCCACTTCCAGTCGACAGTGGGAAATAATTGTCCAAAATTTGTTGATCTATTCGGCATCGTATAAATAACAACCGCGCATTTCGGCAAATAAAAATGCCTAACCTGATTCACCCCTTTGCGGCTTCACTAACACCCGTTCGCAAAAGTCGAGGAATTCGTCCATAGTCGCAAGATCCATATCACCGGTTGACCTGGCTTCCTCTGGTTAGTTAACCTGCGATGGGATCTTAGCGCCAGCCACCTCACATAGGAACCCTGGAGCTAAATCGCTTTTCATTGTGCCGGGTATCCGCTTCACTCATGCTCCTAAATGCCGACAGGTAACCATGAACGTCTGGAAGGGTGCATGCGGGATCCTCTTCCTCACATGGGAGCCTAATTTGGGTCAACTCCGATGCGATTTCTCACGAAAGCGAAACAGTCACCTCAGTTTCCCGTCAAGGCCATACACAAGTTTCAGTACAACTATTGCTGTGGCCACTAGCGCTAGTTCCGGCGGAACGTTGTCATACCTGTGGACTTCGGGATCGTCCGGAGTGATGCGACGTAGTGTGGGTGACAGGGTTGGATGGAGTGTTAACGGCAGCGACAGGACATGACCGAGCCGCTTTGTGAGCCTGTATAATATAGCTGGGGATATGAGTACTCATAACAAGTATGATTCGCAACTTCGGGGAAACGTACGAGTGCCGCCAAGACATTGCTGCACAACTTGCCACAAGACGGGCGCCGCGTTAAGCTCTGGTGTAAGCACGCCATAATTCGCGTACATTCGCCTTGCCAAGCGAGAGGCGAGGCGGTGAATGTAAAGCGTGTTTGGAGGAAACTGTAAACGTTCTTGCGATCAATTCGGTTGCGTAGAAATGTAATTGTAATTACATGAGGAGAGAGCGCGCGAACAGCGTGTTTCGTCAGATGACAGGTCATATCAGACGGGATGAGGCGAAGGAAATCCAAATAAGGGAGTTCGTAAGATTCAATGATGCTAAGTGTGTGGGTCAATTCAATTACAAGATAAAAGGGTATACAAGGCACGACTTACTCAATGAAATCCTTGTACATCACAGGTAAGCGCATGGTCCAACATGCGACCACGAGAACAACAATAGAGTTGACGGGGCGGTCATACGCATCGACAAATCGGTAATTCGACTGGACCGCCTGCTTTTGAGGAGCATGGCCCTTTTCCTTGTCATCGTCAGAGGAACTTAATTCGGAATTTTCACGCAGAAGCTCAACAAGCTCCGGGTCTTCCTCTTCACTGCTAGAAGAGGATGACTGAGAGCCATCGTCGTCATCGGATCTAGACTCTTCGGGGTTGTCTAATGACGGCTTGGTGCCACCGGCGTCGGAGTCATTAACCTTCTGCTCCCGCATGTAGTGGTAAGGTTCCGCAGGGGGTGGTCTCCGCAGAAGAGTCAAATGCAAAGCCCAAATATCTCTGCATATAGTCTGAGTCAATGAAGTGACAGCCTGCCAACGATCGGAGGACACCAACCTCAAACTCGGCAGGTAGATCCCAAAGTGTAATCAATGCTGCGATCTGCTTCCGTAGCACTAGCTGCAAGCATTGATAATAGTGAAAACGGGCGCGTTCGCCGTGATAGACTATTTTGGATTCGGATTTGCTGAACGTTCGCATTACGAGGGTCTTTGGATCACTCACGCTTAGGATCGGCTCTGCTCTGCCTTACCCCCTTCTTACGACCCGTCCTGATTATGCGCTTCCTCATGGTGTAATTACATATTTCCTGTGTTTCGCCTGATTCATTTCTGAAGTTCTGTCGAATGTGTTGACTTCTGGAATACCAAATGACAATGAGTCGTACGCACCTGTATGACATGCCCTTCGCTGCAGGCGACAAGGCCGCTCGAAGAATCCTTGTGCCATTGCTTCGACCCGCAGAAAGGACATTTGCGTCGTGGTGCCATGATCAATGAAAATGTTACTGCACCAAGAAGCAAACGCTCACGTGACACGGGAACACGTTCAATTGCTTCTTCGTCCTAACTTTGAAAGTTCGCTTTACACATTTACTCTTTTGCACGTTCGCGACCGCAGCAAGGAGTGGCCGTGACAGCAGATGAGGCTTTTCGTCTTCCTCGCGTTTCTTTCTGTGCTGGTTACATTAGTTTCAGCGTGAGTAATATTGTCTGCTAGGCGCCCACGAGTGTATTCTCTGACTCGGAGCGCGTTTTCACACATTTTTTTTCCATTTCGCCCCAAGCAGATGGACGAAAGTAAGATAGATCATTATGCATCTCAATACAAGATCTCATGCAGACAGGAAGGAAGACCATGAAATATTTGATCTAGTCAGTGCTCTCGAAGCATCCGAGGGTATGTCCTGAGTACTGTGCAGTGTTTAACTACAGCTCTACTCCCACAGGCAAGGGTACCACGTTCTACTCATGGCTGGATGTGTCTCCGACGGCAACCCTTGCTCAGATTAATAAGGCGTACAGGAAGAAAAGCATGCAACTCCAGTTGAGCGCCAGTCCGGTGTTTTATGCCATTGGTTGCTAAGCATAAATTTAGTCCAGACAAAAATCCTGGTGTGAAGGGCATCCATGAAAGGTTTGCGCGTCTGGGAGTCATTGCGACCATTTTGAAAAACACCGAGGGACGCAAGCGGTAGGCGGACCTTTGTTCGAGTTCGGAATGTTTATTTGACTATGCACAGGTATGACTTTTTCTACAAAAATGGTGTACCGAAATGGAGAGGTTCGGGCTATTACTACGCACGTTTCAGGCCAGGACTAGGGGTATTTGTCTTTTGCTCGGATGTCAGGCCCAGAATTCATTATCGAGATCTAGACTGTTCTGGTATTCCTCACCATCCTCACATCTGGACTTCAATATCTCGTTCAGACATTGAATTACAAACGGGATCTGCGGCGCGTTGAGCTGGCCATACGGGATGCCAGGCTTGCGGCTTGGGGCCCAAAGATGGAACCACTCCAAGGAAAACGGAAGGTAGGATCTATGTCCGAAAGCGTGATCCAGACATCCTGATATGCTTTCATCTACAGGTTAAGGTGAACCTTGGCGGTGGCCCTCGTCAAGGCGAAGATGGCAATGTTGTTGCTGGAAAAATGCTTGATATGGTCGTAGACCAAGACAACGTATTCATTGTACGTATTGCTGATATCACTGCACAAAGAATTTCTTAACTTATAACTGAGCAGCTGGACCCCTCGGGTAGTTTGCACCTCCTGGATATAAGTTCGGCTACCCCTGCGGCTATTTCAAACACCTGGTTCATCAAGCTGTTGATCAGCGGTATTCGCAAATTATCTTACTCCAAAGAGAAGTTCCCAAAAGAGGCGGATCACGCGCAAGGTGCCTCCACTGTTGACAGACCTGACTCTCCTGGAAGTGGAACTGGCACGCAAAGTGGAGCAAGCGAGGGGGAAGAACCTCATCAGGCAAGCCATGTTGCAGCAGTGAAAGCTGGTGGGAGAAGAAGAAAGGCGGTGAGGAAGCGATGAGCACATGTCTTGCAGCTGCAAGCACACTACGGGGATTTTTTAGAGTTGTGTATATGGTACTAGCTCGCTAATTACCGATTAGATTGGATGGCTTCATTGACCCCGTGGTCAAAGAAGATCATGTGGTTCTTTGCGCCTCCACTATTGCATCCAACTCCACGCCCAGGGGTGGCGTCAGACTCTGATGATGATCAACAGCTGATTTGAATCATTTGATTTAGCCTCGCACGTGAAATTTTAAATGCTAAGAATTATAGATGAAACGTGAGGAAGCTGGAGCCTGGGACATCAAGGCAACTTCTTCAAGATTCGAACTAGTAATAATAATAAATGATGAGTGATCATGAGCTCCGAAAAACCACGAGACGAGTCAAACTCAATAAGACACGGAGCAAAAAACACGCAAGCCAAAAACACGCAAGCCAAAATGAGATGGCTGTTGCAGTTGTCAAGCTGCCTTTGTTCTACAAGCATCGATACGTACTGGTTGTGTGATACTGGCGTGATGGCAAGGAAGATGCGGAAGCTGAACGCCGCTGCCAATTACTATTGGAGTCCAATTGGATGAGGTCGGCCGATGAGGAGAAGCTCACATGGAACTGCGGAAAGCCTTGGCCATTGGACTAGTGAGGGAAACGGGCCGGCTTAAGGGTGGTTGACTTCGGACGCTGCAGGGAGCACTTGAAGAACGTTGAGTTGACATGTAGATCCGAAATACTGCAGGGTTTACTTTTTCAAATTAATAACAAATAATGAAGCAGTGCAGATGCAATTTCTTATCATCCAATCACTAACCAGTAAAAAGACGGTGCCTTGAGTAAACAATTGTAAATAAGATGGGATAGTGATCTCTCCATTTAAAGCGTTCTACAAAGCTGCAAGTGACTCCTCTCATCTCGCGTTGCTTGTACAGATCAATCCCAATCTTTTGAACAATCATGGCATATCCCTACCGCAACGACCTTCTCGCTCCTTACCTTGCTCTCCCACAGGGCGACAAGGTCCAAGCTGAATGTGCGTTTCATTTCCTCTCTTATCGATTTAAGAAGAAGTTTTCTCATGCAGATCTCATTCTACAGACGTTTGGATTGATGGTGATGGCGGTCTTCGTTCAAAGACCACGGTCGGTCATCGCAAATGATTGTCGGTCCGGTAATATATATTGATATACTAATTCCAGACGATGAGCAAGAAGGTCACTGACATTGGCCAACTCCGCATCTGGGATTTCGATGGTTCATCCACAAACCAAGCCCCAGGCAGTGACTCGGATGTCTACCTTCGTCCCGCCGCCATTTTCAAGGATCCTTTCCGAGGTGGTGACAACATACTTGTTCTTGCCGAGACCTACAACAATGACGGCACCCCCAACCGAACAAACTACCGCCACCACACCAAGAAGGTCATGGATCTCGCAAAGGATTCCGTTCCCTGGTTTGGTCTGGAGCAAGAATATACCCTTTTCGATGCAGATGGCGCGCCATTCGGCTGGCCGAAGGGTGGTTTCCCCGGACCCCAGGGCCCTTACTACTGCGGTGCAGGTGTGCTTCCTTTAGCCGCCCAGGTGTGCTCATTGTTAATTTCGCTTCTTTCAGGAACTGGCAAAGTGTTTGCTCGTGACCTCATCGAGGCTCACTACCGTGCCTGCCTCTATGCCGGTGTGAACATCAGTGGTATCAACGCGGAGGTCATGCCCTCCCAATGGGAGTTCCAAGTCGGCCCTTGTGAGGGTATCTCCATGGGCGACCACCTCTGGATGGCTCGTTACCTTCTCGTCCGCATTGCTGAACAGTGGGGTATCAAGGTTTCTTTCCACCCTAAGCCTCTTTCAGGGGACTGGAACGGTGCTGGCTGCCACACCAACTACAGTACCAAGGCTATGCGTGAACCGGGAGGTATGAAGTTCATTGACGAGGCCATCCAGAAACTCTCAAAGAGACATGCTGAGCACATCGCTGTCTACGGCGAGGACAATGATCTCCGTCTCACTGGCCGTCATGAGACTGGCCACATCGGAGACTTTAGTTCTGGTGTTGCCAACCGTGGTGCTTCCATCCGGGTACCAAGGCACGTAGCTGCTCAGGGTTATGGATACCTCGAGGACCGTCGTCCTGCATCCAACATTGGTCAGTATATCATCTTTTTGCCCCTTTGTCCCGATAATAACTTGTGTTTTAGACCCCTACCGTGTGACTGGGATCATCATAGAGACCACTGTTCTTGACAAGTAGAAGATTTCCCTTCGTTGTACTACATCATCCGTTTTTGTTGGGACGCAGTCGAATAAAACAAGGCATGCATGACTCAGACTCAGTATAATAATATTATGTTCCATTGCTCATGTGATGTGCTGCTTTTCGCCCGAGGGATGCCACAACTTTGGATTCGAACTCTCACTCGGATGCGTTGCATATAAATGACTTTTCCAGTGAATCCAAACCACTGGCCTTGCACATCTCACGCTATGGATTGTATCTAACTTATTATCACCAGAGGTGGTCACCAATGGTTACGGAGCTTGGCACCTGAGCAGATCGTACGTAAGAATAACAGTTCATTTTGCGTTAATATTTGTAGTTTGGTTACAAAACCTATGCAGTTGCTACGGAATTTATTTGCTTGTCTATTTGTTTGGTATTATTAGGATCGAAAGGTCTTGATTGCCCAAATTGGTCAGTCCGATCTTGACTCTCGCACCGAGAAATTAGCAATGGATCCACAAGACAGAACGTTAACTCTACCTGCCTTTCTCAAAGTTCTCACCGGCAACAATGTGCCTGTACCCAAGGCAATGGCAGTAGCCAGCAAAGTGTTCGTGTGCTCAATTAGCAAGTTTGTCTGAATGACTGTGGTCTCAGGTACAAGGAATGGAATACGACTCGCCTCCTCGCGCAACTTACAGATGTGAAGTTAAAAGTGAGTGGTGTGGAAGACAAGGAAACACGGAAACTCGTGCTAGCTGCAATTCGCAAAGCGGGGTACACTGCGCAGCCCTCAGGTTCGAAAACGAAGCCGAAAAAAGACAAATCCAAGGGTTTGGATGAGCCCGCAGCAGGCCCGTCTGAACAGAGGGTCGCGAACGCAGTACAGGTCGTGGTGAGTCCGCATCCCATTGCATAGTTTGCATGCTCAAGTACACAGACAACGCCAGTTAAGCAGAAACGAAACCGGGACGACGACTTAAACGAGTTCCTTCCAGATGGACCTCCAGACGAAGCTTCAACGTACGGCAGCTTGGAGTTCAACGAGGTCTTAGATGAGGCGGTACAGTTTTGTTCTCCGCTTGTTCAATCAGGCATGCTCAGGCGTGTCTTCTTACTAGGTACTCAAGACGAAATCTACGGTTGTCAACCGGGCGCCGTTGATGACAGCCTGGGCAACTATAGTTGCGGAGCGCTTAGGATTTGAGCGGGAGGAAGCGCTCAGTATTGGTACGTACCGACCAGTGGGCATGCTGGATGTACTAAAACGTCACGAAGCTTCCGTTTACACTGAAATGAATGCAATATCAAAGGGCGTGTCCTTAGGTCTCTTTGACAAATCACGTCAGAAAGAGATAGAGCCCATCAAGGGTAGCACACAACCTTATGTTGACTTACTAGGAAGAAGGTATGCCTCGTGTCAGGTTTTGGTGCCTTTGATTGACAGCGTAACGTGTCCTGACTGTTGACAGAATGTACGTTCAAATCTGCATATCTATTTAAAACCGTACTAATGTCCTGCGGTCATTCCGCCAGACCCCTGTATCAGACACAGAACGAGACATGGCGTGCTCTCGATGGCACCTCGCCGGCTCTCCCCAGCACAGCCTTTTCATATGTATCTCGTGCCTTTCGACAGACGACTCCGTTCGTCATCGGTGCCCTCCGATTGCTGGCCGACAGCTTCCCACCTCCAGAGCTCAATAGCAAAGGTTTTGGATTGTATGCCGAATTCAGGCCTGATGTAGACGGGTGGGGTAAACGTGGCGAGGTGCGCTGCGAACAAATTCTGTCACTCCGCAAGAAGGACAGAAGCACTATCGCTGAGACCGCTATGAAAGACGAAGTCGTAAAGCTAGACGTCAATCATAATTCGAGAGCAGCTGAAGGTCCGGTTGGGACACAATCTGGCACGTCGGAAGGACCGGAACACAAGAAGGCACGAACGATGACCCTAGAGGAGTACGAAGCTGCATTGGACCAGGATGACACGTTTGATGATGTAGACCTAGACTTGAATTTTGATCAGCAATGAATCTGATTCAATTCGGACTGCAACACGTCACCGCCGCAGAATATCTGCAGCGCCTCCATATCCAACTATTCCTTTCCTGGCGGTGTCCGAAACACCGATGCATCGACTCTTTTCATCCTGGTTGTATTACCCTTGCCATAATTTTGACACTGTTTGACATTGTAGCCCGATGTCTGATGTGGAGAGCGAAAATGTGTCTAGGAGGCCACTGCTTCCTGGACAGTGGAGGGGCGCGCGGTGCCAGCCCAGATGGCAGAGGTAAGGTATTTGTTTGTCCCATTTTCCAATTATATTGTGCAGACTTTTTGTGGCGTGCCAACAAAATTTCACACTCTTATCAACCTCGGATGAGCGGTTACGCTCCCCTGGTCAGTCATTAATCATTTCTGGCAATCAGCATCGATATACTGGTTGTGTCGCATTACACACTTTTTTATTCTGACCAGCTGCATACAGCAAATGTTCCGACAATCTCAGCGATACTAGATGCAGTGAGAGTTCTTCTCCAATACCTGAATATTCTCGCCCAATTGACTGTGCTTCCATATAGGGGTGAGATTCTTAACTACTTGTCAATTCAATACCATGCATCAGCGATCCAGAAGGACGATTCTCGTTATCGTCTTTCTGGCGGTCGCCAACGAAGTGATTACCGCAATCACAATAAGACATGTTTCAGGCGGTAAGTTCAATGTTGTTTAAAGACTTAATGCATTGGGCTCATTAATGAATACCAGAGGAGCTTGTTCTCTCCGTCACCTATCTGTGCGCTGTCGACTTTTGTGGGATATCCCACTCCCATATTCCATGGCTCGGGACTGTATAGGAAGTCTTCGCACTATGTCTCGCAGTGCTGTCAAACACTTTCGTGAATGGCAATGATATTCCACTGGATGGGTGATTGTTTCTGTACCAATGAAAATTTGCGTGGTTTGGTTGCAGGCTTCTTGATTTGTCTTCAGTGATCTTAACGGTATGCCGATTCCTAAATGTCCTCTGCATGCCACCGTGGTTCATAAATTTCTATAGGACTTATATTTGTTGCACATCCAGATTTATATTGGTGTTGCCTGAATTTCTGTCTCGTGCAGATGTTTGTGCTTGGACCACACCTGACTTTCAGCCTTTCGGAGATAATCACGCTAAGCTGTCGACTGCGATGCAGAAAACGACATGACTTCAATGCTTTTCCAGCAGTGCATAATGCACCTGCTATAGTATGTAGCACGACAAATGCTTGATTGGTCAACTCTTGTCGATGATGGACGACCAGGTAGTTTCAGGCTGGCATAACTGGTTTTTAAATTTATTGACGCAATCAAAGTTTTTTTGGGGGGGAAACGGTTTGTAAATTCGACAGTGGCACGATAGGCTATTTTGATCACGAAGAAACACTCATCTTCAGCGAGTGCCTTGAGTTTTGGCAAAAAGATTGATAAAAGCAAGGGGCCCAACCGGGAATTGAACCCGGGACCACCCGCAGCTTCAACACCTTGTGTTGGGGATTACTCCCGAAGCGGGTATCATACTACTAGACCATTGGGCCTTGAGAATGAGTTCACAACTGACTCATATAACCACAGTGAAAGAAATCTGACCAACATCATACCATTTATGGTTAAGGTTAACGCTCATGATCTTGAACGTGGTATGCACATTGCACATTGCAGATTGACTCGGACAACAAACAAATATGCCGGTCGATCCTCGTCGGACCTCACGCTAATCATGCACATGGGGTGTCTTCTGGGTTCACTCTCGCACATCAGTGCACGTCGTCTCCTTCTTTCATCTCGAACGGTGACTCGGACAGGGCACAGGAGGACAAGCAGCTGGACCCTTTCGGGAATCTATCGTGAGGTCCACCGCGCATGAGAAGAGGATGTATGCAAAGATCTACACCTGAATACCAGCGTCTGGACACGGGCCCCCACAAATGGGCGACGGGACACTTACTAGGACGAGACATGAGAATTGTTAATTATTTTCAGTTGGCGCATGATTGAATTTCAGGAACTTATGCATGCGGTCGATAACAGAGCCCAATGCCCATGGCCACACAGGATACGCGTGGCCAGGGACCCGCCAAGGTGGTATTGACTAGAGGTGCCTAGCAGCCTGTGTAGCTATCGCCCACCGTCCGCGACAAGTCGACCGCCACAGCTCGGAGAGCAACAATGAATACGCCTTTTAACCAGAGAGCGCATTGACATCATGCTCAGCCACTCCTTAAGTTGAAGGTAAACTTGTAACACATGAAGTCAGCGGTAGATGACGCAGGTGGGACCCAATTCAGTGCACAGACGATGACGTTGGAAGAGTGCGACGTAACACAGGAACGGGATATAATGTCATCACATTGACGAGCTCAAAATTGAATACTATAACAGCACTGAATTCGATACATTAATGCACCATCCATAAATGAGTGTTCTGAATACCGTATGTGACGGCTGCGTCTAGTGTCACATCTATATATCATGTCGACCCCGCGTCGCGCACCTGTTGCGTGGCTCCAAGTTACAAGATAGTTTAAAGTTTTTTGATGATAGCATTGGTGAATTCCGATGTCGTTGCGGCACCTGCATATGAAGAAATGTGAAAATGAATCTTGACGGATTACGGGGAATTACTCACCACCCATATCTGCAGTCCTGACCTCTCCAGCGTTGATTACATCGAAGGTTGCACTTGCAATACTGTTGGCGATGGAATCGAGACTGCGGGAGGAGAGTATAAGAAATATGAGAACAAGGCCATGCCGGACAACATACCCAAGGTGTCTCAGCATCATGGTGGCACTCAAAACCATGGCGGTAGGGTTGGCACGGTTGGTGCCCATGATGTCTGATGCAACGTGTCTACATCCGGGCTCAAAGAGCGCATAGTCCTGAATGAATGTCAGTACCAGGCGGAACCACACGCAAGTGCACGACGTACGCGGCCGATGTTACATCCTGGAACAATACCAGGACCGCCGACGAGGGCGGCGCCAATGTTGGAAATGATGGCACCGTACAAGTTGGGCATGACCATAACATCGAACTGGCCAGGTTTGGCCACCAGTTGCATGGATCTGGGTTGTGTTAGCCAACTGGAGCGGCAAAGGGAGAGACGCCTCACGTGTTGTCAATAATCATGTCATTAGCCACAATGCCTTGAGATTTGTACTCCTCCGCAATTCGACGGAAAGTGTTCAAGAATAAACCATCACCGAGCTTCATGATGTTGGCCTTGTGCACACAAGTCACTTTCTACAAATGAGCACTTTTCAGCACAACTCCGGTCGAAGATCAGGTCATGATGTACCTTGCGGTTGTTCTTGAGGGCAAAGTCAAAAGCAAAGCGCGCGATACGCTCCGCCTTGGCCCTCGTGGAAACCTTGAGACTCTCCACTACACCAGGGTAACTCTGGTGCTCCAAGCCAGAGTATTCGCCCTCAGTGTTTTCACGAATAATAGCAAAGTCAACATTGGAGTGGCGTGTGGGGAATCCAGGGAGAGACTTGCACATCACAACAGATGCGTAAATGTCGAGCTGTTGACGCATGGCCACGTTCCATGAGATATGACCGCTTTGAGAGATTGGCGTAAAGAGAATACCTATGACGACAAAGGTGATTGTTGGTTCTGTGACTCGGGAGAAATAACTTACCCTTGAGACCAACTCTGTTGCGCTTCAGACTTTCCATTGCCTGCTTGAAGAGATCCTCCCCTGCTGAAGATACACCGGAGACATCATACTGCTCCCACTCGATGGGGGCATTTACATGCTCGAAGATTTCTTTGACGGAGTCTGTGATTTCACCGCCAATACCGTCACCGGGTATGAGGGTGACCTAAATGCACTCGATATCAGCACCATATCCAAAGGTAGATTCACGCACCGTATATACGCCGCCGTACTTGGTTGGTAGCTGAGATGATACGATAAGTTTGGTGACGCTATTCGGTTGGGCGTGGAACTTACTCTTTGCGTGACCTTTGGAAAACCAGCCGAAAGAGTGGTTACAGATCGCTTGTAAAAAAAAGTAAACATCACGCCATCTTATAAATTCAGTTACCTACCGACTGCTGAAGAGCAGGGCGGGTCGCCGCCGACAGAACGTTGCGAAGCATTAGTTACGGACGTTGTGGAATGAAGGAAAGAAACGGAGAGTGGTCCTGTAGCTAGCGGCGGATCACTGGCAGTGAGTTTTAGTTTTAGACATAAATTGTAGGAAAATATAAGGAAAGCGCGCCGCGCCGTGTAATCGGTTCACTTCATATAATTTCAATTCCGCGTTTGTCCGTGCCAAAATTGCTCCCATTTCACTCTCTCTCCAGCTTACAGTTCTCCCTCAACTTCCTTTTCCAAAAGGCTCAATGGCTGCCGCCCGTGCTGTTTTCTCTCGTGCTGCTCCTGCTATCGCAAATGTTCGTGCACGTCCTTCATTGGCTCTAAAACGTGCTGCTTTCGCTCGCGGATATGCGACAGCAAGTGAAAACTCGGTAAGAGTTGCGCGTCATTCTCATGCATCATGCCAATTCTGAAACCCTTTGTAGATGACAGTCCGTGATGCACTCAATGTTGCCATGGAGGAGGAGATGATGCGTGATGAGAACGTCTTCATTCTCGGTGAAGAGGTAGCGCGCTACAATGGTGCATACAAGGTCACCAAAGGTCTTCTTGACAAGTTCGGCGAGAAGCGTGTCGTTGATACTCCCATCACTGAGATGGGTTTCGCTGGTATTGCTGTCGGTGCTGCACTCTCAGGTCTACGACCAATGTAAGACACTCCTGTCCTTCCGACGTGTTGTTCTCACAATTTTGCTTCAAGATGCGAGTTCATGACCTTTAACTTCGCCATGCAAGCCATCGACCAGATCGTCAACTCTGCGGGAAAGACATACTACATGTCCGGTGGAAACGTACCATGTCCTGTAGTCTTCCGTGGTCCCAATGGTGCTGCCTCTGGTGTCGGTGCCCAGCATTCCCAAGACTATGCAGCCTGGTATGGTTCAATTCCCGGTCTCAAGGTTGTTAGCCCTTGGAGCGCGGAGGACTGCAAGGGTCTCCTTAAGGTTCTTATTTTCCATAGTTTCCTGTCTGTATGGCTAACGACTACATAGGCTGCGATCCGAGATCCTAACCCAGTCGTATTCCTCGAGAATGAGATGATGTACGGTGTCACTTTCCCCATGTCTTCAGAAGCCATGTCAGACAACTTCACTCTTCCCATCGGCAAAGCAAAAGTCGAGCGCGAAGGAACCGATGTCACTATCGTGGCGCACAGTAAGATGGTCACTCACAGTCTAGAGGCTGCCGACATTCTGGCAAAGGAGGGTGTCAAGGCCGAGGTTATCAACCTCCGTAGCATCCGTCCTTTGGATATTGACACCATCAAGGCATCAGTCAAGAAGACCAACCGGTCAGGCACTCATTGACCCTGATGGATCATTACTTATCATTATGTTACACAGACTTCTCATCGTCGAGGGTGGTTTCCCCGCCTTCGGTGTGGGTTCCGAAATCTGCGCACAGATCATCGAGAGTGAAGCCTTTGACTACCTTGATGCTCCAGTTGAGCGGGTAACTGGTGCCGATGTCCCTACGCCTGTACGCATCAATTTGCCTCGACATGATCGCATACTAACACTGATGCCTTTTACTAGTATGCCACCAACTTGGAGGCACTCGCATTCCCTGATACACCTCTCATCGTCAAGGTCGCCAAGCGGGCACTTTACAGGACCAACTAGGCACACTTATACTTTTATCGCATGCATTCGCTCTCATACTTACACACTCATGGGCATTAGTAGTCCCCAGGCCGCAATAGACATATTACCCATCTAAACTGGACATAGTCAGACCGGCCTCCGGACCCGGTCCGCCAAAAATATTGCTCACGCTATGTCACTTGTCAGTATCGTGAGTGGTGTTGAGGCCTGAGGTTTTGTTTAAATTGTGCCATGTGTTGGGCCTCCGATTTCTCCCTCAGGTGGGAGTGTTCAGCTATAAAATTTTATCATTATTTCTCTCTTGGGCCCAGGAGGGCATCATGCGCTGCGGCAATGGCGTGCAGCCCCTCTAATGGGCAATTTAGACTGCCGGAGTCTTTTCGAGAATCTGTCCGACATTTCAACCATTTATTTCTCTGAACTTTGACTAAGAAGCTTGCACAATTCCCGACCCCTGAACAGAAATTTTAAAATTTGCACACAGGCCGCTGTACATTGCTAACCGTGAATTCCATACAGTTTTTTTCTGCTTCGAGTTCCACATGCCACTGCTTTCGACAATTATCAAGCTCTTACACCCTACTAGTTAGTGTTCTGAACTTCCGGCGAACGACATACATATTGAATTCAAATAGAACTACACATAAGTGAAACACAATATTAATGGAACGGTGCATCAGTACGCAATACACAAATACAAAACTGGTGACGAGCAGATGGAGGAGGAGCGAGAAAGGGAGCAACCAGACATGATTACACGAGTCTTCAACTAAATACCAATGTGAACAAATACGATCTGCTGTTCCAGTGGAATCTTCTTGCGCAACGAATCCACAGCCTTATGCAACGCCATTGCAGTGCGTGTGCAGTCCAATGTCCCTGAGTCATTAACCAGGTTGTCATAAAACGCAGATACGATCTGACGCGCAACCTCGTCATCGACAGACCACATAGAGCCTACCACACTGCGAAATCCGGAGGATTGCATCGCCGCAGCAAGATGGATCGACTCATCGAGACTCTGCTCATCGCCCACAGTAGTGTGGCAAGCCGATAAGAATGCAAACTCCGGTTCCTGCCAGTCAGACTGTATTATGTCCTTGATCATCAATGCCCCATCCCGCATCGAGAAGGAAGACTTGAATGGCTGTTGTCGATTCGGCACTCCGTGGCAGGCTAGGTGGAGCCACTGATTGTTACGCAATGCATCGAATGCACCCTGTACTGTTGCATTACTGTCCTGGAGTGATGTGAAGGACACGATGGGAGCTAGGCATTGAGCTACGACGGCTAACTCAGGAGCAACACATCGAAGTTCCTTCCCGCTGTCTGGGTTCGCTTGACCAATGGCAACAAAATGTTGCGTGGACGCATCTCGAGAAACCCGCTGTCTCGCCCGAACGAGCGTCGCCAAAGTGGGGGTGTAAGAGGAAATGTAGATTTGTGACAGATTTTTAGTCTTCCTCTCATAGGGTCCTGCGGCATGTAGGGGAAGTTGCGTGAACTCAGCGGTGGGACACCACCAGATGCGTGATTTGGGTTTAACTATTTCACGAAGGGCTTGAACTATGGGGTCCACAACACGAAGCCAAAGCTTGCGCAGGATACCAGCAATCTTGAGTGATTCAAGTTGCTGATTTGAAGAACCAGCACCCTCCAGAAGTGACTGAAACTCGAAGGACAACTCGGAGACTTCGGCTTGTGTGACATCAAGTGGGACATGGATGGGATTTTGAGCACTGAGGATTATCAAAGCATCACAACCGTATTGGCTGGCATTGACTATGATGACTGGACCTCCTTCAGCCGCTTTCTGAAGGTCAGAAAACAGTGGAGGCAGGAGAAAACGTGGATTATGATGCTTGCGGATGCGAGAAATGACATCGTCCCATTTCACAGTCAGTTTCCGGATGTGTGAGGACTGGTCTTCGGTGGGTCCATCAAACTTGTTACGAAGAAGAATGCTGAGCTGTATGAACTCTGCCGCCAAAGCTTCGCCAGCGGCACCTGAGGCTGAAAGTTCATCGAGTGGAGTGCGGAAGCGTGCCAACTGGGTCCACAACACTGCACGGCCTTGTTCCACCAGTTCCACAGCAGTCGCAAAAGCACCGCGACGAAGACTGCACGAGAAAGCATCCGACGCAAGGGAAGAAATGACCTCCCTGACGACATCAAAATTGCGCGAGGGAGACGGCAAACAAGTAACATGCTGGTCTAAAAATCTTAAAGCGGTTTGATAGGCAACCAATGCAGAGCCGTGGTTCATCTCCTCGGCAAAGGTAGCCCATGACTTCGCAGCATTGAGATCACTACGGGAGGTTGCATGATATAAGCAGGAGAGTTGCAAATACAGGCAAAATTCTTCATCTAGATCAGACGGGACGCGCCGCAGTTGGAATCTGTCTCGAAGGCTTTTGGCAAGATTGTCGAGATACCAGGATCTATCAGAATGACCAGGGGGGCGGAGGAATAGTGCGGCCCGCTGGAGCTCAATGACTTCATCAATGTCTGACGGGATACCCTGCTGCTTGAATTTGTCTCGAAGGCTGAGGGCAAGATTGTTGAGGAGTGTGCCTCGTTCAGAATGATCGGGGGGATGAAGGAGCAGTGCAGCGCGATGGAACTCGATAGCTTCATCAAGGTCAGACTGGATGCCCTGTTGCTGGAATTTGTCTCGAAGGCAGGTTGCAATGTTACTGAGAGAATGGCATCGATCAGAATGACCAGGGGGAAGGAGGCATAGTGCAGCCCGATGCAGCTCAATGGCTTCATCAATGTCAGATGGGATGCCCCGCTTCTTGAATCTGTCTTGAAGGCTGATGGCGAGATTGTTTTGGGATGAGGATCGATACGAATGACCAGGGGGGCGTATGGATAATGCAGCCCGATGTAGCTCAATGACTTCATCAAGGTCAGACGGAATGCCCTGCTGCTTGAATCTGTCTTGAAGGCTGAGGGCAAGATTATTGAGAGATGTGGATCGATCAGGATGACCAGGGGGACGGGTGAATAGTGCAGCCCGATGGAGTTCAATAGTCTCATCGAGGTCAGACGGGATGCCCCGCTGCTGGAATCTGTCTCGAAGGCTAACAGCAAGGTTGGTGAGAGACGAGGATCGAAGAGAGTCACCGGGGGGACGGAGGGATAGTGCAGTCCGATGGAGCTCAATAGCCTCATCAAGGTCAGAAGGGATGCCCCGCTGCTGGAATCTGTCTCGGAGGCTGATGGCAATATTGTTGAGAGATTTGGATCGATCAGCATGACTAGGATGACGGAGAGACAGTGCAGCCTGATAAAGCTCAATAGCCTCATCAAGGTCAGACGGGACACCCTGCTGGTGGAATCTGTCTCGGAGGCTATTAGCAAGATTGTCGAGAGCCATGGCTCGATAAGCATGACCAGGAGGGCGGAGCAATAGCGCAGCCCTCTGGAGCTCAATGGTCTCATTGAAATCAGACGGGTCACCCCGCTGCTGGAATCTAGAAAGAAGGCCGACAGCAAGATTGTTGAGAGACATGGATCGTTCGGAATGACCGGGGGGATATAAGAGCAGTGCAGCGCGATGGAGCTCGATGGCTTCATCAAGATCAGACTGGACACCCTGTTTCTGGAATCTATCTTGAAGGCTGATGGCAAGATTGTTGAGAGTTTTAGCTCGATCAGAATGACCAGGCGGACGAAGTGACAATGCAGCCCGATAGAGCTCGGTGGTCTCATCGAGGTCAGACAGAGCGCCCCGCTGCTGGAATCTGTCTCGAAGACTATTGGCAAGATTGTTGAGAGACATGGATCTATGAGGATGACCTGGGGGACAAATGAGCAGTGCAGCCCGAAAGAGCTCGATGGCCTCATCAAGATCGGTCTCAGACAGGACGCTCCGCTGCTGAGATCTGTTTCGAAGGCTGATGGCAAGATTATTGAGAGACATGGATCTATCAGGATGACCGAGGGGATGGAGGAGTAGTGCAGCGCGAAGGTGCTCGATGGCCTCATCAAGGTCGGACAGAACGCCCAGCTGCAGGAATTTGGAACGAAGGCTGATGCCAAGGTTATTAAGAGACATGGATCTATCAGAATGACCAGGGGGGCAGTCCTGCAAAGCCGCTCGATACTCTTCCACGTTGTCTGACATGCTATTGTAGCGAAATCGAGTTATACGAAGACCTTTGAGGGAGTATATAGCAAGGAACCGAAGAGCGGAACGACACTGTGTCGTGTTATGCGCCTCACCATTAGTACAAAATTGAGATAGTTAAATTTCGATGCGCACGTACATGAAATTCGAGTTTGCTGGTGGAGAAAAAGGTGAGCGCTGGAGGTGACCACCACTGTCACTACAGCGAGTGCTGGGGCGGAGAGGCATCCACGTATCCAGGGACGATCGCAGCTTGTACGGCATGACCCTCATAAGGCGTACCTCGAGACTACTTATGTGTCAGTCACGGTGCAGGATTGGCGCAGGAGGTACTGTATCGGTGTCCGTATGGTTATTGATGCAACCACCCCCATAATATGACAGACACCAACATAGGACCGTCGTGATGTCTGAAACAACACTCCTCTGCACAGCACCGAACACCTGTCGTGATTGGTGAAAATGACATTCATTATAATATCCCTACCATCGTCGTAGCCATTGAGCGAGTTCAGTATTAGGCATTCCTCGCAGTTCCGATTCTCGTACAATGTCACGGTTCAGTTGAACGTTCATTTCTCACGATTTACTGCAATCGCTTAAGTTAGACTTTTGACGTTTAAGAGGTCGCGACGTCGTGTGACTTGTGTTTTCCAGTCTATCGACCTAACCACCGTGATGGTTAAGAACGACCACGATGAAAATCTAGGATTAAACATTGCCATCCAGGAGAAAACCTAGACCACAACCACAACAATCGCAATCGAAGTGGTTGATGGAACGTATGAAGTTTGTACCCGACCTTCATCGACGAGAAGAGTCTGTCACTAACAGGTACCATGCACAGTTTTCGAAGAAGACCTGATAGACACAAAAAAAATACACGTCATTTAATGTGATACGTAGCGCCACCCGTTTCAAGATACACACTTGTCACTATTCGCCATCTTCCAGAATTCCCTGGATATCACTACATGCCCAGCCGGATACGAACTGCGTTCGCATGGGCTTGCAACCCTTCGCAGTCTGCCAAAGTTGCTACGATAGGTCCCAACGTCTGCAAACCATCCATAGTGACCTCCTGCGACGTTATGTGCTTCTGGAAAGACTGCGTGTTGACGCCGCTGAACTGGCGTGCATATCCGTTTGTAGGAAGGGTGTGGTTCGTGCCTGAAGCATAGTCTCCGCAACTAAAATCATACGATCAACAGAAGATTTATGTCTGGTAAAAATAACCGCTTACCTTTCTGGAGAGTACGGCCCTACGAACACGCTGCCTGCATTTTTCACGTGGTCGACCCAAGCTGGTGCGTCCCTCATGTGTAAAATGAGATGCTCAGGAGCGTAATCATTTGAAAACTCCATGGCAGTCTCTGGCCCTTGTGTTTTCACAATCAAACTTTTTGCCACGCTTTCGCGAACAATGTCGACACGACCCAAGGCATGTGCTTGTTTATCCACCTCTTCTTCGACTGCCGCGAGTATGGTTTCCGGGAGAGATGAAGCGACCAAGACCACTTGAGAATCGATGCCATGTTCAGCTTGTGAAAGAAGGTCGGCGGCGACAAAAGCAGGGTTACATGTGTCATCTGCTATCACCTTAGGGGGAAGTACCGTATTCGTTAGTCTTCCAAGGACAACGAACACGGTACGTCCGCAGTTGAAAAGACAGAGCCACTTACCAGTACCTCGGATGGCCCGGCAGGCATGTCTATTGAAACCAGTGCATCCGTATCATTTTGTACGAGCATCTTCGCGGCCGTAACCCATTGATTCCCTGGCCCGAAAATCTTGTCGACTTTTGGAACGGTCTCAGTACCGTACGCCAAAGCAGCAACTGCTTGAGCCCCGCCAGCTCTAAGGATAGCATGGGCGCCCACTTTATGAGCAACATAAAGTACCTCCGGGGAGATACTTCCATCAGCCCTGGGCGGCGTGGCAATGACGATTTTTTCACAGCCAGCGACTTGGGCTGGGACGCCAAGCATAAGTGCCGTGGAAGGGAGAACGGCAGTGCCACCTGGAACATAAAGTCCTACCCGCGCGATGGGGCGGGCAAAGCGGGTGCATGTCACCCCTGGCATGGTTTCCACAACAAGTGGAGCACCGTCAATTTGAGCGGCATGGAATTTGTAGACGTTGCTATAAGCAGCGTCGATGGCATCGCGCACGGCAGGATCAAGGTGCTGTGCTTCTGGTGCGAGAGGGTAGAATGGCGGAAGGAGAAGTGGGGTATCCAATTGAGCCTTGTCAAATTTGGCGGTGAGCTCACGTAGAGCGGAGTCTCCGCGAGCGCGAACATTATCAACTATGGGCTTGACCTTGGCAATCATTTCATCAGACCTTAGAACAGGTCGCTTGAGAAGCTTTGCGCGGTCTTCGGGGGATACAACAGAGATATCAACGGTCCGCATTTGAATTGGCCCATTCCGGTCAAGAGGCGCCTTGCTGGAGGGTGTCGAAGCTCTAGGCGCTTCCACCCTGGATAATTCTGTTTTTGGGGGTTCATTCTTGGGTATCCACTGTTGCTTCGCGTTTCCTGGCCTTCGATTTATCTTCATCGCCTTCTTGTCTAGCGAGCGCTCAATATCCTTGACGCTCACACCGGCAGCGACACAACGTGCCAAGGTAAAGTAGATGAGATCAGCGGCTTCGAAGGCCACTTCCTCCTTCGTCTTTGCACGACATAGTTCATCTGCTTCTTCCATAATCTTTGCTCTCAGGAGTTCCTCGTCATTAAAAAGTCGGCGAGTATATGAACCATCCGGCGCATCAACTAAACGTGAGGCCAAAGTACGCTCGAGAGCGGCGAGTCCGTCTAAATCGCCGAAGCACGAGGCGCGGTTAAGGTGACAGAAACCAGCGCCGTGCTGCACCACGCTAAACTCGAGCGCATCGGTATCGCAGTCTACGCGGATGCGTACGACGTCCTGCGTGGCCCCAGACGTCTCGCCCTTGCGCCATAAACCGTGTTTTCTGGAGTGATACACGCCTTTGCCTGTGCGGATCGACTCAGCAACCGATTCACGAGACGAATAGACTAGGCCTAGAGAGCGTTTGCCATGGGGATCAGAAGATATTACTGTGGGGAAAAGTCCATCAGAGCGATCCGAAACAATTGGCGCAAGGAATGCATCTGCGACGCTGATCATTTTTTGGGAAGTAGAGCCGAGGGTGAGCCGGGAGAAAGGAATGACCACAGATGCGCCGATGTTTGCGAGTTTACTAATGATTGAGGGTGTGGGGAGGTCGGGCGCTAAGACGTGTACTGCTGCGCCCACGAAGAAGCGTGATACGGAGTGGACAAGGTCCACATCGAGGCCAAAGCCACCCGAAGAAGAAGTTTTAAGCAAGACGCCAGATACAGCGTTGCGAACGGAGTCGGAGACGGCGCTCACGTTAGCAACATCGAGGAGAAGGACTAATCGATGAGCGGGCACTGTCCCCAACAGACTTTTTGCAAGAGAAAGAGGCACGATGGCCTTGTCGGCGCCATTATCAAGGAAGGTGATGATTTGATTACAATCAGTAGATGTACTATCTTCCACAAGAAGATAACGGATTGTACTTTCCGGGGTTGACCCAGGGGCTATGACTGGGGCAACACGCGAGACCGCGAGGAGGAGCTCCTCGTCGACGTGCTCGCTGTCGAGTAAAGCAAGAAACGGGAACATGACAAAACTTGATAAAAACTTGACAGGGAGATTGACGATTAGATATTGATTGACTTCTTTTAAATTCATCGTGTCAATTGAGTCATAAATGACTATTTACCCATCGGTCCAATAGTGTAGCGGTTATCACCCAAGATTCTGAAACACGATTTCTTGTGACCCAGGTTCGATTCCTGGTTGGACCTACAATTTTTTTTGGCTTCCATCATAAGTTGGCTGTCGAGGACATGGTCGCCACAGTCACTGGCAATGGTGACGCCGACCTTGCTACGGTCCCGTACCCAGTTTTCAAAGTTGTTGTTCGAGGTAGGCACACGCATGTGCGTACGCTCACACAGCTTCTCTTAGCCTTATCGAAGAAATTTACGCGAGGCAAGTACTCACCATGAGATGGCGCTCACTGAATGCAGTAAGAATAACGCCTCGTACGGTCCGGTGGGGCGTTGATGGTGTATATATGAGTTTCGACTTACTGAAGCGGCGACTTCGATCCACCTAACTCCCACAAGATGGTCCCTCAGGTGAGGTTGCGCAACGACTGTGGGTCGAACTCCATGCTCACCTAGTCATCGTCAGAATATCCGCATCGACGTTCACCATCATTTCTTTCTTGACGCCCAGAAAAAGGCAAAGAAAAATTCGGAAGTAGGCTGGCGAACACCAGATGGAAATTTACCTTGGGGACCGCAAACTAGTTTGACTGCCATGGACAAGCTGGGGATTCAAACAGTGATTCTCTCTCCCCCTCCAATCTCATCTACTTCATGTGGAGCGGAAAACCGCGTGGAAGTAAGGAATCAGAATATTTACGCATCGCAATTATGCGCCGCATATCCTAGTAGGTTCGGATTTTTCGCTGGCCTCCCATTCCTGGATGATGCTGAAGGTACTTTTCCTGCGAAGCGTCGTGTCGTTGACCTCACGTCCTTTGCGAAAAACAGGTTCGTTAGAGGAGATTGCCTACTCCTTTGATGTTCTTGGTGCAGATGGAGTGGCTCTGATATCGAGCTATGGTGATGGCAATTCTGCGAGTACGGCCTTTGAGTTGCCGCGCGCTGCAAACAATGACACGATGATGGCATCCCCTAGAGTATATCGCCGACGACTTGTATGATCCTATCTGGAAGGAATTAGACCGAAGGCACGCCGTCGTGTTTTTGCATGGTGCTCAGACGCCTTCCTCTACCCCATACCCTCACCCTTGGCTCGGCGTGCCAATTTCTGAGGTGAGTTTAGTGGAACCCAAATAAATGCTCACGCTCACGCTAAGAAGGTCCCCAACGAGACCTACAAAGCTGCCGCTCACCTAGTGGTCAGTGGAAAGAAACGACGTTTTCATAACGTGAACATAATCCTCGCGCATCTGGGTGGGAGCACGCCATTCCTTGCTCCACGCGTTGCTGCCCTTTCACATTACATGGGCTGCCCCTTGACGCCAGGCGAAATCATGGAAGATTTCAGGAGTTTTTATTACGAGACGGCTCTTAGCGCACACGAAACAACGCTTACCGCAATGGCGACACTCGTACCCTCTGACCGCCTCCTCTTCGGAACTGATTTTCCAGGTACTTGCAGGAGCTGCGTAATGCATTACACAACTGATGATGATCCTGTTTTAGCCGTGAGCACCAAGACAGCCGAGTGGTACACAGAGAACCTGAAAAATCATTTCGCTGGAAGACCACTGGACCTCGCTAATATCATGCGCGACAATGCTCTTAGGCTCTTTCCAAAACTAGGAAAGACCGATGTCCCCGGCGGTAGACCAGATCAGTGATAAAATACGCGACGAGCCACAATGCACTGCGAATTTGTGAAAGGAGAGTCCATGCATTGAAGGCCGTACAAAGTGATGAAGTATGCAAAAAATCACGATTCGATCTAAGGTAGCAGAAAAATAAAGAGACGTCTATACACCGAGCCTGGGCAAAAACATCAATTCTGTCACGAATGACCAAAAGCCAAAAAAAAACGCACCTCCGCTTGCTATGTTCATAGACAACGTATGATATAGAGACTGAAGGAATGACCTATGCCAGTGATTAGCGGAAGAGCTTCGTCATAATTCACAGTAGTATACCTTTGCTAATGTTGGGAATAGTCCGCGATAAAACCCTCTCCATCCATCTCGTTGATATGTCCTTGTCACTACATCCCAAGGACCCTTGTAACGCTGCGGATGTCCTGATGAACCCGATGCCTGTAACCGCGTTCGTACCAAATTCAACGGATACACGCTCGTGGCGCCTACACTCCCAGATACGCTCCCAAAGGCAAGAAGAGCAAGCACACCAGGCTCGTCTTTCCCAGTCGATCGCAGATATGCCAACTTTAATGCCTCAAAGGTGCTCATATCAATCGCTGAGTATCTGGAATTTGATTAGTAGTATAACTTTGCTAAGGCACCATACTCACGGGAAAACCCCAACGAGACCGATCTTGTCTCCGGTCAGATGGAAGGCAAGGACACCAACAACGCAAAACGAACCGTCAAACCACGGTAGAAGGCTCGAAAGCGGCCAAGTTGCCACACCCTCCGGGCAGCATCCACGAGGCTTCGTTTCTGGCCGCCTGTCGAACTCATCATTTGTGTCTGCAAGGTACATGCTCGTTATATTGTCAATCTGGGAACCCTTTTGCTCCTTACCTTTAATGTCTCGATCGGATATATACCTTTATGCGATAAGATGAAGGAACGAACAAAAGAGAAGCCCTATTACTCACTAAGCTGGCTTGAAATTCCACCCAAACCTCCGGAGAGGAAGCGGCTTGTTCCGCTAATGTCCCTCGTGTCCTCCACACGGTCCCAATATTGTGCGAAAGCCCGTTTCTGCAAATATAATGTCCAGATAGACCGGAAGGCAAAAGAAGGTACATACAGCTGATTCATACGTCAAGAATTTGATAGCCGATTCAGGGAATATCTTCAGTACGGAAAGGCCATTACCCGTCCAGAACGCAAGTACACCGCCTTCAGAATAGATGCGTGCAACTGCGCCTGCGATCGCTTTTAATCCTCCCATCCCTGGCTTGGGTTGAATCGCGGTTCCGCCCATCTCAGGAGGGCGAGTGATCAGAAAAATTTTCACTCGATCAAAAGGTGCTGTACATGTCCGAGATACTTCGACGGATGTCAACTCATGGCAAAGTCAAGATTTATAGTCGCGTACCAGCTCCTGCCATTCCACCAGCCATGAGAAACTTGAAGGCAGTATGAGCCTGCAACCAATCATGGTGTTCCTCTATCTCCTCTTCCTCAAATTCGTCGTCTCCGATCACATCGGCACTTTCCCATAGTGATGGTAAAGGTGGTGGCTTGTCTTCTGCACTGAGACTGACGTCACCTGAAAATAATAATCATGCTTCAAATCATTGACGGGGATGAAATGGCCAACCTTCCATTGTCACCCGTACCGCTCCCCTTCCATCATCTCCCATGAACCTCTTGACTTCATAATATTGGTATATCTCAGCCGCAGATGCCTTTCGAGGCAATAACAATAAGAAATCCCTGAACTCCCGAAAGCTGATAGTATGTGAATGTGGCGACCAAGTCAGACACGTCATGAAGTCGGTCAGTGTGGACGGCGGAAGCGTTATCCCTAAATCTCATAAGGGCAAGCTATACAAGAACATAACAATCTCACCGGCTTTGCTCAATGCCAATGTTAATTCCTGCTGATCGAGATGGCCATTGCCGTCAAGATCCAGTTCATCATGAAATATCGACCATAATTCTAAACGTCTTCTTAAAAATTACCTAGCACATAAGATAACGCACTCACCAGCTTCCTTAGTCTCGGCATACCGCCTAAATTCAGGCCACCTAATATGACTAGGCCGTTCATTCGTTATGTGACCTCCACACTTCCCAAGTAGCTCATCCTCATACACCTTCCTCATTTCCTCCGCTTTCTGTGTCGTCAGTGGCTCTCCGGCAGGCAACATTCTCGATGGAGCTACTTCCGATCCATGATAGCTCGAATTGGGCAAGCGCTTCCATAGTTCATGTAGGCGTCTCTCCCGCTCCTCCTTCCCTTCTTGCTTTCGAAACTCGAGAAGACTATGAGGAAGTGGATGAAAAGAAGGAGGGTCGGACCTCAGTCGCGGAATAAACGGCCGATCTTGGGCACCGGAGAGACAGGACTCATACAGTTCGCGGCTCGTGGGGTGTTTTTCTTGAGCGTCCATGAACTGAAGCCAGGCGAGATGGATAGATTGTGATGCCCAGTTACGATAGTCAGTGTAGGATTCATAGAGACATTCTGCACGTTTTTGAAACGTTCAGCTGGTGTACTGATAGTATAGACCAATAGAAAACTTGACGGAGCTCTGTTTACCACTGCTTGCCGAACCAGCCGGGTGACCCGGATTATGTTCCCAGTCACTTGGCAGATTCTGTCAAATGACAGGCTTACTGACTTTCATGAAAAATGGGATGCATAGTGTCTTTACAAAGAAATGATAGTGTAAAAATGAACAGATGCGAAGTACAGTAGAGTTACAGTAAAATAGTTTCATTATCCATCAGAGTCCCAATAAACATAGCAAATGCACGAATAAATTCCCGCTGCATTACAGACAACACAGGCCAGACATGAAACGCTTGAAGCCGCTTGCGACAGATTTCCACCAGCTGCGCTTTGTGCGATTAGCGACATCTCGATCAAGGAGAACAGCAGGAAACTCAGAGGCATTCCCGGGAGCCTCTTTCTTAATCAGGCCTTGAGCAGAGGGAGTCGCCGTGCCCTCAGTCCATTTGTCAGAATTAAGAGTGAAATTAAGAGTCGAGTTGAGAGTAGAAGGACGCCTATCGTGACCAGGAGAGTACGTGGGAGGTTGAGAAAACTTTTCATGCCCAGCATGATTCGAAGGAGAAGAGACATCACAGTGCGTCAGCACGCTTGCAGGGGGTGTCGGCAGCGAGGGCTTGGGAGGTAAAGGCGGAGGTCCCGACTTCTCAATCGGAGCCGCATAATGGTCAGATTCACGGGAAGCCAAGGGCAATGTGGAGTGGGGTGCCTTGCGCTAGTTGTCAAACCGAACCACTGATCAAAGGCAAGGCACATTATACATACTAGTTGTGATATGATAGTAGTTGTTGGCGAGTCACATCCAGATCCAGCTGATCTGGGCCTTTTGCGCTGGTTGGGAATTGGGGGCGTCGGTGGGCGATATTCCTATAGAGTTATGAAGTCTCGATCTGGAAATATTTGGAGATTACACGCACCTCTTGATAAGACGGCTGCCGTGCTGTGGAGCGCATTAGGTGTTCCCAAGGCGTGGGTGAGCTTGGACGAGACACGAGTTCCTCATCGTGGCAGCTCTCAGTGGGTGTAGGAGGGGTAAAGTTCACAGTTCCCGATGTCCCCCAATCCTGTGATATATGAGTGAAATTCGGATTCCTTGATTGCCAAGGATTAGCGTACAGGCGTTGAGGGTGAGAGCCTTTCCGTGGAAAATTCAGTGTCGGTCCCATGAGCGTCATGGCTCGATGGACCCACGACTGTGTCAATAGCAGGCAAGCCAGACATCGCTCTTCCTTCCCTAGATACTGCCCGGTCAATTGCGTTACGCCAGTCAGGGGGTAGCTTGAATAAATCGGCGAATATTCAGCTCTTTGACAGGACACGTGTGTGTGTACTTACTGGAGGGGCATCCTGGTTTGTCGACGCATGCGAAAAAGAAAACCGTCTTGTAGAACTCGTCGGCGAACCATGGGGAGAAGCAGGAGGCGAGGGAATAAATTTTGGGACAGGCTTCCTATAACTCGAAGTTCGGCTGGCTAGCTTCGGTGCCGACATTGTGACAGAATAGACAAAGTGGGTGACGGAGACTTATGTGCGACGACTTCTTAAGTCGAAGTGTTTGTGGCACCAGAGATACCACAATTATAGTTTGTTGCTTTGCGTGAGCCTAAGATCAAAGCAGTCGTATAACAATTAAAGAAATAATGATGAAAAAAAGCAAGGAACGGACTTCATATATGGAACGCCTCGAGTTTATCCCGAGGCGGAAGTCATTAAAGCTTGGGAAACTTCCTCTCTCTCGTCAGCAGCCACGCTTTGGACGTACAGAAGGCTCACCTCATGTATGCCACACGTGTGGCTGCGTCTGACTGGCTACAGTCACAATGAGACAACCGATCGCGACGAGCGCGAATCCTGACAAACAGGTCAAAGGGGAGTCCTCCCTGCCAAATTGTTTGCCACCGGGTTTTATTGATTAGTCGAGGACAAAGAACGATTTCCGCAGCCGCAAAGTGTTCATAACACAATTCATCAACCATAACACTCACGTACCTGATCTCCAAGGATAACTCCGAGCTTGGAACTTGGCAGTCTGGGAGGAGTGTGCACCCCAGTACATCTCGGAGTTAGTCCACGCCAATTATGGCATGGCCAGCTGGAATGAAACCTTCACTCAATTGAACTTTGACTCCGCACTTCGTAAGATGTGCTCGACTTCATACCCGATAAGCACAACGATATATATATCATGATGATCAGTGGAGCACAAGCTCCGTCAACATTTCCCGGCCCCCAAAATCCGCTGTGAGGTAAAATAAAAAAAGTCGGCAAACAGTGAACACCCTATATTATACTAAAGGCATAATGCCATTGGATCAAGAAGATGAATAGCTATATGTCAGTGAATTGCGTGGCTTGTATGCGATTGAATTGATGTGCGAGGTACAAGTTAGGTCATTAAAATGGCGTTACTTGATGAATAGACAGATGGAAGCAGTGCGTTAGTCGAAGTCGAAGGCGTATCGAGAGTGGGTAAAGATGAATCAAGGGTATCGAGGTGATGCTTAATGGAGTCCAAGCCAGATGATAACGCGTTCTTGTCGTGGGATTATAATTGTCGTTGCAGGCAAGATGGACGCAAACTCACGGCTCCCGGATCCCGTCATAAATAGATTGAAGTCATAATCGATGTGATATGAAGTGCGGCAGATTCCTCAGGGAAGACTAGACTTCTCTTGAATGAGAGATTCCAGCAGCTGGTGTTCCTCACGTTGCGTACGTGAGTGCGAAGATAACCGGACCTTCCATTCTTGCACCCATGTCCATCTTGAGACACGTTCCTCTTGAGTGAGGCTTGATCTATTAGATTGTGGTGAGGAAGATGCCGAAATCAAAGAACGCAGCCGCTCGCGTCCGAGGATGGGTGCCAGTGAGAGGAACGACAAAAAGGCAAGTTTGACAAGAATGTCTGGTGAGGTCAGCAGTGACGAAACTGTTTGCTGGGATGGCGAGGTCGTGGATGCAACGGTTTGAAGGATATCACCGATCTGACGTCAATGGTCATTTGGGCACTCCAAGCTGAGCAAATCGGAATCCTACCTGACAAGTGACCGCCGTCCAAGGGAGGCACCCAATGAAGGCACCGAGGAGGCAATCGGAGATCGCAACACCACACACACCACAAGCGATGTTAATTCCCGACCAAGGCACTACGCCAACGAGGCGGAGGACGGACAGCCGTGCCCAGGTCGGCGACTTTGAATTTTTTCCGGTAGACAAATTGGATTCTCCCTCCAGAGCGATACGGGTCATTTGAAGTGCACGGGGGAACATGCGGGATAGAGATGGAGCTAAAGGTACACACAAAAGAGTCGCAAAGATTGAGCCCAGCGTAGTCAATGCAGAAAGGAGCAATGTAGCCAGAACAGGATGAAACAGAGCCCCCGCTAACACATTCTATTTTTTAAACCGGATGCACGTAAATCTATCAACCAAAAATAAGATGAGATGGAGCTTGCTCACCCAAATGACGCTGCCTGGGATCGACCACGCATGTTTCCACACTGCAGTTACAGACAAGACGCCGATGACGTGAGCTAAATGTAGCGGACCACTTTGTGAATATGCATGGAGCTCACGGCCTAGTGCGGCAAGCTCAGGTAGCGTTCTCGGGAAAGCAACGGAAATGGGTAAGGAATAGAGGGACAACAGTACGACCGCCGTTGTTAGCGGGAAGAGCAGCATCACCAGCAGTATAGGAGCGTGCACCTAGAATGGTAAGGGATCAGATTGAGTAGGGTGGGAAGGGGGTATTGAACTGACCGACGGAGGGCGCCACCAACGAGCATGCGTGCGAAGTGCATCCTTGTCGTTAAAAATGTCACTAAATGTTGTCTGCTGCGAGGATGCAGATATTGGTAAGACAAATTCGTCGTGCACGGTGGACTGCGGAGACGAAGGAGTAGACCAGTTTATAGAGTGAGTTGTGGGCACGTGCAAGAGATCTAAAAAACTAGAAGCGATCACTGCGAACATGGAATGTTTCTGGTCCGGCTGAGGTGAGGCAAGTATCTGAGAGGGTTCAAGATGTGACTTATCCACAGATGGTGTGGATGGTGTGGACGGTTCGGATTGCTGAATAGGGAGAACAAGTGAAGACGAACGACGCCTTCCCAACGTGTTTATGGTGAGTGCAGGACGTATGTTGGTTGAAGAAGCACGACTACGATGAGGCGGTGGTACAGCCAAAGACATCACTTGTTGAAGGGAAAAATAAGAAAGGGTAATGGTTACTGGTATATGAGCGAGGTTGAAAAAATAACGTAAACTGGTCTGACGCAAACACTCGACGAAGCTCCGATCGGTATATGAGCAATTCCCGAAAAGAGTCGGTTATTGATTTCTAGTAACTACAATTGCAAGTACTATCGCACAGATGAACGTCGGCAGGTAATACGCAAACACACCGGAATGCATAGCATCACAATGACAAAACCGACTTACTCACTCATGCGACCTGTCGGACTAATCCAAGACATCATGACAAATCATCATCCGCCTCCGAGTCTCACTACTGTCAAAGCAACTTCAAGTTTCGCATCGGTGCATAGATGAGTCATAGCATAACATGGAATTGTAGCAGGAACCCCTCAGTGTGCTCTCCTGCTCTCCTGGATGATGTTACCGAGCTCCTCCAACTTGCGCTTTGCCCGAAGCAGTGTACCAAGCTAATGAACACATCAGTCTGATACCAAATAATGAGCACACTACCACACTCACTCGTTTCTTTGTCAACTTTCTTGCCTTCTTATCCTAAGATTTTATCACATATTTAAGATTAGGCTTAGCACACGATAAGATCAACGCACCTTGGCATTTCTCAACAACTCAAGTACCCGTCGCTCATATGGCGCAAAGCCAGATACTTCCCGCACGACAGACCGCACGAACTTGTTTTTTGTCGATTGAATGCCCTTGCGGTGGCTGGGGCGCGTGGTCTTAGGAATGGCGGTGGTGGGGTAGCCCTTGTTTAGGCCCTGGCGCATGTCTACAACAGCATCCCCAGTCAGCGGTACGAGAAATTCTAGCAAGTTAACTCACTGGTTCGTGCCATTTTCTTGACGAGATCTTGAGGATGTGCGGTTGTTGCTGGCGTCCAAGTCTGCCTCTTTCCAAGAGTCACGTGTGCTCTACTGTGGCTGATGGTACTGTACAGTTTCTTATTCAATATATTCCCACAACCTTTGACGAAGAGATAAAGATTATAACAAGTCAAATGACCTTGTGTATGCAGTGTTGTACACTATTATGTGATCTATGCTGTGATTGCAGTCATGGATGCGCAAATAAGACATTCGAAACCTAGATAATCTGTGCAGCAAAGTGTCATGAGCCCGCTCTGTGCTACAACACTCGTCTTAGTATTGCCGCACGACTTTCACTCTTCCTGTGGCGCGCCCCGAGGTAACCACATTATCTTCTATATGAGGCACTGCAATGGATGTCGGCGATGTCCGCGCGGAAGAGGGCAGGTGGATGGGTGTGGGTGGCCGAAGCGAATCGGCGTATTGCTCACCTCGGACTAGGTGCTTCCGCGAGCCTCCTTCCTCTTCCTCTTCTTCCTCCTCTTCCTCCTCCTCTTCTTCATCGTCTTCAACAGTTTCCTAAAAAAAAATACAAACCAGCTTGCATTAGTGAATAGATCTTCGCACGGAGAATATATATATATATCCCTACCGCATCAAAGTCCTCCATTAGCCGATCATCCTCATCAATGTCCTCCTCCTCATCATACTCCTCATCATCTATCCACCGGCCTCTCCAGTCTACCATATCCAATTCCTCTGGGCTCTCCGGTCGCACCCGCAACCATTGCATCCGGGGTCCAGTCTTGGCTCGTTCACTAACTTTGAAGCCATATATTCGAGGTTGATAAAGGTGGCCTGCAGGGCGCTTCTGCCCCCCATGCGGATTTGGATTGACGAAGGGTGAAGGTCGCGAGGAACTACTACCCGAGCCACTGTGCGGCGAGCGCCCAGGAGACATGGATGATCCCGGAGACGACGAAGGTTTGTAGAACGGCGCTGGGGCGAGTTCACGATAACTCTGGAAAAATAGGTGCGCAAATGTCGTTCCAAAGAAGGCCCCTACGTCCCTCGAGATCTCGGTGAGAAGTACTAACGGCCAGTAGAAACACAGCTCACACACCATCGACCCCTTGAAAACGACTGCTCGGCGGTGCATAGATATCATTGCAGTTGGGACAGAAAAGTTTGACTGTGTCAAGGCCGGGTAGATCAGAACGACCGGAAGGAACAACATTGCAGCCCATGCAATATACACGCGGGCAGACTCCAAAGAGGGCATTTTCATACTTATCGACCTGTGAGAAAGGATGATCGACTCGATCAACTGGCACGATATGCTTGGCTCACCATTGCTTGCAATCCAGCACGCGTCAGTATATAACGCTGATGTACTAGACCATACAATAGTTCAGCTGATGCTTCGACGATCGACACGTCGGGTATTTTGGACGAATCTTCGTCTCGGAGCGAATAAGATCGTGAAACTACAGAATGAGCAAAGGAAACATACCAGGCTCCACGTCCAACACCATCTCCATTGCCTCCTTCCAGAATGGTACCATAGCATTCAAGCCGGTGAGGTTGAAATCATCCTCGATAAAATCTTCCGTGACTTCACAGAAGTACTCGTGCCCAGGCAGTGAGCAAAACCAGCTAATCCACGTAAGGGTAGATGTAGGAGTAGATGATGCTGAAAATTAACAGCGAGCAAGTCAGCAAACTCTCGATAAATTTCCCCGACTCCAAAAAACGCGCAAAGAAAGTTACAACTTATGAAATCCGGAATGAGTGATAGGTTGATACGCACTGTAACCTTCTTCAACTTCCTCCATGACCTCGTCGCCCTCGCCAATACCACTAATGGCCTCTTCCTCCTCAAGCTCGACCTGCTCCTCCTCAAGCTCGGGTGGACGGGACATAACGTTCACACTTTAAGTCAGACAGGCTGACGGGCTGTGGGTCTGCATCCTGTTCTCGAGAAGTTCCAGATCTGTATTCAAACTCCGCTTTCGTGTTCACAGCTGCAAACGCTTCGATCACAACAGTCTTTAGCAAGATTTCGAGCCACAGGGACAGCTACAGACCTCGGAGCACATGAACCTTCTTCCTAGCACATTTGTATGTAATAACTTGACTCTATTTACCACTCACGACGTCTGGAAACTGCATGTCACCTGTTCTTTTACATGGCCACCCCAAAATGAAGATCCCATGATAACCAGCAGCAATAATTGTCCAGTAATCCAACTGATGGTGGTATATGAAACAGCCTTCCATCCTGTCAATGCGCCAATCTCCGCAGCAAAGGTACTGATTGTCGTTAGACAACCGCAATACCCGTCTCCTAAGCCCTGAAGCAACGAGCAAGTATTTGGAGAAACCGCAGATGGCAAACCTTGGAGTACATGGAAAAAACCTAGGAGAGCGGTCCCTAGTGAGTTTGCCATGAAAGTCCCAAGAGGCATAGTCTTCAAGCGGGGATTCAAATTTATAGATAGAAGGTACCGAGTTAATGTGCCAGGGAACGAAAATAGGAGGGCAGCGGTCGCTTGGTGGCGGAAATTGTGTGGCAGAAAGAAGTATGCTGGAAGGGTCGCTGCGTATGTGAGGATCGCAAGGATGGTAAGCGTGTACCGGACATTCTTGCTTGGCGGTCGAGGGGCCGGAAAGTACGGCTGAGCTACTCCACAGACATATATTCCAAATTTCAATGACGCCAGCGACAACACGAGGGTGACCCAAGTCTTCGTTAAACCGTCCATGAACTGTCAAACGTAAAAGAAACACGCCATCAGATTCGAACCGAAAAAATAAGGGTCTGCTCACATCTCGAAGCCCGCCTCTGTAGAACTGGCCGCTATTCACCCACGAATTAAAGATATCCACTTGCCACCCAGAAAATGTTGTTAATGATCCACAGAACCCTGTGGCAGGTTAATAAGTGTCATGGTCTGATACCAGAGGTACTGACCAGTGGTCAGGGCCGTGTACAACGGGCCATAGCTGCGGAGAGGTATGAAAGGCCAGGCGGTGTGAAAGAGAGAAGGCACACATACAAGTTACCAAATGGCACTTTCATTCCTAACCCAACGCCCATGATAAAGCAACCCGTTGCCTGGACGTAAGCTAACGGGAAAATGCTTTCCCCATTGTAGGTTGTGAGCGCTTGCAAGCCAAGCCGTGCGAGGACTCCGAATATTGACGCAGGCATGAGGAGGGCTAGCACATGAATTGATAGGGGGCGATAGATTTTCACAGGTGGAAGTTCTTCGACTTCGGATGGAGGGCGATCGATGCTAGCGAGTGAGCTTGCATTCTCTATGGCTTGATGGCGAGCGAGAATGGACCCTACATCAGAGTGTTGGTGTGATGCAAGGTCCAAAGACATCAGTAAACTCTTCTCGGCGGCTATTCGTGTGATGGTCAACTTCAAGCTGACATGGGGCCGCGAATGCGTGGAAAGCTCCTTCAGAAATAGTTCCCACTGGTTTGGGATGCAATTTAATTGAACTCGTACTAGTGTCCAGCACTAGTACTGGCAATGCAGGCGATTGAGAATCGGTCGTTGCGCTTGCGATGAATTTTCATGCCAGCAGGTAAGTCGAACCAAGGTGATCAGTGGCTGATGACTAATTTCGAGTGGTCCTAACCTTCGAATTTGAATTCCGAAACCATATGCTTGAGAGTTTTATTCGACAATCTCAGCACGCCTGTTTACATGCTGTTCTGCCCGACATGCGCCAATCTGCTCGTGATATCCTCAGAAACAGGGTACAATAAATGGGCATGCAATTCTTGTGCATACGAGTTCCCGATCTCGAAGCAGGTGTGTATTCGAATCATTTCAAAACTGTATTGCGGTACTTTTTAACAATCATTTCATGACCGCGCTGTAGATGACTTCCCGCTCGCGTATGAAGCGCAAGGAAGCAGACGATGTGCTCGGAGGGGAGGAGACATGGCGAGATGCTGATTCTACTGCAAGTCAGTCACTTCTTTTCCTTCATGATACAGGAAGTAGGAATATTGATCCACGACCAATAGTCACTTGTGATAAGTGCAATCACCCCCGCGCATATTTCTATCAGTTACAGATCCGATCTGCGGATGAGCCCATGACAACATGTATGTGCTTCCCCTCAGTTGAATTTGGGGTGCTTGGCACTGATTCATGCCTTCGTGTGACCAGTTTACAGGTCAGTTTTTCTGGCATATACGATAACCAGTGGGATAACCGACTTCCAGATGCGCCGGATGTGCTTATCAATGGCGCGAAAATTAATCTTATTATTTTTTAAAATAATGGGTGCCGAGATCCTCACTGGCACTTTACAATCTTCATGTGTACACCAAAATGTTCTTGCTAAGCCTCTGATATCCTCAGCCTCGTCCGAGCCACCATTCACACTCACATCTTTGAAATTCTTGTTCACGGGTGCGTACTACCTCACAGAGTTTTTATCTAGCCCCTCTGCCGCACGTATGAGCTGGCAAATATCACAGTGTGAGGACTCACCCACTAGTGCACCTTTCCTGCTAGCCGATCTAGAAACGCATACTGACATCTCCCACCTCCGAATTATTGCGCCCTGGGACCTCAGTGCGGCTCTGTGCATGCTTCATCCCAGGCCTGCCACGGCTGCTCATGCTAACAGTACGCTCGCTCGCACCGCTGCTCCTACCACAATCTCTCCCAAGTCCACCGCCTGGAAGCCCAGCGCATCATCATGTTTCAAACTTTCGCCCTTCCGGCAGCTAACGTCAGCCTCATCATATAACGGTCGGGCTGAACGAAGACTACTGCGACCGCTGGAATGAGTGGAATAGGTGAGAAACTTACCACTGACGCGTCGCTTTTCAAGCTGGCGGCCGCGAGTGACGGCGGTAAGCGTTCCACTTTGGCTGACAGAAGTGGAAAAGCTGTACGTCGTAGGCCGCCGCATCCACTTATTTATGAATATCATAATCAAGTTGGTGCTGGAAATCGATGAACTACCGTACTTGTCTCAAATTCGCGAAGCCCACATACAATTGGAACATGGCAGGTCAAACAATAGTCACCGCTAGGGTTGCAATCATTGTGACACGATGCGGCAGTGCTTACTTCCCATGAATGAGCTGAATCAAACGAAGTGCGACCAAAGCCGACTGCATAGTTACTTGGACTTATAAGTTGGTGTAATACAGTGTGAAAGCTTGCGAAACTTAAAGGCACGAATCTACAGCCCGAATTAGCCGGATTCATCCGGTGGTTCCGTTGTTCCCAGAATAGAACTCGTCTGTAAGGCCTCACAACTTTTTCATCCAGACACACCTTGACTTTTCCCAAACAAAAATGTTGGCTAACCGGTCGATTGTTGGTGTAGCGCAGGGCGCATTCAGGTCCGCCCAGGTTGAATGATTTGTGTTTTCTGGTTATTCGAGTTGGCACTTACGTTTACGTTGTAGCCATTCAGACGTTATGCCTCTGCCTCTCCGACTGCTGCTTTTGCTGGGCACAAGGGTAGCAACGTGAGTCTTGCAATAATGGTTGTGTTATAGCCCTTACACAATTGGCAGGGTAAATATACCGTGACTTTGATTCCTGGAGACGGTCAGGTTGTTTATCCAGTGGGGATTCAGTCAATTGACGTCAGAGTTTAGGTATTGGTCCAGAGATCAGCGAATCAGTCAAGGACATATACGCTGCTGCAAATGTACGTTTGGGGTCTTTCATTCTCAGATAAACGCGACTTACAAGTCCAACAAGGTCCCCATCGAATGGGAGGAAGTCAGCGTCACTCCTGTTCTAAAAGGTGGGAAAACTGTTATTCCAGACGTTGCCATCAATTCTGTAAAGAAGAACACTGTTGCTCTGAAAGGTGCGTTTGGTTATGGCTGGAAAGAGGCGAAACACTAAAGGCTATTCTCAGGACCGCTGGCAACTCCGAGTACGCCCCGTTTTTACTGTGATTCACATGTATTCTGAGCGTTCTCAAGTCGGAAAGGGCCACGTTTCTTTGAACTTGACTTTGCGTCGAACGTTTAACCTTTTCGCGAACGTTCGTCCGTGTGTTTCCATCAAGGGCTTCAAGACTCCTTACGACAACGTTAACACCGTTCTGATTCGGGAAAACACCGAGGGAGAATACTCGGGTATTGAGCACGAGGTAGGGTTCACCCTATGATACATGAGTATAACTTACGTGCGTGTTCTAGATTGTGGATGGGGTGGTCCAATCCATCAAACTCATCACATGGGATGCCTCTGAGCGCGTTGCTCGTTATGCCTTCCATTATGCACAGGCTAGCGGAAGGAAGCGAGTCACGGCTGTCCACAAGGCCAATATCATGTAAGTGATATCTTAGCCAAGCATTACGGATGAATACTGATTCGAGACAGGAAAATGTCGGATGGCATGTTTTTGTCCGCATGTCGGCAAGTTTCGAAGGACTTCCCGGGTATCGCCTACGATGAAGACCTTTTGGATCGTGTCTGTTTACAGGTGAATAAGCACAAGGCCGATGTAATGACGAGCGCAGCTGAGGACATCGTTATAGATTGTGCAGAATCCCCAACCTTACTCCAACCGGGTCATGGTGATGCCTAATCTCTATGGTGATATTTTGTCGGACATGTGCGCTGGATTGATTGGTGGTCTTGGCTTGACACCGTCTGGCAACATTGGTCGTGTGGGTTTGATTTCCCTTAAAGCGGCTCAAGCTGAAACCCTCCGTCCTCTTCCGTAGGATGCATCGATTTTCGAAGCCGTGCACGGATCGGCTCCCGATATTGCAGGTACAGCTCATCTTCACTTTGGGTGTATAACCAATACCGAGATGGTCAAATATAGGGAAGGGATTAGCTAATCCTACTGCTCTCCTTCTTTCTTCTCTCATGATGCTGAGGTACGTGAACTCAGGAACTGTTGCTCGCTGGCTTCTAGGCTGATCCGGGATACCTCGTATAGACACATGAACTTGAATGAGCACGCCGCCAAGATCGAAGAGGCAGCTCTTAGTGTGAGGAGTTTTTCCTATTACGCGTATGTTGTGTTTCTTACGATGTGCACATTACAGACGATCGCGGAAGGTAAGACGATTACAGGGGATCTGGGTGGGAAGGCCTCGACCGTTGAGTACACGAGCGCGATCATCAACAAACTCACGAAGGTATGATCGTTCCCGTAGAGAGGCTGTGAGATTTATAGACAGATAGACCGTATTTTTACCAATACCAGTTACAATTGGGATCGGCTCTGATGTGCTTCGGTCCCTTGCTTCCGCTACCGACTTGGGTTGCGTGGGAAATAGTAGCCTGCGGATGTGATAGGAAAATGAACTCAGTCAAAGTTGACTTACAACGACCAGCTTTAAGATCCCTTCCACGCCTACGCACGGCATTCACTCTTCATAATCCCTCACTCGCCCTACAGGGCAAATACGACAATAATCTTCACATTCCTGCCCAACAAGGTCAGCTTCTCAGAAACTAACTTGTGCAACTGTTGAACCCTTGGTCAGATAACTCTAGTTCACATTCTTCTAGAAAACAGATAATCCAAAAAACATCGAATATCCTGTAATAGTTTCCTGCCTCCGTACGATACGAACGAAATGACCGACGATTTCACTCAAACGCATAACCCGCCGAAGAAGGACGAAAAGAGGCCGCCCTCTGCATCAAACAGAGGCTCGAGAAGAACTTCATCTAATGCTAGACCTTCTTCCGCAGCCGCAAACCTCCAAGGTGCCCCAAGGCCTTCCTCTAGGTCTGGTACCAAGAAACCTCAAACAGGGGTGTCTACTACTGGTGGTACTGAGTCTGGTTCAGACACCAACAGGAAAGCTCCTGATACTAAGAAAGCTGAACCTCGTAGCAAGAGCCAGACCGGTGGTGCCACACGAAATGGTAATCACCGCAAAGGTCAACCTTCTGCGTCTCAGGGTACACGCGGCATGACTGGCCATTCTTCTTCGCCTGCACCCCCTTCCGCATCAGAATCAAGTGATGCTCTGTCCTCTTTACAAAGAGTCATTGCAGACCTGAAGACAACTTCGCCTCCAAACCAATCTTCCTCTCCTGGCATCAATAATTCGCTCGCTGCTTCTATGCACGCCCCGCAAGCACAATCTTCAAACCTTCCAGTTAATGCACCAGTGTTCCAGCCAGGTGCTTCTTCTTTCCCTGGTTCCAACCTCGCAGATGCTGTTAGGCACCGCAAAGCTGTATCGCTGGGCACCGCCAGTGGTCCCGGTAACTACAACTCATTTTCGCCTCACTTAGGCGCGATGATGGAAGATGCCGAAGATGGTACCGGAGTTTCGTTTGAAGACGGCGAAATCCCTGAGCATTTCTACCAGCATCAACAAGGGCACCAGCCTCGCTCTCAGTCTCAAAGTTTCATGGCTCCTCGTTTCGCTGCTCTTGCAGCACAAGAACAGGATGTTCTTGGACCCACTGGTCGTCCGCAGCTTGCCCCTGGTTTTATGTTTGGAGCGCGCAGGAGAACGAGCTCTAATGTTCCTGTTGGTCCGTCTATTAACGAGGAAGATGTCAGATTCCAGTTCCCTCAGCAACAACCCAACTTTGTTCCGGAAGAACAACCGCATAGGAAGCCTGAAGGTGACTTCACAGGCATCATGGCTGAACAGGTTTGTGACCAACCGTGTCGTGTGCTCTGCGTCACTAAAATTATCATAGATTGCCCTCCAGAACCAGATTGAGGCGCTCCAGCAACAACAACAGGCTTTGTACCAGCAGCAGCTTGCCTCGAACCAGGTCCTTTCGCTGCAAACTCCAGGATTGGTCCCAAACAGGCACAGGCGTGTCCAAAGCACATTACCAACCAATATGGGTGGAAATTTAGGTGTCAACGCTTTCAACTCCCCTATGGGCCAATTCAATAGTATGAGCAACCTTGGTCTTGGTCTCGATAATCAGCCAGCTGGTCTCCCACGCGGCCACGGCAGGCGACACAGCGTCAATGTTGTCAACAAACCCAGTCCCGCTCAGGGGTCAATCAGCTTCCCTTACAGTGGTCAGGACGGCTTCGACGACGGGTTTGCACCTCCTCCTGGCTTTGGTGGTCACTCTCGTACCACTTCTCGAGCTGATTCTAGCTGGCGTATCAGTAAGTTTTACATGCGTTTGCCTGCACCGCCTGATATTTATGATTGTTCAGATGGAGGTGTTGGCGCTATCCAAGGCAACAATGCATTCGCCGCTGACCTCGCTCAAGCACAAGCGCAGCTTCAGAGTTTGCAGCAGTTCCGTGCAGCAGCTGGTGGCCACCATCACAAGATGCCGTCTTTCTCGTTCCCCAACATGCTTCCAAACATGATGGCTGCGAACATGATGGGTCTGAATATGGGTGGTGTCAGCTTACTGCAGCAGCAACAACAGCAGCAGCAGCAGTTCCAATCGCAGCTTCAGCAACAATCTAACCAACCCCAACGCAAATCTCTTTTCGCTCCTTACCTACCTCAGGCTTCGCTGCCGCCACTTCTTGCAGCAGGAAAACTAGTTGTTGGGATCTTACGAGTAAACAAACGTAATCGTTCGGATGCCTACGTTGCTACCGAGGTTCTCGACGCCGACATCTATATTTGTGGATCCAAGGACCGTAATCGTGCGCTGGAGGGTGATATTGTCGCCGTCGAGCTTCTTGATGTTGATGAAGTATGGGGAACGAAGAAGGAGAAAGAAGAGAAGAAGCGCAAGAAGGAAGAGAACTCCGCTTATGACTTGAAGTCATCTTCAGTACGCCGGGACGACAAGAAAAAAGATGACGTTGAAGTTGAGGGTCAAGGTTTAATGCTATTCGAGGATGAGGAGTACGTTTGCATCGTTGTTCTTGTTGGATCATTGACTCAGTCGTTTGTTTCTGTCAGGGTTACCGATGATGTTAAGCCTCAATTCGCCGGGCACGTTGTTGCCGTGGTCGAGCGGATGCCTGGCCAACTCTTCTCTGGCACCCTCGGCCTTTTGAGGCCTTCGTCCGCTGCGACCAAGGAGAAGCAGGAGGCTGAGCGCAGGGAACGTGAAGGCGACCGTGGCGACGAGCCTAGGCGTGGACCCATAGAACGCCCGAAGATCGTGTGGTTCAAGCCTACCGACAAGCGGGTACCGCTCATTGCTATTCCAACTGAACAGGCACCTGCGGACTTCGTTCAGAACTCTGAGGCCTACGCAGACAAGCTGTTCGTTGCTTGCATCAAGCGTCACGTCAGTGTTTTGTCAATTGTATGACAACTTCATTAACGTTTTTCTATAGCCTATTAGCTCTCTCCACCCATTCGGTACTCTGGCTGAAGAGCTTGGTCCCATTGGAGACATCGAGGTTGAAACCAGTGCCTTGTTGAAGGACTGCAACTTTCCTACGGAAGAGTTTTCGGACAGCGTTCTTAAATGCTTGCCTCCTACACCCTGGACGTGAGTTTCCGGTTATTTCTCCCAAGATATGGGCTGACGATACCATTTGCAGTGTCCCAGAGAGGGAGTTTGAGGTTCGGAGGGATCTTCGGGAAGAGCGTATCTTTACTATCGATCCTGAGACTGCAAAGGACCTTGATGATGCACTGTCCATTAAGGCCAACGACAATGGTACTTTTGATGTGGGCGTGCACGTCGCTGACGTTTCTTACTTCGTCAAGCCTAACACTGCTCTCGACCGCGATGCTCGCAAGAGGGCAACTAGCGTGTATCTCGTGCAGCGCGCCGTTCCCATGCTTCCTCCCACTATTAGTGAAGAGGCGTGCAGTCTCAACCCGGGTGTCGAACGTCTGGCGTTTTCGGCTATCTTTACCATGACCAAGGAGGGTAAAGTCGTCGACAAGTGGTTGGGTAAGACTGTTATCAAGTAAGTTTATCTTCCCGTGTATTGCTCAGTTGAATTCATTTAATGCCAGATCTTCTGCGAAACTGTCATATACAGATGCTCAGAAAGCTATCGACGGTCACATATTAGGTGATCTCGTGGTCGCTCCGGAACACAGTACATCTGCGATCGTGCATGACATCAAGGTCCTGAATGGTCTCGCGAAGCAGCTTCGTGCTACGCGCTTCCAGGACGGTGCTGTCAGCTTATCGTCCAAGCGCCTTAAGTTTACCCTTGACGAAAACGGCCGACCAGTGGACTGTGAGCAGACCGAGAACACCGATGCAAATAACATCGTTGAAGAGGTTTGTGTTGCAATCGAACCTGAGCTATATTGAAGACTGATTTGAACAACTGTAGTTCATGCTGCTAACCAATGTCACCGTTGCGCAACGTATTGCCGTTCATCTTCCCGAGCAGGCCCTGCTTCGTAGACATGATACGCCGCTCGAAAGACGCCTCGTGAGTTCATATTGCATCTGTAACCCCACTCCAGTTACAACTTTGCACAGAATCTCTTCGCCGAACGTGCCAATCGACTCAATATCGCAGTCGATGTCTCCTCTAGTGGTGCCATCATGCGGTCATTCGAGGCGATCACAAACCCAACTGCCCGCATGGTGTTGGAGCTGATCTCCCACAAAGCTACCCAGCGAGCCAAGTACTTCTGCGCCGGCATGCTCGATATTGCGAAATACAATCACTATGCTTTAAGCGTGCCCCTCTACACTCATTTCACCTCTCCAATCCGGCGCTACGCGGATGTTCTTGTACACCGTCAACTCGAATCCGTTTTGCAGGGTGGAGGTGGGTTATGCTTTGTAACTGTCTATATCTTGTGCTGACGGGTGGTAGCGGAACCCAAATTTTCCATGGACCGTGATGCCGTTGCAAAAATTGCTCAACAGTGCAACATGTTCGTGTCATTTTATCAATCGCTGGTCTGGTGTGCTGACTTTTACGAACAGCAAAAAGGACTCGGCGAAGTTGGCGCAGGAGCAGTCGACTCATCTCTACTTGTGTGTTCTAATCTCGGACCTCACCCAACGATACGGTCCTGTCATTCGTCCGGCCAAGGTTGTCGGTGTCCTTGATGCTGCGTTTGACGTTCTTGTTCCCGAATTTGGCATTGAGAAGCGGGTCCATGTTGACCAAATGCCCATTGACGTAAGTGTTTCTGAACTGATTCTTGAGAAGTGATCTGATTGTTTGAACTAGAACCACGTTTATGATGAGCATTCGCATACCCTGCAAATTTATTGGTCGAACAGGGATGTCCTTAGCTGGTTGGCAGAGAACAGCGATGACGAGCACTTGAAGAAGGTCAAGCAGAACGCTGAGGCCCACGCAGTCAAAATGGAAGTTGCATCTCGCTCTGTGCATGACGAAAAGGCCCTCTTTGATGAGGATGACGCCGATGAAGATGAGATTGTGTTAGGAAGGGACATGGAAGCTGAAAATGCACCTGAGACCTCCAAGCAAAGGCTGTTGTCTGCTGCCAAGATCCAGCCTGTTTTCGAGGGTTTAAGGACCACACCAGCTGGTCACAAGATTCAGGACATCAAGGAGCTGATGACCGTTCCCGTGCGTTTTCTTTGAGTGATGTGTTTGCATTATGTTGACTTGTATGCAAGGTTATCGTGACCGCTGATTTGACCAAGAGCCCGCCTGTCATCAAGGTGTATAGCGTCAACCCCTACGCGGAGCAGAAGAACTGATACTCTGCATCCATTGATGACTGCGGCGTTTTATGTGTACGATAACCGTTTGATACTCCATCATGCTCTCTTTCCAATTCCCTTCTATGTTACTAACTCATGGTCTGTACTAGTATTCGGTCATCCACGATTTTCCTGTTACATTCTCTCCTTCGCTCCACCATTATGCCATTGTTGTCTACAGGCCCTGTGTTTGTTTGTCTTGCTATACTATAGCATTAGTTCGTCGTTAGTGGTATGAAATCTAATATGTTGTCTCCTCTGTGGCCTACGAATCACAAGTGTTTGATCAAAACGAATGGGTGGATTGCCTATTCTACAAAATCATAACGGTGAATATCATGCTACAGTGAATGAATGTGAATAAGTAAATGCATGTGCAAGATGCTCGTGGATAAGTTTACGAAAGCAAAATAAAGTCAAAGTCATGTCAATCGTTGCAAATCATATCCAAGAAGTGATTGCAGTATGCCGGGAATTCGGGGTATTCGCTCGGTTCGCTCCTCTGCCCTGGCTGCGTTCACGAGGTGCAATAGCTAGTGGAGCTGTCACTCGCGTCGATCTTCCGCTAGAGCGAGAAGATGAACGGCCCATTTCACCCGGTTCACCACCTTCCTGGACGGTGTGTAGGGAGTGGATGGAAGCGGAGCTGCTCATGCTTCCAGCACGTGCATGAATCGCCGTACTGTGCCTATTGCATATCTCGTCATTACATAGCTTAAACAGCTCGTCCAAACCAAGATAACTGGCCTCGTCACGAAGCTCGAGTAATGCCTCGAGTCTTGCCCGTGATGAGGACGCAAGTTGAACGGCTCTAGGAATGATGGCTGGGTGTTCTGGAATGAAGAGGGGAGTGCGGAGGTACGACAATATATGCGCGTATCTAGAATGATATCATTGATGATTATACACAGTCACAAGCGGGAGGTACTTACGGAGCGCTTGGCCTGTCGAGGAATACATGTATGTTCATGGTTGATTGGGATATAAGCCCAGAAGACGCTAAATGATCATGAAACATGGCATTGAACGAGTTATCTGGAAGCTCAGAAATATCGCTAGCATTGGAGTACAACGATGCCGCAACTGATTTTCGTGGCAGGAGGGAAGTGAGATAGTTTGAGAGGTAAGAAGGCCTCGAAATAAGAGTACGGAGTGTTGTGCGGTGCGTTGCTGAACTTGTCTCTACAGTCACGATGATCTTGGAAGGATCAATCGTACTGCTAAGCACAGGGGACAGCAGAATAGGTTCGAAGGGAGGTTGAGGTGGCGTAGCAGAGACGTTCACGGGAAGTGATGGTACGGGCGGTAGATTTTCTGCCAAAGACGGGGAGGTTCTTGCCTTAGTAGCTGGACGAAGGATTGCAGGTGACGCTATTGGCGCAGGGGGAGGAGGACGGGTTGGGCATAGTGGTGCCGATGTTTCTTTCGCGGGAAGACTTGATGAACTACTATGTGTTGAGGCGAATATAGTTGAAATTGACGACTCAAGGGAAGACTTCGACGGCACAGGTGGCGGATCATCCGGAAGCGTGGGCGAGCTCATTGCCTGCTCAGAGGGGACCTCAAAAGCTGATCTTCCTTGTGGGCTATTATCTTCATCGTCAAACAAGACGCTCGTACCAGACAGCGCCTCTTGCGGTGTCCTCACAACCATGGCGCCGCTTCCAAGAGGCCCGCTACGTTTTACATTAAAAATCTCCAAGGAGCTGTCAAACCTAGGCTCTGATATGCGAATTGGTGCTGCTGCGATACCATGTGGTGAAGTATTGGAAGAAGAACTCGTATTGCGAGTCAGCCAGATCATTGGCTTCGAGAGTGAAGGTCTGTGACCTCTTGGAGAGGTACTTGGAGGTGATACTGATGCAGAAGATAGTGAGAAATGATGCAGAGCCAGCTCTGTTGTATGTGACTCGGAGATGGGTGGTGGTAGTGATGAATCCTGGGGACGCCTTGAAACAATCATGGGGGACTAGTAGAAGAAGGGGACTCGTGGACGACTAACTAAGATGGTCAAAGAGTACAATCCCGTTAAAAGGTTGATGGACAAAAGTAGACCAAATCGTTGTTTTCAATTATCCGAAGAACAAAAAGATTTCACGGGTCATAGCACTAAAAATGATCGACACTACAACACTTGCCTTTTTAGGACAACAAAGATTTAAAGCACCCGTGGGAACATTATCCGTATGGCTTCTGCAGTTACCACAAAATTCCAGACCGCTTTGCCTTTCGCACTACTTTCAATTTCACCTAGTCTTGCTGCCCTTCATGCTTCTCGAGCGCGTTCTCTCTACCCAGCAGAATTTGATTCTTCATCCATCACAAATTGTCTGCAGTGCGGTTCATATCTGTTGGCCGCCGATGGCTCTGTAGAACTCCGCAGACCAAGAAAAAGGAGAAAGGTCGCTGACAAGAAATCGAACACCATCAAGACTACTTGTCATCGTTGTGGCTTTGTTTCACACACTCCATTTGATAGAAGAGAGACATTCCCTCAGTCAAAGCCTACCACTGCATCCGCATTACTACCATCGCCGGTCCCGTCAGTGTCCGTTTCATCTCGGTCAGAACGCAAACCGAAAGAGGAACTGATACCGCCTTCGTCACGCTCTCCCGTGCCAGTTAGCTCATCCCATGTGGCACATTTGACACGAGGAACTACGCCTGAGCTGCACACAAAGCCCAAAAAGAAGACAACGATATTGCAGGAGATGTTGGCTCGCAATCGAGAGAAGGAGGCCTCAATGACAAAATCCCAGCAAAAGCCACCATTTAGTGGCCTTGCATCGTTCCTGGGTTCACTGCAATGATACAAAGGTGCGCTGTAAATCTTGCACCATGTTCTCAAGACCTGACTTGCTTCAACAATAGCTCCCTGATGTATTTATCTTGGCGATGTGCATCTTCCTCATGCTCAGGTTTGAGCCCACTTGGAAGGAAGCGGCTGGGCAAGGAGGAAATGCAGGCTCCTTCGATAGGCTGGGCGACTTATTTGGAAGTTCACGTTCAGATAAAACCCAAATGCGCATTTCATTTAATCCATTCAACTAATTGTATTTCATATAGTGGCTGGTTCATTGATATGAAGCCTGCGCAAGAGTTCCTGCACGGCTCAGAGCGCGAGCACCTCCCCGCAGATAGTAGTTTCCTTCACAATGGATCGCAACGGCAGGCAACCAGTCAGTGCCGTGATACACTGGCATAATCAACTTCCGCTTCTTATTCAAGTTGTACTCCTACCAGTGTCATTTTCTGCGTCACTATAGGAAGATGAAGTCCATCAGGTATATATGCCCACTGTCAGGATCAGAGGAGGGGGGGGAAATCACTGCCGCATGGCAGGAATGCATGAGTGACCGAATTGTCTGCATCTGTTCTGGAAATTCTAATCGGCCTTTCACCCTTCGCATCGTTCTCACACTGCTCGCCTGCCTTTTCTGCTGCAGACTCGTACTAATGTTGTGTTACTCAGCGGTCGATCCCTCCTTTAGGGGCAACAGCCTTGATAAACGGTGGTTGTTATGGCTCGGAAGATCTGTGGACCGTGGTCGGCACGCCTCGATTCAGAAGCTCGGAGTGTTTCAGATTTCAATAGATTCTCTCATCCATCGAGAGGTGGCAGTTCCCGCCTAAAAATCTAATGCTATCTCTACCTCCCGAACACGTCTACCGGGATCCACCCCTGTCATACTCCACTTTGATTATTTCCCTTGATCCGGGGATCATTGGTGGATGCAATCGCACCAGTTCGTCACAACGATTTGACCGAAACTGGAGCAGACGTGCAGGGAACGGGCTTCAACCTAGGTCAATAAATTCGCCCCAGAAGCACGACCTGCATACGAGACCGGATCTCAGCTGTTGAACGACGCTCCCTGATACAGTGGTAGACCCCACGTAAAGACTAAGGAAGGGCTAGCCGCGTTTGAAGTACCTCCGAATGTGAAGGGCACGTTTCCAATGACAAGCGGGAACACCTCGGACCGGCCTAGATGTTTCACCGGGTACCGGTTAGGTTCGCGTCGACGGGACCGGGAACATGTGAATTGTCATCAAAACTTTCATTCACTCAGGGCGAGCAGCATAATACCATTCCTTGGAACATGACGCGTCTATTTATGTAGGTTTTGAGGTGGGATGAAGAACGCGTCCGCGTCGATGCATCCGCTGCTGGCAGTCTCACTGCATGTTGGCGACGGTCATTGAGGGCATGGATGTTCACCTGGATTAGGTGTCGAGAAGAAGTTGAAAAGTGCTGAATCAAGCCGTAGGAAGCTGTATGATATTCATACCATGGTAATGTCTGCTTCAAGGTTTGATCTGTCTAAATTTAGGGAACTGTTGTCGGGTCCCGCTTGCCAGCGGCCGGTGACTCACAGCGCTTCCATATATTCTGAAAGAAATGGAGGCCCCATATGTGGTTATCATGTAATTCTTATTCCATTCCTTACGAGGTAAATTCAATACTCTGAGGTAAGTGTAGTAATGCGCTCATCATCAGGGAGAAGCTTGATTGGTTCATCTAAAGCATACGTTCACAGACTTGCACCATCCACAAGCAAGTGTAACGCGCCCTCTTTCTTATTGCCGAGGCTTATTGAGCATACCTGAAGGCCGCCGCATTTGTCAACGGTCCCGGTCAAATCCTTAATAATGCACTCAACCTGTGAAAGACACACTTATCTCTTTGCATCACCCATGACTAGACCATTGCCTATCGCGACCACTTAATTATATGACCTGGGAGCACGTGTGCTCTCAACTTTGAGGTATTTAACATGACTTGTCACAGACTTCAAAGTCCAGCAGAGCACAATGAGTCTATTGAAGATCCCCTTCCTCATAGCTTCAGCCATCGGCGTCCATGTTTCGTTCACTTCTTCTTCCCGACCACCGTTATCTGAAGAGAAGGTGATGCCCACCGTGTTTGAATCCTCCATATGCTCCGCTATGACGTTTTACGGTCTGGACCTTCTGAAGGTGTGTTGCTCTTGCACTGTCTCTATGAATCAATCTGTTGACAGTATCACAGATGAGCGCATGGGCAGTAACGTTTGCTGAAGTGGCCAACATTCTTGCCATGCATTCAAATCTTTCGCAGGTTCCGGGGGGCATCTACGGTACCAAAGCTGTGCAGCTTTTATACTCTCTTCACCCCACGCCAATCAACCCCACTTTTATTGCGGGTAGTCTTGCCATTGCCATCGGTGGCGCGTTGAGGTTATATTGCATATTGACGTTAGGAAAACTATGGAGCTTCCAAATAAGCGTCAGAAAAGAGCACAAGCTTGTGACAAGCGGGCCGTACTCTATTGTTCGCCACCCAAGTTATACTGGTCTTCTTCTCCAAGTTATTGGGATCATCGTCATGTGCGGAAGCCAAGGATCGTGGATGAGGCAGTCTGGGATTCTTCACGCGCCTTTCGTGAAAGTCTTAGTAGCGGTGAACGTCCTCTTTCTTGTGATCGCAATTTGGCTTTCCATCAGCCGACCTGCAATAGAGGACAACATGCTGCAGCGCGCTATGGGAGAGGACTGGAAGAATTGGGCGAAGAAGGTGAAATATCGATTACTTCCTGGGTTCTATTAATTATATATACATGCTGAGCGGTCTGTTGCTTCTTGTATGAGCATTAGTTGATTGTATATCACACATTACGTTGCACCAGAGCATTATGATGGAACGGTTTTACTTTAACATTCGTACGCATACTGTGTTCCTTTAAACGTACCAAAGCAATGAAATGAGCGTGGCTACCACAAGGGTTAAACTATAGAAGGGCTAGAAATGTATAACTCTTTCTGTTCTGTGGCGTAGGGGTGCGCTGGCTTGATGAACCTTCCGGGCCAGAATGGAACGTACACGAAGATGGCCAAGCAAATGGGAATTGTATCACCCAGATAGAAGGCTGTCTCACTTGTGCTGAGATTGCCGCGGAAGCCCTGGCTAGCCTCCACAACACGGTAGAAGGAACGAATCTGTTAAAGCGTTAGTCAAACACCATGACATTACTGCCTCTTGCAACACGAACCAAAAGTCCGATACAGCTGACCGCCAATGCACCAGCGAGTGCTCGCCAGTCGTTATACCAGGGTTGCTTTGAGTCTCGCGTGCAGACATCCTGTTCCTTAGTGTAGACCTTGTAGATGAATCGTGCATAAATGGCACAAAAGAAAACGAAGGAGACCAGTTGCATGATGAGGCCAACCAAAAAAACCTGACAGATATAATTAGACCTACAGGCAAACAAAGGTGCAAGGACATACATGAAGTCCCGTCAAAGCCGAACTTTGAACCGTGGACGTAGACATCGAGGCTCCTACCGCCTTTAGCACCATATCATCAGAGAAGGTCATTAAACAACACAAAAATCAATGCTCACCTGGATGACAAAGGTAGTCACGTCGGACGAGACGAATATGAGGGTGAGCCACCGCACTGGAAGCAAGATGTGATGAGCACAGTCGATTTCCCTGGCAAGGCGACCAAGAAGTGCATAATTCGCGGCAATGAAGAAACAGGGCTTTCAAGGGTCAACACATGTTCATAGTCACAGTTTGGTGTTGACTCACAGACAACACAATCATCAAGTCCTCAGTGATGAAAATCACCAATGAATCGGGGCTATTATGCACAGCGAATCGGAATGCAAAGCCGAGAGCATAACCTATAACTCAACGTGAGGGAGAGCAAAAAAGGAAAAGACTGCGACGTACTGTATTCTCCGATGACCATGGATAACATGAACTTTCCACCGTTATAGATTATTTGATAAGTCTGGATGAGAGCGACCAGCAGCACATAAACTTTGCACCATAAGTTACGTGCATCCCTGGCTTAACGGGCACTCACCAAAGGCGACAGCAGTGAGCGTGTTATCGGGGATATATCCAAGGGCATTGCATGGGTCATTTCGTGGGTCTAGATAAGGATCGGAAGGACATATAACAGATTTGGTGGCTGCCTGAGCCGACGTAACAAAAAGAGTCAAGAGAAACAAAGTGCTCGCTAAGATTGGACCAGCCATGAAGAAAAATAAGGAGAAGAAGAAAATAAGAAGACGAAAAAAAGAGAATACCCTTCATAAGCCAACGAGCCTGGCTTTTATGCTTGAATCCTATCCAAGATTAGGCACTGCAGCAAGGCGTCAACTATATCCATGCGAACCGCGAGGCAGTGATTTTGACACTCCATGCAAACATAGACTCATCAGAGGTTCACTGTAGCAATGAACAGCAAGAGCATTTTCAAAATCATACCTCTTAGAACAATGTGCCTGTGGCAATATTGTGGCATCGCCTTTAGAGGTTCTCAAGGTCCTGATCCGGGTGCCCAAGAGGTATATTCAGACTACTTGCCTGAGAAGTCAAAGCAAGTAATCAATCAACCAGAGCTAGTAGGTCTGAAATAAATAAATAAATTTGAAGGATGCTCAAATGGATTAAAACCCTGTGGTTTGTGATGCGTGGATCGCAGAGGTTCATCCATCCTAGAAACTGCCGCAAGGCAATGATACAGCAGTTAAAGTTGGGGAATCATTTGCCAAGAGGCTCTGTCGCGGTGGAATGCCCAATGCGTCGCTGTTTGCGAGTTTGGGTTGCTAGGCGCGGAACTGCCTAAGTATCCCGAAGCCGTCGTCTAGATACTATAGTAGAACTCAGCACAGGTCCAGGAGAGTGTAAAAATATGACATACTTTCGAACATGGGGCTTTTTCCTTCAAGCTGAGCGCCTGAGACGCTGTACAGCTGTCAGTGGGCGCATCATGATACTAAAACTGTCCTACAGTTGTCCGACAGTGATCCAAATACAGAAGTCACGCGCCTGGTTGTCACACCGGGACCACCGTGACTGGCTGCGGAATGTAGCCCCTAGGCCGCAAGGCAACACCCTCAATCCGTGGCTTGCGCCTCATGTTCATGGTGACAATATTCTAGTGCTTGCCACTGAATGCACCCAAACGACGACTGCGCGGGATTCATTGTATAGATAATCTATATATGCGATGTAGGGCCAGCGCTAGTAAGCAGTCACGGACTAGTATCTACGCTGAATAGAACGCGACATGTTAGTGGCTCAGAACGAGCGGGAGAAATCAAAGTTAATGGAACTTATTCAATATTGAATACTCGGTGTGAGATTATGCCAGCCCTCAAGGCCTCACGGATGGCAAGTGGTACATTCAGTCTATTATGCTCGTTCCGAATCTCACCTGAGTACCTTCAAGTACGTACTCACTTATAGTCTCTGCATACTCAGACCATACAGAAAGAGTTTTTCTTTCTAATAATAAGCACTCCACTTACGCATGATCAATGATAGTTTTTTTTTGGATAATCGGGTCCATTATGTAGCAACTGACACTGTCCAGCTTTGCATAAACGCTTGAAGCGGTGCCTTGGTACCGTCCAATGACAAGTTCCATCGACTGAACATTGACTTAATGCCAAGAGGATTTTATTTCAACTCCCTACTTAACCACTCTCGCCGCTGGAACAACAACATGCGTGAACTAACACTACCCGAGCCGCAAGGTCCTTTTATAGCACCTATCTACCATGTGTATCCTGATATAATAAGTCCGAGTAATAAATAAAAGTAGAATGTGTGGTTAGTAGTCATCTAGCATCGCTGTGGGTCCTTCACGGTTGTAACCTGAAGTACTAAGAGAGGATGACAACTCCTGACCGTTCTGCGATTCGTTTACGGAGGGCGCTAACTTGGCTGTTATGAACCTTCCAGGCCAGAATGGAATGTATATCACGATGGCCACAAAAAGGGGAAGTGTATCACCCAGGTAAAAGGCTGCCTCGCTTGAGCCGAGACTGCCGTGAAAGCCCTGAGCGACCTCCGCAACACGGTAACACGAACGAATCTGCAAAAGTGTTTGTTAAGGTGATAAGGTTGCTGTATAGAAGACAAACCAGAATGCTGATACAACTGACTGCCATGGCGGCAGCGAGTGTTCGCCAGTCGCTAATCCAGTGTTGCTTTGAGTCTCGCATCCACATGACCTGCTCTTCAGCGTGGACCTTGTAGAGGAATCGTGCATAGATGGCACAAAAGAAAATGAGAGAGGCCAATTGCAAAACGAGGCCGGCCAAAAATATCTGGCAGAGATGATCAGACCTCAGTCATATTTAGAAAAATGCGGGTGACAAGAAACATACATGAAGTCCTGTCACAGCAGAATTGTATACGGTGGACGTAGTCATTGAGGCTCCTACTGCCTTTGGTAAAACATCATCAGAGAAGCTCCTTGGAGAAAAAGAGTTGATACTCACCTGGGTGACAAAGGTAGTCACATCGGACAAGACGAAAATGAGGGTGAGCCGTCTCACTGGAAGCAAAACCTGGTGGACGCAAGCGATCTCCCTGGCAAGGCGCCCAAGGAGAACGTAATTGGCGGCAATGAAGAAGCAGGGCTGCATAAATGATCAACAAACGACCATTGTTGCAGTTTGACGCTGACTTACAGATAATACGATCATTAAGTATTCGACGATGTAAATACCCAGTGAATCAGGATTATAATGCAAGGCAAAGCGAAACCCAAAACCAATAACATAGACTACAGCCAAATATCAGGAAGAATCAACACAGACGTGAGACGGAGACGTGCTGTATTCCCCGACGACCATGGGCAACATCCACCTTGCACCCTTATAAATAATTCGAAAGGTTTGGATGAAAGCGATCAGCAGCACAAAACCTTGGCACAGTTAGTTACGTGTGTTCTCTGGAATGCTGAGCACTCACCAAAGGCAACGCCAGTCAACGTATTGTTAGCGATATAGCCAAGGGCATTACATGGGTCGTTGCGCGGGTCTTGGTAAGGATCAGAAGGACATTGAGTAGAATTGCTTGCCGCTCGAGCTGAAGTGACATAAGTCAAAAGAAGAGTCAAAGGAAATAAAATGTTGGCTAAGATGGAATGAGCCATGAAAAAAAAAATGAAGATGAATGCCCTCTATGAAACAAGCTCAGGTTTTATGTTGGAGGACGAAGGATTGTCAATCAATGACTTAGCACCGCAGCGCGGCATCAGATGCCATTCATGTGAATTATGAGGCAGTGGGTTAGGACAGTGTCACGTCGGATATGCTAAAACTCATCAAAATTTTACCGCAGCAAAACACCAGGAACGTTTATTAAATTAATACCTTGCCTATCATCAAGAATTTATGAAGAACGATGTGTCCGTGATAAGATTGGGGGGTATTGCCTGACTCAATGTCCAGGCGCCCAAAGGATATACAACTCCTTGTCTGCTGGATCAAAACAGGTGACCAAGGCTATGTCCGAGCGAATAGTGATTTTACGAGGAGTGTTCAAATTGACTGGCAGGCTGCGGAGTGTGGGTCGCAGAGGTTCGTCCATGCGGTAGAAACTGCCACCAGATTCTGATATAGTAGTTGACGTTGGAGAGTTGGCTGCGTGGTCCTTCACACATGTGATCAGTAAAAAATTCGGAAACCCCCCTATGTGCTAACCTCTGTGGAATGCTGTTTGCGACTTCGCAATTCTGGGGTTGCTGGGACACTGCCCATTCCGGAGCCGTTGTCTAGGCACCAAAATTTAACATGGGAAAGATAACAGGTAGCATACTTCCGACCATTAAGCTTGTTTCTTGATGCAGTGGATGGTTGCTGAGTTGACATATTGTCCTGCACCTATACTTCAATGGTTCAGTACTTGTGGTATACAACTAAGGTTGACGTGTGTGACATTTGACGCGTGACACTACAGATAACGCGACTAGTCACACCCGCGCCGTCTGGTCCTGTGGCTCCGATCTCCCTCTTGATATTGCCACTATGAACATCTTCAAGAGTCGTAAGTGCAGTTGTTTTTTGATCTACATGATTCTGATATCTTTTGCTACAGTTCTTGGAAAAGTATGGCGTACGTTCAATCTTGCTGGAAGATATGTTCGATGGCCTAACCATACTACCCTCAGAGGACCCAAATGCTGCCGAAGTAGTCAAGATCGAGATGGGCCAGTTGTACCTTGTCAGGCCGGGGAACATCCGGTCATCAAGGGAATGCATGTGCGAACTCTGTTGGTTCATCATATAACTGTCCCTGATTTCATTGCAGATACAACGAGGCAATAGCGACCATACGCCGTGTCCCTGCGCTCGACCACAATTTTCAGCTGGTCATTACACGAGTATATGAAGATGGCGATCAAGAGCTTCTCGAAGATGAAGATGAAAGTGCGTAAATTTATTGTATACGTCATCTAATACAAGCTCTCACACGTAACGAATGATAGCTGATGAAGAAAGGGTGTTCTTGATCAGTGAAGAACTTGAATTTCGGTCTGGGGTAACGGATGAGGAACCAACCTTCATCTGGCGCGACCTCGATGGGGATGTCGACGAATTGTACGAATTCGTAGCCTCGGGCACCAACGAACCAACTCGTGCGTTCTTTGAGACTTGCATGTACCGTGCAATGTACGAACGCAAGTTCAAGGCAAGTGCGGATAACACAAAGGACTCCGACCTGGTTCAGTTTATATGGCAGTCAGCGCCTCTCGTTATATCGCCCTTAATCGCTCCCCTGATGACGTTTTCAGACCTGTCACAACAACTAGGGGCAAAAGTAGTGACCGGCAGTCGCCGAAGAATCAACAAGACTCCGAGGACCTTCCATCAGATAATGCGGATGACTCTATGGTCCAACCACGAGCGGTACCGATTAAATCAACAAGTGCAGCGGCGAGGCCATCCTTTGCAAGCTCCTCACTCCCGACAGTTATTTCTCAAGAAGGCCATATCTTCTCATGGAACTTGGAAGTAGAAGGCTTTGTTGCAGAGCGCGAGGAAGTTGTTGTTGCCAAGATTGTCGAGCGCACTCCTAGCAACTTCAATTATTGGCTTATGGTCACTGATGAGGATGGCGACTTCGTTTCCCACAAAATCTCTTCGGATATGAATCCTCGCTGGTCTCAAAAGACGTCATCATTAACATGGAACTACGCTAACGGCGGCAGATATGACAGTTGGGCCCTGCAACTCGCGTCTGCAGAAGCGTACGATGCGTTTAAGACGGCCTTTGCCCAGTGTCTGTGGGAATCATTGCATGGCGTTGATTTTCGAAAGGCCAAGGTAGAAATTTCGCGTTTTCAATATCTCACGTGGTTTACTGTGCACATAGCCTGATGAGCAAGCCTACGTCATCAGTTCAACAACTGAAGATGTTGAAATGCGTGACGTGGAAGATGAAGACGAAGACGAGGAAGAGGTTGAATCGGAGCTTGACCCTGATGAAGGTACGTGAATCCTGGTATCGCACACAGGTAACCCCTAAGTGGCTTCTTAGAAGCAAGTGAGGAAGAGGAGGAGGAAGAGGAAGGGGATGCTGTTTCTCCCATGCCGCAAGGTGAACGCAACTCGCAGTTAACGATCGGATATAAGGGCGACCGCTCTTATGTTGTCCGTGGAAATAATATTGGTGTTTTCAGTCACTCCAACGACGATCAAGTGAAGTACTATGCGACGATCAGTAAAATTGCTACGCCGAAGGGTAAAGAATTCAAGCCACAGGAGGTATTTTAATCTCAATTCTTTCGCATGATGACAAGTCCTGAGATCATCATCTTTTCGTGCAGGTCATGTTGCACGATCAGGACACGAAGATGGTCCTCAAGAATCCTTTAGATCCTCATTCGTTGTTCAGTATGGACATTGAACGAGGCAAAGTGGTCGAAGAGTGGAAGATCCACGAAGATATCACAGTTGATCACATTGCCCCCGACAATAAATTCGCTCAAACCACTCGCGAGCAGACACTTGTCGGCGCTTCTCACAATGCGTTGTTCAGAGTAGATCCGCGTATCTCTGGCAGCAAGATGGTTGAAAGCCAATACAAGCAATACGTCAGCAAGAATAAATTCTCTGGGGTCGCTACAACAGCCAGCGGGAAGTTGGCAGTGGCAAGCGAAAAGGGGGATATCAGACTTTTCGATACAATTGGGAAGAATGCGAAGACGGCTTTACCACCTCTCGGTGATCCTATTCTTGGTATCGATGTCACTGCCAGTGGCCGGTGGATTGTTGCAACTACAAAGACTTACCTGTTGCTCATTGACACCCTTATCGGCGAAGGGAGATACGCCGGAAATCTGGGTTTCGATCGTAGTTTCCCGGCTAACGCCAAGCCTATGCCTCGAAGACTTCAACTTCGTTCTGAGCACGTTGCATATATGAATCATGACATCAACTTCTCAGTCGCGCGGTACGTGCCTTTAGGAGTGGCCGCGACCCTGACTAACTTTACCGAAATTATAGTTTCAATCAAGGCGAGGGACAAGAAGAGAATGCCATTATCACAGCAACAGGGCAGTATGTCATCGCATGGGACTTCGCGAAGGTCAAGAAAGGGCACCTTGACAAGTATGAGATCAAGAAGTATGAAGACATGGTCGTTCAAGACAATTTCAAGTTCGGGGATGACAAACAAATTGTGAGTGCTTTGGAGTCTATGAAGCCGCGGCGCACTCATGTAGATCATTGCAGATCGTGGCCCTGCAGAACAATGTCCTTGCAATTAACAAGAAGAATCTCAAACGGCCCACGAGAAATTCGCTTGCGACCCCTATGTCCAGTCTTCAGAGTCGGTCGAGCATCGTGGATAGTCCGTACTAGACGGTGTATTCTGAGATGGGATTGTTGTGGTAGTTGTATGTATTGCGGATTGTATACCTAACGTCTTCAATTACGTAGGATAGGTGTATCGCAAAGTTCTCTAAATATATAAGTGAAGATGTATATAATATTCCTTTCGAGTTCTCTTCTCGCACTATTTCTTTTCATCTGTAGTGACGTCCGAGTCAAGTTGTCTGTCGCGAGTGTCGACATATCTCCAAATTCCAAGATGCCACATGATCCGGGGTATCATCAGACTAAATCCAAGGACGATGGTAGTCCAAAGCATTGGACTCCACTGTGAAATGTCCCATCTCCCATCTCCTAAAGCCCATAGCGTGACAAAAAGGTGCATGCAGTCCCCCATGAGAAGGGGGGTCATGAGAGCAAAAATGATCTTCTCTTGTACAGCAAGTTGGGTCGAGAGATGCTTCCGGGCGGCCGTTAACACAAAAAAGTTAACGACCCCCATGAGCGCACAGACGTGAGCTAGTTGGATCACAGTCACGATGGAGGCCTTTGGAAGGGTAGCAGGTGGGGGATTATCTGCTGGCCATGGCGCTTGGGTATTGTGTGTCTGTTAGGTGGTCATCAGATGTGCGACTGAAGGAGAAGACTAAGACACTCACTGTTTCAGGGTCATGCACTGCTCCTATGAACCCAAGTATCGTCAAAGCGGGTTCATAGAACGCGAAAAGCGCATAGTAGAAGTCGGGTATAGCAGATGCCGACTGTTGCATTGAAGACACAGGAGTATCGATTACAGGACCTGTGGTCTGCTGGTATCAAAACAAGATTGTTGCGCAGTAGCTGACGGACTCGGAGTCTGCAGGCAGAACTTGTGATGGACCAGGATTCGGATGGACCCTGTGGAAGGCTGCCAGGAAACAGTCGCACGTTGGAACGGGTCAGATAAGGCAAGGGCGTCCCTTCCAAGGGGTTTTGTTCCCTCGAGCAGTGTCACTTATATATAATGCCCAACCCGGGGCCCGGGGAAAACATCGAAGACTGTTTCAACAACTGTACGTAACTGTTTAATTGTCTGAAGTTGTCTGACCGGCCCTAAAGCTGATCAGTTTTTGTCGTCGTGTAGTTCGCTCGTCTTCTCTATCTTACAACCTCAGGTCTATCTTAAACCCAGGCGGGCAGCTAATCATTCGATGTTGACCCACTAAATGGCGAGGACCAAGACCATTCTACGAGGGTTATAATGCATAACTTGCTGCTGGGTGCATATCCACTTCTGCAGGCCTGTGCTTCGCGCCTTTCTAACATTACAATGCCTTTTCAAAGTACTGTTGTTTCACACTAAACTAATTCGATCGAGATTCAATGATATCCATGAATTGCGGCCAGCACATGTTTCCGTTCAATAATCCAACTTGAAATACAGTACGGTAACTTAGATTCTAGAATACACACTAGGGATTCTGGGCTTGTCCGCTTACCCAGAGGTATCAGTAACTCTACTTCGTACAAACGTGAAATTAGCCGCTCAATAGACCGTTCAGCTGTTTTCGGGCTTCCTCCATTACCCTCTCTGCCTCATCGTCCTCCAGTTGATCTTGTGGTGTCTGGCACAAAATTCAGAGTAGAGCTACTCAAGAGGAGAGCATGACATACTGGTAGTTCCGTTCCGGCTGATCCAGCAAGTCCGAGTTTCCCGTTGGTGAGGTCGAAAAGAACCTTGTCCACTTCAGCGTCTGCCTCTTCTTCTATCTCTTCGTCCTCGTCCATCTGTAACGTGTCTTCAAGCATTTCCTCCATAATCCCAGCCTGCGGTACGAGTCAGATAGTCAGGGAGCACTATGGGGAAACACCTCGCACCTTCGTCATTTCCATGCTCATTTCCCGCATTGCTTGACTTATCTGAGGCAATTTGACAAGCGAGTTGGATAGTTTCATGATTTCTGTAGACTTCTGCAACGACCCTGTAACTTTGACCATGGCTGCAGAGTCGTAACATATAAATCAGCCATACTTCAAATTAAGAGTATTCACTCACCTAGCTGCTGCTGTAGCTGGGTACCAATCGATCCCAAGCGCGCTTTGCTAACAGACAATCTGTCTTTCTGTTTATTACTGCGGACGACCTCCCTGGCGAGGATCCGCGCAGACTTCACATCTCCCTTGGCAGCAAGCTGCTTCACCGTCGTGCGTGCCTTTGCAGTCGCAGCTTCAAGCTGCACCGAGAATTAGCGTGGGATATGAGCACTACAGAACAGGGTGCCGACCTGCCTCATCTCCCTATCCAGTTGTCGGCTTTCTGAACGCAATTTTCCTTGCCATGCACGCACTCTCTCTTCGGGCGTTGGTCCATAGAGAAAGCGGTTAATGGTCTGCATGAGAGATTGAGTACTGTGATAGCTCAACAGCAAGCAGCAGAATGTTGCCTCTTTCGGTTTTCAAGGGTGCTTCGGGCTTGGCACCGGTGTCTTCTTCTTCCTTACATGCAGTCGCTACCGGACTTTTCAATGTCGTGCTGCATGGATGTCACGCTTTGGACTGTAGGCTTGAATCACTTGCCAGATCCAAAAGAGCTTGCTCTAGAGGCTGACATGGCGGCTGACTGCTTCGACAGAGCATATAAACTGCCCTCTTCGACCAACATGGTCCTCCGGAACGCCTTGGCTGCTCCTTGTGGGTGAAACAGTAAATTCCGACGCGAGATCTGTGCAGGTTCACTTCGCTCATAATGTCAATCCAATGGCTCCTGAGCCTCTTCCTACTTCCGTCCTTCGCCCGTGCCACTATGATACCTGTGTCCCCCGGTCCTGGCGACGTGTTCAGATCTGGATCAATCTGCCCCATCTCTTGGGACACTGATCGGTCCGGCTCCACCCAGCCATGGAGAAACGCCACCATCTGTATGCAATCACAACCCTCGTCCTATCTTTATTTTGAAGTTGGTTACCATACAGACCTCATGTCCGGCTCCAACCTGAACATGTCAAGGGTCGCGGTCGTCGTCGAGCGCCTAGACGGGACTAACATATCGTCATATAATTGGCTGTGCCCTAACGTGACTCCCAATGCAGACATCTACTTCTACCAGGTATGGTGTATAGCCATACGAGTTCCATATGGGTCTTTAACTGATACCGGTACACCAGTTTTCGAATGATGGGAATTCGACTGGGTCCGCTTGGACTACTCGATTCACGGTAAGCATGGTTCTAAAATCCTCTTCATGCAGAAGCTGATCATAGTGGATTTAAGATTGCTTCGTATTCTGGCAACACGACTCCCCCTGAAATGAGCAAGCAGCCTGGCGGGGCTCCTATTCCGTGGGGCGTTGGACATATTGTACCTTCCAAGAGAACGCCGTCAAGCCCAATCGTTTCACCTCGCAGTCGTTCATTACCAATTCGTCCGTGCGAAACCCTAAAACATCGACAATGTATGACGTCCCTGGAAGACGCATCGCCCTCCGATACTAAAAATCCCGTTACCCCCCTTCCTCTTCAACAACGCACATTCCCGCGCCCCACCATAATAGATCAATTCAAACTCACGCGCGAGAGAAGACCTTCAAGCAGAGGCAACCGTGGAGGCCCTAATCTCAGTGTGCACCTTCTATGTGCTCTGGCAACGTTGTGGTTGGTAGTTCTATAAATCAGGGACCTAGATATGACTACAAATTTGTCTACTTCCTGGCTGTCAAAAAACAAAATAAGTAATAGAGAAAAAGAGACCAATCATCTACAGCGAAAAGTAAGAGTGAACTACTATAAACAATAATATGAACAGAATGACACACAGATTAAAGCTGCGGTCCAGCCTTGATCTGATTGACCAGTGCTTCCCAGTAACTCCAATCCGATCCATCTACTTCCATCAAACCAGCATCCCCAGCCATTGGGTTGTTGTTAGGTCCTATCCAGCCTGAGAATTCAGCACCACCAGGTCCTCCCCAAGATAAAGCAGGCATGCCTGCTGTCGCATCGACCGCAGGGCCGCCGCCGAAAGTGCTGCACCAATGATCCAAGAGAGACTGAGCAGCAGATTCTTCCTCCCCACTTGGACTGCCGCTGCCAGCGGGTGAGCCGAGCGTACCCGTACCGTCGTTAGATCCATTGTATTGCAGACGTTGCATAGCAGGGGAATGCGTGTAAGGAGGTGATAACGTGTATACTACAGGAGAAGACATCGTGGGAGACAAAGTCTTTGGTGACGTGGTACCCATCGTGAAAGCTTGGCGTGTGGACGGAGGCAGAGCAGAACGAGAAGCCGGCATGGAGAAGATTGAGGAGTGCTGTTCCCCAGTATGCCCGTTTGTAGGTGAGCTTGTTCCATCCACGCCATGCAATGCACTTTCTGCCATTTGTGATGCGCGGTTCTTAAGGAACTCGATAGTCTTGAGCTCCCTCCGAGTTGTTTCGTCCATCTCGCGCACGCCCTCATGGTCTGCCAGGAAGCCGTCCAAAATAGTGTGCATCATGTCCGCGTCCTTGCCTTTGGGATGCAAGACTAAATAAATGCCACTGATCATCGCTGTTTGAAACTCTCTGTAGGCGTTGCTAAGAGAATCGCGGGTTTCTTTTGGCATTGAGTCGCGGAAGGCCTTGCGAACTTGGAAGTCCTTGATCGAAGACTCGAAGCATGCCCTTCGGGAACGCAGGTAACGATCACAACTCAATTTCCGCAATAGATATGGACGATGGAGGCCGACACGAACGAACAAGACCTCGGTAATGAGGAGGAAGCGGTGAACAGGAATAAATTGTTTCGTCTCGTCGAGGGATGTGTCGGGATCCAATGAAAAGTGAGGTGGTAAGTTGGCAACGAATTTTAAAAGGTCGTCATCCAGCGCCAGGACGTCAGAATAATGACTGGGTGACTTGACCTTCTGAAAATGATGTACCATCCGTCCAATAATTGAGGCCAGCTGATGCCTGAGAATAACGAAGGTCATAAGTGTAGGGCTTGAAAGGGGAGGTGGATTGCGGATGATGGCAGGGGAAAAGTCGTCATCGATGTTTAAAGGTGGGAGGGTGCAAGTGTAATCGTCCTGAATAGCATGAGGTCTTCCAAGCACAAGTGCGTAGGAACGATCGGCGTGATAAAGATATGACCTTCAAAATTTTCCTAAGTTAAGACCTTGAAGGGGCACTGGTATCCTTACCATATGCGGCGTCGGTTTTCAACCTGAGCAGGCTCGAGTCCCTGTGCAAGCTAAATCAAGACAGGCATACCGATAGGATATTTGCAAGCTTACCGTAGGTGCAGCATCGCGATGGAACCCAAGTGCTTGAGCTGTTCGTACAGCAGCACCCAACTGACTCCAACATTCCGTAATGCGTCGATCAAAAGTCAAGAACCGTGCGCTCTAGTGATTATGTGAGCTCCGCGTCGCGTAGATAACCTTCGGCACTTACGAGCAAGCGAGTGAGAACGATATCCAGTGAATCCGGTTGGATAGCCGCGGCGATAAGCAGAGAGCGTCGAGCTATCCAAAAAACAGGTGGGCATAAAACAAATTATACTCGATCAATAACGTACAAGACCAGTAATATCTCAAAGAAGTCACTCTTCTTGTTCGCGTGTCGCCAGCAAGATGTTCAGGTGCCAATCGCACTGAAATAGCAAGCACCACGAACAACAGCGGAAGGAAGCGAGCATCGTTAGTATTGGCGCCTACCCCGTTGGCGCAAAGAGATGCGTATGCAGTCCGAAAGTCAGCCTCGCATACGGGATATCTCGTCCAATTGCTACAATCAAAGGGGTCAAAGACTGGTCAACGAATAGAGTATCAACTAACATTGCAGCAAAATAATGATCAATAAGTACATCGGAAAACCGTTGTGGAGGGAGCTCCTGAAGGAGCTCCGAGATTTTGTGCGGTGATACACCGCATTCTTGGACAAGACTCTTGAGGTTATCAGCCGCTGAAGGTTCAGAGTCTTGTCGCACAGACTCGATCATTGATGGGGTCGCTATGGCTGATTTATGGTCGCCGTGACCAGTTCCGTGTGGGCCGGAAGGCCCAGCATTGAGATTAGATATGGAACGAGGCGAATCCCACTGTTCTTGATTCGAACTGGCAACGACGACGTTTGCCAGCTAGTGAAAAGGATGTCAGAGAATAGAACTAGCATGACCATCAAAACATTCACTTGCTCCAGAACGGAGGCGGGTGCTACACTTCCTGAGGCGCTATTGCCATACCATTTTCCACTGTGGAAGGTACCGCCACTTGGATCCTGCTCATCGGTTATCGAACGATTATCGTCATCTGGGCCCTCAGATGTAGAGCTTTGGTGTCTGTCTGCAGCTGAATAGGAAGACTGAGACGGTGAATTGAAGTATTGGGGCAAAGCCTGCTCGATGATGTGCTCAAGCCTGGCTAAGCGGACGCTCAGATCTTGGTCTGTTTTTCCGGGGGTGTATGCTTTGCAAAGCTCAGGTACTTTTCGTGCTATACACTAGGAAGAATGTCAGACGAACGGGTAATAAACAACATGAAAGAGCCATACGTGAGAGCATGGTATCTGCCGGTCGCACTGCCATGGGGAATATTTTAGCGATGCAATTTGAATGATGAGAGTATGGACAAACCTTCTGCTTTCGACGGTGACATTCACCGCAGGAGAAACTACGGCAAAAAGGTTCTGGGTCACTCTAAGCGCGCAAGGGAAAAATGACAAACCTGACTCTAGATCTGGGTTTCTTGACCTGAATATGATCGCCATCATCATCCTCGGTCTTCCTCCTCTTGAGACTAGAGGTTTCAGAAGCTGAAGAAACGTTCTTGACCATGAATGACGGGAGCAGACGATGATCTTGGAAATTGAATAGAAAGATGAAGAGAGTAACTGGCAGATCAGTGACTCCGTCTCCGAGTCCGACCTGCACGTGCAAGCAGTGGCACTGCTGGCAGTCAATAATTCGTGTATCATTGTGCGAGTGTTAGCACTTAACCAGACTTAACCCCGGTTACCATTGAGCATCTCACTGTCAGGCGCATGCAGGCGCGACAGATACTATCCGAACTGTGCATCGCAAGCTATCTCATATACATAATATAGTCCGTTTACCGCAATGTCCTCAACAACACCGATCAACTCGGACGTAGCGATCATGATGGAAGAACCGTCCTGGAAGAAAACTAAACTCTCCTTGGAAAGACCCTACAAGGATGACACAGGAGAACGTATACCTGTCCTTCTAGACATAGCTCCAGATGGAGTGCAAGCATTTGAGCCGTATGTTATGACACCGTCCCTCCTTATTCTATCGCTAAAAAACCATCCGAGTCAGTCCACAAGATCCCACTAAACTCTTGGGTGAAAACTTGAGGCGCATATTCACAGAACGTGGCGTAGATTTCTTTGAGCGCCAAGATGCACTGAGGGCTACCGGAGACTTGTCCATTCCTCAGGCCCTGAATACCAAAGACCACAAGGTCGAACCAGATCAACAAGAGGAAGGCGTCTCAAAAGCCCACATGACTACAGAGGAATTATTCAAAATGCGCATGGAAATCATGCCCCAGCTATGGTATGTGAATCTCCAGGCGGCAACGCCAGAAGTCTCATTCGCAAGCTAGTACCGCACTGGGAGAGATGACCTATGCCAGGGAGCTGCTTTCATTGCTACTGGCTTCTTCTGCACCAACTGATCCGTCTCCTGTCCCTTCCTTGCCCTCTTCTACATTAACTGCAAGTATAGTCACGAAGCCTTCGCCTATACCTTCAGTGGACGCGTTCAATGCTCAGCTAACCATCAGTGGAAAGGACGAGGCTCTGAGAAAAGCTTCAAGTATATTCAAGGCCGCCGCAAACAACTTGGAGAGAAGCCGCCTCCGAGGTCAAAGGTACTGGGTCGATGCACTCAAGATCCGGCGTGCCAATTGGGGATTGGTGCCTGCACCCCTCCCATTTGGTGCACCTACAGGCAAAGGTGCTGATAAAACGTCGAAGGACTTTTTTGTCTCTTTCGGACTCGAAGAATGTAAGCATCTTCATGTTTATAGTCTTGAATTTAACATTCGTCCAGCCCCAGCTCACTTCAGACGAAGAGCGGTAGGACACATGGCAACATATGAAACTTCATCACACATTCTTGTGTTTCCTCACCGTCAGCGAGTCCGCCTCCAAGTATCTCTTACTCTCACCGATTCCAGCGGCCTCTTTCGCACTGCTTCTAACAGCATAACAAGTTTATTGGATGTGTCACTGGAAGATTCGCTCAAAATTGCGCAAAGGGAAATGGTCGAGGAAGAGCTTTTCTCTGTCTTAATTAAAGAGGCTAGCACTCTACCGACAGCTTCAGCACGAGTGGCCGAGCGGCTGATCGTCATCGACGCTGCCCAAGGACTGGAACTAAAGTTTGAACTTGTGGGTTATCATTGCAGACCAAGATGTGGCGCTCAACTTTTGCAGGTCGATGGCGATGCTGTCAATGCTCAAGAATCTAATAAGAGCGAAGAACGTTTGTCCGCTACTTGTAATCTCATATACTTCGCGCTGCAGGGACTCCTCCTGTCCCTGCATGCTTGGCATAAGTCTCAACGCCTATCATCAGCCAACACACGACATCCCCCTTCAGCCTTACTGAACAAGGCTCCTTTGTTGCAGCCCATCATCGACCTCCTTCAATATCAGGTATTCTGTGACAGAATCAAGGTAGAGCTAGATAAAATGGTCACTGCCTTGCTTAAGGCTGGTATTCCATCCTCGTTACGATTCGACGCTGTAGGTGAGAGCGGGCACCAATTAGTGGAGCATTTTGCCGCCAATGAAACGGCAAGAAGGATTGGGGGCGAGGCTATTCTCCGTATCGACGTCAGGCAAGTTGCCATCTGGAGCACATTCCTGAACATATATTTATGTTTCTCAAAATAGGGAAACTCTTCGCTTGACATTCCTTTCGCCATCATCTCTTACAGCCCATCTGCCGCAGGCAACGCTCCCAATTGCGTCCATCCCTCAGCTGGTGCAGCTTCTTTCCGACGAAGTCGAAAGGTGCCTTCTCAATCGGTTGTGCGAAGTGGGTTCACAGGTTTGTGATCGTGTCGGTGCAACGTGGTTCGTCGATTTCGTCAGTGGCAAAGCGGTTGGAAGATGGGAAGGAAATATATTGTGAGCACATTAATATTGTTCTTCCAGCGTGGACTAAGGAGATGTCCAGGAACTTCCGCGTTATATTTGACAAGGACTTCGCCATCCACTCGTCAGCATACCGTCTCAATAGAGCTAGCCACCGGTTATCATTACTAGAAACGTACACTCCTGAGACCTCGATTTCTCTCGTAGCATGGCTGCAAGAGCTGCTTGAGAAGACCATATCAGAATCTTAAAATGTTTTGGCCAATAATCGTGTTGCATGATATCATAAGCATATGACCTACTTGGCTGGTGGACATACAGTGAATGAAAATGTGAATGCAGAAAGCAAGTGAGTAGACAATTTTTTTACTCGTCGTCGTCGTCGTCGGCAGCAGCAACCTCGCCTCCTGAAGCCTTGAATGCCTCGATCTTCGCTTGGATGCGAGCTCTGCGCTCCTCGAGCGTGAGTTTGGACTTCTTGTACTTCAGACCCTCTGCCTTCCAGTCCTTGGTCTTCTCCGAAGGCTGGAAGGTGGGGTCCTCACGAATGGCGGCATACGCGTTGGTGTAGATTTCCTCGATATCTTCTGAACCAATATCATCTGCAAGATATGAGGAGAATTGCTTCTTGAAGCTAAGCGAAAATCATAAATGTCACGCTTTATATTCGTATAGAATAGCTTACCGCTCGTCATCTTCCTCCTCAAGCGACTCCATGTACTCAGCAACGTGGCCACCAAAGATGTACTTCTTGAGCACTTCACTATCGAGAGACTTGCTCTCTTGGTCGTACCCAGGGAAACGCTTCTCGGAGTGGGGGATGAATATACCACCGTCACTTGCGCCCTTCATGGCGCCGAAAACACGGTGGCCAGTAGAAGTGCGCTTGAGACCAACATCAAGGTAGCATTTGAAAGGTCGTGGGGCATCTTCATCATCCAATGCCTCAGTCAATGTGAGAGCACCATCGGGCTCCGCGACACCCTCGTATTTGTCGGCAAGACCGAGCTTGGTCAATGCACGGCGAGCGCACAGAAGTCCAGTTGCGTATGCTACAGTATTCATCAGATGTTATATAGTAAATAATGGAAAAGAATCATACCAGCAGTCCAGTTAGTGAGACCGTGGTTGATCCCATATCTTGGCAGCTCTTGTGACCGTGCAGCCGTCAAGACGAAGTCGCCCTGTAGACGTGCATATACGATCTGGACGATGATATCCCGGTTCGTGAAGCGCACTACTAGACGGTATTTTGGTGCGTTGCTTCCAAATTATCAGAACAAGTTGCCGTTCTTCATACTGTGATAACTCACTACTTGTTTTTAGCCTGGGTGACGAGGCGTTTGCGGGCGTAATCTAAGGAGACCTAAGCGCATGTGATCAAAACATGCATAAAATGCTCACAGTCGGTCTTTCCCTCTCTTCTACGGCGGTACTTCACTTGGAAGCGGGAGAAGTAGGCATCGGACTTCACCTTTTTGACGAACGGCATCTAGTACGAACTGTCAGTTAATTGCACATATACATCCTGGGCAGCTATCATTCATCCATCGGGAACTGGCCACTTTTGAACAATCCGATTATTGTAGGTAGTCTTCAAAGACTAGACAGTGCCCCAGGACGAGGAATAGACGTAGAGACATACCTTGGGGAATCTTGAGGACGGCGGGGACAGCGAGTACACCCTTTCAATCAAAGTTTCTGAGAGTGGTTGTTTACCTTTATTGATTTACTGATTTAATTACTGTAATTATTTTCATCAGTTATCAATTTGGTAAGTGAGGTGATAACCCACAATCCCGACTTCTCCACAAACATTATGGACTCGCAGTATTCTCAATTCAGTCAACAGCAACAGGCTTATGATGTTAATCCTTACCACCAGCCTTACCAAGGCCCCATGTATCCTTTGCCAGGAACTTCGTCAAACCACAGCGCACCTGTTCCAGCGAATGCGTACGAATACGATGTCGGCATCCTTGCGCAGCAGAGTGTCTATGTTCCCGGGGCCATGATTGACAAGCGTGGAGGTGCTGGTGGAAAACTTGCAAAGGGTGGAAAGCGCACCACTGTGCTCCGTAAGGGTGGTGGAAAGGTCTGGGAAGATCAGACTCTTCTAGAATGGAATCCATGTCAGTGTACCACTTGGTACGAAAGTCAGCCACTGACACCCTTTATTGCAGCTTGGTTCCGCTTGTTCGTAGGGGATCTTAGCAATGATGTCTCCGATGATGTCCTCGCAAATGCCTTTAATCAATACACATCTTTCCAGAAGGCCCGTGTCATACGCGACAGGTTGAGCCAGAAGGTATGGACTTTACCCCGCGTTCTGCAAACGTATCTTACGATACATTATTAGGCGAAGTATGGTTTTGTTGCCTTTTCAGACCCAGAAGATTTCCTCAAAGCTTGGAAAGAGATGGATGGTACGAAATGCTCTTGTTCAATTCACCGCATTTTCGCTGACAAACAATCCCAGGTAAATATGTAGGTAACCGTCCAGTCAAGCTTAAGAAGGCGGATGATACTGCTATCCGACCTGTAGAGATAGGGCACCGAAAGGCTAGACAGCTCGAGAAGGACTTAAAGAAGAATAGAGGCAAGCCCTACTAATCGATCGCCGCTGTGCGTTTGGATGACGTGGCTGGTCTGCGAAGACATTGCCAGTATGTTTTAATTTTTGATACTGGAGCGCAGCTTACCATGTTATGTATTTCAACTATGAAATTATGATAATGAATACCGTGGATACTAAAGCTATATGATCATAGTGGGTACTATTTCTTGATTCCCAAAGCATCCACTTCGTTTGTTACATTTCACAGTCAGGCCTTCTATGTGCGCTTTCTTCGAATTGCTTGTTGAGCAAGCATGTTGTGATATGCAAGGTGCGGGGGGAGCTGTCGTGCGCTTGTGGTAAGCCGAATGACCATCGCTGTAGAAATCTCATAGTTGCATACGTAGACTTCTAGTCTCCCTTAGTAAGACACTACAAGAATGAAGACAATGTTAATTGAAAACATCTGGATTTTTATTTGAAGCTTTTGAACAACAATCACTTATAAGCAATTGACGTCTGACCAGTGCGATAGATGTTAGATCACGTGCGTTATGCATGGGGCTTAATCATTAAATATTAAGTAGTAGGACCATGTCTTTATGCACCAGCCATTAGCCAAATACTGAATCATGGACATCGACAAGCTTTTCAAAGTAAGGGGTTATCTTGCGCTCTCGTGTGCATATTGTGATATTTACGCGTTCCAGGTGCCCAGGCTTCCTACAAGCTCAAAGCGAAAGATGCCAGACAATCCTACCCCGGAGATGCTAAAGAAGATGCGTCTCGACGCTTCCTCGAATTGGGACTCGAAGGATTCGGCCACGGACGTTGACATGCCTGAAAGCAGCTCAGCTCCTCGCCGGCAGTCGCGGCGCGCAACCGTAGAGGACGGGGACGACAAAATGGTTGACACCTCGTTTGCTCCAGGGAATGACGCGGACTACTTTGTCGAAGAGGATGAAGAAGGACGGTTCTACGGAGGGGGACTGACTTCGGAACAGAAGCAAATTTTGAGTATTTTTGAGAGTGCTGAAGGAGAGGGAACAACGGAAGACGTGAGCACATACAAAATCTCGCGAAACGCGTAAATATTGACATGAAGTGAAGCCAGAAGGAATTTCGATCACAAGCATAAGAAGAACATTACTGAAGTTTGAGCGAGCTGTCAACAAAAACCAAGACCAACGCTCGAAGTACCCAGATGACCCGTCAAAGTGATTTACATTGGACGTCTTGTGATCCTAGGACTGATTATACTCACATTGTTGCAGGTTCATCGACTCTGAGGCAGACCTCGATAGTGCGCTTAAATCTCTTTTGTCTTTGGCACAGTCTCCCGTGCTGGCTTACCCGGAACTCGTGCGCTCGGGTTCTGTCAGTTTACTCATCGGACTCCTCAGCCATGAGAACGCCGATATTGTCATTGATGTTGTTGATGTGATACATGAGCTGACGGACGAAGATGTTGGGAATGAGCTAGAAGATGAGGAGGAGCAACAGGAAGCACAAGTGGCGCTGAAGACCCTCATTGAAGCTTTGGTTCGTCCCAACATTTTGGCATGGTTCTGTTCTGAGTGTTGTGTTTTCCACTTCACACAGCTAGAGAATTCAATCTTGGAGTTACTCGTTGACAACCTTTCGCGTTTAAACGAGACTGAAGAATCAGACAGGCAGGGTGTCTTCCATATTCTCGGTACTTGTGTGCCCTGAACCTCTCATCATTCATCACTGACTGACATTTTAGGTGTATTCGAAAACATGCTTGGCTTTAACCCTGACCTTTCCCTTATACTTGTGTCGAAGACCAAGATGATGAATTGGCTACTCAATCGCGTCCAGTCCAAGACTCATGACGAAAACCGTGGCTATTCCGCAGAATTGCTTTCTATTCTTTTACAGAATAATGCGGTGAACCGTCAAGATTTTGGCAAGAAAGACGGTGTTGAAATTGCTCTTAACGTTCTCTCTGTAAGTTGTAAACGACTTTCACAACTTTCGTTATTAATTCCTAGGATATAGCAATTCCGGAGGCGTGACCCAGTTGATGCAGACGAAACCGAGTTTATGGAAAATTTGTTCGACGCTCTTTGTTCTGCGTTGGCTGAGCCTGAAGTCAAGTCTTTTTTCCTCGCGAGCGAAGGCGTCGACCTCATGCTTCTTATGATGAGGTGAGCACGTCCTTTGGATGTCGAAGCAACGTTAACTTATGCCGTCGGTAGAGAGAAATTGCAATCGAAATCGAGAGCAATCAAAACTCTCGACTATGCGATGTCCGGCGCAGCAGGAACCGTCATTTGCGCAAACTTTGTCGAGGTCTTTGGACTGAAAACGCTTTTTGCTGCTTTTATGGGCAAGGTACAAATATGGTGTTCTCGTAGTATGGTTCAACTGATCAAGCCTACTCCGCAGGGTTCAAAAAAATCCAAATCCAATACACCAACAGCAACTTCCGAAGATACATCTCATATCCTCGGCATTATCTCATCATTATTCTCAAACACTCCATCGGACTCTCCGGATCGAATACGTCTGCTTGCCAAGTTTGTGGAAAATAATTATGAGAAAGCCGACAAGCTACTCGAGGTGCGGGAAAATGCTCATAATCGCCTGAAAGTTGTGGACGCAGAAATTGAGGCGGAGAAAAAGGTATGTGCATTGTAATATTTGTTAACGAACATCATGATCCGGTCCAAACACTGAATACGCAGGAAACCCTTGCTGACGGGGGTGAAATCGAGTCAGAAGACGAGGATATGTTTTATCTGCGCCAACTGGAGGGCGGACTATTCACACTGCAGACAGTCGATTATATCCTCGCATGGGTAGTCATGGAGGACGATGGAGTAAGCAGCATTTTTCGACAACTTGTGATAGCTAAGTCGAGTTCCACTCCAGATTCGCGGCCATGTCACACAAATGCTTGAGCGCAAGAATCAATCCTTGAAAGATTTAGTCTCAACTCTTCAAATATACCGCGACAACCTCGACGCTGACACTCAGAGTAACGGCGCAGCCGCCACTGATCACTCTCCAGAAGATGGAGCATTATCACAAAAAGAGATCCTTCAACATCTTATCGACTTCCTGCATGAATGTTCATGACAGACATGGGGCATTAAATATATAGCAATATATGCGTAGAATAACAAGTTGTGTGGCCTACTATGCGGCAGTCAGTGTAGCGGACGCGAAAATCATTTCGAGTGCGCCTTTTGTTTTGACTAGTTCTTTTTGGAACCGAATCTCGGCAAGGACTTTTTTTCGTAGTCGCATGAAGAGAGAATCGATGAGCGGTGACTGTCCAAGGACGGGTGTGTACATTTCTGCGTAGATGCGTCAAGCCAGCAGAAGTGCAAGATGATTGATCACGTACCGATGACTAGACACGAGACGTCGCACACAATTTCACCAAAACGAGGATCAGTGACATGCTTCACCAGAAGACGCAAGACTGGTTCTAAAAGAACATCATCTCGACCTGCCAATGCGCTCCGAAGACCGTCACGATGGATCAGTTCTTGTATGAGGGAGAAAGCCGTTGTCGGTGGGACGTTCTATGAGGTGAATCAACAACGCATTACCAAACTATGACGGATGAGGATTACCTTTCTGAGCACTGAATCCAAGGCTGCTGAATACTTGAACCCTTTCAAAAGCCTGTCGTACTCTTTCAGACGCCTTGCTCTTCTACTTTCGATTCTCAACTCGTCCACGTCTCCAGTGGGTTTCTGCTTGATTTTGGACTTTGTGCGTCCTTGACCAATTACAGGAAGGGCGCCTCCTAGGAATGTCTCGAAGGCCCCAGACTTTAAAGCAGCCGCGAAGGACTGGTCCGCGCCTTCTGAAGCTTTTGGCTGTCTCCGTCTAACAGAAAGCGTGCCATCAGACATTCCCGCGGCGATATGAGTTTCATCTGGCTACACTGTTATCAGCACAAGGTCAGAGTAGGAAAGTAGATCTTGACATACAGATATGGCAAGACAAAGAACAGGTGCAGGGTATCGCATGGTATGCACGACCTTGTACGAGCTGACATCATAAACCTTCACCATATGATCCAAACTTCCCGTCAACAGACGACCCGCAGAGCCATCAAATGCGAGAGAGGTAATAGTCTTCTGATGATTTGAAAACGCACGTAAACAACGGCCTCCAGCGACCAAATCCCAGAGGCGCAAAATAGGACCTGCAGCAGACAAGGCCATCGTGCCAGATGGGAACATCTTGACTTGCTCAACTGGTACTGCATTTGAGGAATCCCCGCCCATTATCATCTCGCACTGACTTGTCCGTGTGTCGAATAATCTCATGGTCGCGTCATATGAACCAGTAAGGATGAGGTGAGGATTCGAGGTGGAAACTTCGCCAGAGCGAACGTAGTCGGTGTGTGCATGAAACGTGACTACCTCGGCTTGTGATGGTACATCCCATAATTTTACGGTGGTGTCGTCTGAACAGGAGAGTACTTGCGTGGGTGCGAGGGCGGAGAATTTAGTAACGTGTACTGGCTGTTTATGTGAGTCAAGGGTACGAAGTATGGCGCGTGAATTAATGTCAAAGACCTGCGAGCGGATTATCAGGGGCGCACAGCGAAACACGGTATGCGTCATACCTGCACGAGGCCCGTATCATCACCCGCAACGACGAGCTTTCCGTCAGGGCGGATGTTGCCGCTGCGCGCAACATCCTTGAAGCGCGAAATTGTCTTTGTCACTTTCTGGGTTCGGGGAGCATAAATCTGTACACGGGTCGCTGCTGTTACAGCATACCTGTGAGGCTTAGAAGGAGAGAACTGGATAGAAGTGACAGGTGCGTATTCCTTGATGAACACCGGGTGTTTGAATTGACGCCAATATCTTGATTCAGGACTGTGCTTGGCTGTAGCTGGCCGAGCATGCTTCTGTACGACTACCGGCTGATAGTCCATGGTAGGATTGTGGTGCTGTCGGGATTCGGATGTCAATATTTTTGTATCCCACGAGATGATAATCTTTTGGTGTACATAAAGATCAAAGCCTTGATTGAAGATCTCTCTTACCTCAACTTCGATCTCCTTCGTCGGAACCCCTTTTCTTTTTTCTACACCTTTATTATATCTTTTCAAAATGCTTCTTTATGAAGATATCATCACCGGCGATGAGATGATTTCCGATGCGTTCCCCATGTACGCTCTATCATCTGAATCTTGGCGTTCGAATACTGATCTTTCAAAAAACCAGGAAAGATTTGGATGGCATCGCTTTCGAGGTCGATTGTCAGATGATCACATTAAGGGAGGGCGATGTCGATATCGGTACGTGCCCGATCGAAAGAAAAAGAGCATTGCTCATCTATCTGATTTTGTAGGTGCCAACGCCTCAGCTGAAGAACAGGAAGAGTCACTCGAAGATGGAGCGAAAACCGTCAACAACATCGCCCATTCCTTCCGTCTTCAAGCTACCGCTTACGACAAAAAAGCATACCTTGCGCATCTTAAGGTCATCATATCATTGCCACACCTGCGGACATCGAAACTGATTACGATGTTCATATCAGGGTTACATGAAGGCTGTATCGGAACGTTTGCAAGCGAAGGGAGAGGATGTTGCAGAATTCAAGGGCAAGGCAAATGAGTTTGCCAAGAAGATAGTTGCCAATTTCAAAGACTACGAATTTGTGCGTTTTGTTTTACCCCTAATGCGCGCTGACTGACGAAAATTTAGTACACTGGCGAGAGTATGAACGCCGATGGAATGGTAGCCCTGTTGAACTACCGCGTAAGTTCCATGTTAGAATCACCAATGTCGTATTCTCAATGATTTCTTATCTCAGGAGGATGGCATCACCCGTACGTGCTACCTATCAGGCAGTGTCACCACACTTATCATATCTCAACAGCCTACTTCACCTTCTGGAGGCACGGTCTCAAGGAAGTCAAACTGTAATACTTATCTACCGTCAACTGCTTTCCGTCATTTTATAGAGCAATCATACGAGTCTGTTACCCTCCGAGTCATGAATGCATCCAAGAGATATTTAAGATATCAATAGAGACAACACCACTACGCAGTAATTACAGTTCATCGTGAACCTCAAACTTAGCCTGTGAGTCGTTTTCAGGAGCTTTGACAGCAGGCTTCAAGCTGTTCTTGGCATGCTCCTCCACATACGCAACAAAAGACTCCAACTCCCGGTCCCCTTCATACTCAAGGAACTCCCGCGATCCAGCGGGTTTAAATTTGAGGGTGGGGAATCCGGTGATGCGGAAGGGTGCTGAAGCTGGGAGATCGTTTTCTGTGGATTCCATCTTTGCACTGCAGAAATGAATGAGTCATTATTGGCAAGGTCGGGGGAGAGGACGTACATGACCAACTGATCTTTCACTTCAGCATAGTGGTCACCAAGGGAATCCCAGATGGGCGCCAAGCGCTTGCAGTGACCGCACCTAAATAGGTCTCAAATAAGAGGCGCCATAAACCATGACTAAAACCAAAACCACGCACCACGTAGCATAGAATTCAACAAACACATCCTTGGAGTCATCATAAACGACCTCGTCGAACTGGTTACTAACGAGCGTAAACACATTCCCATCCTGAGTCTCAGGAATCGGCTGGCTCTTGAGCTTAGGAAGAAGCGTCCCAGCGAGATACTCGCTGGTCATAGCAGACACAGCCTCAGCCTCTATAGGCTTGCTCTGGTCATAAGGGTACTTGAGCTGATCCTCCAAGCTCTGTATGACGAAACTAGGCCATTTGGGCTCAGCAAGGTTCAAAGCCTTTGCATGGTCCCCAAACTTGGTCGCATCGATCCAGACAAAGTTGATCTCGCCGCGGTACTTGGCAGCAACAGGCTTAAGAACAGCAATCGTCTCGTCGCTCTTCTCGTCTGCAGGATCCAGGAACAGGTATGCGATAGGTTTGCCGCTTTCAGCGTACATGGCGAATGTCTCTCCGTTCACCTCGCCGAGGATAGGGATAGACAACTGTTGAATCCATGCTTCGAGCTCAGGGATAGTAGCTGCAGATGCCGGGTTGGGGTACTCAGTGACGCGTTCGTCAAAGTTGCGGTAGACGACGATAGCGGGGGGAGTGACGCCTGCAGCTGCAATAGCTGCAGCGTCAGAGGTGATACCGAAGAGGTAGTTGTCGCGGAGCTTTTCTGCTGTTGCTGTGAATTCGGGTGCAGGGGCCTTTGTGGTGGAGGAGACGTAGGCGAGGACGACGAGCTTGTCGGCGTTTTGGAATTCAACGAGGTTGAAGGAGGTGACGTCAGAAACGGCAGGGAGGGATTGTCTGGGATGATGTTAGTAGGAACGAATGGGTGACGAGAAGTAGAGCGTACTTAGACATGTAGCTGATGATACCGTCTGCCTTTCGGGGACCGGAATAGTCGGTGGATTCGCCGTTGCGGAAGACTTTCAAGGTGCTGTGGAGGGATGGTTAGCGCGCACGAGATAAGATTTCGAACAATGAACGAACGGGTAGCCCTGGACGCCATGGGACTGGCAAAGGTCTGCCTGGTCGACACAATCGACTTTGGCAAGCTTGATGTCCTTGTCTTTGAGTGTCGTGGCTGCCTCCTCGTAGTGGGGAGCAAGAGCTTTGCAGTGACCACACCTATGGTAAAACTCAGCCAGTATTCACGGGAAAGGACGATGAAAATCTACCATGGAGCATAGAACTCGACCAGAATCAAAGATTCTGGATTGACAACAGAACTAAAGTTGTCCTTTGTAAGGGTAAGTACATCGGAAGACTCTGCAGCGTCTTCAGCTGAGACCAAAGACGCAAGAGCGATGGCGGAGGCCACAGACACTAGAGAGGAGAAGCGCATTGGACGATGCGTTCGTGGATTTGAGAATTGGCTGTCAGTGAATTGAGGAAGCACGAGGTTTTTATAATGCAAGTAAGTGTATACGTGTCACCAGCGCGGTTTAGTATTGCCGATTTGTCAATATGTGTTAGCGCCAAGTGGCAAAACCTAGCTGCACAACCGACAGTCTGGCCGGATAATCTGGTTTGCAATGAATTCACTAGTACTGCTGGCCAGTCGTCGCGTAGCTACTGTATGATTGAGAATCCTCGGTAATATTACTACATCTATTAACAATGTCATGCGAATAGAGCAACGCAATGTACACCGAGAGTGAACTACAAAGTGGACAAGTCGAATTCACTGCCAGTGGTTCTACCACCGCCATATCGCCTTGTACCTGAGACAAACGGACGTGGCTGAGGCAAGTCAGTCACGGGAAACGTATGTGCGCCAGAAGTTGGAGGGGGCGAAGGTACTAGCACACAGTGATGAGCTACGTGCATCAGTAGACGAGATACAGCTTACTTTTTCGAGATGGAGGTGTCCTAGGACTGCCATTGACGGTGGGCCGTCCAACAGGTAAAGCAGGAGGTTCAGGTTCAGCAGTGACAGGTGTTGAAACGGTACGCGGTCTTGGAGGAGCAGATACAGGGGGTCTTGGAGGAGCAGATGTATGGGGAACTGGACGGGAAGGTGGAGGGCGATTTACAGGTGTAGGAGGGTCAACTTCTGACAAAGCTCGGACACGAGCCGGAGGAGCAGGTGGACCATCCATTACAGGTGGCCTACGAGAGGGTGGAGGGGGGACTGCTCGAGCAGGAGATCCAACAGCTGACAAGGGTCTGGCTGGAGGAGGAGGAGGGGCTTTCCTTGCGGGTGGAACTGGAGGCTGAAGACTGTTGCGAGCGGGAGGAAGGGGAGGAATCGAACGTGATGGGGTATGTGGTGCTGGTTTGGGGGGAGAGATAGGACGAGCGGGAGAAGAGGCGGGACGAGGCGGAGGAGAAGCGGCGCGGACAGGTGGTGGTGGTGGTGGACGAGCCGGGAATGCAGGAGCAGGGGAAGCTGTCCTTGCGGGTGGTGGTGGTCGACGTGGCGGGGGAGGAGGTGTGGGAGTATTTCTAGTTGGTGCAGACCTTGTTGGTAAAGATCGATTGGGCAGCAATGGCGCACTTCGATTGGGAGGTGCTGGCGCAGGTGCGGATGGTCTAGGAGGAGGACCCCTCGGTGCATTATTAGGCCTAGCAACTGATGGTGCCTACAATGTCAATGCAAATATTACTGGTTGAATTAAACTGGCATACCCGAATTATTGGCAGACTTCAACTTGGGAACACCTCCAGCAAACAATCCACCAAGTTGAGGAGCTCCTCCCATTGATGGCGCTCCTCGTGAGGCAGCAGCAGCAGCAGCAGCAATACCACCACCACCACCGCCACCACCACCACCAGCCTTTGCGTCAATCAAAGGAGCACTTCGGTCATGTGTTTCTGCTTTCTTCAGCTTCTTGCCCGCCTGAATTTGTTTGAGCAGTTCAGAGGACGCCATCGTAGATCGTGGTCAGTGTGTGTTGTCACTGCGCAGTCACACAGCCGCAGTACATGTCACAACTGCTAATCTCTGTCTCTACAATGAATCTCACTCAATTTATTGCTGAACACAGCCCCTGCCAGTGGAGGGCAGTGATGAAATACGACTCATCCAATACATCGCCGCCCACAGAGCCAAAGGTGGTGAATACATGAATTTCGACAAGTCCTTCTGGATTGACGCTGCCACAGAGATGGCTTCACAGGGTACACCAACAACTGTTCCTGCCTGTCAGTCCAGATGGGCGCAGGTATTACATACCTTGTCAGCTCGCCGCGCCGTGCAGCGCTAACACCTGTCACAATCAGATCCACACTACTTTTAATGCTATAAACAAACTGGCAGATGTACCTGGTCTATCTTACTACACCCTTTCAACACGGAGCTGGTGTTGCGACTTAACCAGAAACCATCTGGGCCAAGTTCATAAAGGCAGTCGCAGTTCATCTTTCCATGATCCACTAATGTGTTTCAGAACTATCCCCAAGCTAAGCCATTCAAGGCAAAAGGCTAGCCGCGTTATGAAACAGCGCCGAACCTCATTCCAAACAACAATTTGAAGAATGCCCCCCCCCACAAGAAAACAAAAATCTGCGCGTCGCAAGAATGTCTTCCATGACATCCATCCTACTACCATCGACGGAAAACTGAAGCGAGCTAAACATGAAGCACTAGCATCGAGTGCTGTGAAATGGTCGCGCATCGTGGCATCTTTCGTGGTCTGTCTCGAGTATCGGCTGCGAAAAGCGCGATCGACGGACGAAACGGACTCATGATGTAGGTGTTATGCCGTAGGACGTCAGCGCTGTGGTCATTTGTAGGCCCAACATAGTTGTCCTGCAGCGATCACAATGTCAAGTGAAAGCAAATTAGGCGTGTACCTCGTGTAAAGTCTGTTCGCGTGCGGGCTTTGGTATCTGAGGCTTCATCGACATCGGTGAAGATGTCCTTCAGGACATCGTCATCATCGCAGGCTAGGAGAGTAGTGCCTGATGTGGTTGATAGGCGGTATCAGTTGGAACAAATCGAGGATAAGGATGTTGCAAGGCATTGTTTAAAGTACAGGTGACGATTATTTAACATTCAGCCTTACTTAAATAACGTCTTTTAAGTCATAGTCGTTGCAGGTTGTAAGAATAGCACCTGATGTGGTTAAAAGGCGGTTGCAATTGGAACAGGATCGAGCATATTAATGCCGCGTTGATCTGGCTGTCGGACTACAATTGGTAACGCTAAAATTTGCGGGTGGGTGACTACCCAGGGCAACTTGAAACTGTTCGCATGCTGAGTGTTGTTCTGAGCTGCCTTCGTGCAGTGACTGCAGTCGGGACGGCATCGGGAACGTTCTCGCCAGTGGAAGGGTCACGATACACTAGTATCGTTGCGGCGTGTCGTCAATTATCGATGCTGTCCTCCATTGGCGCGACAGAGTAAATATTACATTGTATTCTTCGCGATTCATGAAGGTGCATGTTGGAGTCATTAATATATCTACCTACCACTAGCTAGTGCCGAAACCCTACGACGCAATTGTGGTCAACTTTACTGATCTTGAACAGAGCTGAACACTGACTTTTAATGATACCAAAGGAATTTGTTATCGGTGTGGTGTTTGAGAGAATGCCTTCGGAGGGGGACGTGGTCCACGAATGCGCATACCACCAGCTTGAGGGGCACGTCGGTACGTTGCAAATGCTGGAAGGGAAATATCAACCGGGCTGTTATCTTCGTCCGCTTCCTCTTGCACCTTCAACGATGGAGGTCTCTGGATAGATCGCTGGGACACAGCAAGACTAAGAATGTTGAAAGACTGTTCTACACAGGGGCTCGGGATGAGCAGCTTTGATGAACGTGGGTTAATGGTGACCAATTGTTCAGTGGGGGATGTCCGAGCAATAAATGATTGAAGAGAATGATGACCAAAAGTCCTTCGCCTAGTGGGTGACAAACTGCTTTGCCCAAACGTCAACCACCTATCATGCCGATCCTCTTCATCAGAAGCAATCACAGGAGTGCCTATACTGTTCTGATGAAAATGGACAACAGAAGGCGGTGCACTCGCCAAACCAAGGTCAGACGGCAGTATGCTGCGCCGGGAACGTTGAGACGGTGTCTTGGTGACATCCACCTTGCCACGAGAGCCAGACGTTCCGATGATATCGGACCCGTAAGGGACAGAGTCGGCAAGTATTGGCGGCGACATCAGTGCCACAGGGAGCTGCCTCGGTTGCGAAGTGGTGATCTTACTGCGAGGCCAGATTGGGAGACCCTCACGGGTAGGTAAATCTTGATGGCGCTCTAAGCTATTCGCATGGTCAATCAAAATGTGACCAGCACTAGCAGCATCGGAGGGTGGTCCGGAACGGGTCTTCGTGTACTCTTCCGCAGCTCCGTCGTGACCATGACTTGAAGCCGGTGAAATGTAGGTCTGAGCCGGATCGAATAAATGGGGGTGAGATTGGGTATACTTTAATCTCGAGGCAACCCTGGCCACACCAGTACCGGTCTGGCAACTACAAGTGGTAGTGTTGTAACTGCAAAGGCTCGACGATATCGACGATGTAGTAGAAGTACGGTAGGTTTGAGTAGCTGCGAAGTCCGTTGAAGCAGCGAAGGGATGACCAGGAATATAGTTTTGTACACTATGTCTGGGAGGCATGGAAACGTGAATGGCGCGGGTTGTCGAACTACGAAGGCTCATGGGTACCGGCATCGGTTCGCCAAGGATCGGTCTCCTTCGGTGTTTTTGGAACATCGCTAGAGGGATTCATAGTCAACATTTCAACGGGCAACAGCTCATCTCGGAAATACACACCTAGCACAATAAGAGCCCCTATACTGAACGGAACGAATTCACCAATGATACCTATCACCTTCACACCGGGTACCAGATTCAAAATGTCAAAGAGCAAGAGCGATAGCGCGCGAAGTACCCTCGTATCCGTCACTGCTCCAATCCTATGCCTGAACTCGAGGAATGGCGGAGCAATCAAGGACAATAGTCTGCCAATCATATAGAGCTCTAGGGTTATGAACATCGTAGCCATGATCACGGCTGTGGGAAGGTAGCTTCATCGTAACATTAAACAGAGAAACCATGAGCAGCACATATCACCGACCTTGTTCTGTAGCACAAGTACGTGTCGAGCCGTAGTACATATCTGCAGCTATCATGAGGCCAAAAATCTTTGCAAACAAGAGTGAGACCACGCACGCGACTGTTCCTGCGCTCGTAGCACATGTTGCAACCACAAAACCTTACAGGTATTGGTCAAGTCCGTGTGTTGGACCGGGATTCACTCACCTCCACCAACGAAAAGCCAAGACCAGGCCAAATATATTTCCCATCGCCATATTTCGAATTTTCGAAGATCAAGATTTAAGATGATCAAACCCATGAAACGAGCACAAGCGGTAGAAATGCCTCCCAACGCCACAAGAAATGCTGCAGAATGAGATATGTGTTACTATGATGAAGGCCTTGTGACTCACAGCAAGCAGAAGCTCCACTATTGGAATTGAATGACAACAAGGACGAAAAATGAGCCACGCTCGCAAAAGCGAAACAGAAAGAAAGCAGCAAAACAAGAGCAGCGTTTTCTTCTTCCCATGATTGCGTGCTGGAATTTCGATCATCCCAGAAAAGTGTGTCTATGGGATGTTTCTCCGAATTGTTCCAAAGGGTGTCGTGTCCGTTGCAATAGTGGGCGTCTGCAGCTAGACCCCTTCGGTCATCAAAGGAATTGTGGCACATTTGATACAGGCGACATATCACTGGCGAGGTGACGATGCATATGAGACTGCAAATAAAAACCCAGCCTAGAAAGAAAGATGCGATCTGACGACTGAGACGTGGAATTAGTCAATACACATTGAAGATACGAATCGACTCACTAGTCGGGACGTTCCAAAAAATCGCTGATGGATAGTGTTTCTGTGTCACGTACGACGAGAGCACTCCGAAATGCGTCGTAGGTAGACATAGTGGACAGTAGTAGCGCTTGAGAAAAGAAAATATACGAGACCGGCTCGGAAGACGAAGAGAAGAACGGTTTGAGGGCCAGCCTCTAGTACAAATTTACACTGCACAGTGAGGGCACTAGAGAGTGTAAACGTTACCGAATTTATCACGTTTCTGAAAACTGTTCGGGTGATTTCGATTTATATTTATGTGACAACCTGCACAGCCCAGTCGAGATAGCTGAGATCATGATGATGTGTGCCTACCTGACCAGTTTCCCTTTAACGTTGGCATATCGGAGACTAGTACCTGCCCTCATCATGACAGAAAGGGCCTTGACGACCACAAACTCAAAGAACTGCGTTTGGTGGCAAGTACTACTACTAGCAGTAGTGGACCGTGGTAGTGGCCAGTGTCGTTGCCAAGTTTTTGAGGCAGTACCTGGGGTAATGATGATCTAAGCTCGCTTGCCATTGACAGTGGCTCCGAGTCTGAGCGATGGTTTCATTTTAGTGTCGCAATCAATTGGCAAGATCAAGCCACGATTGAACTTTGAAGTGCATTTGTCCCTGTTGGTCCTTTGGCAATTGGTTGTTATGAGCGGTCTCCAATAATAGTCTCCAATCGTCAATCGCTGCAGGATGCAGAGCTTCGCTGGCATCGCTGCGGAAGTTATTGGCAACTATAAGTTTAACTGCTCGAGTCACAGTGCCTTCCTAGGCGAGTCAACATTGATCCAGGTAGCCACCCCCGAATGAGGGGTCGATTAAGTAAGTAGGACACGTGAAATTCACGTGAATTTTGACCAAACATCGAGCCAAACAGATTTTCTGGGTCAAGATTACCAGTGAGCTTGATGTAAGGCAGCTGGGCCTCTTCCTGCTGTTCGACTATGGACAATACACCGCAGCTGGGTACAGCTGCAGACCTTGAGATGCGGGCTGCTCGCATTGCAGACCCTGGCATAGGTACGTGTCCCACGATAAAATCCAACTCTCTGTTGTTGAACATTCTGTTCATAGATCTCAAAACGAAGCACAATGTTGCATGCGAGCTACGAGAAATGATAGACACCGTCCGAGATGCTGAATCTGCGCGAGTATTCCCTCAAATGATTCCAGTTCTCTTGGAAATTCTCAACACTGGGGAAGCTGCATATCATAAAGATATTATGGAGTACCAATTCAGGCGCGTGCTGCTTGAAATCATACATCGCATACCCTACGGGGAAACTATACGACCTTTGGCTCTGCCATTGCTTAGTGGTATGCTTCACGCATTGCGCCATGATAACGAGGAAAACGGCGTTACTGCATGCAAAATTATCATCGACCTTCTACGGTCATTTCGATCGCTGACAGAAGAGCTGGTCGCCGAATACATGGGAATTCTTCAAGACGTATTTCGGAACATGAGGGGACTTGTCCTTGAAACGCTCTGCGAAGACTCCCCTGTTCTTGATCCCAATGTCGTCCTTCCCAGTATTCGCAGTTTCAAAGTTCTCGCCGAGATGGGAATGGTAGTCGTCACATTTTCTCAAAGCCATCGCCCTCTTGTCCTTCACGTTATTCAAGCGACACTCTGCCTCAACTTCGAGGTACTGGGCCTCGAATCACCCGCCCAGAAAAAAGCTAGAGAAGATCATGAAGCCATGGGATCTTACTGGTCCGGCATGGCACCCACCATGAAGAATCCTCAAGCCTATATGGATTTTATCACTGGGCAAATCAAGGTATGCACACATGTAACAGTTTCGACATTCGAGGATGCTCATTGCGTAGATGGTGTCTTATGTTGCGTATGTCATGCGAGGGTTTGGAGAACAGTTCGATTCCTTTGGAGAAAGGCTTATTCTTGCTGCTCTTCGACTAATGCAAGATTTGCCTTCCAACGGCATCCAGGCACGAAAGGTGAGTTGCATGTATCAAAGCGTCACTAGACCTAATACATCTTCTAGGATTTGATAGTGGTGCTACGGCATCTGATTGGCACACAGCATCGGAAGGCTCTTTTACAGATCGACAAACTATTTAATGAACGTATTCTTCTTGGAGATGGAGTGGGTAGTAAAGAGACTTTGCGGTGAGTTCGGTCGATCGGCCAATGAGAAGTTATAGTTAAATCATCACGAATCAGTCCGTCAGTCTATGCCTCGGTCGCAGACCTTGTGCACCACGTCCGGGGTGACCTCTCGGCGAATCAGCTCGCACGTGTGGCGAAGCTTTATTCTGCGCTGATTCATAATCCGTACCTCAGTCATAACTTGCACACTCTATTCTCCAAGATGATGTTCGGTCTGATCGAGAATATTACAACGAAGGATACCGCTCAAGGTGCCGCACGGGTACTGACTGCCATGTTCGAGACTTGTGTCGACAAGGTCGAGGCAATGACACTGGTGTTGGACAACGCACTCGAGAGGTTGGAGAAAGCCAAGAATGGTGAAGAGGAAGGTGTCGATTTTCTCCTGATAGAGAAGACGCGACCTGTTGCAGGTGCTGCCTATGCAACTGAGAAGCCAGAAGAAGTTATACATGGTAAGAAGATTTTTGTTGTGCACGAACTACCCTTTGATGCCTTTGGTCATAGAATGTCGCTTTCTCTTCCGAACCCTCCTTCATGGGTTCCGTGTTTGCCTCGTGGGATTGAAAAAATGTGATGCGCCGGTCCCCGAAGGCACTCTAATCCTCCGTCTCTTCGAAAGTTGCATGAAATGTATGGCCCTGTTTGATACCGAGCCACGCGACGCTACCGAAGCCATGGACTGGTTCAGCGCAGTTCTGCTGGAGGTCAATCTACACGTGTTTCAAGAGGTTTGGACCCACAAGATTGAGTTCTTTTTCGAAGCAGCTCGCAAGAGACCTGCACTCTTACAAATTTGCCAAATCTTGTTCAGTCGTGAAAACGTCTCGCCTACTCTGGTCGCGATTGTCCTTCGTTTTCTCATCGATCGCCTGTCACTTCTTGGGGAATACGACGATCAAACAGCGGTCATCACCATTCGGCTGTTCAAAATGGCATTTGGTGCAGTCACGTCTTTTCCTGTGCCCAATGAACCCATTCTGGCTGCGCACTTAGCTAAACTCATCATGGATTGTTTCCCCCTCGCTGCCAAAGCCTCCAAGTCAACAAATTATTATCATCTTTTGAGAGGCTTGTTTCGCGCAATTGGCGGAGGAGGGGGTCGCTACGAGCTTCTCTACAAAGAGGTTCTACCACTTCTTCCCGATATGTTGGAAAGTTTAAACCGCCAGTTGTACGCCTCCGAAGGGTATGCGAGGGACATGGTCGTCGAGCTTTGCCTTACGGTGCCACTGCGTCTCACACATCTCCTACCCCATCTCACATATCTTATGCGTCCCCTCGCACTTGCGTTACGTGGCACTCCTGAGCTCGTGTCTCAAGGTCTTCGTACCCTTGAGCTTTGTATTGACAACCTAACACCGGATTTCCTTGATCCGACTCTCAACACCGTTCTGCGAGAACTCATGGAAGCGCTTCATAGTCACTTAAAGCCACTACCTGCCAGTCATCATCATGCCCACACGACTATTCGTATTCTTGGCAAGCTTGGTGGACGCAATCGCCGTTTGTTGTATAAAGAGCCTGCCCTCGAATACAACCCATTCTCAAAGGCCGCAAGCGTTCCTCTTTCTTTCGGCGGTTCAATGGAAAACGTGAAGCTGGCTCCGATGATCAACTTGGCAGTCCGAACCCTGCGCAAGGCGGCACCTGCTTATCGTGCCCAGACATACTCATTATTGGAGACGTGTACGGTCACTCTTCTTCATGATGTAAGTATGCTTGGAATAGCGTCGCACATTACTAACTTTCAATCGTGTACCACAGAACAATCATGGACCGGATGAATCTGCGGTATTTGTAAAATCGCTGGAAGCAATATTTGATGCGATACACATGCCCGAAGTGAAAGAAGATGCAGACAAGTTCATTCGTGAGCTATCTCGAGCTGTTTTTTCAATGGAGCTTCGCAAGAACGCTACCAAGGAAGCTGGCCTCAAGCGATATCCCAGTCCTCTGCTTTCATCGTACTTGGAGACCTTGCCTTGCGCTCTTTCACGTGATAACACCGAAGAACTACACAAGGGTGAAGAACTTGTCACGTCAATCTTGAATGACCTGGTGGCCATGTGCGCGCAGAATGGTGCTACTGCACAGGACGCTGTTCCTACGCTGGTCCAAATCTCTGCGCGCTTCTGTGCCGTCTGCCTTGACGATTCATGGGTGCGGAAGAGCGCAGGATGCATTGGAATCAAGATTTTGACGTTCCTGCCTAATATTGGCATCAAATGGATGAGTGAAGTTGAACTTGTGCGAACCTTACTCCACGTTCTGAAGGATCTCCCTTTTGATCTTCCCCGCGATGTCACCGACGTAATTGAGGTCCTTAAACGTGTTTTACGCGTTACCTACACGGATTTGGATGCCATGGCGGACGTCCCCGTCATTGCACGTGCTAAGCTAGTCCACATCATCGGAATATTCTTCTCGGAGCTCTCAAATCCAAACCCAGTGGTTCGCCAGGCAGCCCAAATATGCGTCGATGTCTTCGTCGAGCTCACTGGCAAGTCGGCTCACGAGCTCCTCTTACCGCATCGGGATCGCATGTTGACAGCAATATACACCAAACCGTTGAGGGCGTTATCGTTTCCTATTCAAGTGGGTATGATTGATGCAGTGCGCTATTGTGTCAGTCTTGATCCACCTCTCCCGGAGCTGAATGACGAATTGCTCCGATTGTTGCATGAAACTCTCGGACTCGCCGATGCCGACGACGTCCAGCTCGCTCGTGGAAATCTTCGCCAAGGATCACTCGAGATCATCAAGCTTAGGGTAGCTTGCATCAAGCTCCTTACTGCATCCATGCCTATGACGGATTTCTTTTCAAAGCAGCATCAAACTAGACAGAGGTTAATCATAATTTCTAATTTATCTGGCGTTATTGACATCGTATGACGCAGGGTTACTGGCGTCTATTTCAAGTCTTTGTATTCTCCTTCACAGGAGGTGAAGGAAGTTGCGCACGAAGGACTTCGTATGGTTCTGACTCATCAGAGCCGACTCCCCAAAGAGCTCTTGCAGACAGGCCTGCGCCCTATCTTGATGAATCTTGCAGATCCCAAGCGTCTGTCGGTCTCTGGCTTGGAGGGGCTTGCGAGATTACTAGAGCTCTTGATCAACTACTTCAAGGTTGAGATCGGGCATAAGCTGTTGGACCACTTCCGCATTGTTGCAGACCCCCAAATGTTGCAGGCATCTTCGAAACTTCCATTAGCTGAAAATGAAGGTGTTACGAAGCTTGTCCGATTGGCCAACATATTCCATCTTCTCCCTTCCGCAGCGAACATCTTTTTGGAACACCTCGTCAATGCCATTGTCCAGACGGAAGCCCAGATGCACTTTTCTGGCCGCAGTCCTTTCTCTGAGCCCCTTGGTAAATATCTAGATCGCTACCCAGGAGAAGCGATGGACTTCTTTATGCGTCACCTTCAGCTCCCTCGTCATGTCAGAACCCTGAGAAGCATCCTTCAAGCAAGGCTCGCTCCCAATCTCGAGCGTGAGATTGCGTCTCGCACGCAGGCGCTAGTTGAGCACTGCTTGAAAAGTGGTGATCGGAGTCTCCTACTTCCCGGCCTCCTGCTCTTTGATGACCTGGCAGACCTTCAGCCAACCTGGCTTGCAGACAACGAATACATCATCGATGTCCTCCTCGGGATATGGCGCTCAGAGCCTCTGCAGCCTGAACAAGATGAAGTTATGGTCCCTGACGCGATTCACCTCGGCAATCTTCAATAATGTCAATCTTCATGAAAGCGTTGGAGCGAACCCCTCGCTTCGACTTACTTTTCGACGTTGTTGCGATCTACACCCGCGACATCGCAATGGATTTGACACGACTCACACAATTCCTCTATCGGCACGTTGCGCTGAATGAGGATCTCTTCTATCGCCGCAATGTCTTATCACGCTTCGTGGTTTGGTTTGAAGACACGTCATATCCATGGGCTCAGAAGACCTTTTTCCTGCGTTTTGTTCTGACGCCGACAATCCTGATTCAAGCAAATAGCCCCAACAAGGAGGGCCTGCTTGACATGGATTTCATAACATCTCTTCACCGAGTGATCTGGCAACCCATGACTGACACGACTTCTTTCCCGGGTGCCGATGATATGTTTATGATTGAGTTGCTGCATTTGACCACGGTGCTGGTCCATCGCTTCCCAGAGCTCGTTGAAAATGTGAAAAAGGATATCATCCGTTGCGCGTGGCACTATATCACTAGTGAAGACGCAGTGGTGAAGCAGACGGCGTATCTGCTAGCTGCGCGTTTCTTCGAAGCTTTTGATACCCCTCAGAAGTTTATCCTCCGGGCTTGGACTGGCCTTCTTCGTCCTCCTCATACAGACGGCAAACTCCTTATCAAGCAGGCGCTGGATATTCTTGCACCAGCTCTTCCTCGCTCAGGTGGCAATGATGCAGGATATCCTCAATGGGCTAGGACAACTCGGCGTTTACTCGCAGAAGAGGGCAATGGTTTTCAACAAATCATCATGATCTACCAGCTTCTCGTCCGCCAACCGCACTTATTCTACCCCGTTCGTGCATTGTTCATCCCGCACATGGTCAACTCGCTGTCCAAACTCGGTCTCTCTGGCACGGCGTCCGGGGAATCTCGTATACTCTCCATAGATATCTCCCAGGTTATCTTTGACTGGGAACAGAAGTCGCAGGATTCTGGTACTCATACTGAGTTGTCGAGGGCTTCCACTGCATGGGTCACCCCCCTTCCCTTCAGAGAAAGCATTGTCAGTTTCCTCGTTCGCCTTGCAACCTCTCCTCTAGAGCCAACATCCAGGACCATTTTGTTGCCTCGTGCATTGCTGCTATTGCAGAAGATGGTCGCGCCCTCAGGTTGGAGTGATGTGACCGTTAAGTTGAACTTTTTTTCGCGTGCTCTGGAGCAGGTATATGTATTGCACACTCCATACTTGTTGGATGCTAACGCCACCGTACAGACAGAACTTGATTCAGAACCCCATCTCAACCAAGCCCTCAGCGCTGCAAAAGTGCTGCAAGTTGTTGCTGCAGATAAGGATGATGCCTGGTATCTGGCAAATGCCACAATCCTCCAATCGTTGGTTCGCAAAGGCTTGACGACAGATGATCCCGGTTTGCATGATGCCCTGCATCCCATCTTTGAACATCTACTCCAACTGTTCCCTTTGCCTGATCGAGACGAGAAACAGGGCGATATGTCAGACTTCCATACCTGGGTCTACACAGCAGTCGAGGATGGTTTGGCGAACACAACCGCTCTCCGGGGAATACTCCTCATGCTCAAATCTGTCGTACAAGTAACAGCGGAGCGCGTTCAGCCATTCAGTGCATCCCTTCTACGCCTCTTCAGCAAACTAGCCAAAGACCATGTTAGTTCAACCCCGACTACCAACGGATTTGAAAATGGTGTTCGGCTCATCATTTCTATCATCGAGATTTGCAAAGTTACCATTCTACACCTCGGCGACCATCGGAAGTCATTTTTTGCTGCATTCACTGCGCTCACAGAGAAATCCAAGAGTCCCACTCTGTGTCACTTTTCACTTGATGTCATGCGTGACTGGGCCCTTCATACGAACGAAGCATATCCAACAATGAAGGACAAAGTCAGTGTGCTGCAGAAAATGGCGGGCTTTGAGACCCGCAGTGATGCGCTATTCCACAGCTACCTGGAGCTCATCTACGACATCTACACAGAACCTTCATTGCGCAGGAGTGATTTGACGTCTCGACTGGAACAATGTTTCCTCCTTGGGTGTCGTGCTCGAGATCCTGTGCTCAGAGAACGATTTATGGACCTTCTCGACAGTAGCATCCCTCGTTCTCTTCAGGGTCGTCTAGCATATATCTTGGGAGTCCAGAGTTGGGAGCCTCTCGCGGACCATAACTGGATCTATCTTGCACTCCATCTCCTTCTCGGGGCTGTTGACGGCGAAGTACCATTGATTTCGGAGCGGAGGATCAGCATGGTACCCTTAAATGGCCAATTCGTTGCTCGACAGAATGCAGCGTCCATCATTCGTGCCATGCAGAGATTGGCATTCCTTGACCCTCAAGTTGCGCACGACACTTGGGTATCGGTCTTCCCTGCGGCGTGGGCGTGTCTTTCTCGTCGAGAACAGGCGGACATGACACTTCACATGATCAACCTGCTGAGCAAGGACTTTCATATCAAGCAGCTCGAGCTGCGCCCCAATGTCATCCAGACTCTATTGGGTGGTATTCACGCCTGCTCGCCTCCTATGACTCTGCCACCCTACCTAGTGAAATACCTCGCAAAATCATACGGTGCATGGCACGTTGGGATGGAGATTTTGGAGATGTCTCTGGACTCCGTCAAAGATGATGATCCTACTGTGAAAGATACGGTTTACGATTCGCTCGCAGACGTCTATGCTGAATTAACGGAGGAGGATGTGTTCTACGGTCTTTGGCGTCGGCGATGCCTCCATGTCGAGACGAATATGGCGCTTTCGTTCGAACAGAATGGCATGTGGGAGTTTGCTTCCAACTGTTATGAAGGGGCGATGACGAAGGCGAAGAGTAGCCAAATCGCATTCTCAGAAGTGGAGTATTGCCTTTGGGAAGACCACTGGATGCTCGCAGCAGAAAAGCTCCAGCAGTGGGACACATTGCATGATTTGGCGAAGAGCGAAGGAAGGCACGTAGGGGGCTCAGTCTCTTTGTTTCTAGTGACTCTTTCATTCATTCAGGAACAATATCGTTAAGTCTCATGATTGTCAACATTCGAACTTGGGGGATACATCCGAGGAAGGAGTCTGTTGTCGGACTATGTAAGCCTGTGTATTTGAACGTGAGCTCTAGTCTCGCCTGGCCGGTCGCATCTTCTAAACTTTTCTCTAGTCAGTATTTGGTACAACATCGATCGTGCCAGCACTCGAACTTTTACTTATCGTGAATATTGTCTTCACCTATCGAAGGGGCTGATCTATTTGTGTGAGTGTCGAGTTCGTTGTTCCCTGCATGCATTCACCTGTTAGCATTTTTTTGAGTCAGGTCATTCACACTCACCCATGGATTGCGCCCGTTCTCAAGACAGTCCATACTCTCACCTTACTAAAATGATTTTTTCCTTGCTTCAGAATGACAGATACTCTCCTCCTTCATCAGTATGTGCTCTAGCATGAGCATTGATTGTGTATGCGACATCAGTTCTTACATTGGCAGGAGCATATTTTATAACTGCACGGAACGCGGCAGGCCGCAGGATACGCTACTTTGATCTTTGCTCAGTGCGTGCGCTGAAGGCATGGCTCATATGCTTTAAGTCAGGGATACAAAGACGAGGGAGAACTTAGCCTCTACTACAATACTTTAGGTACTGTTGAAAATGGCTTAGACACTGATATCAATACCGTGGGGTTAAGGAAACGAGTCAACAATGGTAGCCGTGCATGATTATATAAGCAAAAACTTCGCATGGAGTGAAGTTATGGACACCCAATTGAAACTATGTCCTGCGGTCTATTACTTAGACGGTGCAATGCGCTGTTCTGAAATTCTTTGGACCGGCGTTCTCTTTTATCTTCTGATGGTAGTCTGCGGCGCTCAGGGGTGCTCTTGGGAACGGGCTACAGACAATCGCGGACTCACCAGGCATCGCGCATCCTGTCGGTTTTACAAGCGAGCTAGCACTCTCGCAAGCCAGAGGAGACAAGACCGCGCAAAAGAGGTGGTCTTTTTGAATTTGCATCCAAAGCATGGCGAAGCTGCAGTAAGTAGCTTCAAATTTGCTTTGAAATAGAATATTCAATCAGTGCCAATTCCAGGGAATCCCGACCGTCCGACATATGAGAGACCGTCCGAGTCTCCAACCAATCGCCCCTCGCAGACTTCTTCGGTCCATGTCTATGGCTCGCGACTTGTGTTGTACCTCTGGTCCCCCAGAATCGCAACACCACCCCGACAAGGAGATGGAACAAACCAATGAAATCGATGTTGAGATTGGTAGCAATTCGGGAAACATGGGAGACTACACTATTTCAGGTATGTGCCTCGTTTGAAGTTTTGATGTGTTCACAAATTGCTCGGCTGTTACAGAGGAACCCGCATTTCCAAGGGGACGAATTCCGAGACCACTACAAGATGCTGAGCCGTCACACGATGATCTTAATCATTCCGATAATACTAGCATCTCATCAACTCCACTACCCGCCCGAACCAGAATCCAGCGCGTCATCTTAACGCTACGAGACACCCTCCAAACGTCCTTCAACTCAATTGGACTCTGCCGATTATATCCTCGTTGGCCTTCTTTTGAGCCTGATCGGTTCATCCCATCCTCGTTACTCGCAAAAACTTCTCCAACAGTTGTCGAAGGAGCCGATCCTGCACCGAACGTCTTTGCGCCACCCTTTCCCTTTCCTAACATGACGATCTATCGTCTGATGTCCTGGATGAATTCTGGCGGCCATTTGCTATCCGAAAGTAAAGTCTCGCACCTCGTCAAAGATGTCATTCTGGCGGATGACTTTGACCGTGAACATCTTCAGAACTTCTCGGTGAGGCGGAGCCTGCGAGAGCTAGACAAGGATGACAAGGGGAGGAGGGTTACTTTTCCGGACGATTGGATTGAGACTAGCGTTACCATTGATATTCCGACGAAGTCAAAGGAAGGCAACCCTCAGCCGTATACTATTGATGGATTTCATTATCGCCCTTTTGTCGAAGTCATACGCGCGGCATTCGCAGATGTCCAGGCAAGGGCGTTCCACCTCTTGCCTTTCCAACGGTTGTGGAAAGATCCTTTGGACGGCCATCAAGAACGAATTTTCGACGAGCTTTACACGTCTGATGCATGGCTAGAAGCTCAGGACAAGCTTCCAAAAGAACCTGGATGCTCACTGGAACGTGTCATCGTGGGTCTTATGCCCTTTTCTGATGCCACGCATTTAGCAAATTTCGGGACTGCGAAGGCCTGGCCACTGTACATGTATTTCGGTAATTTGACGAAATACGCGCGATCATCACCCAGATCGGGAGCATGTCATCTGGTGGGGTTTTTACCTTCAGTACGTCTTCTTGAATACTCTGTTTTGAGCAGTGTGGTTGACAATATCAGCTTCCGGACAGTGTCAAGGATATTATCAGTACCCTCTCCGGAATATCGAAAACCGGCATGGCGTCCATTCATGCGCACTGCCGCAGGGAGTTGTTTCACTCCTGCTGGAGCATCATGTTGGACGAAGATTTTATTTCCGCATATCGCCATGGTATCGTGCTGAAGTGTGCCGACGGAATAGCACGGAGGATCTTTCCTCGAATCTTCACATATTCCGCCGACTATCCTGAAAAGTGCGTTCTTCTGCGAATTTTTTTCAAGAAAGTTGAGTTGCTCATCAATTTACAGGGTATTAATTGCTACTATCAAAGACATGGGCTTGTGTCCATGTCCCCGCTGTTTCACACCGAAAAATATGTTTAGTTTTCTTGGACTCGCGGGGGATATGAAACGCCGTTTAATCAACCTTCGAAGCTACACTATGACAAAGGTTGTCCAGGCTCGCGATTTTATTTATAAATACGGAAACACTGTAGGTGGTGTCAAGGTAGAACATTGCCTTGGAGAAGGTTCATGGGTGCCTATTATCGTACGTGAAACTATTTTCTTACCATCGTCAGCTCATACATCTAATTACAGAATCAATTTGCCGCGAAACTTGGACCTCTCGGCCTCGATCCGTTCAGGATGCTCGTCGTCGACTTCATGCACGAGTGTGAGTTAGGTACGTGGAAGGCGCTATTTACGCACCTTCTTAGACTTCTCTACGCCCTCCCTCGGGGTAGTGAGCTTGTCGCAAGCCTCGACAGCAGGTACGCCGGTTTCGTAAGATGTACTGTTTTTGCCTGCTAACGAGTCGGCGTAATCAACCTCCAATCTTACTCTAGGTTTCGACAGGTCCCGGCTTTTGGCAACGGCGTCATTCGCAAATTTTCAAATAACACGTCTGAAATGAAACGATTAGCTGCGCGTGATTTCGAAGATATTCTACAGGTTTTTCGTTATCTGCTGTCTTCATTTGACCCGCTCACAGCCCTTATTGTCAGTGTGCCATTCCTGTTTTTGAGGGATTGTTCCCCGCCGAGCATGATGTGGTTGTGCAGTCGCTGCTGTATCGATTCGCGCAGTGGCATGCTCTTGCCAAGCTTAGGCTTCACTCGGAATCGACGGTCAACTTACTTGGAGAAATATTCAAGAAGCTCTCACAGAAGTTACGGAAGTTTCGAAACTTTACTTGCGCCGCCTTCAAAACATCGGAATTACCTAGAGAGAAAGCAGCTCGCCAACAAAAAGCTGCTAAACGCTCTGAAACGAACGGTGTCCCTCCAGAGTCGAATGGGGCGAGGATCAAATCATTCAATTTGGGCACATATAAGTTTCACGCGATGGGGGATTATCCGACAACTATAAGGCTTTTCGGCACCACCGATTCTTTCACAACTCAAATTGTACGTACCACTCGCATTCGTAATTCGTATCTGAAGTCGAGTTTGATCAGGGGGAGCTTGCTCATAGAGCCCTAAAGGCATTTTATCCGCTAACAAGCAAGATAGACACCCCCAGACAACTCGCTAAGCATGAGCGCAGGCGCCGTGTACTACGGCGTGTGGCAGAAGTAGGTATACCCTCTGGCAGCCAAACGCAGGCCGATGGCCCCCCATCAACGTCCTCTGAACAGCATCACTGTATTGCGACTAATCGGAATAACGCAGTAAATATTTTTGCATTCCTCCGAGAACACGATGGTGATCCGGCTGTTAAGGTATGCATTTCAGACCTACTTTGTGGTTTGCTCACAGCGATTGCCAGAATTTTTTACCGAGACTAAAGGATCATATACTCTATCGACTACGGAAGCTAGACATTGGTCATTGTGACCACACCTTCACAGACGCAGAACGCAGCTCCATTATCATCCCCAACAACACGATTTACTCGGTGCAGACCATGCAAGTACACTTTACGATGTACGACTTACGGCGCGAATACGATACTATCAACCCCAGAACCCACGGGGATGTCATGGTGCTGTCAGGGGAGACAACACCTCGTCATCCGTATTGGTATGCTCGCGTATTAGGCGTATTTCATATGGAGGTTTGGGTTGCTGGGAACCAGCCTGTGAAGCAGCACGTCGAGGTGCTTTGGGTTAGGTGGTTAGCAATCTTGCAGAGCCATAGATCTGGCATGAACCATGGTCGTCTCCCAAAGATCGCGTTTGTGGAGGAGTCAGACCCAGACGCGTTCGGATTCCTTGATCCAGGACAGGTAATCCGAGGAGCTCACCTAATTCCTGCCTTTTCCTCAGGACGTGGTACAAGCTCACTTCGCTATGGGAAGTCACTGGCGCGTCCTGGAGGAGAGTTGGATGACTGGGAAGAGCACTATGTTGGCATGTAAGTAATTGTTCCTTTTCATAGTGCATTTAACCTAACTAACTTTGTACCAGATTCGTTGACCGAGATATGTTTATGCGCTATACGCATCTTGGAGTCGGACACTCGGCAATGCTACGGAAAGTCGTAAGGGACTGCGAGCTAGGGGCACGGAGTAATGTCATGAACGACGAGGACCCGGATGAAGTGGTTGATGATGCCGAGGGTTTCGATGAATGCGACAATGATCAGGAGGAATGCGATCATGACTCGGATGACGCCTTGGACTCAGAGTCGAGCGATGACGATGTTGGCCTGGGGGATACTGACTCAGACGATGATGAAGGATATGAGGATGCTGCCGACGAAGAATTCAATGATCTCTCTTTTTAACAGCTACGAAATCGCTCCGTCCTTACATATGTAGAATGAGCATAACTGTTTACTAGTACTACGTGCTAGCATAGTCAGTGTTTGGTTTTGTAGAGTAATGACATCTTCGCAATGATGTACTTCCAGAGATACTATCTCTGATTCACCCATACTTACATCATGTACTCCTCTTATAAGACAAAACATAAGTTGTTGCTTTGAATCCTTGCGCTGTGCTAACGTTCTCAGGCTGCAGATCATCGCGTCTGACGGCGTTGAATTTTGCGCACACTGACAGCAAGCCTACAAGTTCAGGTACCCGAATTGTTGCCGCGGGTCGCTCCGTGCTTGTTAGACCATGATGATATAATGACTGAGCTCAGCGTGTTGCAGTATAAATAGCTTTAAATAGCTTGGCAGTTCAAAGCATTTATTACAGAGAATGAGAATACTCAAGGAAAATGAGACTACTCAACAAGCGGGACATAATCGAGTTGATAGCGCAACATCTTAACCTCGCTGCAAATTCGTATGCTTATCTAGACTTTATGACCTGTCCTAGTGCCACTTGCCACGATAAAGTCATGAATAGCCTTGTACCTCAATGCATTAATGACCGAAAATGAGAATAACAAACAAGGTCAGCGCAAAGACCCTGCTATTACTTGCTGGCCCCAATGATGGGGAGTCGTGATTTTTTCATGAACTCTTCAATCTAGTCTACATTTGCAGGCATACATAGTCATGTATCAACAACTCATTTTTTTTAGCGTATAAATACTTATGTTTAGTAGGCGCAGGATTATATTCATCTGTAGTTCACAAGGGTACCATATCGAGGAATCATGAATTTACTGATGTTACTATTGTACTACGTGTTACATGGTATTTCTTATGCCCAGTCTACCATTCACTGCGTTTTGACGTCAATATTCTCGAATCGGCCCACCTAAACGCGACATTAATGGTGCACAAAGTACTTTATAATACACAGTCCACAAGGAGCCTCACTCGTCGTCCTTTTAAGGATGGTTGAGCTTTGGTTCGGTGGCAGCTAGGAAGACTTAGCAAGCAATTCTGATTTTACGAATCACAGACTGGCCATAGGCAATTGCCAGCGGCTGCCATCGCGCGTGGAACAGCCCTGCAGGCGATGAAGTAGCCGCTTGTCCCTCTGATGACTCGAGAAAAGCGCGCCTTTTGAGGATTCTTCAAAGTGTCCAGCTTGCACTATACTACTAGTACTGCTAGGTATGGGGTCTTGTGTTGATTCTGGCCTTGTCGACTCACTCCACAGATACAGCGATTTTAGAGCTTGACTCAAGTGCCACTCGCACTGATCACGATCGATGAAGCCCAACGGTGCGTGGCTCCACTGGCTGCTGCTGGTCATCGAACCCTACCTAGGCACTGCCCACACGAATACGAAAGGTATGAATTTTCACTATTACAACAACACCAGAATTTTCTCGACATTGGTGATCGCGCGCCACAATTTCCGTTCATGTCAAAGCAGTCTGGCGGTACAAGCTTTGATCGGCTTCGGACGGAACTGGAAGCCCTAAATCTGCTGCTTTCATAGACAGCGTTTTCCTCACCATAAAACAACTTTATTTAGCTGGAGGTAGAAACGTGTACATCGCTCTGCGATCCACGCAATCACTGATATGCTCTATCATGTACACGAGGGCGGGTTGACTCCACCAATCTCGCCACTCGGCCTGTTATTTGATGATCAAAAGAGGTGTTTCTGCTAGGTTGCTGGTACAGTGCCACTAGGTACGGCGGATGCTCTTTGCGACAACTCAAATTCCAAATCCGTTTGCTCATACTCGGTCGAGTCCAATGTAGGAGCCATTTCCAGTGAGTGGCGATTGAGCTTCCATAGGTCGAGTTGCATTCGAGTTGCAAGAAGACCCTGTGCCACGATCTGGGACCTAAAAACAATAAGCATGCACAAACTTCTCGTTGGGGACATCTCACGCTTCAAGCACCGGGCCATAATCGCCCTGTAGAACCACGAGGTTATTTTACGCATTGAGAATGCCTAGAAGTTAATGATACATACTGGAACAAAGCAGATTGCAACAATATTGGCTAGAGTGAATACTGCAAAAGATCAGCGCATCGCATCAACATTATTATAATTACATTTGCTCACGTAGCCCAGCAAGGATATAGGCCATGCTATATTGTGCCATCAATGTCAAAAGCCTACAGCGTGTAGCACGGTAGTATCTGATCATTCTGTAGAAGGTGAGACCGACAATCTCTGAACAAGAATTGTGGTTTTAGTGGTTATGTCCAGGTTGGGCCATGAACATTTTGAACGACGGACCGATTTCAAGGAGCAACAAAAGGATATAGGGTGCGAGAATGAAGTTAACCGGTATCGAAGTACTGGAGAAGCAACCTGCTGTGACTGCAAGAGTCCTGCTCCAGGCATGAGCGGTGACTTCAACTTATAAAGACGTACAATCAGTTACTTTCGATTGTAGCCCACAAGCCAGAACCAGTACTGCTGTCCCACAGAAAAAAGCCTAATCAAGGTTTAGTTTAAGAGGCTGTTCTTCTTTGCTTTGAAACGGGGTACTCACCGAATACAATATCAACAGCGCTATTCGAACACGTCGATCACAGTTCCATAACGCATACGTTCGTAGGACAAAGATACCTAGGTGTTTGCCGAATTAGTAATGTTCATCTGATCAAATGTAAAATGTAACCCTCACACTCTGCGCATAGCAGAAGAATCCCAAGGAACACTATCACTGTGGTCAGCGGGCGAGTAGGTAGCGGAGTTTCCGCGCACTGACGTATGTTACTTTCAGCAAGCCCCGGGCAATCCTCGCATGATTGTAAGTCGACTTTTTCAACGTTTCTTAGTCACATATATATACCTCAATACGCGGTGAGAATTCCACTGCGAAACGTATGTCTTGTTTAGTGAGTTGAGAGATTAGGACAATTACTAACGTACTTTGAGCGTGCAGAGCGCATAACACGAAGGGTGTGTAACGACATCCAAGAAATAGCCCTTTTGCCAGTGTCATTCGAGAACCCATGAGGTAGTCAAGCTGTTTGAGTTCTGAACCAGTCGCCACACTACATGGGATACATTGCGCACCTCATCGCCCAGGTTAGTCACGAAATCGTACACCTAGTCCGAATGCACGGTATTGACATCTGTTCTACTCCGTCAACATCACAGAATGACACACCACACTCGTCGCAACGACCACTTTCAGCAAGTTTTATGAGCATGGCGGGCAGTCCAAGATACAAAAACATTTGACTCACCAAAGACATTCTGTTGATATAATAGGGATTGTCAGTTGAGGTATCACAAGAAAACTCGAATGTCATTTACATTTATGCCTCGAGGTGGCAGCAGTTCATTTTGAACTGCAGCAGTGGGGGCGTAATGACTATTCATGGGAATAGAATGAGAGTGCACGACACTCGCAAGAGACTTCTATACGACGCCACGACTTGCAGGGTTGGACGTTGAGGTACAACTTCCCTGTGTATGGTACCATAAATTGCGATTTGCCAGACCACGTTCGAGTTGGCATGGCCAGCTGTCACGTAATAATTGCGGTCATGGGTTTAAGTTAGTATTAGCGCGCAACCATGGATTAAGCGGTCTGATCTAAGTGTGAGCTGAACACAACTTGAAGTCTGTTTAGTGCCAGTGTGGAGATGCATACCGGCATTTGTTAGGAACGCCTTTGCCTGGGCAGCTAGGCTGAATTGACGCAGGAACCAGTAACTAAGTTCAATCTGACTTTTGCTCCAAGTTCTAGAAAATCCGGTAAACTATACGATGCCGTAGAACAATACGTGTGGCCGTACGTGTGGCCGTACGTGTGGCCGCCTCTGCGGACTGGGCAAAAATCAAAAGTTCAATTCGTCGTCCTGACCGAGCTTGTCAATTTGAAATCCAAGGATGATTTTAACGCTAGTAGTACTTACTTCCAGCGTGCTGCATTGATCATGAAGACTCGTTTCTCCATCTGTCAGCCCTGAAGGCCTGTGTAGTACATGTGTAAATGCTAGGTTCACGCTGTCCTTGCGTGTGTTCAAGTTGCGACTGCTGTCAAATCTACGCTTAACATATTTGTTAATCCTTGCCATATGCATATGAAGAGACCGGTATTGAAACTTAAAAGTAGAGTACTTACATGATAACAACCTTATCTGTAACGTGTTATCAAAGGTTTTAGCGCTCGGCGGAAAGAAAAAATTCAGGAGCATGAGATACCTTATGCACTTCTTCGGCCATGTCGACATTGGTCTACGAGTCACAAATCAAGGAATGTCACTAGGATGTTGCTATGAATTCACAGGATACGTAGATGACCTGGGTGGCCCATGCCCTCATCAGCAGTACTGGGAACAAGGGTTCAGCACCAGTGAAATTACGCAAAGACTATGAACTGCTCCCCTAGATAGTGTTGCAATTAATCTACTTGAATATAGTATAGACAACAGTCACCTCTCAAACATTCTCTCCCGCAGGGACCCGTGCTCCAAGGACAGCTTCCCTACGAGTTCTCAATGCTCCCTCATACGCCTTACACGCCCACTTGAGGAACTTCACTTCTTTGCCCCTACCCTGTTCCACTAACCGGGTATGCAGCAGTTCCAAATCCGCAAAACTCAGCAGAGGTGGGACACGTTCGTCAGGTGGACCAATGGCTGATGTGAGGCGAACGAGGGGACGAGGTGCAGCGGGTGGATTACTGAGAATCGTGCGTGTCGAAAGTATGGGTGGTTTGGCAAAGAGGGTTATTGTACGTTTGTTCGTGACATCTTGACTGGGAGCATCTACATGAGCAGACGATGGATTGCGGGCTGAAGGCAGCAGCGCGGTCGGAGGATAACGCGACATGAACGTGCGGACTAGTGCAATTGCACGGTCGACATTACTATTTCTGAACGAGGGAATGAGTATGACCATAAACACTGAAAAATAGAAGACTGACAAGAGATAAACTCTTCTGGCAGCAGTATGTGCTCTTTCTACCAGCCTGGCAGTCATTGTCGTCCCTGTGGCCCCATTGACCCACTTGCGCTCAAGCTCTTCCCAGCGCACCCATATCTCATCTACCCATTTTCCTGCAATATCACGTTCACGCGGCCTTGAAAGTGCACACCTCTCGAGGGCATCCACATAAGTGCGTGAATCACCCATGAAATCAACGTCACAAGAAGAAAACAGCCTCTCAAACACATCACGCGCGCTTTCGAGACTCGCATGCGAGTAATACACGGACATGTACGCATTGAGGAGGCGTGGTGAAAGTGTGACATTGAATTTTCCAGCGAGGGGACCAAGAGGCGTATCAGAGGATGAATGAGACGTGGGGTTGGTATCTTGAAGGATTCTATTGAAGAGAGCTCTGGCCTCCGTGATGACCTCACTTGGTGATTGGGGCGGGAGATGTGAAAATGAAGGCATGGTATGCGTATGCGACAAATCTGTATTGGAGTTGGAAGAAAAATCTGCAGATTCTGGAGGTAATTCTGATGAGCCCTCAGTAGCACTTGCTAGCGGTTCCCCTTGGTCTGGGAGGGCAGCTGGTGCTACAGCCGCCCCGTCGTCCACGATCCTGGTTGCACCCCTTTTGAATGGGGGTCTGTACGCGGAATACGCGTGGAACATGTGCTGCATCATCTCCTCATTTAAACCCTCAGCTCTTACAGCTTCTGCTAGGATCCATCGAGCACGCCCAAGATCACCAACACGTTTACAGCCGTCCAGCAGAGCCGTCCACGTACGCGGCCCACCGACCCCTTGAAGGCCCTCACCACCAACTTCGGACGAACTTCCTCCAAAACGATCGCGCATTTGCCGCGCAAACCTGATGGCCTCGGAGACCCATTCTCCTCCAGCCTTCGCACAAGCGCGGATCACTGCGTCGTATGCCCCTTTGGTCGGTGCAATTCCGGCGTCGAGCATCTCAGTCCACAGGTCTAGCGCGCGCTCGGGTTCGGGAGACAATGAACTTGGAGCACAAGCGCGGATCATCATTGCGTAGAGGAGAGCATCTGGGGTCGGGTGCGCAACGTACCGCATGTGCGCGAAAAGGTCCCAAGCTTGTGAATTTGCAGCCAGTTGTCCCAGTTGTACTTCTGGTGTTGAGGATATCGAAGGAGGTGAAGGAGAGGGGCGGACGGAGAATAGGAAGGATATGATACGTGTATAGGACTTCATGGGGGGATGGAGCCCAGAAGCCTCATACTTATGCAGAAGGTCGATTGCACGAGTAGGAAATGTGCGCGACGCAAAGACATCCGGGTCACGCAGATACGACTTAATATGCAAATCTCGTTGAGTCTCAGAAGGTTTGCCTATGCATGAAACAGTTCATCAACAGCCGCAAGTGCATGAATGGAATACGAACCGGATAAAATATTTGCCATAAATCCTTCAAATCGTTCTATATCTCCATGCAATGCGTGATGTCCAAGAACCATATTGATGCTGTCTTCGGGCGGGGTGACACCGGAAAGCTGAGCGATTCATGAACTTCTGAAAGCGGGATGGAATTATGATAATGACCTTCATAGACTCTAATGCACTTTCTGCGCTGCCCAAGTCTTCATTGCTCATCTATAAGGTCTGTCAGATGCTTGACTCCATCTCTTTGAAGTTCACAGACGCACATAATCGCAGACCCGTTGTCTCACTTCAATCATATCTTCCGTGTCTTCGTTTTCCACAGACGGCTTTGTTACCTCTACGGGTTGTTGGGCGAGTGGTGTTTCCTGCAAGCCTTGATACATTGACAATAGCTCCTCATCCGTGTAACGAGGGAAAAGCGCTTCCTCTGGCTCCGAAGCTGCTTCCGACTAAACAGAAATAGTGTCACGTCAGAAATTATACAGGAAGGATCACATTAAAACGTGAAGGCCCACCGACTGGGAATGCATGACATCCAAGGACACTTGTGTGTTTTGTAACGCAAGGACTCTCTTTTCGAGCTCGGCCATTGGGGATGTAGGATTTCTAGGCAGCTTGAACGCAGTGGAAGAGTCCAATTCTCCAGAATTCCTGATTGTCAAAGCGCCTCGTATTCTGCGGCGTCCACGCCGCCTGGGCGGCATGAGCTTGGACAATTGATATAGAACGACAACCCACCTAGAAAACACGTTTTTATCCTCGACAGACTCAAAAGATGGCGCAGGAGCCGGCGCGAGGGCTACCGCCTGGTGCAAGTTCCGTGACCGACATCTCCACTTTACTGATTGGACATGGGCAAGGCTAAAATCGAGTAAACCGAGGGGAAGGATAGTCTTTTGCATGACGTAGGTCGCACAAATTCAGCACTACTTTAGATGAATATCAAGCACGCGCTCGATATCTCAATGATCACAAGGGTAGCTTATGCAGTAGAAATTGACCAGTGACTGTCCTCCTCATATTTACAAGCGGCAAAGCGCGAAAAAGTTTAGTGGTCACGTGACCAATGCACTCAAATTTTGTCATGTGACTATGATCGGATTATTCGGTTGTAATTATCCAGCCTCGGCCCTTGACTCTTCACAACGATGAACAACAATGTGCTGGAGCAATCTGAGCCCCCATTATATGGCACCCCCTCGATAACAATCAGGAAAAGTATCTCCAGAAATGGTGGGGAACCATTCGAAGACTCCGATGTTCTCGTGCTTTCCTCCCGGTCGACAAGTGACTCGCACTCCAAAGATTCCACGCAACTGTACCTCGATTTACGTCTATCAAAGCCTTTACAACCGGAGAGCACCATTATGTGGGGCTTTGCTGGGATTCGTGTCACTCTCTCCTCCACTCCTCTGTGTTTCCGATGGAATCATTATATTGATTCCCAAGGACGAAATGGCCCTCCTGATGAGGGTACCATGACCTCGTGTGATGGGGAAGAAGTAGAAACTGGAATCGGGGTAAACCCCGAGACGGGAGAACAGGAGACATATGAAGAACGTTGGATGTGAGCCCATAATCATTCCCCTTGGATAGTGAGTTTCATAATTTCTGGGCGATAGTGACCAGTCTGTCACACCAGCCACACCGTTCGCATTCCTCACTTCCTCTCGCGAACCAAGCGAATCGACCGGGTTTATTGCTATTCTGGGAGATCATGCGCTTGCAGTGCGCCAAGACCACTCTCCGAATGACACTGAATTCCAAGCAGTGCGCATGCGCATCTCGCCTTCGTCGTCGCCCGAAGTTTTGTTCAAGCAGAACGCAGACACTCTCCTCCCACTATTAGAATCTGCGCTCTCGGGGGTTGATAACTGGAAAGGATTCCATTGGCAGCGTGGCCAAGAAATCACTTTACAAGAAGACCGCTGGACTGTGTGGGATGCTGGTATGACAGGGGGGGCAATAACTGCCTAAATTAAATTTCGGGCGGGCGTAAATATTCATGGCATGACGCCCAGCTATAATGCATTTATAGCCTGTGTCCACCACGCTGCTTGGTCCTTGATCTCTACTTGGCGAGTATGAGGAGTGGGGGATGCTAAATGCAGGACATACTGCACTTCTGTGGCCATAGCAAGTACGATTCCGTGAACCATGGATATTTCGCCCTATATTTGGTTAGTTGGTGCATGACGGTCAAGGGCACGGTGTTTCTGGTTCTATACAACTCAAGGGCGCACAACCACCTAGTCTAAATTCCACCGGTTGTATTTCCAGTGTGCGCAGTAGACTCAAGAGTGTTGCTAATTCCGATCGCCCGTGACCTGAGTTAACCAAGACGGGTTCTGCTTCCGAACATGCAAGCTCTGTGACTTAGCGTCAGGATGACCTAGCAACTGGAGATGTTGTGAGAAAGGTATATGCCACAACTAGCCTCCGCTAGACTGAAACCAATCATGTTCCTGCAGGGCGAGCCAGGGAGTCAGGGTGCACGCGTGCACGTTCGACACTGCCTTTGGATATCGATGACACTGACGGCAATGTCTTGATGAGCCGAATATGACGTAGACAAGTATTACTTGAGTGAGACTCGATTGATCAGGCAATTCGGAGGATGGATCATGATAGCGTTTGTCCGCGCCAGGTCCGCGCCAACAATGAACTTGAAGATTAGACAAACAAACCTGATGCTCCGCATGTCCCTTACCTAGAAGCGTCGAGGAAAGCGAGAGCGAGAACGAGAACGAACAGAATCTAGAATCATGCTGGGCACGGTTAATGGATGATCATGGTGCGATGCTGATGGTACGATGCTTGCTCAGCCGAACGATGTCCGATAAGGGGGGTGGTCACCGATATATATCGATTTGATTAGCATTAATAAGAGGGAATCGCAGCGACCAAACCCGATGTGCACGTTTCTTAAGTTTGCTGTCCTTGGCTGGCAACGGTGCTGAGAGAAGGACGGACAAACTTACTAACATGCCTGGGCTTGCAGTGCGAGCAGTGGTTGGTTAAGAATGGCCAGATTATTTTGGAGTGATCTTGGGGGGTTTGCCGAATATTGACGTTATCGTATCAGCACTGATTAGATTCACCACCCAAATATTGATTCTTGTATAAAAGGTACATTTCACCTCCCGAGATATCCGCATTTCTCCACCTCACCCCATCACTACAATAATCCTTCAGCCAACATGGTAAGCGCATCATCGTCCAACAAGCATACATCTGGTTGCTGATGACATCGAATGTAGGGTGTCAAAGTCGGTATCAACGGGTATGTTATCATCATCAGTCGAGGCGTCTACAATCGTTAATCGGATGTTGTCTCTGTTGTTGCATAGTTTCGGTGAGTATATGCGCTTGATTCTTTACAGGTGAATGTTTCTGACATGATATCAGGTCGTATTGGCCGCATCGTCATGCGTAATGCCCTCGAGAACCAGGATATCGAGGTCGTTGCCATCAACGAGTGGGTTCAACTCCTATTTTCCAAACACTCATCTGATTCTCGTTTACAGTCCCTTCATTGAGTTGGATTACATGGTCAGTAGATATCATCATTATACACCGAGCTCGATCTGATCGGTGGAATATGTAGGTCTACATGTTCAAGTTCGACACCGTCCACGGCCGCTTCAAGGGCGATGTCCACACCGCAGACGGAAAGCTCTACATCAACAACAAGCCCATTCACGTTTTCGGTGAGCGGGATCCCAGCAACATCAAGTGGGGCTCAGTCGGCGCTGAGTACATCGTCGAGTCCACTGTGAGTTCCTCGACTATTGCTCCCTCTTCAAGCTGAAAGCTGATTCGATGTGAACTTGAATAGGGTGTTTTCACTACCATTGACAAGTGAGGATTTTCTATTATAGATCGAGTGCTTTCTAATCATTCTCAGGGCCTCTGCTCACTTGAAGGGTGATGCAAAGAAAGTCATCATCTCCGCACCTTCAGCCGACGCACCTATGTTTGTCTGCGGTGTTAACCTCGACGCTTATGACTCCAAATATACCGTTATCTCTAACGCCTCTTGCACGACCAACTGCCTTGCGCCCCTCGCCAAGGTGATCGATGACAACTTTGGCATCGAGGAGGGTCTCATGTCGACCATCCACGCGACAACAGCTACCCAGAAGACTGTCGACGGTCCTTCTAACAAGGACTGGCGCGGTGGCCGTGCTGTAAACAACAACATCATCCCGTCCTCCACGGGTGCCGCCAAGGCAGTCGGCAAGGTCATTCCTTCCCTAAATGGCAAGCTCACGTATGTAATATCGGACTTTTCCTATCTTGAAGTTGCTAAGTACGTCCTGCAGTGGTCTTGCTTTCCGTGTTCCCACTTTGGATGTCTCCGTCGTCGACCTCGTCGTGCGCCTCAAGAAGCCCGCCACCTATGACGACATCAAGAAGGCAGTGAAGGCCGCCGCTGAGGGCCCTTTCAATGGCGTCATCGCCTACACCGACGAAAACGTCGTCTCAACGGACTTCCTCGGCCACCCTGCATCAAGCATCTTTGATGCCACTGCTGGTATCATGCTCAACTCGCAGTTCGTGAAGTTGATCTCATGGTACGACAACGAGTGGGGCTACTCGAAGCGTGTGTGTGACTTGCTCGTGTACGCTGCCAAGAAGGATGCTGGTAACTAAAGGGAAAAGCCGTGAACGCTTCAATCTCAACGTACTCTGAGGTCTTACCATACAAAACAAATGTTGTATTTCTTTTACGGACATAGTGATGCCTGCATAGAACCGCCCATCTCTCCGACTCGCATGTCATCATGTTTGAGTAAGTTGATTATGTTAGGTATGGTCGTCTGCGGTGAACTTTCGCTCGAGAAGTTATATAGTGAACCGCATATTTGAAAAAGGCAATCAAGCCACGATCGACTGGTGTTTCCAGGACCGTAATATACGGACCCTGGATGCACGCGCACACCCATGACAAAGTTGCATTTCGGTTAATGTGTGCATAACACACTAATCAAGCGCTAACTTGAACGAGAACGGATAGCAGAATATACCGCTCAAACAGTTTGGTAACAGACCCCACGAGTCTGCAAACCACTGGCAAGGCCACGATCGATGACGAGAGTATGGCATCTGATGGCATCCGGTCTCAAGACTAGTTCAGTAACACACGCCTGAGCGCTGCTTCACGGCAACGGCATTTCCTGAAGCGCTGAACGGGAAGCCGCATCGCAAGAACTCTATGAAATCTAACCGGCATCGCATCCAGCTTGTTTCACATCTCGCTTGTAAGAAGCATGCATGAGTTTTATTTTTCATCGTGTGATCCAGTTGCACGCACCAATCGCTTCCATACAACCAACACCTATACACAAGTATGAACGGAGAAATATTCCGATGAGTCAAAGGTAGTAATGAAATACACGTCACCGATTCACTTGCCGACAAGTTCCTCGGGACGAAAGCTGGAACATCAATGGGAACTACACTACAAGTACTATGGCATCGCGTTAGAGAGTCAAAACAAGATATACAAAAAGATCGCTAAAATACACCCGGAATGATTCTGTAGCGCACCCTCTGAGACCACCGGCCCCATTCCTCTTTGAAATGCTTGCGAAGCATTGCATCTTCGCTGATAGACCGTGCGCAGCTCAGCACGCAGGACAGTATGATTTGGAGTACCCATACTCCGAATACAACGCGTCCGAAGTAAGTGGAGAGCCACCCAGAAGACCGTATGAACGATCCGGGGCTAGCGTAGATGAGCGAGATCCCGACCGAGGCGATCCAGCTGGCTGCATAGCCAGGATGGCGCACGATGTTATACGGGCCTGTAGTGACAAGCGAGTGGTCCTTGCGCAAGCTGAGTTGGTGAGTGAAATGGCGCCCCATGACGCGAAAACACCACAGGCGCCCCAGGCAACCCATGAAGACGAGGATGATTCCGAGTATGAAGTATCTATTTGGCATCATATCGGGAAGCTGTCCGGTGTGAACTAAAGTAGAGAGGATTCTAGATGAGAGAGGCGACGGAAAATAAGCCGCGAGAATGACGGCGATCTCTGCAACACAGGGTATCAAACCCGACAACTGTGCGGAAATTGGTTAAGAGGTCAAGACGTTGGAAATTCACGTACCCGTTGTAATATCGGGAAAACGGCTGGGCAGATACGCTCGTAGAGCGGGCCGCCGCTGATAGCTTCGTCATCATGGGGTGCCGGGGCTGGAGAGATGTACGCATTATTGAATACAAGGACAGATGGGATAAGAAAAGGAAGTTTCATAAGGTTCATTGTAACAATCGTCACGGGTCGTTCAAAGATCATGGGTCTGATCAACTGCGCACACACCTCTTATATGTATGTCCTCGCATAGACGCGCACCTACACAGGCAGGTTACCAGATTATCGGCCATGGTGTTTCAAATTCAAGCAAGTCCACAAAGGGCAGCTAGTAGTACACGTGAGGTGCGAATTATGCCAGTGGCTTCCCGAGATTAATCAAAGAAGAAGCTCCATAACGCCGGAAGTTCGGGCCTGACGATGGCGCCGAGGGTTGAATACATGTTGGTGAAAGAGTTGGATGTTGCAAACACACCAACCAAGTAAGTTGAGTCACATTACGTTGTGGCCACTCGATCTAGCGTCCAAAGTTTACGTAATTGTTCAACGTAGATCCACTGAGACTCTTGCAAGTTGCAGGTATCTGCGCACCGGGATCATCGATCAGTGATGGTAGTTCACGAGATTGAATTGCGAAAGCAAACTGTGTCAGTTGGTCACGTACTAGTAGTAAATCTTAACAACCTACCAAAAATGGATGCAAATAAATTATATACGCCACCGCGTCTGATTTCTTTCGAAGTTTCCCTCTGGTTTCACATCCACGATTAATGTTGTCATGGACCTCGAGCCTCGCGGATAATCCGCAATAGTCCTAGCTCTCAGCCCACCCCGTTGGCTCGGAAAAGAGCTACTACTACAAGTCGGGTAGTGGCGGTGGTGACATAATACGCAACCTGGAGGCAACTCTTTTTGAACTTTCTTAACAACGCAATTGGAAAGGCTTGTCCTAGATGCAGTCATCAGCCATATGCAGAGCAGAGATCTATCTCTGTTCCATCTACCGCATGGGCGTCAACAAACAAAAACTTTGTGCACCCGTCTAGTTAACTTCCACCCTCAGTAAACGTCGGACTCCGGTGGTGCTAGCATCCACTGCTACACACGATGTACTCCTCATGACCCAACTGCACTGGGTCTCGCAAATCCACCCAGAGGTCAAGTGTCAATGCACACCATCCAGCTATGTACCTAATTGTTATCAGAACATGCCCAAACTCTCATTTTTACAAATTGGCTCATTCATAGGTTCATAGATATGACTCATGTCCGCCACGTCGTTCCATTTGCAATCAAAGACGGTTGAACGAATGTAGTTGATGTTCGGGTCGGTGGAAACACGTAGGTGTTGCAAAACATGAAGCTTCGCATACGAATTATTCATGCCCTGTCATCTCGAAAACGAATCACCAAAGTAATGTGCCTCGAAATGTTACCGCATTCGCCAATTTCGCTGGTTTGTACATGTCACGCGCCGCGCCTTTGTTGCTTTCAAATATATAATGATACAGTTGACGCATCCCTGCAGGTACGGGTCCCTTTCCACTTGCTTTCGGGGGTTAAATCGATGACCTCTTGGGATGATAAGTGACTAATGAATCCTCAACGATCTATCACCGTCCATCGCAGCTTATCATCATAAAGCTACCGGAATGCACACTTGCTCGCTGGATGCGTGCGGCGTGGAACATGTTGAAGTCAGGTTGTGAACCTCCCAAAGGCTAGATTTCCGTCTAACCTATAAGGGTGCTAGGGACTTGTCTCGAGATACGTCATATGCTTGCGGAAAGCCTTCTCTGGTGTTGTCGGCGTTTCGTTTCAATTTGGTTTTAGCGATGGCTGCGATGCGGAGAGTGCTTTGTTTCAGTCTTCAGCACTATCTTAGCACCGTTCACACAGGCTACTGAAATCATGTACACAAATTCGAGCGAGACGACATAGGCATCACCCAAGGCTGAGTGATATACAGTGTCGTTTTGGGTACGTTTTGGGTACCTCTATCGCAGGAAGATGACCATCATGAGGGAGATATGCGAAGGTCGACGAAATTGGGGCGCCAGCGGCACATGGGAGCCTTTAGTTGTTTGCTTGCAAGCAATTGTAATTAGCCACATAGCGCTGCGCAGAGTCCAGACATGAAGTTGTCACAGGGCTTGGCTGAGCTGTACTGTGGAGCACGAGCTCGTAATAAATGTTGAATGTTACGTCTGATGACAGGGGCGTTCATTTCCTTTTCAAGCCAAGTCTTACTTATTTTGACACCAAGTTCAAGTTTTGAACCTTGCGGCCACACTTTGGAACTTCCAACGTGGCAAGGCATCAAACACATAGCAGGATGTACCGTGTAAGTAGTGCTGTAAGTGAGTCTTCTTTTGTGTCTTGGCCTGGGACTACTGTAGTTGTTTTCTGAAGAGTTTGCCTACAGGTTATGGATGATCTGTTGAAGCTACGTTGAATATTGCCGATCAATAGATCATTCGGACGCGCTTAGCGTGAGTATCATACACCATGTTTGAATCGTTCCGCGAAGCCAGCTAATAAGTCGACGTCGTTAGACTACTACGATCCACCTCAAATCTTCGGTGGTATACATTGTGACTCAAACGTCTTCCTACTTGTTCTCACTGTCACCAGCTCAGTACTGTGTCATGGCTTTGCCACATCCTGAAGATACAACTTGAATTAATGGGGCTATAAACCGCTCAGCCGCATGTGCGCCATCTTGATATATTGGCATGGCGTGGTCTTGCAACGTTGCACTGACAACTCTCTAGATCCTACTGAAAGCGAAGTTCTCCGTGGCGCATCTCGGCAGTATATGAGTTAGGCGCAGGAGAAGAATAGGGCCTTGGCTACAATTCAAAAATTATTAGTTCGGCTGTGATCGGGGTTGGTGTTCAAATCGGGTGAGTGCAGTACATCGAATTGTGGGGTTTGCCTTTTATTGGCTGACCCACCATTGATGTATCTGATGGTCATCCAATACATTAAGGCTACCGGTGAGCCCCCTTGTGAGATGATGTATCTGCAGTGGCTTGATATCGGGAAGATCTGCTTCAAATCATGGCAAGATTCCTTATCAGACTCCGTAAAACGACTCGGAGACGCTGTTTCGGCACTCAGATCCAATTTAGACCAACATCGCATTCCTGAAGCACGAGTACGACTGCTCAGTTTCGAATGTCAGGTGCTGGTGTGGTTGACCAAACCTGCTTTCAATGACTGCGAACGAAGCACTCGATTGCTGAGAGTCGCGCATGTGGCTGATGTTTCATACACATCCCCATAGGCGCCTTACCACTTCCCCCTGACCAATATTCATTTGCTCTGCGCACGTTCGCTCGATTGCGGCGTCATAAAACACATATGATCCCCATACACTTCCGCCATCCACAGCTGGTGTGGGAACAGAACCGTCTTCTGTTACATCCGTTATGATATTTCTATTGAAAAGGATGTACCACTTCTCAATAGGCGTCCCACGGCGGAGGCATCCGCGAAGTGGATGAATATGATAACCAGTTCCCCGTCCCAGAGCCCAGGTGCCACGTTGCATTTCTGTTAGCTGTGGGTGCATAAATTTCTCAGTCATATCAACCTGCTGCCTCTGTCTCTCATTTTGCCAACATGATGAACTTCAAAGATGAAGTCGATTTGGACGCCATCGCCAGGGCTGGGCTGGAGAAGCTTGGCTACAAGCAGGAAATGACTCGGGTTGGTACTTGTTCCCCTCTTCGATCATTGTTTAATGTTCGTGGTCATCGCTAGTCTCGAGGACTAGTACAAATATTGTTCAGTGAGTAGAACGTTTTCTTCACTGCGTTGCAGAGATTAATGCTTCCCACAAGTGACGCTAGGTCAGTTCGTTGGCTTGACTGAAGCTTCCCACTGAGCTATTGACCCGATGATTTGATCAGCGATCATGGCAGTCCGTATGTCTCAACAGTGATTTTGCTCAACACCGAGACTTACCCTCTGGTAGCATTTGGTCTTACAACACCTATAGCGACGTCGCTCGTTGGAGGTGGCCCAGCGGTCATCATATGGGGGTAAATTTATTATTTCACCTTATCTAGAGCATGATTTGACATTCAGTAGTTGGATCTTGGTTGCAGTCCTGACCCAAACGCTCGCTTTCTCACTGGCGGAAATATGCTCCAAATATCCTACATCAGCAGGGGCATACTACTGGTGTTATCGACTAGCGTCACCCCGCACGCGACTTCTTGCCTCCTGGATCAACGGTTGGTTGACAGTCGTTGGTGGTTGGATGGTTGATTTGAGTGTCAAATTTGGTATTCCTTCCTATGCATGTCACCTCCGATCATTTAGCGACTCATTTTCCCAGGAACTGCTCAGCTTATTGTTGCCGGGGTTGGGATATATTACCCTGAATGGAATGCGACAGCGTCGCAAACATGCAAGGATCCTTCCGTGTAGCATTATTTGCGTTCGCTGACCCTTTTTGCCTCAATGTAGACATGATTTTCCTTGGCGTGACTACTGTTGCTGGCATATTCTGCATATTCTTTAATAGGCTTCTGCCAACCGTCGACGTAAGTCCTCGCCTGTTTTGTCTCTGAGATACCCATAGGTTGCCAGATTCTTTGTGCTTGCTGGACTGGCTTGGGCATCATCAGTACGTTTTACTGCAACCGTTCTTCGTATGTCATTTCCCTGATTTTGGTTGTTTGAAGTTATCTCGGTATGCTTGTTAGCCACGGCTGCAGCAGGACGTCGTCCCGTCTCTTTCGCGCTCGGGAACTTCGATCCATCACTTTCAGGATGGACGCCTGAGTGGTCATTCTTCATCGGTCTATTGCCGGTATGATTGCTTCTACTTATCGAAACTCGTACTTAATATTACCACAATGTATTGAAACAGCCTGGTAAGATGTTTTGACACATACCGGGCGGATTGGGAGCTGAATCATGTCATAGCATATACATTCTCCGCTATAGGAATGAGTGCGTCTATGAAGTAGCCTTGGCTATATTCACTCGACTGACATTAAAACCAGTCATAAACATGGCCGAAGAGGTTCATAACCCTTCTCAAATACTTCCGAAGGCCATTGTCTCATCTGTACCTATTGGTGCACTATCCGGCGTGGTATTCCTTCTGCCGATCCTTTTCACGCTCCCAGATGTCGCCACATTGCTTCAAGGTTAGTTTCAAGCTGAAGTAACTCGTGCCCCTCATATATATGTCAACCAGTTTCATCCGGTCAACCGACAGGCCTTATGTTTACCTTGATCATGGGCTCCAGGGCTGGCGGTTTTGGGTTGGTGAGTTTTCCATGGTCTTTCGTCCTGCGTCGCATCTCTGATTTGGCGGGGTATTCAGTTGTTCATTAGTACGTTATAACTGGTATCTGCCAATTGGCCTAGCTTTTTCATACCACCTTCCAAAGTATTGGGTATCGGTATGTTTTGCTCAATTTCCACATCTTGTGCCGGTTCTCGCGCAACATGGGCGTTTGCACGTGACAAAGCTATCCCATTTCATCGGTGCTTCTCTAAGATCGGCCCTTACCTCGAAGATGTCCCCGCGAACGCATATGCACTCTCCACTGTGATCCAAGTTCTCCTTGGACTCGTCTACCTCTGCTCCTCAGCTGCATTCAACGCTTTCGCAGGAGTCGCCGTCATATGTCTTGGAGCATCCTATGCCATGCCCGTTGCCATCTCGCTCATGAACGGCCGGCGAGACGTGCATGATGCCCCATTCAACCTTGGGAGGTTCGGTACTTTCATAAATGCAGTTGCAGTGCTGTGGATCATGTTCGTCACCGTGCTATTCTCGATGCCTGCTGTCATCCCAGTAACCAGGTGGTCGATGAGTGAGTAGCCTTTTCTCACGTGAGGGCCGAGGCACTGAATATGCGGGTAGACTATGCCTCGGCAGTATTTGTGGGGTTCGCGGTGATTAGTGCAGTGTGGTATATCATCAGTGAGTTGTTTGTTTGCCGTTCAGGAACTTCATGTGATTGATATGGTTTAGACGGCCGGTTTTACTATAGAGGACCTCCGATCCAGGAAGAACCAACAAGGTCCTCCGGGTCCTCGGACTCTGCTTCGTATTGAAAAATGAAAGAATTCTGTGCAACATTTATGATGGAGATACTATCGTCAAACGATGGTGTTCGAGATCAAGTTGCATGGTGGCTCTTGTCTTTCTGTCTCTCATGCATGTTATTAGAGCGGTGAAGCCTTTGTGTAGAGTATATATGATGTTGGATTAGGACTAGACTAGATGTCACAGGGTGGTGAAGAACCCCGTTTTTCACAAAAAAAGTCGAAGGGTTATGACAGGGGCAATTTCCCATATATGGCATGTTCTATCTATCTACAATATTTATGTCTAGTGCTGCCACCGTTCAGTCTAAACGCTAAACGTTCATACCTGAACAGGACTGCGGTTCTGTCAGAGGTTTACTGTGTGATGAAGGATTACCTAGGATCTTCATTCAGGCAAGGCAAAATTCTTAATGGCCCAGTTATCTGAATTTGTCAGAGAATCGACGGGGTCCCGGACTTTCCATCACTCAAGTAAGGCAGCTTAGGTAATGAATTCAACTAGGCACTTTTAAGTCAGTTCAAGTTGTCCATGTTTCTATTGCTCTTAATCTCGAGACTTGCCATCAATACACCGTTTGCTGTGTCAGGGTTCAGTACTTCTATAGGATTCAGTGTTACAAAATCAACGTTGCGATACAGCGTGACCCCCACGCCGTCCATGGGAAATTTTGCAGCTCTCTACTGTTTCTAACACTTCAAGTTCGTGTATCCCTCTGGCAGTTCATTTGAACACTTCTCATTCTTCTGTACACTGGAGCTCTCCTGTGACACAAGTAACCACAGGTTCGTATATGACAATGTGGTCCGCCAGATTTTGCAACTCTTGCCCAACGTACGACGCGTCGTGATCATGTGGCTGGATCACATGATACGAACTATCGCGCCGCCCACTCCCATAACACGCTGATGTATATTTAATGCAAGAATACCTTGCTTATCAGCCGCTCGTAAGGTGATCCACGAGGCATCCTAAAGTGCATGAGTGTGACACACAATTTTTCTTCCCAAGGTTCTATTCGCATCCGGAGCAATATATCTTTCACCCTTGCATATCGGCTGCCGCTATCTTTCAACATAGTACCACCGCGATGAGCGCGAAAGATTCAGCCGATGTGGATGCTGTCGCCCGTGTCGGGCTGGAGAAGCTGGGCTACAAGCAAGAGATGGCGCGGGTTTGTGCTTGTCCATGTTCTTTATCTGTGTTTATACTTAATGTGGTCGCTGCTAGTCTAGGGGACTCGTGCACATATTATTCAGTAAGTAGAGCGCCCTTCTCGCCGTGTTGCAGAAACTGAAATGCTTTCAAAAAAGTGACATTAGGTCAGTTTGTTAGTTCAAGCGAAAACACCCACTGAGCTGTTGGTTCAACGATTCAATTAGCAATTATGGCAGTCCGTACGTTTAAGCAACGATGTCGATCAATACTACGGCTTACCCCCCTCATAGCATATGGTCTTGCAGCTCCTATCGCAACATCGCTCATTGGAGGTGGTCCAGCGGTAATGATATGGGGGTAAATTCACCCTTTCCAGTTCAAACACGATTTGACATGGTGCAGGTGGATCTTGGTGTCAGTCCTGACCCAAACGCTTGCTCTTTCACTGGCGGAAATATGCTCTAAATATCCCACATCAGCAGGGGCATACTACTGGTGTTATCGACTTGCATCCCCACGCACAAGAGTTCTCGCCTCTTGGATCAATGGTTGGTTGACAGTCGTCGGTGTTTGGACGATTGCTCTGAGTGTCACATTTGGTATTCCTTCTTATGCACACCGCTTCCGAGTATAACTGACGCAATCTATCAGGAACCGCTCAGCTTATTGTGGCCGGTGCTGGAATATACCACCCTGACTGGAATGCGACGGCATGGGAAACATGTAAGGCTTCATCTATAGATCAATGTGGTTTTCTGACCCGTCTGCGACTTATTCTAGATCTGATTTTCCTCGGCGTGACTGCTGCTGCCAGCTTGTTTTGCCTATTCTTCAACAAGCACCTGCCGACCGTCGATGTAAGCTCTCGTCTATAGGTTTTCCCTGAGATTTATACGTTGCCAGATTATTTGTGCTTGCTGGACTTTCCTAGGCATTATTGGTACGTTTTGCATGTAACTCGTCACTATACGCTGAGTTGAGTCGTTTGAAGTAATCTTGATATGCGTGTCCATCAAGGCCGCAGCAGGTCGCCATTCTATCTCGTATGCGCTTGGACATTTCGATCCATCTTATTCAGGATGGACGCCCGGGTGGTCTTTCTTCATTGGTCTATTACCGGTATGTCGTTAGATATTGAAGCCCTTACTCAATGCTAACAATGCATTCAACAGCCTGGTGAGAGGCTGTTGGTTGACGAGTTGTAGGACTCCGAGCTGAACAACGTTCTAGCATATACGTACTCCGCTATAGGAATGAGTACGTCAAGGCTTTTACACCATATTCACTGACTTACACCACGAAACTAGTCACAAACATGGCTGAAGAGGTTCATAACCCTTCTGAAATACTCCCGAAGGCTATCACCTGGTCTATACCCATTGGCGCATTATCCGGCGTGGTATTCCTTCTGCCGATCCTTTTCACGCTCCCAGATGTCGCCACATTGCTTCAAGGTTAGTTTCAAGCTGAAGTAACTTGTGCCCCTCATATATATGTCGTCCAGTTTCATCCGGTCAGCCGATAGGCCTTATGTTTACCTTGATCATGGGCTCCAGGGCTGGTGGTTTTGGGCTGGTGAGTTTTTAATGGCCTTTCGTCCGGCGGCGCATCTCTGATTTTGCGGGGTATTCAGTGGTTCATTAGTACGTCAACTGGTCTCTACCAAATAGCCTCACCCTCTTAACGCACTTTTCGAAGTATTTGGTATCGGTATGTTTTGTGCGATCTCCATATCTTGCGCCGCTTCTCGCGCGACATGGGCGTTCGCACGCGACAAAGCTATCCCATTCCATCGGTCGTTCTCAAAGATCAGTCCGTACCTCGACGATGTCCCCGTCAATGCACTCCTGCTCTCCACTGTCATCCAGGTTCTCCTTGGACTTATTTACCTCGGCTCAACAGCTGCATTCAATGCCTTCGTGGGCGTCGCCGTCATGTGCCTCGGGGCATCCTATGCCATGCCTGTTGCCATGTCGCTTATGAACGCCCGGCAAGACATGCATGATGCCCCATTCAACCTTGGCAGGTTCGGTACCGCGATCAATACAATCGCAGTGCTGTGGATTATGTTCGCCATGGTGTTATTCTCAATGCCTGCTGTCATCCCGGTTACGAGGGTTTCGATGAGTGAGTGTCTTTATCCTGCGTGTGTGGGCTGAGGCGCTAAATAGAGTCGGCTAGACTATGCTTCGGTGGTGTTTGTGGGATTTGGGGTGATAAGTGCTGTGTGGTATTTGATCAGTAAGTTTGTTTGTTTGCGCTTTAGGAACTTGCTTACTGTGGTTTAGACGGCCGGTTGCACTATACAGGACCTTCCATCCCGGAAAAGTCCACGGACTCCGCGGAGTCCAATCGGTCGACCTCCCCACTTCGAATGTGATTTGAAGGCCGAAAGTCTACCATGTCATGATCTCCACGCTATTGTAGTATCACCGATGTACAAAATATCTTGAATACCCTGCTCCAGCTTTGATCACAATGAATTGCATTCAGATTCTTTCCTAAGTAATGGTGACAAGTATTAGAGGGTATGAGATATCATGCAAAGAGTGTCGGCAACAGGAAACATGGTATAACGATAGCAAACAAGTGCAGTGAAATGTTACGGTTGAAGGGGAGTTCGTCCAAGTAATCACAACCCCACTACGCGCGTAGTTTTGGGATCACTTTGACCATCTGGTCAATATTGATGAACTGCACCCAAGCCTCTAGATCTTTCGCGTTATCATGCCAGATGAATTTGGACTCCTTTGTACCCCTGAAGAATGCGCATGCGCACTGATATGATTCCTCGAGCATGACGCCACCCATGCGCTGTACGCCGAGTTGGGCTTTGAACACGCGGAACTCCCATCCCTGCAGTGGGTGGTCATCGCCACGCGCGGATTCGGACGGAATATTGAATTCGAGGCGTGACCAGTCGAAAGCGGTGCTCTGGCCAACGGCTTTGATGTATGCAGCTTTGAGCGAGAGGAGGATGGAGAGGCGCCGGAGGACGACTTCGTCTCCGAGTTCAGGGCTGAGGAAGGTCATCTCTAGCGGGGTCAGCTGGTAGAAGTCGCTCGTTAGTCTCCGTGATGTTCTGCACCTGTCTTTAGGCTTACTTTATGTGCAAATGATTCAGCGTAGGCTGCTACTGAGACACCTTTGGGCTCTACTGATATCTGTTTAATGCCCAAGCCGATGTTTATTACTTGGCGCTGCCGTCCCTGCGTCATCACCATGCCGCAGAGTGAGTTGTCATATGCAAGGTGGTATCCAATCATGGACTGAAGAAATTTTTCTGGGGGCATGTCATCCGGTGACTGTTTTATGGAGAGTACAATGAGTATGGATACTACTGAGAGTCGATGACCACCGCTCACCTGCTCGATCCAATGTTTTCCATTCGAAGTAACACAATCTTTCCATTTTGCACGCGATATTCGTCGATGACGCATCATAAGCAAGGGCAACATGTGGCAAATAAGCTGTCCTGCTGAGCGTCAGAACCCCAGCCAAGAGAATAGTGGAGTGGAGTGGTGCTCACGGAAGGAATCTATAGAAGTAGGCTGGTACGGAAGTCTGGCATGAGGGACGCAATCCTGCACAAGGTGAAAACATTTGTCGTATTCCTGCGGAAACAAGGTCAGGCGCTGGATTATCAACGATAATATTGGACAAACTTCTGTCAATACATCACGGTTCAGTGAGAGCATCCAGACGAGAAGTGGACAGTCCGTGGCCATTTGATTCACAGGGTCTGAGAGGGAATTCAAACAGGTCTATTACTACGGACTGTGGCGCAGTAAGTGATTGCGACGTGCAGCGCACCTGGGGTGATCTTGGGCCTGCAATTGGGCGGTAAAATTACAGGATCCTGGTGCTAGCCACGTTACAAGTCTTCAAATTTATCCAGGAAACAAGGTGAGGCCCACGGAAGATACACAGCAATTGCGCACGCTCTGGCACGGTGGGCTCATTATAAGGTGATCACTAGCCTAACAAGCAAACCGCACAATTTGGGTCGCCACGTGCCGCCGGGCCACCAGAATTCTGCTGTTTCTTTTTCAATCTTTTTTTTGAATGAAGATTACTTTCATGTGAACAACTCGCGAAGGCACTCAAAAAAAAACCTCATCTCGGCCGTGCTGATCAGTACGTGTTTGACATCTGTCGTTGACAGTACTCGAGGGCATCGGAGATGAAGAATGATACTTTTTGGCTTATCTCTCAAATTTGCAGTCGACCGCGTGCTCCATTCTGGATTGTGCTGTCCCTTTCCGTCAGATCCGATTCCAAGAAGGCTGTCCTATGGAGGGACACATCCTTCTATGATCCCCACTTGTTATTTGAACCCTAGCGTTGCCCATTACAGGAGGTTACAGGGTATCACCAGCTCTAATAGCTGGTCCCTCGCCCAAACAGAAGACAGTCATAGAATCATGGATCCTTCTCATGCAAAGCACGCAGATGGATCTTACTCCACTACTATCTGCTCAGCTGGAAAGTTTGGAAGCTGCATGCACTTAATGCACTGCATGATGCCACCTAAAAGGGTAAGTTGGCCCTGAAGGGGACTCCAACTATTAGTACACTATCCCCAAGTCTCAAGCAACCACGTTGCGTTAGAAGCAAATACAGGGATTGCCTGTGACTTGCTGATTCATTCGAGCATCCCCACCTCCGTCCAATAGTCCACCCATTGTGTTGCATCTGCCGACGACAGCGGCTCCAGCTCCTTCACCGTCGGACTGACGTGCAGAGCCACATCCATAGCAAATGGGGAAAAGTCACTCGCTTCTGAGGGCATCTCGCCAGGTGCCCTGATCGTGATATCTGATCGTGTCATGGAACGCATGAAGCACAGAAGCTTGATAACAGGCTGCAATCGAAGTCAGGTGAGAAAACATTATGCTAGTCATTGAAACACACGTACGATACGCTTAATATTTCCCTCCCTAGCGTCCTTGGCACTAGATTCAACTTTTTCAAGGCACACCAAGAATGGAACGGAAGGCAACGAGATACTTGTGATGTTATGGCGCGCGCAACAGGACGCATAACTGCCCCCCACGCTATCGGCCTCGGGTGTACGAGATTAACCACAATTGGAGGCTCTTCTTCCGCGAAAGTCACATCAAGAATAGCATTTGATACAGCGTGGGGAGGGATCCAGGTTAGAAGCTGAACCGTGTGTCAATGATGGGAGATGGGTACCTCCTGGTACCTTCGGGAAAGATACATATATCTCCACTTATCCTTCATGCTTCCAGAAGCCCAACTCAACTGACATTTGACTTGACGATGATCGGCAGCCATTCTGTGGTTGCTCAAGCTAAGCAAGCTCCTCGTGGGGACCCTCCCGATATTTGATCCAGTCTAAAGGAGCTTGCCGGCAACTTACTGACCCTGTTTGGCCTAGAGTTTGTCACATTTGCACACTCCTAGAAGTAGCACATGACTTACCCAGCTACCCTTTCACAAATGTATTTGCTCGCGGCACAGCCAGAGCCTTTTGCGACTATGCACACGTCGCTGTACTTCTTCCGGGAAAGGTCCATTCGCTTTATCCCAGCCTTGAGCGTAGAAGAGGTAAACATGGGACCCGGCTTTAGATGGCACGGAGAAGATAGTGCGATGTCTATAAAATTCTGCGTTCCCCTCACTTGAGGCTCTAATGACGACAGCGCCAATTACAGACGCGCAGATCTACGTCATGATTGCATGGACTATTATAGTCAGACTGGCAATGAAGCAAACCTTCTGATACAATTCTTCATCCAGACCCGGGTCATCATGGGAGGTATCAGTTTCTACATGCGCCAGCCCCTTCGACGCAGAAGGGTGATATCCAGACCGCGTCTGTCGAAATCAATTTTCTGTCGGTGTTCATTAGACGCCGCTTCCTTTGATGGACGATTGAAGAAATATACAAGAGATGGAGACAGTTGCATATTATCCAAGACCACCCATGGGCCCAGTCCAGGTGACCGCATGGTCGCCTCGCCTGCATCCATCAATAAGAGCAACAGAGTGATCTCGATCAGGATCTCGATGCCAATTTTGACATCAACGGCGCTTAAACTGCTTTCGCGACAATATTGCATTGATGACGCTGCTCGTGACCTGGCTAAATTTGAAGAGAGGTTGTTCTGCTGCGATGCTGATGGGCCTGGATGTCACGATCTAGTGACGACTTGAGGGATCCTATGACGTTTCTGGGGAATGTCGCGGACAGACTGAACATATGCTGGTGCTGCCTTCCCTACCTCTGCATCTGACCTTCACTGGCATTGTCAGACTCGACAGCAGGAAATGTATACAGAGCGACCACCAAACTCTGTTCCTGGACTCTGCAAGCCGCTTTTCGTCGATTTCATGCCCCGCTCGTGGCTCAATAAGGACTCCGAAGTGGTTACGTCCCTCCGCGGAACATGGTCGACTGTTGGGTACTTGATGAATACATCTGAAGAACCATAACCTTTGACGTGCAAAAGGTTATCTGCTGATACTTGATGCGTCGGAGCTATCTGCTAGCAAAAACATATACCAGCGTCCTGAGGAACTCACCTGGCCTTGGAGTTTGGTCCAAATCGCACCCAATCCCATCATATTTGTTCAACTTCATTTCGGAAGAAGCAAATAATGTCCCCAACCTCTGTAGCACCATAAAGAGAATGTAACTTAACCCCTTCGTCCACTAAATCATTTCCTATCTTGGATGCGCCAGTAATAACCTATTATTACAGACAATGGGAGCCATTCAATATCGGAAGAAAACCTCAATAATGAACCTATAACATACAAAATATTCGAGCATCTTCCAGATGTCAACAGTATCGTGCGACAAGCGCATTGCTCCAGAAAGCTGGACGCAACTACTGGGGTGTTCGATCTCGTTTTGATTACAGACTTCAAGATATTGTGCGCGTTGGGAATTATAGGGGTACCCGAAGGGTCTTGGAAGAATGTGGGTGGGTAAATAGACACGCTGTTGAGGGAGGCGACCGGCGTGAGTAGTTGAATAAAACCAAGGATATGAAACTATAGCCAATGTGCAGAACCAACACGGATGGGAGTGGGAAAGTTTATGTGTTTGAGAATGCACGCACGCTAGAACCATCTCAGACGTTTGGGTGGCGCAGATTGTTTCAGTGACTCACGGGATAAGGACCAGTGAATAACAGTAAGGTTGAAGATTGAAACAGTTCAGTACTGCCTGAGGAATGCAGGCAGAATACGATGTCGTTCTCAGATGAGAACCCCTGACAAGGGGCACAGGCGTCGGCATCTCGTCAAGCTGCATGCGGCTCGTTTCAGTGCCCTGGGACTCAGTACTCAGATCCGCCTTAAACCCATCGATGAGGCAACTGAGATAGTGGGAGTCGTGATTAAACGACGGCATACTGCCGCTGCTGAATTACAAGGGGACATGGGAAATAGCTTAAAATAGCTGTGTCAAGAACGTTGATTGAGAATCATATTCACATACAAGCAATCCAGTGAAGGCTATACCCATGAATACCGTCAGGTAAAGGAGGGTGTCTGAGTTCCCAATTGGAGCGACGATATCCTTGTCTGCTCCTGCGCGACCTGGTCTAATTTCCAGAGCGGCACAATGACAAGCTTGCTGGAATTACAAGCTAGATTTGTCCGAGATAAACAAAGTGATGTATTGTGCATTGATCCCAGCGATTCACTCACGGAGAAGTGAAGATCCTTCATGGAATCTGTGCGATGTGATGGATGATATTTTTACAGTCGCGAAGCTGGCTGTTGGGAAGACAGGAGAGGGTAAGGGGGCCGGGTGCTAGAGTATTCGTTATCATATAGAAAAGTTTTTTTTCAGCAATGAGTATGATATCAGATAGCCCCAAGCCTCATTATGACCGACCCGAAGAAACGTTTGCTTACTGGATGGGACATTCGACGTTGTCTTTGCCCTTCAGCGTTATCATGGGCAAATCCGCAGTGTACAATGATTTTACAGAGCACGAGTCAGTTACCGTCTGGACATACTTGTTCAAGTTGTAGTAGTTGTGTAGTAGTAGGAAGCACTGTGGCTTAGTCAGCAATGGAGTGGCGGCTTTTCGGGCTTCATTAATTCATTCAAATTATCGTAGCGTAGTGCTCTTCATCACTTGCCTTGCATGCGACCGTACGCAGGCACGCAGTCGCGGATACACTGCTTCATTGCGCTTCGGGAGTGAATGAATTTTTTATGCGACCTATAATTGTTGAAATGGCCATGGATGAAATGGGCGGCATTAAAAGAAGCCACCGAGCTGTGAAGAATATTTTTCGTGGACAATGGTTTGCATGACGAACATCCAGACGTATTATGAACCTTCCGGCATTGTCATTTGATGCCCAACAGGGTCAAATACGCGACTCCATGGAGTCGATGCATGGTACACAAAATTGACCATGGATAGAGAAGGCCCACCTAGTTTGACATTAAGATAAGTGCACTAGAAATCGGTGCGAGATGCTCCATACTGCAGACGCATCAGTGAAGCTGGGAGGAAAAGGGAACGGGGCACACGTACAAAAAGACATAAGCCACTTAAGGTATTTAATTGTTACCGATGTGTTGTTGTTCGTAGCAGTCAGAATATTCTTATTAAGTGAAGTGCAGGTACTCAGCACGTCCGGATGTCAGATATTACATGAGGTACTAAGTGGCTTCAAGTAAGTAAGCGCGCATTGACTTGACACCAAACAACTATTGCTCACTAACCGAAGCTGAGCGCTGATCGCCCTTGCATATGATAAGTACTTGAAGTTTTCCCGGATCGACAGGTCCTTTTGATTCGGATCTGATGCGGCAGTTTGTGTCTGATTCAGCACACATATATAGCTTGTCTTCTCCTAGTACTACATGGCAGAAAACCCGACACAAAATCGGTAAAGATAATTGTAGAAACCTGTCCACTAATAGTATCAAAAACACAGAAAAGAAGCGATAAATATCGCACTAGATTACACGGTACCAGGTCTTCCCATGTTTTCCATCTTGTATGTCGATGGCAAGTCCTCACCCTCACTCCCTACGCCGTGAGTCGATATATCATCGATTTGAGTAAAATGGGATATATGGACCTGCAACGGTTTCAAAGGAGGCAAGCCTTCTATTGCTGTCCCAGTGGTTGTCCCTCTATGAAGACTCGTCGAGAGGTAATTGTGAACGTGTTTGCTGACTGTGACACGAATGAGCACCATGTAGAAGGCAATCGAGATGATCGGCATGAGCTAGATAACAGAAGCTCAGCAATCCTCCATAACAGGTGTTAACGATAGAATTACCATGTCTAGCATAACATATTGCCCATTGTTCGAACAGACGAAACAAATGAGTGTGGGGAATAGTACCACAGAGTACAAAATGGCGGCATCCACAAGAACGCGCAGTATGGGCATCGAAGTTCTGCCCGAAGTGCGCAACGCAGAGACGTTCCATTCAATTTTCCAGATGCGATATGCCAGCAAACCTGGTTACATTGACGTTGAAATGGACCTTGACATCGTGCTGATATGGAAGCGTACTTACCTGAACTTAGTAAATTGGTCGAAAGTGTCAAAGCGAAGAAGGTCTGTCCAGTCGCCTTTGTGAAGATGTTTCCGGCATTGCTGGTAGCTTGCGAGACGCTGTAGACTGCAGAAAAACCAGTGACTTCAAGGCAACGTTGAAGCACACGACTTTTTGAGCATGACTGTAAACTCACATGCACTACAGCTCCACAGCAAACTTGGTAGGATGATAATCCGGGCAGATTGCCAGACAATGTAACAGCGGTATATCTTTGGTTAAAATTACATTTACATTAGTCAAGCGGGCTCCAAGCTGGCAGTCATATAGTTGCACCCACCACAACCCCATCGCCGAGCAGAGTGTGCAAAATATATATCGCATTCTTGACCACATATGTCATTTGGGACACGTCCGCGAAAAATGCCGCAGGCCCGTCTGGGAATGTGTCGCGATACTTCACCAATCCATCTTCAAGGCGGATGATGTCTACGATCATATGCTTTGGGAGCTTCAGCAGATGATACAGTATATAAGAAACAAGAAGCTAACTGCGGTACTCAGTACAAACAACATGATGGTTACTCCAGCGATTAGGCGATTGATGTCCCGCGCACGACGCTTGTAGGTCAGCGCCCAGACTGTACCTATAAACATAAGGACGGAGAACCCTAAAGACCGGTAGCTTAGTACTAGAGCAGGCATGTGATGGATGGACCATTCTGCTCGCCGTATAAAATGCCTTCCAGCGCTATTGACATTATAGCAGCCGTATCAAGCGGGATGCCTCTTGAAGCCATGGTGGCAATGTGAGGATATACAAGGGGGTTAAACACCTTCACCAGTTCCTATGCGTCTTGACTTTGTAGATGCTGACAGCTGAGGCAAATTTTGGTCACATCGAGACGCGGATACAGCAAGAAAGTAACTCCGAGTCCTCTAATGCGGAGATCACGGTGTCATAACTACGACATGTACAAGAAACAGAGGCTAGATCAAGCTTTGGCAATTATATGTCAGACTAGCAATTGAGACGAGCGAACGAGGAACTCACTGCAGTGGTTCGACACCTGCGATACGACGGACTCAGGGCTTCAAATTCTTGTCATAACAACTCGTCAAACCAAATCCCACGGTGAGCCAACATTATTTAACAGCAGAATCAGTGTTCAACTTCTGCTGCAGCCGCATCATAACGATGGTGTCAGATTCGAATCCCGCAAAGACTTGAAGCGAGCACCCACCATCAACTGACCACCATCTTGCCAACATTTTAATATAATTCTCCCCTGGTTAGGCCAATATTATAGAAGGAACTCAGTTGTTCTTGTGGTGACTTGTCGCATTGGCACTGGTGGGTGTTGACGTTGATATTGGTGAGTCATGACCATATATAGGTTGTCGGATGCAGTGATATATCAGTTGATTATGTAATGCTCCTAGTAGTGCGCTTGAACTTTGCGCATCAGCACTAGCACTGCGTGCGCTCAGCGGACTATTCTATTTCTCGGCTTTACTCAGGATGCCTCCGAGGATGAAGACTTGATAAAATTCCTCTAAAGCTGGAATTCTTCTCTGTCGTGACCTCTGTCTGACTCAGGAACCTTTTGGAAGAGGACGCAAATCCATCAGTGGCATCAAGGTACCACAGTGGACTAGAAGTCTAGAGTCGAGAATCTACCGTTCGTTCCCGTCAATCAAATACACTCTGCTGAGTTTTTATATATATTCGTACTTGCTTTTCATGCACTGGCTACTGATCAGCGGTTTGTAGATACACCTCGACTCCATGACGCCCCTGAACCTCATGTAAGGAGAGATACAAACTCGAGGGAATGGCCAAGGATGCGCTTGCCGCAATCTCTTTATTGTTCAGTGGCTGCTTGTGAGCCCACGTTTGATTATTTTCGGCCTTCGAGGCCACAAGATGGCTTGTATTGTACAAGTGACAAGTTGTTCATCCAGTATTAGCACTCCACCACGCACCACAGACAAGCCATTATAGTATGCCTTTTCTGCAGTACTTCCGGATATCCTTTACACCATCGGCGAACCGTAAAAGATCTTGCAGAATATGCTAAAACGTGAGTCGCCAAGCATGCAGACTGACTGATGCGACGAAGCACTACAGGATAAATGATTTAGATTTGACCACACGGAAGAAATACTCGGTCGTCAGCCCCTTCACTGACGGTGTTACTTAGGCCGACACAAAGATATACCCGGTTGTGAGGGCGGCTCCAATGGATTTACTCTGCTAGCAAAGCCACCACCCAATCTATCTGATTTCCTCGAACAGCCTCAAACATTGTGAACTACTTTCACGATCCTTCCATTGGCCACAAGCCACAGGCTCTATCCAAGACCTCTGCATGGCAAATTTTGGTTTTGGCTAGTTGAAGAGTCGACATTTCTAAATTCGCAAGCGCTCATTGCAATTATCGAGCTGGAACTGAAGGCAACTGAGAAGAGCTCACAGCCGAGCCAGGGACTCACTGAACCGACCCTGGACAGCACTTGTCAGACCATTGGTTCTTTCGATCGAGATACCGTCGCCTCAAACTCGCTGACCGGATTGATTTCTATACAGGACAACATAGGGCATCGAACCATGTTCTCCTACCTCCCGGGTAAGTCTTCTATTTCTATGCGCCGTAGTATTCCCCGCCAACGATTCCTTAGTCCGACTGTCAGTCCGTACTACCGCCCACTGTGCTTCAATCAGAATCTTCGGTGCGGAAGTAACTCTGAAGCACGAGAGGGGGGGAGATTGATCCTCACGCGTCGTCGTCCACAATGGGCACATATCTTATCTCTTTATTTTGCTGGTCAAGTTTGCACTCTTTTCTATCTAACATCCAGTTGCAATCACATTTTGCAAAGCTGGGAGTGTCGTGCTTCCCTATGATGACCCAGAGACGTAGTGGTACATTCTGTTCTCTATTGTGCGTGGACCACGTCTGACCGTTCCTTATATGAATGAACATAACATTCAGGCTCAAACTGAAATCGTCTCGGTCAGTCTACATTGCATCCATTCGGACTGATCAGTGCGCCTTGATGAGTCTGGTCCCATAGTGTATTGACTCGCACGGAAATGACATTCCACTTTTTCCAGTTTAGCCTTTCCCTTTGTCTCCTTTGAGCTGCTCTCATGACCGTGCGGTGATTTCGAAGACAGAAAATACTTGGTAAATCTGATCTTCTCGAATTAATGTTACGCAAATCTCACGGAAGAGAACAGACCCCTTGCACAACTACACAACCCCCTGAAACTTCAAGCGAGACTACCCCACTGACACCCATGTCGTATGCATAATCGGGTGAGTTCCAATCTAGATCTTTGCTACCCCTTCCTTGCAACGTGGCCGCTAATAATGACGCTGACCTTGATGCGGCTCCGGTTAGCACATACGACAGCGGAAATAACATTACGGCGTCTGCGTTCTATCAGATTCTTGCCTTGGGTTTTGCTTGTCCTCTCGTACTCACTGCCGTGGTCTCGTCCACAAGACCTACTTGACAATATCCGCATTACCTACCCTGCGCAGCCCCTATTCAACACTCTGCCGGTATGATAGATTCCGTTCTCTTGAACCCTGTATGTTTATGTCAACACCCTGGATTGAGATTGAGGTAGTGGAGCTGGCATAACCCCGAAGGTCCTCCCTCGCTTTACTATGTATGTAGCCATCAGCGGTCGTCGGGTTTTTGATATTTTAATCCTACGCAATAGGCTAATCTTGTTGATTCATTAGGCAAGGACTTGAAGATAAGGACGTATACCTCGTAAATGCAACAAGATGAAACGATCTTAATATCCGTCGTGAACATTTCATTTCATTTCTCAGAGTGGAATGATTTTTTTACACCCTACTGTTCCCAGTCGCCTAAAAGTTGCAGGGTACTTCGGGGGTTCGCTCCAAGAGTGGGGAATAGTGGCTGATGGCCGCTGAGCGTTGAGCAGTGCTAAGAGCACTGCACTAAACTTGCCTTAATGGTACAGATGCAATCTGGGAAACTGACGAAGAATTGACCATCCCTCCAGAAGATACTGTCTATGATTTCGTCAGTAGTTTACAAATTACAAGTACGTGCGATAGGCCAGTTCCGCCTGTGGGACAGCTTGGGACAAGAAAACTTCGTTCGGAACCGGCGTACTAGCTCTACGGTCGCACACCGGATGGCATCAGCGAATTGCCGAGCACCACTAGTTTGGCGTATATAGCAAACCTTCGCTCACGGTGCATAGCCAGTTCACATCTGTTGGCATGGCATGTCCAATAGGCATCCATCCTTTCAGCCCCCAGTGTCCCATTGACAGAAAATTTCTCGCACATCGTATGAAAATTCTACCAAGGATATCATTCAATCTCATGTTCCTGTGTCCGTGAGCTTGGTACTTCACGCTGTTCAGCCCAGCCGCGCCCCTTCTTTTCCTGCCATAAATCCTTCAAGAACTTAGCCCTTGGCGGTGTCAAATTTGATCATTCACCACAATGTACAGCAGGGAACCTCAGTCACCAAACGGCCATTATTCAGAGTCCCGCCCTGGGTCGTCGGCGCCAACCATCGACGTTTCCCTTGCAAGTCCATCTTTTGACTACGCTAGCTTGAATGCACCACTATGGCCACACCGTCTCTCTGCATCATTCTCAGCCATGGCAGACCAGATAGCAGCTGCGTCACAAGCACTCGCACTTGTTCCTTCCACAGCATTCAGCGGCAATGACATGGCAGCTGAGTTTGCGGTTCTCAAGTCGAAACTCGCGTCGATTGAGAGCACACAAGAACGCCTCACATCCGAGTTTGCTGCTTTGAAAGAGCAGTTTACGGAGTTGAACACGGATAAGGGACCTGCGATAGAAGAGTTGGAAAAGAAGTTCGAGGCACTCAAGAAGGTCGTGGAGCTTGAGTACATTAATATCTTAAATGAACCTAGAAATGGAGTCTGACTTCTATCTATCACAGCCAACAGCGACTTCCTGCGCGTTTGAACAACTCTCGGTGTACAGTTTTGAACACGCCACTCAAGGCGCCCGTTGGAACTGATGGCAAGCCACCGCCGGGCTTCCCTGCTACTAGGGGAGAATTCGAGCATATTACAAGTCAGTGCAGTTTCTTTCCTTCGGTTTGGAACGGTCCGCTGATCGCATGGTGTGATTTAGAGGAGCGCTACGAGAGTATTCTCAAGGCTTATGGTCTGCCTATCAAAGGCGACACTGATGCCAAGCGAGAAGCTGTTCGGACTTTTGTCGGCATCCCTCAAGATGGGCTTTAAGCATGTATGAGGAAGGATGCGGACCATATGATGACTCTGGTCCATCAGATAGGAAATTTGCTGGAAGGACTCGGCTTGCTGGGCAAGCTTCGGTCATTGGAGATTGACCGACCCGTGAGTCTGCGCAGCAATGGGATCAGATCGTGTAGTTATCAGTACAGCTATACCAGCGCATACATCAGTAAAATCATTAGAATAAATTACTTGCGGAATTTATCTTTCCTTGATTATCTCTAGAACTCAGCAGTGCAAGTCAAGAGCCCACGTGTATAAAAGGCTGTCATCCGTCGCTCTCCGAAACCTCCCCGCCCTGCTCTTCGCCTCCCACTCCTCCACAGTATGCCCCACGAGTCCATCCAAACCCTACTCAATGCCAATGAGGAGTGGTCAGAAAGCATAATGAAGGACTCACCCACTTTTTTCACTCAGTTAGCCATTGGCCAGAGCCCCAAGGTATGCCTCATCGTACGCCCCACCTAACTCCATTTATGAATTTGAAGGCTATCTTAGATCCTTTGGATTGGCTGCTCCGACTCACGAGTGCCAGAATCAGTCATCACAGCTTCTAAGCCAGGTGATATCTTTGTGCACAGGAACATCGCCAAGTACGTATAAACAACAATTCTGAAGCTATCATTGCAGCTCACAACCGTCCTTGCAGCCAATTCCACCTCAACGATGATAGCGCACTCTCCGTCCTCACTTATGCTGTCAAGGCAGTCGGCGTCGAACACGGCGAGTTTCTTACTGTTCTCATGATAAGGTTTCGATTCTTCCTCTAACGGGTATATATCGTCAACAGTCGTCCTCGTCGGTCATACCAACTGTGGAGGTGCCGCTGCTTGCCTGCAAGCAGCCAAAGACGCAGCTGCCGACACCGATGCTTCCCAACCCGAAACCCCACTCACGCGCTGGCTAAGCCCCCTCATCGCGCGCGTTCAATCCCTCGACCTCTCCGCGTGCTCTGCCACTGAGGCATTGAACAAGGTCGTTGAAACCAACGTCCTTATGCAGGTCGATAATATCTGCAAGTCGGAACCGATCACCACTGCGTGGGCAGACCCGAATGCGAAGAAAGTCACTGTGCACGGATGGGTGTACGACCTTGCCCGTGGACGCATCGATGAGCTCGCCTGCCGGGAAGCCAAACATGACGAAAACAGTGCATAAGTCACGACTCGTCCATTTTTTATGCCAGTACTGGCGTTTAAGCCTCTAAGCCCTTGCGACAAATTCCAATTTTTCGACGCATTCTTCTCTAGATTTCTCTGCCAGGTGCACGTTTGCAAGGGTGTGGTAGATGTTATTTCTAGATTATGTATAGATGCAGATAAAGAATAGTTTCAAAATCAAATCTTTTCGTTTCCCATAATGCACGTGATTTCCCCCCCAAGTCGCATAACATGACCTGTCCGCAGTCAATGACAGTTTGACAACAGACTTTCCGCGACAACCTTTCCTTTCTGACCCTGATACATTGATGGAACCAATGCTCGGTTCGCATGATCAACTGGAACTTATTGACAGCTCCGAGTCGGCATCGAGACCGGTTATCCTAAGAAGTCGTCCCACTTCGAAAGCAGCTGGAGGCGATACAATTTAGTCCTTTGGACCTTGTCCAACGTGGTTAGCAGGAGTTGACTGATAGAAACACGTATGCATCCAAACTGAAACTGATGTGTAGGAAATAAACAATGTCCTTGACTCCCGCAGCGCGCCGCAATGTCAGTTTCCGCAGTTTCAGCAGGAAACTGCTTTAAATAAGCATGGGCGCTTAATAGAAAAAGAAGACCGCCACCAAAGTCTATTCAGAATCACGGGTTCAAACTTTCCAAACAGGTGGTCATATCAATAAATCTGTGTACGCCTTCTAGCTATCTTGACGAAGACTAATCAGCATCTGACCACCTATTGCAGGATAGCTGCATGGAGGCTTGAAGGAATGAATCAGTCTTCTACTACTAGTCATGATGGGCTTAAAGTAGTGGGCGTTGACCACCTGTTCGTTGGATTGGCTACTGACTCGCGAGTACCGGCCTCTGTCGTTTCAGAATCCACGTCTGACATTATCTTTGCACACAAGAACATCGCCAAGTACGTATCAACCATTCTTTTAACTCTGAAATACTTACTCACTATGTCTCTACAGCCACCGCAGTGACTTTGACAAGTTTGACAACAATACTCACTCTGTCCTGACCTGTGCTGTCAAAGCGGTCGGTATCGAAAACGGTCGGTCTTTTTGATTCTCATGACAAAATTACTGTCCCCCTAGTGAACATACGCTTCCATCCATTGTTCTCGTCGGCCACAGCATCTGCAGAGCAGCTATATCCACTGCTGCCACCGGGCCCCACAACTCACTCACGCTGGTGGACCTCCCTCGCTTAAATCTTTCGAACCTTCGACCTTCTCGGGTTATGGACTATATTTGAGAGTGATGTGGAAAACTAGGTCGTTGGAGCCATGCGATTGACGACATTTACAAGCCGGAGCCAATTGTCATTGTGTGGCCAAGACCCAGATGCCGAAAACCTATGCGACAATTCCCTGCTTCTATGCATTCTTTGTACAAAAGAGTCATGGGCTGTGAACAGATCCACGTGGACCTCTAGCTTCTGTTCGACTAATTTACCCAGTTTTCCTAGCGCTGTGAAGATATTGCATGTATAAGATGCTATGTACGATCCGAAGTCTAAACATGAAATGCATGAACCTAGTCCAAGACTTAGCTTTGACATAGCGTATGAGGCGAGCGCCGAACGAACGAAAAAGAAAAGTATGCTATGCATTGAACAAAAATCAGACAAATGAGATCCTGTGATATTAGCAGACTACTTGGGAAAAGGTGGAGGGGGGGCAAATGTGAACAAGTTAGCTCCGGATCGAAATCAAAGCGGGAACAACGCGACACATGACGTATGTGCAAGAGCTGAAGCTAGTCCGTAGGGTCCATCCGAAGAGAGCTATGTATAAGCCCGAAATGAACGCGGGTTAAGTGCGGTTATCAGCAGACAACGCAGCACTTCCAGCTGCCACCAGTAGAGTCTCCGTTAGACGCTTCACCACTTCGCCCACTGCTCTTCCTTCTGTGATGAGCAGAAGAAGGCACGCCCTCCCTCATGAGCATGCTTGCTCGTGTGGCAGCCTCGAAAACATCATCTACACCCTCAATCTTGAGGGCAGAGCACTCCTTGTAAGCGCGCGCGCCAATCATAGATGCCACACGCTCAGCTTCAGCACGCGAGACGAAGTTGCCAATATCAGGAGAATTTGGAGATGGACGCAGGTCGGCTTTACACCCAACGAGTAGAATTGGAATGGTTGGGCCACATATGCTCCGAACTTCTTCGATCCACTAAGCAGGACGGATCAGGGATCGACACGCGCGCCAAGAAAACGTGTCGATATAAACCTACTTTTACAGATACGTTATCCAGAGAATCTGGGGTGTCGATAGCAAAAGCAATTAAAATAACATGTGACTTGGAGTAGGACAGTGGTCGTAAACGCTGACGCAGGGGGCGATGAGCAAGCGGAAAGAACCGGTGATGAAATATCAATATCTTACTTCATACTCTTCTTGCCCTCTGCATGACACAATCAGTTAGATACAAGAGAAGTTTAGTGGAAGAAGAGAAGACACAAACGCTGTGTCCCAAAGTGCCAATTGCACAGGTTTACCGTCTAGCCTGATTTCCGCGACGTAGTTTTCAAATATAGCTGAGCACGTCAATCGGTAAGCAAGTAACGTGCATCTCTAAAGAAAGCTTACTCGGTTGCTTGAGATTGGGATGAGGTGCGCTTAGTAGGCGGATGTCACTACGGTGTCTAGGGACTCACATATTCCTTTGGAAATTCGCCCAGTGCAAAAGAGCATAGTAAAGAGGTCTTCCCACAAGCACCTATGAGCAGTAGCCGAGTTCAGCCGGACATGTCCAGAAACAAAGGGCTGCGGTTACGTGCCGTCACCGACGATGACCAGTTTTCTGCGAATCTACGCGAGGCAAACAAGGCGCCGGGATGTCAGACTTGAGAACCAGTACTCGGAGAGAAGAACAAAATATGCGTACCGGGTTTTGGGACGACATGGCGAATGCTGCTGGGGCGTGAGCAGTCAGATTATTCGGACTAATGAAGACGGGGGCAAGCCTGCGCGCTAGCCGCGATGAAAATCAACAATTACAAGGAGCGTTAGAGAACAAAAAAGCGTATAATGAGTATTGTGATGAGAATGAAGCCCAAGTAAAGAAGAGAGGTGAGAAGCAGAAGAACACGGTGACTGCGTTTGACCGCCTGCTTCTTGCGCGCGGGTTGGGACTACTTATATAAGCCATCACAGCACCACACCGCATCCTCTAGTCAGACCATACAAAACCCATTTACAGGAGAACCGCAGCCAAATACTACTCACACAAGTACTATACATAGCACCAACTCTGCTGAGCAAAATCCGTAGATATAAAAATGGACTGCACAGCCTATCATGCTAAAAATCCAACTAAGACATACAAAATGTACAATACGTAGAAGTGTCAAAAGATTATGCGAATCGAAAACATGCAGTTGGTCCACCAAATTACATGAAATCACTGGACAGCATATGCTGCCTATTTTAGCTGTCGTCAACGCATGACCGAAAAGCATAAAGGTTGAAGCTCGCCTTAATCTCCTTCTCAAATTTCTTCGCAACCTTGGAGCGTTGCACCTTCTGTGCTGCGGTAACGAGGCCGCTTTCGGGCGTCCACTCATCTGCCGTTAGAATAACAGCTTCTAAAATCTCCATCGGTTTGAAGCCATTCTTTTTCCCGATAGCGTTGCATTCCTTGAGGATAAGATCTCGCACCACTTTGTTGGTGCATAAATCCGATAACTGGGTGCTCGCATCTGCGGAGTTGGACTTGGCTTCGAGAGCATGGCGGAGATTGGCCTCGTGGGGGATGATGATACCAATGGGTTGTTTGGCTTCAGCATCTGCGTATACACAAATGTTCGCCACAAGGGAGCATGACTTGTACGTCGATTCAAGTTGTTCAAGGGCAATGTACTAAGAAGCGATAGATCAGGAGATCGGTGGGAAAAAATAAGCCAACTAAACACACCTCGCCACCCTGCAGCTTGATGAGATTCTTAATCCTAAAATGAATGCATATCAGACTAAGAAGGTTGTCCCGGGAGGTCAGATTACCTGTCGATCAGAGAAAGAGTTCCATCTGCATTCCACTGACCGACGTCACCAGTCCTAAGCCAGCCATCCTTGGTGAAGATCGACTCGTCGTTGTTGAGGTCGTCCCGCTTGTAGTATCCTTTGGTGACCGACGGACCCCTAATACAAACTTCTCCCTGGGGAGGGTTGTTAGTTGACTTGTAACCTGCTTCAGGGACATCCAAGAGCTTTATTTCAGCCGAAGGAACAGGCAGTCCAACAGAGCGGTATTGCATAAGCTCAGGGGGCAAGATGGCGCACATCCCACAAGACTCAGTCATACCGTAACCTGCCCTCAATTACGTCAACATACCGCAAATCAGCTTGGGAAGTTACTGACCTTGGAGCATAGTGACGAGGGCAATGGACAGGAACTCCTGAGTTTCTTTGCTAAGAGCAGCGCCACCACTCAATGCGAGACGGAGCCGTCCTCCGGTGGCCTGCTTGATGTTATTAAGCACGACAGCATCTGCCAACTGGCTCAGGCCAGGAACATCAGCCTTCTTGGCCGCCATCGCCCCGTTGAAGATGGTCTTCTTCAAGGAGCCGCTAGCGTTAATCTTGCTGGTAATCCCCTTACGGATCTGTTCCCATACAGCAGGCACGCCAACCATGATACTGGGTCGGAACGTGACAATGTCACCCTTGCATTGGCGCACGGATGCATCTGTAAGGGTCTTAACGCGGCCGTAGCCCGTCTTCATGCCAACGAAGAATAAGATAAGCTCCACAATGTATTCAAGAATGTGGGCGAGCGGAAGGTACGCCAGGAAAGTGTCGTCGCTAGTGAGGTGGTGGCCAAGAAGTGTGTAGACGGCACCGACAGAGGCAATGACGTTGCCGTGAGTGAGCACCACACCCTTGGGAGCACCAGTAGTGCCACTGGTATACATAATCAGGGCCACGTCGTCTTTGGCAGGTCTTCGCTCCACCAGGCCCTCCTTGGGTTGCGCCGCGCCAATTGCGCTCAGTTCGTCAATGGAGAGAATGACAACGTTTTCCCTGACGTTGCGGATATCGTCGAGAACTGATGATTTGGCTTCACCATCATAGATTATGAACCTGACCGAAGGGGTATTGGGTAGTACTTTCTTCAGGGTCACGAGGAGGTCAGCATTAGTGAAAACACCAACGCAGTTGGGCTCGTTCAACGAATGCGTGAGTCCAGACTCGCCAAGAGTATCATATGCAGTAGCCACAGGAGTTCCAATAGTTGTGCACGCATGAGACATGAGTTGCCAGTTTACGCTAGCTTACGCGTCAGCCATGAAAGTTTCCGCAGTAAGCCAAGCATACCTCGTCTGAGCATATATATTGAATATATCATCCCTTGTGATTTGATGATGAAGAAGACCTCGTGCAAGAGCCGAAACTCGCTCTTGAACGTCCACAAAACTGTAGTATTTGTAGTCACTGAGCTGGAAATACTTCCAGGTCTTCTTCTCGGTGACTTCCTTTCCGTCAACCATCTTCTTCACTTCCTTCTCCTCCTCGTGAATGTCGACAATATCACGCCAACCCACAGCATCTTTCGTGCCATGTGTTCGGGCGGCGTAGTCAATGACATCTGGAATAATATCAATGCCTTCGAATGGTTGAGTTACGAGATTGTCAGAAGTAATTGCCAGGCGTCGAACTGGGCTGCCATCCTCGGTGGCGACCACGACAGAGCCTTTGCCAAAATAGTTGCGTTTAGAGGTCATGGTAGATAGCTTCTACAGCAAAGGTGAAAGCGGCGACTTCAAGGCGCCCTATGCCAAAAACACGTGACCTTATTCGGCTTGCAGATCAGACACCGGCCATATTTGGAAAGAACACAAACGACGCGTCAGTGTGCTCGATATTTGCCAGTCCTTCCTCCAAAATTACACATTCCTCACTTGTACCATTTGCCGCACAGTTTGCGGGCTTTACTTTGAATAGTTCGTAGTTGAGCCGTACCTGAGCTCATGTGAGCAAAGAACCAATCAGACAAGTCGGCGAACTGTCGGGCTTGCGGAATTTGAAAAAATGGTTGATCGGAGCCTCTTCGACGAAACCACCTCTACGCTTCGGCAGTCTAGCCACAATTTTATATGTGCCTTACCCCCGTTTCAATCAACTGTACTATCGTGATATGAGTGTATAATATTGGTACGTCTTTGCATGATTGTGAGGATGACCGTTCTTGCTCCTTGATTGTGGTCTTATAGCATTGAAAGATCGCAGCGGGCTCCCACTGAGGTATCTCAATGCTATAACGTGACAGTTAAATAGCATCAGGGACTCGGTAATCACCGGGGGAAAAACAGCACTGCAGGATGTCCCATTGACTGGCAAGAGACCTGCCGACCAGCACTGAGCAGCTAGATTTTAGCTTTGGCGACTTATGTGACAAATCCCCTGACAGTCGAAAATCAGTGGACAGGGGGGTCGTACCAGGGACTCACCACACTCGAACTGACATCGCTTCAGCCAACAGAAATCACACCGAACCGATCCAAAAATTGTCGTCGGAATACGAACGCGAGCAAAAAACGTGTTTCTCTCGATAGGCCACAAGCATGCCATCCTAGACAGTACCTGGCACTTCAACAAATGTGCGAAAAAAAATAATACAAGCATTGACATCTTTCCGTTTGAAAACGATCTCTCCTTATCAGACGATAAAAAATGGCAGGCGCCCCTTTTGATGCATTAATGTCACGGTGGCTCTTATCAACAATCAATAATCAGAAAAACGGGACCGAAAAATCGCGATCTACTCACTTCCACTACTGGACCATACCACAACTCCGTAGCGGCTCCGTCAAGTGACATTGGGGACAGCCTTCTAAATCAGCCTACTTCAGAAGCACAGAAGTTCATCAGGCAATCTGTATGCGTCGAGAAGTGCAGTCTAATAGCGTCGTTGCGCAGGAACCGAAAAGACATGCTAATTCCAATCTGCCGCATGTGCATGAGCGCTGAGCACAAGTCGGGCGAGCGCTGTCACCGAGCAGAACGCGTGGCTCTCTTCGTTTGGCCGCCTCCAGTAGACCAAACGCATGGTCTCCTAGTTTGGCCGCCTCAGGACCCGAGAGAAATAGTACATCAATCAGCCACGTTGAACGATCCCCAAAAGAACGTGCACGATGCAAAACCCTCTACACACCAAAACGTACCATGGTGCCATGGCGTACCCGAAAAACAGGGCATCGCATAACAAGTCGGCGGCCTCCCGCCTAACCGCACTGACGCCATCATCCATCTAAAATTCAGGGTCTTGGCCAATCGCGAGTTTGTCAGCCATGTAGTACATGATGCATGACACTCGACTCATGACCAATTTTTCGGTTCCCTACGCAAGGTGTAGCGAGATGAGAACGTGCAGACGCGCCATGCCATCCCGCTCCAAGGACCAGAAACCTTGCACAGGGCACCAGCTGCCAATCCCAGCCTCATGATCCGTCACCAATCGATTAAACCCGCAATATTATCATGATGCATGGATGAATTGCCGACAAATGCCCCACTTGGACCCTTGCCGCAAACTATAAAAAGGCCTCAAGGTCCTCGTTTTTGACATAAACTTGTTATTACTATCAGTATGTCATTGATTGATCATGATCGTGTGGGGAACCTTAATTGGTCAAGCTTAGCTTTTCCTTTCTGTTTGCGACTGGACCCGCTGGATTGATATTGGGGTGATGAAAACGCGATACATGTACACACCTAGTCGCCTACAAGCTAATAATCCAAGTCGTGTGATCTCAAGCAAGTCAGGGACCAACACGCCATAGAACAGCAAAAACAACCACGACTATTTTTAACCCAAAAAGTTCGAAACAAGAATTCCAAGGTCCCTGCCAGCCCACCCATCCATATTTTACATAACACCTCCCAATTCAGATTTGTCTAGCCCAGACCCCAGAAACCTCAAAAATTACGCGGCAGAAGCTTCAAGGTGGTGAGCTCGGATCAATGGTACGTACGTTATCAATCGATCACGGTGTTAGGCTGCTACTAGTACTTTTTCATATCCAGCTTGCGTCAGAGGCGTTCGAGAATGGGTTTGCGCACTTCTTAAGCTTGTGCTATGTATATATCGCTGTCGCTTGGCTTGATCCCTCAAAATGGGGTGGCAGATGCGGCATAGTGGTAAATGGCTCTCCCTGGCAGTATCATTTATGCGAATGATATATGGGCGCACCATCCAGACTCCAGAACGCGAACACGAATAAACAAGGCTACGATTAATCGACTGGTAGTGGATACATACATATACTAGTACAATAAAAACAACAACAACAACAGCATTAAAAGTGTCATCAAAAGAAAGCTCCGCGTAATATTTACAGAATAAAACAGGTCATGTCACCATCCCTCCTTAAAACGCTCCTTTTTCGAAAAGCGGCACAACGAGGTTCTCGCGATTCGTGACATCAACGCCGCGGAAGTACCCTGTGCAATCCGTGTCAGTAGCTGTCGCTGTCGCTGTCAAAGGTCGAGACTCGGCACTCACTCGGGCTGAGGTAATACCACAGTACGGTCCCCTGCACAAAGTTTTCCAGCGCATGAAGGTATTTTTCAAGCTCGGCATCCACGTCGGCGCCAAACGACGGAAGCTCGCTCTTCAGTTTGATATAGTCGTCTACGCGTTGGTTTAACATCTCGGTGAGGATATTGATGGCTTCTTGTAAGCCGACGTCGCGTTCGTGCATGATACAAAAGACAAGGTTTTGGTAATCGCCGTCAGATTGTTCTTTCTGAAAACCAAGTCAGTATGACTTAGTAGCTAGTTTCGTTTTCTAGGCTCCTCACGTTAAAAGAACAAAGGTCCTGCAAGAGCAAATGAGCTTAAGTCAAAACATCAAACGAATGACGAACATTTGGCCATGTCATAAGGTCGGTCGTAGCATCAGACATCGCTTTGATGACAGGGCTCTCAAACACAACATCCGGAAGATCCAAATCAAGAGAATACTCAATCATAGCTAAAACAACACTGTCAACACAACATCCAACGGAACACAAAAGTATTCTCACCTTCAACAAGAGCACCGCCGATAGTCGCACGACGCATGAGAATGAATTCATCAACCGAGGGTATTCGATCTTGAGACCGGTTGCGGGATTGTGTTACTTGAGAGCTACTCCAGGCCTCAAATGCCTTAATGAACCTGAACGGGGTTCCGCATCAGAATTAAAATTACTTTGATTAGAGCGTTGACTTGCCGATGGTAGGCTCCAATGGTAGACGTCCCGCGGAATCGTGTTAACAAGCTGATTAACACGCATCACTTACGTCACAGGGTTTAGCAACGAGAATACATACTCGTACAACATTGCGGCATAGGGATATTGTGGGCGCGGACCGTCTGGGTTTGTGTAGACGCTGACGGAGATGTCATGGCCGGCTTGGACTGCGTCGGGTTTGGACTGCAGGTCGCCTTCGTCTGAAAGATCGTCGGTCTGGAATGCAGGATGAGTCAAACGCTACACAGATCAAGACTAGTATGTGCACCGAAAAAGCCCAAAAGAAGAACATGATACAGGTTTCAAGATGCATAGAGTCGGCATCTGGAAAGCTTAATGCGGCAAAGAGATCGAATTTGCCGTAGTTGAGGAACTTTGACTTGTTCCTATCATTGTACACACTCATTCTAAGACCGTGTCAGCGCAAAGACCAAGGGAGTGAATGAAACATACTGGTTGAACCATGAACGCGCTGCGCGGTCAGCCTCTGCTTGGTGGGGATTGACTCTGAGCTCGCAGACGCGGCCAGTGATGGCAGCTAGATCCTGAAGATAAAATTGAGGGGGAAGGGATTGGTATCGTTGCATTATGAGGACAAGTGTTGCACAGAATATACAGCTCAGACTTGCTGAGGATGGGTAGTTGGGTTACAATGGAGAAAAAGGAGAGAAGAATTGGGCCTTCTTATGAGTGGACATATGAGTGGTATCCGAAGGAGGACTTGTTAAATGAAAGAGTATAAAAAAGACATAAATTGAGGAGGCGACGCCCACAGGATGATGGTCGGTAGTATATCACGACACATGTACACGTGAAGGAGGACCCAATGGCACCCTTTATTTTGATCGCAAAGTTGCGATGATTCGGCAAGTAGTGGGTGTCTTGGAGATAAGAAGAGTGTAAAGGGTGCTGACATGTCAGCTAGCTCTAACTGGTTTGAGTTGTGCTGAAAGGAGGATGGATGAAGAAGTTCTTGGATAAGATTGATTGCGAAGGGCACGGAAGGGACTGAGTTGGACGTTTAAGCTTACATTGTGTTGTTTGTTGATCTGATAGCGTGATCTCCTTGATGGATTAAAGGAGATCGGCGAGCTGAAGTGGTTCACATTGTGAAAGAATCTAGATCTAACGGGAATAGAAGAAGTAGAACGGACTTGAAACGCGGAAGCTGACAAGGCTCGGTTGTGAGATTGGGCGGCATTATAGCGAGAAAGACAAGGGACAGCGCCAACCGACGAGAGGATATGCCGGGATAAGTGAACGGCATAAGAAGAACACGAGGCAGCAACGTGCAGTCAGCGTGGTGTTAGAGTCTTCTTTTCGGTGACCAAGTAGTAGTGGTGCAATCATCACACTAATACCGTACTATGCTCTGGAGTGTCCAGTTCAACGACGAGACTGGTCTTCGGATGTGTACGCATTAAATTCCGAATTCCGAATTCCCACATATATCGGCGGCGATTCGGACACGGTGCACCTTTATGACGATTGGAGTACAAGGATTTGGATTAGATATGAAGTGGACTCGGGGTCTTTGATTGAGATCTGGTCAGGGCAGGATAATGGAGATTGATGATGACCTCGACACCGATTCCGGCTATCACACTGCCTGATACCACTTTTCTCTCTGATGGCGATTATTTTCAATCCTTCCTCTCTGATCCGTTAATTTTCATTGAAAACGATGAGAGCAGCCTATCCCGCAAGATACGGCTCTTCGACAGGGGTTTGTCTCCTTCCGTACTACAGCAGCTTATGTGCGGCATCTGTAGCCGTCATACTTTCCTCGAAACGCCTTGGTCTCACCACTTCAAGCGCTGATTTTACTGGTCCGGTGTTGTCGCCTGATATAAAAACGTACAGATGATGTCTCAACCCACTTGCTTCGTGCGGAAAGGCCGGGAAGAACACTTGAAAAAAAGAGCACAGCTCGAATATGCAATATGGGTCAAGTCATATCCGATCGCGTTATAATTATACGAGTCCTTCTCGTCTGGAGAATGGCCTTACCATTACCCGACAAACTGTCCACCATACCACGTATGGAGGTCTCACTACGACTCCCACAACGACTTTCTAGTACCAAAAAAGTCGATTGTCCATTTCTCGGGATACAACATTCTACCTATCGCGTGGCGCTGGATACCAGAGCACGCAATAAAAACGACACCCGGTGAGCCCGACACGGATGGATCATAATACAACTCTAAATCAACTACATTTAGCAGGTTTCGCCACCATCACTTAGTGGTCGCACCATTCATTGCAGTGACGGTCTAACCGGCTGAGCAAACGATCCGAGTCGGTGTTTTCTTGAATGCATATTGCTCAGCCCCAGCCATACTCTCGTCTCGCGTGCTTGCATGCTAGTGCGTTTGAGATCTACGACCGGCCCGGGCGTAGATCGCGCCACCCCCGCCGCCTCATACACGGTGCCAAGGGGTATCACTACTTAACCGGCGCCCTGGGGAAATTGCACAAAGGATGTCCCTGAACGAATGACGCTCCATTTCATAGCGAGCTCGTGTTTGTCCTGCGGCGTCGCGATCGACGGCCTGCATCGTTCCAAATACTTGGCTCATCGCTCGTTAAGCTGCATCGTTTATACAAGATCAAAGAATAAAATGAGACAGATCTAACGAAGGAAAAAGGCTGTGAGCACGTCAGGGCAAGTCAGGGCAGCCAGGGTCTCTATAAGGACGTCAGTCATATCATCGCAGATTGAGAAATGAAAACCTTAAAACATCGCCCATCATCTACTATGCCAGCCCGGGCACCAAAATTATACCTCAACAGGGAAATCAAACAGAACCAGTAAACAGCCACTTCTCGAAAAAAAAACGCAAGCAGATGATGAGCGATCTTCGGGACCGTCCTACGCAGACGTGGGGATAAACCAACACCCACTATCCAGATCCCAGCGTCATCGCACACGGCGATCAGAAAGAAAAACTGATCCATATCAACCTCTCACTAGCCGACGATTAAACACGCAGATCTATAGTATCCTGTCACCCGTGTCCAAAATCATAATCACCAGATACCCATCATCTCATTCATGGCCTCAATTTCCGCCACGGTCCATACCTGCTTGGGCAACTTGGGCCCGAATGACACATGTTTAATGTCGATTCGGTCCAGGTTGTCGGTGGTTAAGAGCGCTGGATGTTTTTTTGCGAGGATAAAGAAAGGGTCTGAGAAGGCTTTGCCTTTGGGACCTACTTTGACATTTTGGGCGTGGACCCGTCTTAGGTGTGACCCTGCAGCACTCACATAACTATCGGGCTTGTTCGTCTACCGAACCTCGGATTGAACCGAGGTTGCGTAAATCGTGCAAACGAACTGTGTGTAAACGCACACTGCGGGACAACACAATGCACACTGAGTGTAGGCGTAGGGCTCAATGTATGATTAGCGCACTCCATACTAGAAACCACAGATCGGGCACTCCTAACATGGGTGAACAACATGCGCAGCATTGCGTATGTTCGGGGCCAATTACCTACCCTGCAAGTTCTTTGTTATACTCTGAAACACCTTCAACTCCTCATCGGGGAATCTGCACAAGCATCTGTCACGAAATGCGCCTTCATTATATTTTCCCGGTGAAATGCTGTATAATCCGATTCCTACGCAAGGTTTTCCACAAGCATTTCATTGCAGGTAAAATGCTATGGACATACATAGACCGGCACTTGACTGCAACCTATGTGTGGTCAAACGTATCACATCGTGACAAGTTCACTATACAAACCCCCAAGTCAGCTACTTGGCAGCCTCAACCAACCTCTGCTCCGCCTCCTTGAAATTAACAACATTCCAAATCGCAGTGAGATACTACACGCATATCAGCCGTAATCCCCGCACAAAGAAACAAGACACGTACATCTGCCTTGACATTTTGGTACTGTGAAAGGAGAGATTAAACATTAAAAAAAATAAAAACTCAATTATTCGCCATACCTGTAAGTAGAAAGCCTGTGAACACCTAACGTCAGTGGGACCGTCATAAGTTAATGACCGTCACTTACATGCTCCCAGATGTCAACACCAATAATGGGTGTATGAGCTGCGTAAACACGTCAGGAGGGCGCCCGGTCAGATTCTGGCGTTCACGTACAGAGTAGAGGATCTTGATTGGCGGTTGTGACAATCTCAAGCGTTTTGCTAGAAGAGTTGTACCCCTTCACAACAAAGTCAACAAATATAAATCACACAACCTTCGAAATGCCTTACAAGCCATCCCCATCCACTGCCCTGGATAGCCACAGTAGCAGCATTAAACTTTTTCTTTAAATCCTCCACAGACCCAAAATCCCTTTCGATAGCTTTTTTCAGGGGACCCTCGGGGAGCTTGCCGCCGTCAGCATTAGCAGGCGAAAGGTTCTTCCAGAACAATGAATGGTTGATGTGGCCTAAACGACATCAAGTCAAGTCAAGCTCTTCCAAAGAAGCATCGAGCCCTACCACCGCCATTAAATTTCAATGCCGACTGCAACGCAATCTTCTCCCTGACAGAGGGCGACGTCGCATAAGCCTGCTCAGCAGCATTAAGCCCATTGACATATGTCTGATGATGCTTAGAGTGGTGGAGCTTCATGATGGCTTCGGAGATGTATGGCTCGAGAGCCTAGACCATTAAGCTTTAGGTGTATCCTCCACGCGCATATGTGGAAAAGACACCTACATTGTAAGCGTAGGGCAGGTCCGGGAGAGTGTGGAGAGATTTGCTAGTTGCAGGGGCGGCGAATGCACGAGCTAGGGAGGGCCGTAGGGCAGATTTTGCGATGGACAACATGTTGAGTGTTTTGAGTGAGAGCGGACACACGCTGCAGCGTCATATTCCGGCTGCTGACTAAGACGAGCTGCTCCGCTTATGACGATCACGCTGGACGTCACTTCCTTTTGGGTGCTACCGCTGCCCATCCTAACGCAACAAATTAGGGTGACTACAAGCGTCGAATGCATATAGGGCTAATGGTTTCTATCGTTGCAGTGTAGGCCTCATCGACCTCCCAAATCAGCAAATTACCTTGTAATCTCAGTGGTGGCTTGGGGGCGTTGTGTTGGCAGTCCAACTATATACGAGATAAGTATACAGTCATTACGTCCCGATGGAGGGTGTAATGGAATATCTTGATCACCTTCGACAAACCTCCTTGAAGCACTCGTCGACGTTCCTTGCCACCCACACAAGACTGCTCGAAAACACCAATGCCCGAGCTCAGGAAGGCTCAATTGTGGCACATAATTTTGCCGCCTTTCTGTGTATTCCAGCTTTTGATGCTCTTACTATTTCCCTCAATTCGCCATGCTGTCCAATCCCTCCGAGTCCATGCAACTTCACTGCCGCATCCTTGACCATCCCTGGTAACTCCTTGCCGCGGCTAATCAACAACATCTTTGTTCCAGCCTCCGGTCTGACCAATTGCCACCATCCCAATATGCTTCCCGCCTTTAATTCCTATACATAAGATGGAGTTCGATGACGGCGTGACGCGCACCCTAACATTTCGGTGAGCACATTAATTCATGTGAGTATTAAACGCGTGGTTGTGGTGTATCTACAGCAAGATGATGGAAATCCCGCGGATCCTTGTTTCCTCCCTCAGAACTGTCCTGCCAGTACACATGTACCGCACATCTGTGCTCTTCCGTTTGTGTGCTTTGTTCGAACTCTTTTCTACTCCATATACATTTCCACTTATTCAAACTTGCCTGCGCCCGTCCCTACTTCTCACTAGCTGATAATCAATATTGCTTGCCGCTTCTCAATTATTTGCATCCCCCAAAATTTTTGGTGAGCACATCAATCCATTACATGCGAGGTAATTGTGTTTCTGCAGCATGATAGAAACTGTGTATAGAACTTTGTTTCCTTCCTCAGCATTGCCCTGCCAGCACACACGTACCGCACATCTGTGCTGTTCCGGCGACGCGCTCGTCTGTGCGTGTTCTTCGAACTCGTTTCAACTCTGTTTGCGTTTCCACTTATCCAAACTTGCCTTTGCTTTTCCCTACTCGTTTTCACTAGCTGCCACTCAATGTTGCTCGTCCCTCTTCAAATATTTGCATCTGCCGTCACTTATAACTATTTGTCCTTACTCATTTGTACTTGCTGTTTCTCATTCCCCATTCATATGCCGCTGCTTGTTGCACATCCCAGATCGTCTACACTTTCCCCGCACATCCCACTCTAAAGCATCTGCCAACATACGTTTTACTCATTTGCACGATCGAGAACAGGTAGAATCTTGGTGTGTGCTTTATTTATTTCAAAGTGTGATTTATGTTCTTTGTAGATTCAAAGTCTAGACATACATGTATTTGAATTGTAGCTTCCCTCGACTATTCTAGCCATTTCTTTGTGATCCTTTCTACCTCCTTGAATTTCGGGGAAAGCAGAATCTTGGACCTCAATCTCACTTCACGAATGCACTCAAAGTCAATTGTAAAGGTATAATTCCTGCTGGTTAATGAGAGGCAGATACGACCTTGCGGTCAGAACACCAACCAAGGGATTATACCTGGTCATGCATACCTTTGCAAATGCTAATTCAAATTCCCGTCAAAACCAGGGTGGTCTAGTCGTGCGCTGCATCGCGGCAACCTCAGCCCTTCAATATGCCCATAGATGAGCCTATCGTCCGAAGCACGGAATCTGTGGTGCTGACACATTATGGACAGATAAAAGAATGCTCCATCTCTTTGACAAGCTCCATCATGATGTGGTCACCTCTGTGATTTCTCTTTCGCTATGCAACAATGTTACTCCGAGACTGACAATCCTGGAAACAGATACGCTCGCCTCAGATGCTTTGCGAGCTCGTACGTATCGATCTAAATATGTTGCTGAGGCCTCACCAAGAATCTGGTGAGAACCAAGATAGTCATACACAGCTATTCCGCATCACAAACGTCAAACCACAGGGGCATTAGGATATCGCAAGGTATTTGTTCAATACAACAGAGCACATTCTCTAACTCCCAGGAACACAACTTCTATGTAATACAAGTGTATAAAACTTCGCGCTGCCACAAATTTAATTCACCGCCTCGGATATAGGGACGAAGCTCATCAGCTTATCGCCGTTCGCGAGCCACCACTTTTCCGCCTCCGCATCAGCATCGTATCCAAATTGAATGTCGCTCTTCTTCTTATCAGCCCACTGGTTCGCATTGCCCGATAACACATGCGTGCTCTCCTCGCCGCGCGCAACGCGCAACGTGTCCTCCATCGCCGCACGCATCTCGCTATCGCGCTTCTCTTGCTCTGGCCCGTCGGCGTGGTGGAATATGTTCCGGTTCAGACTTGAGGACGTCTGTGTCGCAGTGGCACGTTCGTACCGGAGGGACTGGTAGGCATAGAGCAGTGGCTTGATCTGCGAGCGGTCCGAGCAATGCGAGAATATGTTGCCTAGGACAGCAGCATCTTCAATCTAGAGAACTCTGATGTCAGCACTCGATTTGCTGTCAATACTTTTTCCTTACCGCCATGGCTGACCCTTGGGCGCGGTACGGCTAGGGAAATGTGACGCTCAGCATATGCACTACATTGATCGAGAATTCACACATACCAGCATCGGGTGGCATGAGTCGCCCAACAAGGCCAACTTACCGTCCTTGTGAATCCAAGAAGGAAGTGGGTCTCGGTCCATTAGCTTCCAATCGAGCGTTGACGGGATAAGCGCCAGAAGCTTTTGAACACTACATCCCGCACCGCCGGTTAGCATGAACACAATAGATGCATCAAAATGGAGCCACTGACACAATGTTCCACCCTTTGTAGGTCTCCTTCATTTTTTCCACGTTACCTGCAGCAGTCCACGATTCCACGCCCCCTTCAGCTCCGTCAGGGTGTATCATAACGAGGTTGTATTCTCTCTTGGCACGCTGTGCAGTTCTCGCATTAGCTCACGTTGTCAATTATGCTGACCGAATGGCTTACAATGTTATAGCCGACGATATGACCTTTAGGTCCCATCCATATAATTGATTCCGTATTTTCAACCAGGGGTCTCAGGTCATCATCCTCCAGGAGTTTCTCGGTCGGGATGAGGGCTCTGTAAGCAGCATCTCCAGTAGCCTTGGGTGCATCTGGCCCGCCGACAACATATTCCCGAGTCATACTTCTGACTCCGTCAGCGCCAATGATTAGGTCAGCAGACACGACCTCCCCAGAAGCAAGAGTCACAGTAGGCTTTGACGGGTCCACGGATACAACACGACAATCGACACGAATTTTACTGTGTCGTTCAACTGCTGTGTAAAGCATGCGGTGGAAATCAGCTCGCTGATTCAATCTGGTCAGCCAAAATCGGTATCGCATCAGGGAGAGGACTCAACGTGTATGTGGTAATAAGGGGAACCGTATTCCTTAACGAACGCCTCCCCAAAGAGCGTGTACCCCACGACCTCATCATTCTTCCCTGAAGATTAAGGTGAATCAAGAACACCAGGACATTTGATCGTAACTCACATCGTCTAATGCTCAAGTTCTGTGGTTTGACGCCCAGGTCCTCGAGATACGGACCGAGACCCCAGCGCTTTAAGAGACGGGAGACATTGGGACTGGCTTGAATGCCAGCGCCCACGTCACCGATTGCGGGCGCTGCTTCAAGGATGGTGACTTTGTGACCTGCCTGTGCCAGGCAGTATGCAGCAGCGAGGCCTCCCAGACCACATCCTACGATTACAATATCGAGGGGACAGGAAGCTCGCCTTCCTTTGTACAAATGCTCGAGCTGCTGGTCGTTCGAGTCAGCCTGAGAGGTTCAGAAGGTCAGTACATGGTTCGCTGTTGATCCGGTCCCTCATTATCACTCACTGTTTGAGATTCCTTAGGGTCCATATCAACACGAGGACTGGAAGGATCAGGGATGATGGAGGGGGCTAGAGTGTGGGTGGAAGATGATTGATATAGGCTGTGAAGTAGGATATACTATTTTGCCGCCTTATATCGTCACCGAGTCGGTTCCCCTCACTGGTAGACTATTAAAATGCTCAAATCAGGTCATGTTGCTTCAATTATCAAAGTTCGCGCCAGTCTTCGCTGGTTAGTCGTTTCTTTTTCCTTTGTAGATTCTTCCTCTTGAAATAGAAGCAGTACTGCCTTGAAGATCTGAGTAAATATTGGCTCTTTGTACTAGAGGCGGTGACTTACTTTGCTTTCGCAGTCGCTGACCAAGTCGAGGTTCAAGGTCGCCGTTGCCGTGATGAAAGTCTGTATCGACCTGGACACAGCTCTTGTAAGGTTATTTTCAAATTTCATTATTATTTATTTATTAGGATTTGGCTCAGGGTGCCTAGCTAATAGGTACAACAAGAACCGTCCGATTTTGACTCTGATTGGATATAAAGTGGAGGTGTGTCAAGAAGTTTCGTTAAACGTTCGCATTTACTGTCGTAATGCTACGCAGCCAAGAGTCCCGTGACGGTCGTGGACAAGACAGAGTTATAAGAGGTTACAAGCCACTTGCACCCACTATCAGAACCTATCAGAGACAGCATACTTATCTCAGTGAAACAGGTCTCAATCAATGGAACACGACGGCAGAAAAGAAGACATTCAAACATGCACTCAGACGTGATAATACGGTAGAGCCAGGGAGCATACGATCGAGGAATGTTATATCCATTATCAGCGAGCGCACACGGACGTACCCTCAAAAATTGGCGACGCATCGAGACTTGACTCCAGAGGACTACGAGTACTGCATGTATTGAGTCACCGAACTCAAAGTATGTACCAGAAATCACTACTTCGCACTGACATTTGAGTGGATATAGCCTCCTGTTCCCATCGTTGGTACGACCAGTGCATGATCCACCTCCGAGTCGGTCCATGTCGTCCCATGCATCGTCTTATCATGATGTCACGCCAAAGCAAATCTAATGATATCGCAAGCTCGTGATACTGTTGGCAAGCGCTGCAACTTGAAAGCATTTTTGGAGTGTGATTCCTGACCATCAATGGTGAGCCTTGCAGGTGGATTTCTGACACAGCTTGAAGTAGAGCGCAATGGCATTAGACGGAGTCGCGTTTAATACCGATACATCTGACATATGTAAGGACGAGATGTTTAATCCCGCGGAACCAATTCGCGCGACTTTCCTGTCTGCTCCACCTGAGCTCCACCTGGACTCCAGAACAGTCCAACGACGATACGTCGTCCGAAGGTGAACGGTGGTGCGCTCGTACCTAATATCACAAGGATTCGGAGTGGACACGAGTAAGTATAGCTAGCCTCGCACGCAAAATGGACACATGGACTGAGTGACAGGGACATTTACTTTTCAGCTTTGAAGTTCTTCCTCAGGAATCTCATACATGGAGTCGAGTCATGCGTTTCACTTGGTTTCATCCTGATAAAATACAATTGCGAAAATCCAAATTGTTACAAGTCAGCTGCTCGTCGATAGATACCAAACAGCCAATACTAAATATTCTAGTAATAAAAAATACCCAAAAGACTCCAACAGAATTAGTGGTTTGCAGAATGCACAGTCCTCGGCTTAAGATCATACGAAGGAACAAGGGTCATAAGCCTGCTCCCATTAGCAACCCACCACTTTTCCGCCTCCTCATCTGCATCGTAGCCAAACTGGATATCGCTCTTCTTTTTATCAGCCCACTGGTTCGCATTGCCCGTTAGTGCATACGTGCTCTCCTCGCCCCGCGCAACGCGTAATGCGTCCTCCATTGCCGCACGCATCTCCCGATCGCGATCCTCTTGCTCTGGCCCGTCGGGTTTGTGGAATATGTACTGGTTTAGACTCGAGGACTTTTGTGTCGCGGTTGCACGTTCGTACCGGAGAGATTGGTAGGCATAGAGGAGAGGTAGGATCTGCGAGCGGTCCGAGCAATGCGAGAATATGTTGCCTAGGACAGCAGCATCTTCAATCTAGAGGACTCATGTCAGCACACGTGTTACTGTCGATAATCCTCCTTACCGCCATAGCTGACCCTTGGGCGCGGTACGGCTAAAGGAGAAACACTCAGCATAAGCTATTTCGATCGAGAATTCACACAAACCAGCATCGGGTGGCACGAGTCGCCCAACAAGGCCAACTTGCCATCCTTGTGAATCCACGTAGGCAATGGGTCTCGGTCCATCAACTTCCAATCGAGCGTTGACGGAACAAGCGCCAGAAGCTTTTGAATACTGCATCCCGCGCCACCATTCAGCATAAGCACAGGCGAGGATCAAAACGGAGTCACTAACATGGGGCTCCATCCCTTGTAGGTCTCCTTCATTTTTTCCACGTTACCTTCAGCAGTCCACGATTCCACCGCCCCTTCGGTTTCGTCCGGGTGCATCATGACTAGGTTGAATTCTTTCTTGGCAGACTGTCCAGCTCTCACATTAGCTCCAGATATCAACCGCGTTAACCGACAGTCGGCTTACAATAGGGTAGCCGACGATGTGACCTCCGGGGCCCATCCATATATTCGATTCCATTCTTTCCACCAAATGTTTCAAGTCATCGTCCTGTAGGAGTTTCTCAGCCGGGATGAGAGCTCTGTAAGCAGCATCTCCGGTAGCCCTGGGCTTATCAGGCTCGCCAATAATATACCCCCGAGTAACACTTTTGACTCCGTCGGCGCCAATGATTAGGTCAGCAGATACGACCTCCCCAGAAGCAAGAGTCACACAAGGTTTTGATGGGTCCACGGACACAACGCGACTGTTAACACGGATGTCACAGTATGGCTCAGCGGCTTCGTGGAGCATGCGGTGGAAATCGGCTCGCTGTTTTGGACTCGTCACAAAGAATAGGTGAGATAAGGATAGGACAAACGTGTAAAAGGTAGAAAGGGGAACCGTATTCTTTATCAATGACATCCCCAAGGGGCGTCCACCCTACGACCTCATCGTTGGTCCCTGGAGATTGAAGTTAAGCAAGAGCGCGGGAACACTTGGACGTGACTCACATCGTTTGAAGCTCAAAGCCTGGATTTTGACGCCAACTTCCTGAAGACGTGGGCCAAGACCCCAGCGCATCAGGAGACGCGAGACGTTGGGACTGGCTTGAACGCCAGCGCCTACCTCACCGATGGCTGATGCTGCTTCGAGGATGGTGATGTTGTGACCCGCCTGTGCGAGGCAGTATGCAGCGGCGAGACCTCCCAGACCGCATCCAATGACCAAGATGTTGAGGGGCAGTGCAGCCCGTCTTCCTTTGTATAGATGGTCCGGCTCAGGGGTCGAGCTAACCTACATGTCAGAAAGTCAGTACATAGCATCATGTGAGCGGGCCCACATCACTACGAACTGATCCAGATGTCTGTGCGTCCATCGTCAGGGATTACTCAAAGAGTGAGACTCGAGAGTGATGGAGGGGTTAAAAGTGAGTAATAATTGATGTTGGTGGAGTGTTGATATAGGGCTGCTAATGAGAACGGGAATGTACCTGAGTTTGGCGCACGTCTTCGTCTGTTTTATTCCCTCGCGGGCTCTGTCTCCTGAATTAGAAGTAGGAGTGCTCTCTTACTAGCACAGGTCCAATGAATCAGAGGATAAACGAATTATCCTGTCGCAGTTACGCCAAGGTTTACTTCCGGGCAGCCGCTGTCGTTAAGGTTGTATCACTGAAAGCACCTTGACAGTTAGGGTTTTGTCTGTGTCCGAATGCTTTGTTATCCGAGTGCGCTCTGATTGCATGTCATCATGCTGCTCGTCCAAAACTCCCAGGGACAATAAGCTTCCAGAGTGTCCGGGATTAGAGCCAAGATGTTTGCAAAGATGATGACCGGGGCGAGTGAAATAAGACGGTTAAGGTAGGGTTGCCGGACTGTCGAGTATTCAATTAATAACACCATACTCGACTAAAGGGTAGGGAAGGGGCGGAAGAAATGAATTACCGCAGTAAAAATATTAAAATAGGAAAACTCCCCGCGTTAGAGGAGCAAAGAGGCAAAACATTTCTTCTGTTCCATGTATGCGATCGGTATGGACCGGCTCATGGAGGGATAATCCATTGCTCGGATATTCACTTCTGAATGATGACAGGCGTGTATACCGTGGGCATGTCTGACTCATGAGGCCTTGAGGTAGAGAATCCATCACAGTCGCACGCCCCGGCCACCGAGCAACCTACGCATGGCGTAGGACATCGGATTGAAGCTACCCAAGAGGTCAGCGCACCCATACTGGTTCAGAATCCTGGCAAGTGCTACACTCGACAGGTAAACGCCATCGGACGTACGAGTAATTCGGAGATAAATAATACTAAATCTGGATGCCCAGAAATTTTGAACATGGATAACCGCGGGACTCGCAAACGAGACTGCACATCTCTTTCCCTGTATGTTCGGATTCAAAGACTCAAATATTAGTGCTAGTCTGCCACGCTGTTCAGGTCACAGACCTTGAATCTTAATTGCGATACCTTTCATTGGACGAGCTCTTTCTTCAGATGTGGGGTATGCACCTTATGTAAAAGGGACAGCAGCTGTATTCCTCCACAGTCTCTAGTAGATGTCGCACAAGAAGTCATCTTGTCAAGGGTCTGCCAATAATCGACTCGGATTCCCTTGTCAATGCTCCTGTGAATCAACCACTCTTTGCCCACTGCATATCCATATCCGCAGTACCAAAAGACATAGATATGGCGTTTGATCGGGTTATGATACGGGTCCTTGAGCCAAAGTGTCGTGCCCGCATTCCAAAAGCTCTGCAAGTCATGGAGATAAGTTTAAACCATGGTCGGGATGGGTAAGTTTGTGATTACGTCAGTTGCCTCTGAGCTTACGTTATGAAGCCAAGTGAAATGATGTTCGATCTGTCCCTTGTCCGTCCCACACATACTGGTAGCTACATACAAGGTCAATCAAAACCCAAATTCTAATCTAATTGTGTTTATAATATTCTAAAGATTTTGTGTTCGCAAGGACCAAATTGAATCACCGGAAATACTTACTGCAGTTCGTTCACATCTGGAAGCTTCCTCTGAGAATCACCCAACCCAAATTTGTACTGGTCATTGTCCACGCCATAGGGCCGCCACTTTATGCATGTGAGCTGCAGTTGGTCATAACATACATGAAGTTCCGGTCCGGCGGTCGCGGACAGTTAAACGCCTAGCTCGTTGGAGTTATCGCCACTGGCATAACTTAGCAAGCAATGTTTCTTATCGTTGATATAAAACCCTGTCTGGCTATTCCATTCAAGCGGATTGCGATGGGTGCGAGCTCGACTTGTGTTTGAGATGTCCGAGGGCCAAAAATATTCTTGGATGTGTTCTCATGATGCAAAAGTTATCACGGGTCAAAACACAGCGGATCGGGAGTTGAAGAGGCTGATCGTTAAACAGCCAGGCCTGTGTGTTTTCGATGCTTCACTTTTTCTCTCTGGATTCCGTCATGAATGCAAGAGTTCCTAATGTACAGTTGCTTTGGTTTCGACCTTACTTGACCGTAACTGCTGCCCGCTAGTTTCCTGCGTATGAGCGCAATGCAGTGTGGAACAAATGGTCCTTGTTAGCAAGAACGAATAGACGTTCAATCGCTGCTTTCGGCTCAGGGTTGGCAACCGTCTTCCAGTGGGCCTAGAATTCGAAATCAGCACGTGCAAGATCATGGAAAAACTCAAACTTATACCTCAACGCTCTCCCAGCCGCCAACAACAATTATGGTATTCTCATCCTCCAGTGTAGGCCCAAACACGATCATCTTCTTGGTTTGATCTGAGATCTTACCGATGATATCGAATACCTCTGCGCGATAGCTGGGATCTTTGAGCGTGATAAGGAGGACCTCTGTGACAGGCTGCTCCAGTGCGATGGGATGGTCGTTAAAAATGACATGATACATCTTCGACGGGCCGCCAAAAGCGGGTTTCAATTCTTCGAGCAAAGGACCATACGAGGGGGATGTCATCACCGCCTGATGGTGTGCTAGGCTATCCCAGTCTAATGCAAGCGCATGATGTGCCCTATCGAAGACTCGCAAAACGAATAACACGTACTGAGGAAGAGATACCCTGTAGTAGGATTCTCGATCTGTGTCCCAGAGTAGACAGGCCTGTCGCGATAACAGCATGATCAAGGCATCCGATGCCACCAGCAAAAGAATCATACGCACTTCCGGAAACCATCAGATTTTGAAACTATGTCGACTGCAGGGCGTAAAATGGAGACATCCTTACGGAAATCCTCTGAAGTCTCGAAGATGATGATTTCGGTCGTTGGGATGGTAGACATGGTTGGGGGGAGAAGTTTTGGACCCCTTAAACTTGCAATATCCCCTAAATATATATCGTGGACCGACGAATTTCCGAATCTGAGCACGTGTACATGTGTCGGCTCTCGATTGCTCTCCTTAATTTACACGACTGATTTTGAGAACATGTACATGTGGTAGGCTTTAGTGCGTGGCGAGTGTGTGGTCAACTTGAAGTTACTTTAAGTCACTGGTAGCTGTATTGTCGTACGGTCGTGCGGACTAGAGAACTGTGTAACAGAAACCCCAGGTAGACTTGGTGTAGACGGTGGCCGCGAATACTTGCGAGTGTGATTGCGATGACCGACAGTCCGAGAATCGATTTTTCAGGTCCTGGGCGCTTGATCATGATCATGTTATATCACGAATATTGATGGCGTTTCCGACTGTGCACGATTATTGAATCAACGCATGATGCAGTCCCAGCGGTATATATACCGCGTGATCTGGATTTTGCCCCACACCCAACCTGGATTTGCACTCAGTCTGGGCATCATAGGCTATAGCCACGGCATAGTGGGAGAGGGACCACGAGGGTTTTGTGCGATTTAAAAATTGTCACTGCGTCAAAACAGTTTGTCGGTTAAACCCGAAATGCATCCGTACAGGTGCCGGTGAGCTCTCCCATCACATAATTACGACTTGACTGTTTGTTTCATCCATCGCAGACGATCCATGGTGCTCCATATTTTCCACCTTCTGTTGTGTCCTGAATTCCGATATCCGTCAGAGCTCACAGCTTTTCTTTCAGTATTGTCTATTCCCATCTAAAATTACTAAACCAGAGCACATAGCCTACTAGGACATGGTATAGAGCGCTGAGGTGGCACGAACACATGCGCACCACTACCAAGACGAAGGGAGAAATCGTACACAAAATAAGCGAACAGTACACAAAATCGACGAACATGACTCACTATATCGCGACGTGTCGCTCGAGCAGCCGGCTCACTTTTACCCACTCCGACAGACTTTGACCACACTTGCATCCTAAGGCGCACAGGTGAGTTGAATTCTGGATGCACAGCGACCTGCCCATACTCACATAGTCACAAATCAAGGGACTGCAGCAATCGATATCCTTTGCGCATTCTACACCCGCGTCATAACATGCACTGACAAACATAGGTGCCGTCAAAGCAACAACAGCGGCGAGGAAGGAGAAACGCATTTCTGTGCGAGGTGATATGGAATCTTGTTGAGGGAATCTAAAATGATGTTTCTGAGGCTGAGGGGACACTGTAGGACGACGGTCAGCTTTTATACACTGCTTTTACTTACGTGCACGATTTCAAACGATTTGGCAGAATCGTTATTGCTGTCGGATGACACGAATTTAGGCACAATCTGCAGGGGCGTATCCATTTGATGACGAGCATGATCTGCGCACCGCCATCGACAATTACCGTCTTCGTAACCACCCAATGCTTGCTCGAGTCACAGGTACCTCTCATCCCAATTTTTCACCCATCGCTTCATTATTTGAACCTGCAGCGGCCTTGCCAGCTCAGCGGCAAATTTTAAAGAGTCGGTCATGAATCTGGTCGATACTTCCGATGTGTTCTCAATCGATATCTGATGTCATTCCTCTCACTCGTTGTTCCCTTACATGCAACATGCAATACACCCGTGCCATTAGTAGTGACCCTGTGCGGATATAATGAGGTATGTGCAAGTCAATGCTCATTCTCACCTTTGCATGCGCCTGGTCAAAGGTACCTTGTTCTTCTCGTGGTCATCACACCTTCCTTCAAATTTTACCCTCCATCCGATCACGGTAATATCAAGTTGGTCCATGGATACCCCGATGATTTTAATTCCTGGCTTTACGGAGTAGGGACGGTTCTGTCCAATCCAAACCTCCAGGCGCCTGTATCTTTATGTGCGCGCGATGAGGTTTTCTTTTTGTGAAACGACCCAATTTCTTCGATATGATCCCAATTTGCGATTATATATTAATGCTGTAGTAGATTATATATCATAGCTGCTTGGGTCTGATCAGTTCACATCGCAGTAAGAGCTGCATTTCCAGCACAAGTCCGCTACTTGCAAAATATGAAAAACTGTTTTCCCGTGGTAGGAAAAATCTTTCCTGGTGAACAAAGGGAGCGACGGAATGCGATGGCATCCGAGATGGAAGAATCTAATGCCTTGGGTGTAACAGGTAATATTAACCAGTGGAATATTTCATTCTCCTCACTGAAAGGTGGTGTCGGCCGCGCTGGTCCTCTCAGGCTGGCTGATTCTTTTCACGATGAGCATGTCGAGGAACGAGGTCGAATCGAGTTCGCCGTACGCCTCCTTCCGGCGATCCCATAAGATCCAAGGTATATCATACATATGGGTCTGGTTTCTAACCACATATTGTGCCTGTAGAGTGCATAAAGACTTGTTGCAGAGGTACATTTCATATACTCCATTAATTAAATGACGTACTAATATTAGACGGGGACTTGGGCAGCCGAGCACCGACGACCTACTCCTTCCCATTTCACTCAGACGTACGAACCCCAGAATGTGATGTCATCAGAGATCACGCGATTAATGAAATTGATCATCGCGTCAAGTTGGGTCACTGTCTCACTGGCAGCTGAGAAAAGTACTGCAGTAAGTTGATGAACAGTGAGAGAATTCCCTCCAGATGTATGTGTTGTCTTTCCTTCACAGCGAATATTCCGTTATGGGGACTTTGTGATACATAATTTTTTTAATGTACAGTTGCGAGCTTTATATTCGACCTCATAACCATAATAGATAACCACTACTTGCCCGTGAAAGGGGTCAAGGTGCTGTGGAACAGATGGTCCTTGCTGGCCAGAGTATACAGCCGTTCAAGCGCAGCTTTCGGCTCTGGATTGGCGACCATCTGCCAATGAGCCTAAAGGTCAACAGCGTCAGCACGTCCAAAACTTACAATAGCCTCCACACATACCTCAACGCTCTGCCAGCCACCGACGACAATAATCACATTCTTATCTTCCAGCGTAGGACCAAACACGAGCATCTTTTTAGTCGAGTCCGAGATTTTGGTGAGGATGTCAAACACCTCTGTGCGATGACTGGGGTTTTTGATGGTGAGGAGGAGAACTTCCGTGACAGGCTGCTTTAATGCGACGGGCTGGGCGTTGAAAATGACATGGTACATCTTCGACCAGCCCCCATACGCAGGTTTCAGAGCTTCAAGCAGAGTCGCGTACGAGGGGGACGCCAACATCGCCTGATGGTGCGCTAGACTATCCCAGTCTGAAGCCAGGGAGTTAATATTCCCTGCCCATTTCAAGACCAGCGAAATGCTTGACACATACTCATGAAGACATAGCCTTTACCAGGATTCTCGATCTGCGTCCCGACGTAAGCAGGCCTGTTGCAATAACATTATGGTTAGGGCGCTTCGTTACACCATTGACATATATGGGCAGGAGAGCGAAACGCACATCTGAATACCATTGAAATTTGAAACTATCTTGAACGCAGGGCTCAAAATTGAGCGGTCATTACGAACCGCCTGCGTAGTGTCGAAAATGACAAGCTCAGTCGTTGGGATAGGCATAAGTGCGGATAAAACTTTGAGAACAGGCTCTACCTCCGTATATATACACCTTGGTCGATGAATTTCAAACCTTTTTGGACTCGGGTTATTCAGGGTGATATCCAGGGCGAAAGTCTGGCGGACGGTTCTCCAATAGAGCTCCACACATGACCAATAAGGTTACGTAGTTGGTAATCATTTGGTACGTGAATGACATAGATATAGCCAACAGGTGGGATCAGTGGCCGCAGCGTCCAAGCAGGTGCTGTTGGTCAAACTACACATTGCACTCACCACAGTCAGCCGTCCCCGAGTGTAGAACTAGGCCAGCTTGAGGAGGTAGACTGGCCGCAGTTTCAAGCCGCCAAAAGTTCTTATCAAGGGGATATTGATGAATCAACACTCGTGACGGCTCGCCATCCCACTAGTAGTGGAATTTAGACACTGTACCTTCGCCTATATTTAGACGATTAGCTGCTATCAGTGACCATGAGTCTTTCCCCCACTGGCAGTATCAGCGGTTTTTGGTACACGTAACTCACAAATATGGATACCCGTAGGCTCCTGCAGCCACCCTCTACCCCTCCGCGGGATTAAGCCAGCTCTGACATGATTTGAATGATTTTGTCAAAGCCTCCATCCGGTTCTTTCGCCCACGACTGGGCCACACAAACCCAGCACCCGTCTGGAAAGCCAAAACATCCGTTGGTCCAATGGCAACATGCTAAAAGAGCCTCGGATCTTCATTGGCTAGACACAGAATCTTTGTACAATCACCGGTATCCGTGACGGACGAAGGAAGACTCACAAGAGCACTGTCAGCAAACATGTCAGCATTCGTTAGTATGTGCTATAAGGATGTCCGCAGGTGACGAAGATAGCCACAAACCCGAGGTCCATACTCAGGGCAGCTGGCAACCTTGGCATTGGGCTGAGAATCAAATGCTAAGATTGTCGGCCATATCGCCGACCTGCACGACAACACAAGCTTCGGTGACGGCTTGGCCAAACGTTGGTTGACGCTCGCATTGACATCCCCTGTCGCTTGCGTACAGTTCTTTCCATGACAGCAGCATGTCGCTCTAGAAGGACGGCATTGGGGATATCATGACATGGTCTATCAATACGGAAATAGCTGTGAGATGACAGTATGGGCTAGCTACCTTCGGCTCGGACCTTGTCGTGATCTTATCTTGTTGCAAATATGTTTTACCGAATTACGCCCAACTGTACGGACTGCCGTACCATCGTCGATGTAGGCGAAGATCCTCGGTTGCACATAAGAGGAAGTGGTGAGCTTGCTTCTTGCTTGACCGTGTCCATAATATCATTTTGATACGTTGCAGCTGTCTTCCATAGCTAGTGGTAATATTAGCGCTGGAGGGATGAGATTCGAAGTTTGGGAATTTGGGGTAATGCAAATATCTTGTCAGAGACTCAAGAACTTGAACACCTTCAAATAACCGTGACACCATGTCCAGCTGTGATTTCAGCCCCAACTTGGACTGCAACTATTGGACAACGTGAAAATCTCACCAGACATCAACGATATTCATCGATTGCTTTGGCTTCTACGTATGTACCTCGAATCGATCGTCTACCATTTCAGCAGAGTGATGACGCAGAAGACTTGTTAAGGGACATGAGTCGTGGAGATGCTCGGTATGTACCTTGTGAGACTGGTCAGCCGGTCTGGTAATGAGCTCAATCGACAAATTCACTTTCCAATATATCCAAACGCTGGGAATTTACTGTTTTGAGAGCCTTGGTGGCGCACTAGTCTGGTAAAGCATCTTTGCACGAGATGAGAAGATGAACGGACTGGAGCCCCGACGCGAACTTAACTTGTGAAACGCCTCGGCCCTCCATGGAGTGCTCAGGTCCTCTGGAAAAAGCATTCTTGCGTAGGGTGAGGCGAGCAGTGGCGTACAAGATTAAGCCGCAGTCCGTCCAAGCTATTGGCGCTAGCTGATCACCATCATGATGACGTGTGTTCAGCCGTGACGGAGCACGCCAGCGACGGTAAGTGCCGCTATGACTCTGAACGTCATTTTATACTGGTCCTGGTTTGTTTATGTTAGTGTACAGTGTACACTGTGAATTTGCAAGAAGGGGCCGCATATGCCATGGCATCATTCATCATAAACCCATTTTTCAATATTCTCTTCTCTGCTGTGCTGATCGGATCCATCGTACAACTAGTAAGACTCGGACGACACTGCATTAACCCAAATTCTCATTGGTCGTTGTGGCTGTCAATGGTCTACTTCCACGTCAAACATGCTACGAGTCGTTGTACCGATTATTCATAAGCAGTCTTTGAGCCAGACGCGCAATCAACGCCTTCAGTCCCCTTGGTAGATTTCTCGAAGGATTGCCCGAGCCTCAGTATGACATGCAATTGTTACTTCAGGTGCGACCTCGCCTTAACTGATAACTGCTACTTTTATTCTTACGGGATCAAGGCAGTATGAGACAGATGGTCCTTGTTGGCAACAGTGTATAGCTATTTAAGCGCAGCTTTCGGCTCAGGATTGGCGACCATCTGCCAATGAGCTTAGAAGTCAACAACAGCCGCATCAGCACGTCCAAAATTGCGATAATCTACACGATCGTCCTCTCATTCGGGTTCGAGATCTTGCTAAGGATGTCAAACACCTCTGTGCGACAACTAGGGTCTTTGAGCTTGAGGGGGAGGACTTCTGTGTCGATCTGTTGGAATGCGATCGAATGGTTGTTAAAGATCACATGGCACACTTCGCTGAACCACCCAAGGCAGGTCTCAGGGCTTCGCGCAGGGTACCGTGCGAGGGGGACACTATCAACGCCTGTTGGGGAGCCAAGCTATCCTAATATGAAGGCAAAGCATTTTCGACCCCCTTCATGACTAACAAAACACTATCACATCATCTGAGGAAGATATAGCCTGTCGCTTGGTTCTCGATCTGCACTCCAGCGTAGGAGGGCCTATCACGATAACAGTACGATCGAGGCCCTACGCGCCGCTGGTCATGTTTACCGGTCAGAGAATGACACATCTGGATACGATTAGCCTTTCAAATTATTTCGAGTGTAGGGCGCAACACAGCTGAGTGCTCGTTACGAAACGCCTTTGAAGGTAGAAAATAATAATAATTTCAGTCATTGGGAAACATGGCCGCGGGTGTAGTTTTGGGTATTAGTGTTCATTCAACTAATACCATTTCTTAACATATCCGTCGACGATGAAAGTTCAAATTTTGTGCGTCAACTTCTATACCAGGATATGCTTGTTGCTTACATCAATGTTCCGACCTATCGCAGATGGTGGTCCATGAATTGATTTCAAATACAACTGGTTTGTGCGCCCGAGACAAAAAAACACTAATATAGATGGAGATACCTCACAAGATGACAGGGACCCACATATGGATTCAGGTCATGCTAGCTTATGTTACACTGATCCTGTAGTGCGCAGATTACTCGTCTGAGCGTGTATTTAGGGAGGAACACGTACATCTCACAAATAGCGGCTGCTCTGAGTATATCATTTGTAATCTCACAATCTACTTTTGAGCTTCATCTTCTGCTGAGCCGCAGCTTGCCCACGTTGTAGCATGGGGCGGATATAAGGCTACGTCGACTGAGTATATGAGAACCAAATAACGAGCAAAGACTTACAGCATAAGCGGGAGTGACTTCATCCTTGTTCATCGGCTCCATTTGCGCTCGTTTCCAGAGTGTTTCGTATACACGGCCATCGAAAACTCCCAGTGCACTATCGAACGTAGTCAATACGTCAACCGTACAAATACCATCTGTAAGTACCTGTCTAGGGACCAGTCCGAGAAGCCGAAAGCATCGGTTAGACCAATGACATTGGGCAGAACTTCAACACAAAGAGCTTTGATGGCTAAACGGAGATCCTGCGTAGGATCGCCAGCACCCGTATGACGAATCAAGCCAACCGAAAGGAGATCCACGAGAGCACTTTCAGCACTGGTTAGTAAGTACTGTTAAAGTGATGCAATCAGAACGTTTGCAGTGACAAAGATAGCAACTAACCAGCCTATAAAGGCAGCCGACAACCTTCGCGTCCTCCGAAGGTAGAGTGGCGAGATTGCTGATCATCTCACCGACCTGCGCGGCGACAAAAGCCTCTGTTACGGCTTTGGCCAAGCGCTGATTGACGCTCGCATCGACATCTACATCCGCTGGCGTTTGCGTGAAGTTCTTTACCATAAGAGCAGCACGCCACTCTAAAAGAAGGACAATGCTGTGGACATCGTGCCAAGTTGATGCGGTGACTTGTGGAGGGGCCTCGCTGGTAGTGAATAAGAGACGCAGATAAGCTGATGGAAGGGGAAGCTCGGCAACAGATGATGTCGACAAAAGCACAGCTTTACACAACTTTGCAGCAGCGCGTACTACCTGTCCATCCAGGACAAAGTTGTCCCCTTCAAACCTGAATACCTCTTTAATGTCAGTTAACGCTCAAAAGGTAAAACGCACGTTGCGGAGGGGAGGTAGTCAATGTATAATCGCCCTAGCCCAGCAAATGCGCTGAACCCATGTCCACCCATAGAACGCCGAGCGGTTTCGATATCAACGATTCCGTGTGTAGTTACAAAGACTTTCAAGCCACATAAGAGAGCATGCATCTCTGGAAGAAGGGAAGTGTCTCGATTCGCAAGCCGCTGTTGCATCTGAGTCAACGCTTTCATCTAACCATTACGCAGGTGAGTACTTCGACTAACGGGCGAAGAAGTAGAACAAACCGTATACCTCCCAAGCTCAATGAACACGAATGCCCTGGAGAGGATGGGCAACAAGCGGTAGTATGTTGAAGGGTATGTCAAAACTTGACGTTCGAGTCCCTTTGCATCTGGTTCGCCTTGTCTCCGGACAGTCGTGTAACGAATAGCAATTGTTGCAGCTGCGAAAAGATTGAGTTTGCGATCGCACTGAATGCTTCGAGCCCTACCTTTGGCTATGGTCCATCCAGATGATGGTATCATGCTGGAATATAGTCAGTCCTGTTGGGCAGAAGTGCAGAGAGTTGACAGACGTTGCCCTGATGTACATCATCTGGCGCATCGTGTCAGTGATATCGATATCGGGACGAATTGAAAAAAATTACTCCTCCGTAGCTGAGTTTTGCGTGAGGAGGTTGGATATAACTACCCTCCGTCGTGACCTCAGCAAACTTCGAGAACATGTTCGTCCTGGGTACCCGTACGTGATCAAATCTCGCGAAGCCTTGATCTTGTGCAGCCATGCCTGTAGTGAACACATCAGATAAGGCATTATGAATGTTTTAATGACTCGAGATTTCGTTCACCTCCCGAGGCCTTTGGACCAATGTCGCCAACAGTAATTCCTTGGAGAGGTCTGTGGTCCTCTGCGAACGCATTCAGTATCACTGTAAATTGGGTAACACCTAGGCAAACCTAATGACCGCAGTTGCACGAAGAAGAGATGAGGTCCCATATCCTTGCCATCCGGCAAGATCAACTTTGCTTGGACAACACCATGAGTGGCGGACTTTCCCAGAGCGCCAATCCACCACTTAGTGCTAGTAAGACTGGGAGAGTTTATTTCGAACTCTTGAGTTTCCGAGATATACGTCGAAGTGGTTTCCAGACGAGCTACATTTGTACCGTGACCGAGTTCGGTTTGCAAATAACACCTAAAGCTTCCTAGTGAGTATAGCTCAGGCGAAAATGACCTGAAGCCAACATACCCTTGAATACCCTTCTCATACACTAAGTCCCAATACTTTTCCATCAATGCCGGCGATCCTTGACCGAGAAAAACGGGCTGAAATGCTACACAAATTATGAGTGTCCTGTCTGCGTGACGGACATAAGCCTGCATACCAGCGTCATGCAGTGTGATCGACATCACTTCCGAAAGAAGTGACGAGGCTGTAGAATATTCTTCTTCAGACCAGCTATGCGTTCGACGTAACTCATCCAGTTTGTTTATGATGGCGGCAGCTCTGATGTATTGGTCTGTCCGCCCTAGAAAGTCCCTGAGAGAATAAGTCGTACGAAAGGCAAGATAGCCGGTACCTACCTGTGCTGTTTGTCGAATATTGGTTCTTGCACAAGAATCTTTTCCAGGCGTTCGCGCATATCCCACACTTGCTGTCCACCTGAGCGAAGTTAGGGCGCTACTCAATAACTGGGAATTGGTAGTCTGTTCACCATACAGATAGTTTCTGACCGTCTGGACGTTGATCGAGGTTTGTGAACGTGCTGCCCTCATATCAGCAGCTGTTTGTTGGTTGACATCCACTCTTGGTCTTTGCGCCATTGTCTCTGTGCTGCCAATTCAGAATGGGTTGCTCGGATAATAAGTCACGGTAAACCAAGCTTTATTGATACCCGACAAAGGCCGCAGCATAACGTGGCTTACATGATTAGAAGATTAGCGCTTGTCTAGACCTTTATGTAAAAGCTCCGAAAATGGTATAAGTTGTAGTGACAGTTTTCGGGAACGCCTTGGTCTCAATTTCTTCTTCCAACGAAGTGGAATCGCCATCTAGAGGAACTGGTACTCCTTCATACTTACTAAAAGATTCATAGATAGCTGATGCATTTTTTTTTATGGCTCCAGACATTTCGTTGAAATGCGTCTTCTCCTCGTCCATTCGTTAATCCTTTCCTTCACCCTCGCTCGGGCAGCTGTTACTGCCTATGGTCCGCATGTCCAGTCACCACTTGGGACTACGACAGCTGCCTCTGCCTCATACACGGGTGCTGCTTCATATGATACAACAATATTAACTGCACCGGCCCCACCTAATCCTGCCCCACCCACTCAGTTCAATGTGGAACTGCAGACTGGAGGTGTTTCAGGACTTTCGATTCAACAAGAAGGTTCATTTTTTGGCTTCAGTATAGAATTTAGTGTTACGACGCAAGTCCGTGAGTACTTCCACTTGCATGTCCTTCCACTTTCACTAAACACATCTTGTAGTCGGGCTGAACAGGTAACAAATTCGTTACTAAAATGGACTATGATATTCACCATGATCGGCAGTTCTTTCCTTCAAGTGCCGTTTCTCAATCTTATGGCCAACCTGCGACAACGCGGGGGCAGTGTCAAAGTCCGTGTCGGTGGTAATACTCAAGAGACCGCTACCCTAGTGGCCAGTACCCCAGACGGTGCTGCTCTCGAGAAAGACTACGGAAGAGTGTCTAATCCTGTAAGCGCTTTTTTCTTAAAAAAAAAAACAATTATCTTGAGACCGAACACCTCCAAGACGGCAACACCGCCCCTCGTCTTCACAAGCGAGATCATCAAAATGATGGCCGAGATATCTGCACTCACTGACGTCTATTGGTACATGGGTATGTGATACGTCTCGATGCTCCTGTTGTCGCTTAACCTCTGCAGGTGTGCCATTCAATGACACTCAGAATTGGCGCTTGCAGATCGCTGAAGTCGGAGAGGCGATGCTTGGGAAATATCTAATTGGTCTACAGGTTTGCAAACCCGACGTATAATACGACGGTTCTCTGATCGCTCTTGCTTTAGGCCGGAAATGAGCCTGATCTTTACTCAAGACACGGTCATCGGCCGAATGTAAGTTTTCCGGCCTCACTCTGCGTCCCATTACTGACCTTCTTGCAGACTTATGGCCCTCAGGATTATAAGAATGACTTCGGTCTTCTCATCGATGCAATGAACGCGGACTCTAATATTCCCAATAAAAATCTGCTCATTGGCCCCAACTTGGCTGGCGTGTGGAGCCTACCAGATATCTGGCAAACCGGGTTTGCCACAGACTTCAACCAAAACCTTGCTGCACTGGGTGTTGAGAGGTATGCGATAGATTGTCAATTACCATTGTCTTCCGGCTCACATCCCTGAAGGTACCCCACTGATAATTGTTACGCTCTATTCGGCATAGGAACCCCACGCTATGGCCAAGAGATGTTTCCGTTCTTCCTGACACACCAGTCCGGTAAGAACATCGTTAACGAGTTCCCCGGTGCCGCCGACTATGCACAATCTGTTGGAAAGCCCTTCATTATGTCAGAAACCAATACAGCGTCTTGCGGAGGTTTCCCCGGGCTAAGTGACAGCTTCGGAGCCGCCCTGTGGGGAATCGACTACGCTCTCCAGCTAGCATACAGCAATTTCTCAACTGTTCTTTTCCATGTTGGTGGACAGAGCGTATATTACAATGTACGTCTAACTTGAGTCCTGCTGTCATTCAACCTCTAAACATTGTCCTCTCTACAGCCCTTTACACGTAAGTGTGAATCATCATACTTGGATGGAGATCTAACTTTGTCCTCTAGCGCCTGTGACAAACCAGTCGACATTCCATCAATGGACCATTGGTATGATCTATCTTGCATCATTTTTACTGAATGCCAATGAAAATTCCATTGTAGGTCCGATCTATTACTCGGCTCTAGTAGTCGCAGAAGCACTGGGTTCCTCCAATACCGCGCAGGTCCTGGATCTGCAGGCAAACAATGGAAGCGACTACACTCCAGGTTACGCGATTTACGAAAATGGCCAGCCAGTCCGTGTCGCGCTGACTAACTTCATCTCGGATCCGTCTGGAAATAGCGATTACACTGCGAGTATTTCGATCGGGGGGACAGTGCCTCCTCAAGTGAAAGTCAAGTGAGCGATCCCTGTATTGTCGTGAATTTTTGTTTGCTAACGCTCTCACTTAGGTACCTCCTGGCTGACTCCGTCTCTCAAATATACAACTTCACATGGGCTGGACAGGTGTGCACATTAAATTTTTGCATTGACCACCTAGACTAATTATTCCCCAGACCTTTGGTGGCCCATTCACATCGGACGGGCGGCTTGTTGGCACACTCGACACACAGACTATTCCCTGTGACCAGACCAACAACGTGTGTCAAGTCAAAGTACCTGCTCCCGGTTTCGCCCTTGTATTCCTCACCGATAATGCGATGTTCGAGTCCGACCAGAGCCCAACGATGACCTTCTCAACCACCGCATATACAGATATCCATGGGCCCACCGTCACAATTGACCCCTCCGTTCTGGCTACCTCGAACGGTGAGAAGGGATTAGCCGACGCTCTTGCGGGCACGAGCAAAGGTCGACAGATGAACAGCGCCCTGGGATTTGCGCAAGCGCTGCCTAGCTTGTTCGCTGTCATGGCTGGTGCTCTCGTGATCGGGCGTCTAGCGCTCGTGCGATGAATGTTTTTGTATCTTTCATTCAGGGTTTAGTGGGTCAGGAGCTTTTTTTTCGTTCTTCTCTCGCATCGGACTTGATTCACATGAACATATATCCTAGGACTGATCATTGTCACTGCTGTGTGTAACATAACATATCTTTCTTTCTTTGTAATGTTCTTTGGATCACTTGGATAATGGACCTGCGTGCATTTATACCTTACACTCATCCTACTCACCATCTTTTTGTCCATTACTTACCACTGCATTCCCAAATTGATTATCGCGGCTTTCAGAAGATACTATGGTGGTGTGCGGCTGAACCGACTTCATAACGAAATTTGGATCAACCAAGTCGCAAAAATTGTCACTCTATTATCATATGAACTCACTTAAGAGAAGGGAGCAGAGACAAAAGGGAACGAAACAGAAGGGAATTGAAGCGAAGGGGGAAAATGGGAGATTGCTCTACCACTGCAGTACTGAGTACTGAGCCTCTATGTACTAGTTCTTAAACGTTAAATGTTAAACGATGGCAACCAGCATTCAAATAAACATGTGATAAGTCGAGTTTAATTGAGTTTATACCAGGGTAATTGGGTGAACGTGCTCCTCAGCAGATTTGCCCAACGGGTTTCCCCGAAACACGTTCTGATGCCCTGTGCATCTTCGGCTTATTTATTAAGCTCTCGGCAGTCCTCATTGCCACCTTGTCAGTCCTCACTGGCAAGTTTCGGCGATCCTCATCGTCACCCCGGCAGTCCTTACTGCTGGTCTCGGCAATCCTTATTGCCAATTCGGCAGTCCTTATTGCCAATTTGCAAGTTCACTCTGACACCCCCCTTTAGTGGAGTCTGGCGTACTATACCTAGTGGGACGAATCGTTAAGGGGCTCTTCGCCTCTTCTCACTCGAACCTTTCGTCTCACTAGGTGCGTACTTTCATTTAGTTCACTTTCTCTTCTCACTCGGACCTTTCGTCTCACTAGGGACTCATTTTGCGCAGCATTATATTCATCGAATTAAATTCTCATGTCAGAACCCGCCAATGGAACGACCCAGACCCTCTCGTCAGAACAAACTTCCGGGGATCAACCCGAGTTTGATCAGTCCTCCGTTGATCAGTGTCTCAAGCTCGTCGACGTCTTTAAGAAAGGCGAGATTGAGAAATCGGATGCGCTCCTCGAAATCCAGTCCATATTGCAGTCAGCAATCGCAGAATCTAACTCCCTCACGCAACTCAATTTCAAGCCGGGCTTCAAACATTTCCTCGACCTTCTCGATCACATCACCGAGGAAAATGAGCCTGGAGAGAAGCGTCAACCTTCCGTCATCAACGATGGACGAGAGGATGACCCCGAACCTTCCGAGTTCGAGTCAGTCTCTAAAGAGAAAAGGCTGCGAGCTAAACTCAGGAGACGTGAGCATTCAGAAGAGGCACAAAGTGAGTCGGGAGATGAGCATGAGTATGTCTTGCGAGGGAAAAGGCGGAAACTCACTTCAGAGCGGATGCAATACTATCCTTGGTTGCAGCCGGGAGCCTATCGACATCTCTCAACCAGACGTGCTGAGCAACTCACTCTCGAGTGTTATGAAGAGTGGTCAGAGGAGACCAAATACTATCGAGGCCAAGTCACGGGAACCCCTGGATGTCCAAGCTTCCCGCTTTCTCAATGGACTCTCCTTCTCGAAGGACGAGCGCCAGATCTCGAAAAAGTACTGTCCGGTCATTACTCCACTTCCATTGACCCCAAACAGTCCCAAGTCCTTGGAAAAGGATTTGAGATTACTCTCTCCCAACCCACCGCAACTCATAAGGTCAAGACTTATGGAGATTGGAGCATCGCAACAGATCTCTGGATCGAAGCGCTTACCTTCCTTATGCCTTGGAAGGAAACAGAACTGCGGGGGTACAAGCGTTACTTATCAGGATTCTTCGTGGACGTCCATTACAACCTCCACACCCGCATCATCGACTTCGACAAGGCCTGCCGCCTTAAAGTCGAAGGTCAGAAGTACTTGCGATTCGATTCCACCAGCGACTTCCATCGTCTCGAAATCTCCCACCTTTCAAGTCTCGGGATGGTCGCCTTCGGCGAAATCCAACAGCTCACATCTGCGAGCGGATCAGGGAAGGGATCTGGAGTTGGTAAAAAGTCCTCACGGGGAGAAGGGTCGCGAGGCGAGCCCTGTAACAACTGGAACCGCGGCGCATGTGACAAAGCCTCCACTAACTGCACGCGGTTCCATGTGTGTAGCAAATGTCGAGGAGGACATAGGCGAGGTGATTGCCCCGTGGCAAAAGAGTCTAAATGATTCGATTGCGCGGGGGCAAAGATTTAGGAGAAGGATGGTGTGGGGAGAGCGAGGCGAGTCTCTAAGTGCGACTGCGGTATGGACTGAATCCGCAGAACCACTCCCTCGTTCACCGCTTTCTGAATTCGCGAACGTCGCTGCCATTAATACGATAACTAAAAATCCTCACCTATTCCGTGTAACAACTCCAATTAACGTTGATCGGTTCGAGACTCTCCTCACCCTTGCAAACCATCCAAATCCTCAGTTCGTCCAGTCAGTCTGTCAAGGCCTTAGGGAAGGCTTTTGGCCGTGGGCTGACACTCAGGTTGGTATTTACCCTACCACCTGGGAAGTTCCAACTCCCTCCCCTTCTTCGGAGCCCCAGCGGGTCTTTCTTCGAGATCAGATCTTGAAGGAAGAGTCTGTTGGGAGATACTCAGCCGATTTCGGGCCAGATCTCCTTCCGGGTATGTATAGTATGCCCATACATGCTGTACCTAAGGAGGGAGGTAAGTTTCGGCTAGTTACAAACCATAGTGCGGGGGATTTCTCGCTCAATTCCATGATCGCGAAGGAACACATCGCGGGAGTTACTCTCGACAACGTCCAGGATCTCGGTGATGCTATACGCGAATATCGTCGCATAGACCCTTTCAGCGAGCTCCTCATATGGAAAGCAGATGTCTCTGAGGCTTACCGTCACATGCCAATGCACCCGCTCTGGCAAATCAAGCAGGTCGTGACCTTCGAAGGAGAACGACGGATTGACCGTGCAAACGTATTTGGTGGACGCGCATCACAGCGCATTTTTCACGCCTTCATGTCCCTGGTGATTTGGATCGCGGTCTTTGTTAGATTCATCCAAGCATTCATATACGTTGATGATTCGTTCTCTTTCGCCAAGGTCAACGATTTAGCTTTCTATGTCAAGTACCGGAAAAGACTTCCAACTGACATGGTTTCACTCCTCCTCCTATGGGATGAGCTGGGTATCCCGCACGAAGAGCGGAAACAGGTGTTTGGGTCACCTCTACCGGTCATCGGTTTCGCGGTCGACCCAAACTTGATGAAGATCTCGCTAAAGGATGAATCGAAACGAGCCCTCATCGTTGAGCTTCGCTCTTTCGCTAAGTATAAACAAAAGCGTTCTCTTCGGGATTTCGAACACATCGCTGGCTCTCTTAACTGGGCGTTGAACGTGTGTCCGCACTTACGTCCAGGGCTTTCGGCGTTATATGCGAAGACAAAGGGAAAGTGTAACTCAAAGGGTATGCTTTGGATCAACCATAGTGTCGTCGAGGAGATACTATGGGCGGCTTATCTCCTGGAGCGCTCAGACGGGGTCTTCCTTGTCAAATCTGTCTCCTGGCCTTTCTTCCCTTTGCCCACTGACGTTTTGGAGGTTTACTGTGACGCCTCGGGCTCGGGGATGGGATTTTGGTACCCCTACCTCAACTTGGGCTTCCAGTCTGGTCTCCCAGAACGTTCTCCTGTCCGCGACATCTTTTTCTTTGAGGCCCTTTGCGTAGCCTCAGCCATACATGACGCTGTCACACGGCTACCTATCAATGGACGACTCGCCATTTATACGGATAGCCTCAACTCAGTGTATATGTTCAATTCTCTCGCGGGGGAACCAGGATTCAACCGTATCCTAATGGATGTGGTTGAGGTGATCCTTGCCTTTGACGTGGACTTCAGGGTTTTCCACGTCTCAGGGAGGGATAACGTGGTTGCTGACCATCTCTCTCGTTGGAGAATTGCTGACGCAGTGCATTGTTCACCTGGACTACGAGTCTTACCCTTTCAACCCCCTCGGAATGCGCTGGGGGCAGCCGAAAAATGATCTGTACGTCGGTAACTGCCAAGCAACCCATCAGGGAAGCTTGGCCGATGGAGCGGCTCATTTATGAGCGCTCTATTAACCTTGGACTAGCACTCGATAAATCCACCAATCAGACGTATTCATCGGCTCTAAACTCTTACGTTACGTTCTGTGATCTCCATCGCCTCGCCCTGGATCCCACAGTCGACACACTCTCTTTGTTTGTAACCTTTATGGCAGCTCATATCAACCCCCGCTCGGTTGACAATTATCTTTCGGGGGTCTGCTCAACTCTTGAGGAATACTACCCGGAGGTACGACACAATAGACGGTCACGTCTTGTCTCTCGAACTCTTCGTGGTGCTAAGCGACGGTATGGTGTCCCAATTGATCGCAAATCACCTCTCTCTCGGACTGACCTTGAGACTGCTGCTGCATCATTGCCGTCACCTCGCACCCATGACGACTTACTCTTCCTGGCGCAGCTCTATGATGGTTTTTATGGGCTCATGCGTCTGGGCGAGCTCGTATGGCCAGACAACACGTCTCTGCGTTCGTTTGACAAGGTCATTCGCAGAACGTCGGTGATAATCACCGACTCGTACCATTCCTTCATGCTCCCTCGCCATAAGGCTGACACTTCCTTCGAGGGTAGCACAATTGTTATTCAGCGAGCGAGTCCTGCTGATCCTCATCACACCTTTACCACTTATCTTGCTTCGCGCGATCGGCTGTTTCCCTTCAACAGCTCATTATGGCTGCGCAGCGATGGATCCATTCCGACGCGCGCGTGGTTCATCGCCCGTCTACGGGCACTCTTTCCTGGTTCAATATCAGGTCATTCCCTTCGAGCGGGAGGAGCTACCTCCTTAGCCGCTTCTGGGGTTCATGGGGATCGCATCCAGGCCATGGGTCGATGGTCCAGCGATGCTTTTCGCATCTATGTTCGAAAAAACCCCACTTTACTACATGCAATGGTATTCAACGGGCGCTCCATTCACGATCCTATTAATCCCTTTCACTCTATTTAGCCTATTGAGTCTCTACTATTCTATTTATCTTTATCTACTTACTTACTTCCTGTTCATCTCCCTCCCTCCCTCCCTAATAGCTGGAGTTCTGGCGTTATTTTTTAGGTTACTGTCTATGTACCTGAATTCACTCTGGGGGCCCCTTGCTCGCGCAACGGGGTCCTTGATTTGCTGGCTAAAACTTCACCGTCTGCGTTCAAACGAGACCCGAGTGAAGCCAATTAGTCGAGTTTAATTGAGTTTATACCAGGGTAATTGGGTGAACGTGCTCCTCAGCAGATTTGCCCAACGGGTTTCCCCGAAACACGTTCTGATGCCCTGTGCATCTTCGGCTTATTTATTAAGCTCTCGGCAGTCCTCATTGCCACCTTGTCAGTCCTCACTGGCAAGTTTCGGCGATCCTCATCGTCACCCCGGCAGTCCTTACTGCTGGTCTCGGCAATCCTTATTGCCAATTCGGCAGTCCTTATTGCCAATTTGCAAGTTCACTCTGACACCCCCCTTTAGTGGAGTCTGGCGTACTATACCTAGTGGGACGAATCGTTAAGGGGCTCTTCGCCTCTTCTCACTCGAACCTTTCGTCTCACTAGGTGCGTACTTTCATTTAGTTCACTTTCTCTTCTCACTCGGACCTTTCGTCTCACTAGGGACTCATTTTGCGCACCCACCCTTTGTATCCCTCCCATCCTTTTTTTAGGCGTTATTTTTTAGGTTACTGTCTATGTACCTGAATTCACTCTGGGGGCCCCTTGCTCGCGCAACGGGGTCCGGAAACGAAGTTCATTTTCCGTCCATATAGATCCTGGCCTAGCGGACGACAGATGGTCAACGGGACTGTGGATAGACACAGACAGGATCCCGAGGCTCGAGCATTGGCATTGCATAGTATGAGAAGTGATTTGGTTTCCGAGTAAGATGATGGGTGAAGCTAAAGATGATCGTCATCATCATCGTACCTTGATAATCTAATCTCCGATTTTATTTTCTTGATTACCACTTGGATATATCGTTGCCAGCGCTGAAGCTGAAATCAACACTCCGTACTTTTAATTTCGAACGAGTTGGTTTATTGACTGCATCTCTAAATCTATTAACGTTCGACCGACGAAGCGCTTTCCTCTGCTGCCCTCAATCTCCCTGAATTATTCTTTCCTTATTACCCATGTCTACGGAGCCCGTGGCAGCTTCTGCGGAGGAAAAACAGGTTGCTGGAGAGGGTACGGCGATGCATGAAGGAAGTGAAGACGAGAAGCTGCAGAATGCTCGCAAGCAGAGTATGTATTTTTTGTCGTCTTTCTGCAGATAAATGACTATCGACTCCATGGATACCATAGTTGAGTTCTATTTTGCAGACTCGAACCTGCCGTTCGATAAGTGCGCATGATCATCATGCACTGCGTGCATGGCTAATATGATTCAGGTTCATGTGGAGTCTCCACACCGCAAATGCAGAACACTGGGTACCCATCAAAACTGTATCTTCGTTCAAGCGCATGCGAGAGTATGTGTCGAACGGCCATGACTGGATAGTGAAGGCCTTACGGACAAGCGAGGAGTTGGAAGTAGATGAAGCCAGCGAAAATGTGAGGCGTCGCACTGAGGTACAACAACCGAAGGGTCAGTTTGAGAGAAGCATCTACGCGGTAAGCTAGATCATTGAGGTATCGACAAATTTGCTCATGCATAGCGCTGCAGAAAGGGTTTGGTGACGAGAATTCCGATCTGCAGAAGAAGTTGGAAGAGTTTTTCAACAAGTATGGGGAAACGAATGCTGTCAGGATGCGTCGTGTAGACGGGAACAAGCAGTTCAAGGTATGCTTCATGGACTTCACCGGGAAAAACATACGGCTCATATAATAATTTCGCAGGGATCAGTCTTCGTTGAATTTGCAGACATGAAATCAGCGCAAGATTTCCTAAACGCTGATCCTAAACCATCGTGGGATGGCAAGGAGCTGCTGATTATGTCCAAGTATGATGTTTCTCTTTCCGAGTTTTCTCTCTCTAATGGGCTCTAGGGAGGCCTACTGCGACATGAAAATCAAAGAAAAGGGTCTTACTGGCAAAACCGCCGAGATGCGCAAGGATAGTATCGCAAGCCGGAAGGGATTCAACGCGTTTCAGGAGATGCAGGACGAGAAGAAGGGGAAGGGTCAAAAGGGCAAAGACAGGCCCAATCCCGAAGTCTGGCTCGAGTTCATGGGGACAAAGATTCGCGTGCAGGAGGAAGATGGAGGCAGCGTGAAGAATGAAAACGTGCCATATATCAAGGGCGCAACAATGAAGTTCACAGGCTGTGGTGGTGATGCTAGCTTTACAGAGATGAAGGTAATTTATAATTTTCGCTTCGTCTGTTCAGGTTCTGATTCGTGAGTTCCGATAGACTCCTCTGAGAGAACGCTTTGCCCGGGTACCATACATCCAATTCTCAAAAGGGGATGACGTTGGTCTCGTTGGATTCGACAAAGCCTTGACGGAAGACGAGATTGAGTACGTGAAGGCGAACCTCAAGACCGTGAACTCCAATGAAGTTCAGTGGTCTATACCGGAAGGTACTGTCACCCCCACCGTATCATAACGATCTGTGCCTTACCCTTGTCGTCATGTCACAGAGGAAGAAGAGAAACAATTCCAGATTGATCGTGCTAACTTTGCTGCACGGTCAGCTCTATCGCGTTCTCAGGACCGAAAAGGTGGTTCATCACGAGGTGGACGAGGTGGTGGACGTGGGGGTCGGGGTGCTAGAGGAGGGGGCCGTGGTGGGAGAGGTGGAGGCCGTGGTGGAGGTCGCAGTGGCGAGAAAAGCCAGTCCGCCGTAACGTCTGAGGAACAGAGTGGAGAAAAGCGCAAACGCGCCGTTGAGCCTGACGGTGGCCCTGATACTGGTGTCCGTGGTCAGGCTATCCCCACGATTGCGCCTTCAAAAAAAGCAAAAACAGATGCTGCATCGTAGGAAGCTGTGCGTATTTTCTGTGCAGTCTGTACTTTGGGGCGATGTTTCAATTGAAAGACAACGTCTATTATAACTTTCAATACTTATACTTGGTATTATATATATACTACATACACGATGTCATTGTGCGAAAAGTACAGCAATATTATGGAGGAATCACAACGTACGATTGACTCAAAAGCGAGGAACCTAGTTGCTTTTTCAGGAAGAAGCTGTGCATAGCTGTGCATGGCAGTGTAAGCTGTGACACGCTTTATAATAGCACTTGTCCTCGGTACCCAGCTCCAGTCCTAAGCCCCACCTACGTTGCAGAGAACGTTTTCCGTAAATTTTTCTTACTGGCAAATCAATCGGCGACGATTCTGCCCGCCTAGTGGAAATGGATGACAGGTAAGCCCATTTCCCGCTTGCTCGGACTTTCTTGTTCTAAAGACTTCCCCATGCAGCGCTCTCAAGTGTAATACCTTCAGTGCTTGCGATATGGAAAAACAGCAGTTCGCAGACCCTGAAAAGGTCGAGGAACTGATTCCAGACTCGGAAGAGGAAGAGATCTTGAGTTCCAAGGAAGTTGCTCTCGAAATACTCGTTGTTAATCTTAACTGGACACTGTTCTCAGTGAGTTCACATCGTCAGCACTATCCTTCCATCCTCTGACGATGCATGCTTTATCTCCCAACTCCAGGCGATGATAACCGGGTCAATTTGGTGGATGCAGTTCAACGCGCCACGACCAAATTCCCCCGGTAACGCTGATGTCCCCGCGCACGATCCTCAAATGTCTCCACTTCGTTATACGCTCTCAAACGGAGTCCTCTTCGCCGGCAGCTCACTGAGTTTCTGCATCGCATTCCTCATCGTTTTGGGCAAGATCGTCATGCGCCAGCACACGCTCACTCTGAGACTGCCCCCTTTTGGCCCCCGCCGCCTCCCCAAGCACAAAGCTCAATACCTACGCGCGATACCAACATCCATGCCCACATGGTTTATGCAGCTTTTGAAGTCGATGCAGTTTATCTTTCCGTTTATTCAGGTTGTGTTGACCATGGCACTACTTGTGTTCTTCTGGTTCTTGTAGTTGCCTGCCTATGCCAATTGTCGAGGCTTCAAGGAATGAAGCATGTTCGGTATATTCACCCGCATTTTCCTTTCACTGCGAATCCGTCAGCGACGACACGATTGTATTGTATTTTATTCCATTACTTCTTGATAAAGTATATGTCGGTCTTGACCCAACAACAAATCATGTTAGAAACGGAGAAAGTTCGAGACTTTGTATGGGTCCAGAAGGATGACAGGCATTGCAGGCAAAGCACAACCTGATACACCGTTTCTGAATTCACTAGGAAGTTGGCGTTGAACTCTTCCCCCCGAGAGTGGACCAAGACATTGATAATGGAATGGCATAAATGTCGATCCCAACTAAACGATTGAATCCTAACACAAACCAATATAACCCTAGGTTTGCTAAAGTCCAAAAGCATAAGAAATTATACGACCGTGCATATAGTATTGACAAAATCGATTGAATCAAAACGGCCATGGTATCACAAAAACAGCGAAAATCAGCCCGAAACGCGCTTGAATCTAAATGTCCCTGACTTGTTCCTCAAGCCAGTTCCATAGCTCTGAAGCTTGCTGCGGATCCTGTCCGTTTGCGTGCGTGTACCCAATGCGTGCCCATGGAACAAGATACTGTCCAGTACATGAGTTCGAGTTCAGTCAGGAGCAAGGGGGCTAACCTTTCCGTTAAGATTCGCTCCCTCTGCAGTGGTTCCAGCGTATAGCTGCGTGAGCACGCCAAATGAGACATCATGGAAGACCAAGTTCTACAAATATCGAATGATTAGTTTCTGGATGGTTGAATGATACATGATCCATACCCCTATCATTTTGGAAAAGGAGTCATAATAACGGCTGAGCTCTGTCTTGATCCCACCAGGGTTAAGTGCTGTCGAGACTATGCCCTGGTTGCCGTATCGTCTAGCTACCTCAGCTGCAAACAAAACATTGCCCTATTCATGCAGGAGTTTAGGAACGGAGCTAATACGATGCAGACAAAACTTACCAATTTGCTTTGGGCATAGAGGGCCATGGTGCTCATCTTTTTCCTAGCGGGAGAGTCCTTGAACGTGTTGTAGTCTAGGCTACCGAACCAGTGGGCATTAGAAGACGTGTTCACAATGCGTGCAGTTCCGTCAGGCGACTGCGCGGCACCCGCTAGGAGCGCAGGCATCACGATCTTCGTAAAGTAGAAGTGACCAAGGACATTTGTGCCGAATTGCAGGTCATAACCGTCTTCCGTCAACATCTCTATAGGAGGAGTCATCACCCCACTGAGCGACATGTAAGCAAACGATGAGACGACGAGTAGGCAACACTCACGCGTTGTTGAAGAGAACGTGCAGTACGGGTTCCCTCCTGAAGGGAAGCGTTAGTCGTCTTATTGCTCAACAAATCCAATGAGAGCGTACTGCAGAAACTCTTCGCCAGAAACCTTGATAGACTTCAAGTTTGCCAAGTTGAGCTGCAAGAAATGCGCTTCTTTTCCGGTGCTCTCCTTGAGGTCACGAATGGCGGCTTCACCCTTGGCCTTGTCGCGACAAGCAACGTATACCTTGGCGTTTTTGGTGAGGAGGACCTAGTAATGAAAACGTCAACATGAGGCAAATACTGAAGCGTCAATGAGATACAGACTCTGGCAGTCTCCTTGCCTATCCCTGAATTAGCACCAGTGACGAGAACGACCTTTCCAGACATGTCTGGGACGTCAGACGCGTGAAACCGCGCTGTTGGAGGGAAAGTCTCGCGAACGTACACCGACCAGATGTGACCCATGATGAATGAAGATGTTTGGGAAGTGGCTTCAAGAGGACTTTTGAACGTGGCGAATGTCAACTGGGTGAAGATGGTGAGTGTCGACGCGAGCCTTTTATATGTATGCAAAGCCGAGTCTGTTCGCGTCGTGACGCGGCAAAAAAATTGACTCCTATCAGAGTGGCGTGGATTTAGTACTGAATTAATTCGTCACGCTCATTGTCTAATATTTAATGCCGACAGGCCACGTACATCATCAACGTCGGCAACAACATTCTTGAAAGGTACCATGGACCACCAGCCGTCGACCATATGATATTGCAAGATATGATGGTCTTAAAATGCAAAATCCAGCCCTCGCTTTCCAAACTACTATTAACTTGGAGATTGTTGATATGATAGTCTACCGAAGGCATAGGCCGCGCCAGCTAGCGGCATTCAATGGCTGACGCAAGGTGAATCACGAATTACAGTCACTACAACGACATCTACGTTACTGATTTACATAACAGACCCTTGCGTTGACGAAACAGTAGGCGGCAATGCTCCCTTGTGGTGACTCGGCGGCGAGGTTAGACGGGCACGCGCGTCGCGTAGAACAACAATAAGCGGCAGCTCGCCAGACCTCCATTCCCAAACCCAAACCGTATCTCATCGTCGTGATGGTGGTTGACCTCACCAGGAGAGACCATCAGTTGAACTCCCAAACCCTTCCTTGTCGGACATTGCCTTCGTAAGGCAAACATCTATCATGCCTGCTCGCCGCAGATTGGCCTCTGTCGGATGCTCTACATCTTCCAATGCCTCGTTGATAGGAACCGAACGATGGCCTAACCACAAGAGTTGCAGTACACCTATGTTTGGGATAGCAGCCTGACTGTCGTGCGATGCATCAAATGATCTTGTCATGTGTAGCGCCAGTCCGAACATGATCACCGATGCAGATGCCGCGAAAGCCAACTAAAGCCGTTTTAAATGAGTAGTCATCGCATGTATACCACCGCGAACTCACAGGAAGTAGGTTGATCTACAACATGGTTCATCAGTCAATTCAAAACAGCATCTGTGCCGTTCACTTACATTGAGGCGTAGCGCAATGAACTCCTCTTTGACATAAGCCGTCCCATTGTCAGGCTGAATTCCTCCATTAGATGTGCCCATTTGTCCCGCTATCCACGTATCACAGAATGAGTAAGAACAGAGCAATGTTTGAAAACGTCAAACCTTACCTATCCAGATGACTTGTGCAGCTGCTCTCGCAACCGCAAATTCTAGTTCATCCGGTCTCAAAGTGAAATTAGAAATCGGACGAGCACCATCGTATAGGAATCGTGAGTATTCATCGGTGAGATTCAATCCCACCAATGACATGATATACCTAGAAGTCAAGCCGAACGTGAGACATCTGAGCAGTGTAGTCAAGGAAATTGTTTAGCTTACTCGTCCGCAACAGAAAGTTCGGTGATTTGTGGAGCTGTACCCTGAAATATGATCCCGCTACTGCTGTCCGGAGTAGCTAAAGCACTACCAATCTAAAATTGACAGCATGTTATTGAATTCTCTCAAATGAGTGCCATAAAACGCACTTGTGCTTGCCAATTAGTGTTTGACGCCTCGAATTGATTGATTTCCCATTGCGTATATGGCTGCGGAATGGACGTGGGGCTCAGTAGGCTGTTGGTTTGCATGTCAACCACCCCATCTGTAGTGTTCGCCGACAGCGAGCATTGCACGAAATAGACCTGGATGACGTATGGAGTGACAATGCCGGGGACAGCTGCAGAACGTATTGTTATCGTAGCTGTGTTACGAACAAGCAAACATACCCCAAGTCATGTTTATAGCGACTTCATCTCGTACTGAAGACTCAATCTCCAATGATGTGGAGACCATAAGATAGACACCATTGAGCTAGAGTCAAATGGTTACTCAGTATATATATAGTGGGCGCGAACTAAAGAACGCTCACCTCCGTGACCTTATTGTAAGGATCTTCATATTCCATCCATGGAACTATATGTATCTGGTCTGGCCCTGTAGATATCCTCAGTGTGAACAACACCACCGCAAATCACAACCACCGACAGAGAGTGCTCGCGTTAAGCACACGAGAAGAATTCGGCCCAAACGGAACGATAGCCGTGCTGGTATTCGCAGAGTATGTCACATTTGGAATCAATCCACAATGCGAGGTTATTGTCGTTGCGTTTACAGTTGCATTTCCTGCGATAGCGCTTGATTTGAGGGTGTCGTAAAGTGTGGTGTTGGATAATCCTGCAGACACCAATCCAGTCAAATGATTGACAACTGGTAGGGATGGGGTGATGAGTCCCAGGTTCGCAAAAGAGCCGTACGATGAATCGTCTAGCCACCCTAGTGTTGTTGGCACGGAAGTCGTCATAGAAGTGTTGAAAGTTTGAAATTGTAAGAGAGTGGAGGAGGTGATATGCAGTACAGTTATGTTCACAAGGTAGGCCGTTACAGCAGAAGTCGTCCACCACGAGGTGGGGATGTCAGTTTGTCGCCAGATGCTACTCAGTGCAGAGCCAAGGCCCGTCCATGCGCCAGAGATATCGTGAATGGCAGTCAATTTCAGACGGCGTACGAGTGATCTCGATATCGCGAGCCGTTGGGTAAGGAAGAGTAGAACGGCCGTGTATATCTAGATCAGGTCCTATAATTGGTGTATTGTTAGGATAACAGTGCTAGACACGTACAGTGTAAAACGCTTGCAGTGAAGCGCTCAGCACCACAGGCCAAAAATCATTGTTTGTTGGTGTGAAAGAGAAGGTTACATTGTGTTCCCAGTGATGGACATAAAAGATAATAAGGATGGTGTGGATCATGACCAGCATGCCATGCAGGATGTAACATGTACGTGCAGAAAATAATCCATTGCACGTGTCGTTTGAAGCATTTTTCGAGCGAGCCTTCCAGTCTAATGGAGGGGGAAATGTAGCAATCGTCGGCACGCAACAGCAATTTGAAGCCCGGGCCTTTAATCGACACGATACACAAGTCCTTGACATAAGTATCAGCGGCGCAGGTGAGTGCGGATGGACAGGGTGGGCCTGGCCAACTACCTGGTCTCCGGTGGTCAGCCTTTGATAGAAGAAAAAAGTCAGTCATTCTCTGAATTTCCTTCTTTATAGACGAAAACTTGCCATCAATGTTTCAAACTTTTGAGTGGGGGCGACGCGGTCCGACCTGTCCCTAGCAGCCCATCAAATTTCTGACTAATGAACCCGAGGACGAATGACACCTTGTTCTTCACCGTATTGTTCTACAAGGTCGCGTAGGCTAAATATTGATGGTATCACTTGCTACCTCCGAGTGACCGCTAACGAAGCACTATCAGCCGGCATATCTGAAACTTCGTTTGCAATTCGGTTCAAGTAACTCAAATCAAGGCTCTCCTGCTTTTGTCCTGCTTCTCGACAACTTCTCAAGGTTCGGCTTCTTTGATTGCTATTAATTAATGCCAACAATAACATGTATACACGTACATGGTCTAGCTCATAGGTACCGCCGGCGGCCCAGAGTGGGACTCCAGAGCTCCATAGACCACAGGAGTCACAGGCCCCCAGTGCACCAGGCTACAGACCCTACAGACGCTGTACAAGGAGATGCAGTCGGACCCGCCCATAGACGGGCTGGGAGAGAAATAGGGTAAGTGACGATATTAACGAGACAACGAGCAGGTGAGAATAGGCCTGAACTAGCGTGACTATCGCGGGTTCAAGTCAGACATAGAAATCATCTCCAGCTGGGGCGGGAATTTCTTATCATGTGTGCTGAGTATCCGGAGTGCGTGTCGTTGAACACGGTGATGATATATGCACCGCACCTGGTTCCGCCTCCATAGAGTAGTCGACGTCGAGAGAATTATTCCAAACTGATAAACGACAATGAATAATACGGACCTCCGCACTAGATCAGTTTCAAGTTGAACCACGGAAAGATGGAATATATAGCTCACGAGCATAGATAAGCAGCAGCTCGCCAGCCCTTGTTTCTCAAACCCAAAACATCATATCTCATCGTCATGACTCACGGTGGTCGGCATCACGAGAGAGACCATCGTCGACAGTCAAACTCCCCAACTCTCCTTCGTCGGAAGACAAACATCTATCATGCCTACTCACTGCAGATTGGCCACTGTCGGATGCTACACATCTTCCAGGGCTTCCTTGATAGAGGCTGAACGATAACCCAACCAAAAAAAGTCGCGGTACACCTATGTTTGGGGATAGCAGCCTGCGATAAGTCGGAGTCACATTAATTCAATGAGGACGAAAGTCACGATACATCCAAGGAACGAAAGCAAATTGCTCTACAGATGAGCTTGCTAAATATCGAGGATTCAACAATTCGTCGTTTTACTGGAATAAGTGGGCAGTCAACGCGATAAATTCAGAACACGTATCGGGAGACTGGCGAAGTCGTGAGGACACGGGTTTGCAAGCCACCTGCAGCTGTCTCATCTCTATTCACCGAGTTTGATATTGACCACGCTAAGCCTTTAGAAGTGTTGTCGGCAGTAGAAGAGAAATCAATGGTGTTTGGGTGAGCTCCTCGATATCGACATGAATTTCTCATTCTTCCCATTGCGTCAGTAAGCCCAGTTGACCTAGAAGAACTGAGTTCGTCCTACGTGTTCCGATCGGAGATGGAAATTCAAATATACCGCTGTGCATTTGGCACCGTTATGCAAATGGCTGTAGCACCTGGTCCCGCGCAGTCTGGCAAGTGCTTCACAAAACGTTTCGCACTCATTAACAATGTAAGGGTTGCATCTTCGACCACACCATGCTGGTGCATGCCCGAAGCAATACCTGCCATTGGTCTCGCGCAGTCTAACAAGCGCTCCACAAAATTTCTCGCACTTATTAACGGTGTGGCTCATCTTCGGTTACATCTGTGATTCATGATCATTCTTCTACCATGCTAGTGCATGCCCAAAGTAACATCCGGTCCCGCGCAGCACGATGGAGGAAACAGTCTGTCTGCCCAGATCAAGAATCGCCAGTCCTGCGTTGTTCGTTGAATGTCGCAAAGATCATTTTATACTTCAAGTGTCATTGCATGCGGGCTTCTATGATTCACCTGGGTTGAGGGCAAAGACTGGCTGATCTTTGAGAAAAGTCCGCAAGTCATGTAAGCCGCAAAGTCACTTCTACCCCTCCTAGACTGTGGGAATGTCACTATGTTTCAACATAAAAGCATTGTACGTGACCTGTGATTTTGCATTCAACGACTTCATCTCCGAGTCCATCCCAGATTTTTTTGGTGTCCACGCAATGCAGTCGATCATCACTTCCCAATCGAGCTCCTGCGTTCTGCGTTCATAAAAAGAGAAAAAACGCCCCACGTTGCAACTGACGCAAAGGATGTTTGCCGTGCCTTGAATCATAAGGTTTGTCAAAACTCGTGTTAGATTTAGTGACACGGTATGCAAAATAGCGCATTATTGCACCTAATCATACTGCAGTTTTCATAGATCTAGCGTGACGCTTCTTCAGGAGGCCCTGGTGTAGTGTCTCCACGGCACCGCACGCAGCTCATGCACAGGTTGTCGTATGACTGCACCTTCACCGGCACACTCTGTTCAGAACGATATAACACCTTGTTGATGCAGGGGAACTTGTCAAACTTCACGCATTCCAGCCACTATTGTGACTATTACGACTTCAAATTAGGGAGTCATTCTTCACCTAGGATAATATGCCTGCTGACGCATCGCCGTGTAAATGTCCCAGGGACCAGGGGCCGACGAGAAATCTGGTTATTTGCATTGGTGCGGGTTTTAACTACAGTTCCAGCTGACGATTATTCAACTTTGCAGATGGGACATCAAACAAGTTTTGTGTTAAAGTAGGTTTTCCGACGCGCATGCCTTCTGATTTTCTTGATGGTAAATATCCTTACTCAGAACACCAATATCGTCGAACTATATAGCGAGATGGTCAAGGATAACACACAATTAACCTACTATAACAGTGGTGTAGGAACGTATGCTAAGGGCCATGCACACAAGATGAAGCAGGTCTTGAATGTCTTGGATCTGGCCTTTGCACTGTAAGTATCGTATGTTAGACCTTCCACAGCTCGTAGTAACGGCGGTAAAGTAACATCAGCCAAACCATCATGGACGCCTACAGATGGCTCTCGGACCAGTACCGTCCTGGTGATAAGATCTTCCTGTTTGGTAAGTTCCTTGGACGTTTCATATAGTCAGCTGTGCTAAAATGCGAGGCCAGGGTTTTCGAGAGGTGCATACCAAGTTCGTGCATTGGCAGGAATGATCGACCAGGTATCTATCAACTTTGATCTATATCGACGATCTTTCTTATTCATTACTCTTTTGATAGATAGGGCTCATATTGCCTGGAAACATAGAACAGATCCCCTAGTGAGTATATTTGATGATCATTATTGACTAACCAGCTGACGCCAGTAGTGCCTTCGATCTTTACTCCGCTATCAACAGTGGAAAGACTAAGGACAGGGACCTTGCGGCAGGATTCAAATCGACGTTCTCGAGACAAGGTATAGTAATTCATTTCATCGGCGTATGGTGAGTGTTATCCCTGAGTGCGAGCATACCATAATTAACACACCACATAGGGACACCGTTTCGTCTGTTTGTATCCAGAAGGAGAAGATTTTACCGTCCACCGATACATGCAATCATATTTGCTACTTCCGCCACGCACTTGCACTAGATGAGCGCAGGGTGAAATTCCTACCCGAGTATGTCTACGGGAGCATGAGCGATCGATCTGGGTCCAAATCGGTGCCACCTCCCAAGGACGAATGTCATCTCAAGGAAGATCATGCTGAGGTTAAGGATAATGTAAAGGAGGTTTGGTTTGCTGGAAGTCATGCCGATGTGTACGTATTCTCTGCACCAGAAGGTTATCGTTTAAGAACTTGTTCTAGTGGTGGTGGACAAAGGGAGAAGACAGATAATGTGCTTACTTTTCGAGACATGCCTTTACTATGGATGCGAGAAGAAGCTGTCGATCTGGGGCTTCGGCTCAATCCTCCCAAGGTAGCTTTCACATCTGAAGACTTGAAGGAACCCAAGATTACTAACTCGTTAACGCTCCCGTGGTGGGTGCTCGAGATAATGCCTATCAAACGTCTTCACTACAACAAATTCAACCAGCATACGCAAATGTGAGTGGCAATTTCGCTCCATTCCGCTCACACGTTGAGGGACTGCAGACCGCATCTTGGAAAAGGTCGCATCATCTTACCCGGCCAAAAGGTTCATGCGTCAGTTTTATTTCGTCCCAATTATCGGTCAAAAGCAAATTTCTGGAGAAATCTCCAACAATGGCCTGAGGCGATCTACTTTCATGTTGGCAACGACGAACAGGAGCGGTCGCGGTCACCGCAAGACCTTCTGGCACAAACTCATGCCTGGGAAGTTCCTTTCAAACGCTCGACCGCCGAAGCTCTCGTCGGTACAATTCACAAGAAGCACATGCTTGATTATGTCGATCGCTTGGCCTTCATGTGTTCATTCAGTGAGATGCTAGATGATTTTGACATACTGACCTGACTTTATGGATTGCAGAACTCGGAGTTGACAGTACTGCGGATATTGAATACTCAGACGAAGACGAGGAGGGGATCTCTCCCCCAGCAGCTTTTAAGGAGACCATGGATAATGACGCAGCTGAAGAAGGACATGATCCTCAAGTGCGCCTCAGCGCAGTCGTCGCATACTGTGGACTCGGTATGTTTTACCTCTCCATTGCTTTCTTGACGAACTCTGAGCAACGCACAGTCGAGGTGAAGAACGGGATCACGGAAAGCATACTAGACAGTCTCGATGTTCTCGTCCTGCTCAAAGATGGGAAACCAGCGCACCAAGGCAGAGCCTGTGCAGCCCTTCCAGCTCTTTGCGAAATTGAAACACTAAGAAGGAAGCTCCTTAAAGATGATCTAATTCATCGAGTTGTCGAACTCTGTCAAACAGCCGGCGAAAACCAATTGATTGCGATGAAGACATTGTCATACCTTGCTAAACGCTTTGGTAAGTTGCATTGTCCCTCTAAATCGTTTCCCCGACCCCCTCATATGCGATTAAACTAAAGATGAAACATCTCGCATCCTTTCCCGACAACCTGATTTCATCAAAGAAATTCTTGTGATGTTGAAAGACAAGTGTGAGTCTTCGCCTGTTACTCCGCTCTTCTTCCTTATTTGCGTCTCAGCCGCAACCATTGTCGTCGCTGCGTTGAAGATCTTGGCAGCTGTGACCAGCAAAGGTCAGTCGACTTCCCCACATAGGTTCATGGAATTCAGCACGTTCACATATTTCGTGTTCAGGAAACCTCTCGAAAGATACCTTGTCTGGAATCGGACGGATAGAGATTGTCAGAAGGCTCAAGAGGTTGATAAAGCGTCGTGATTTCTTTGTCACTCCGGCTGCGGTAGCTGCATTATGCGAGATTTGCCAAAATGGTTCAAGTACTCTTCCCATTCCTATGGTCAATGCTGATGCTCTTCCGAACATAGATAAGTTCCGTAAGGTGGCTATAGACAGCGATATTCTCGCCACATTGATTGACCTACTTGAGTTCGATAAGCAAGGTTTGAGTGGTGGACCGCGTGGCTTGATGAAACTCGCTGATTACGGTTCGTATTTGAAACCGTCTAAGAAGACCCTGCTTGCTGGATGATTTATTCTATTTTCAGTGGACGTGCGCAACGAGCTCGCACGAGGTCCGCACATCGCTAAACTAGTTGCGTTTTCGAGGGATAATGCAGTAGAAAAGAGCAACGAGGCGACTGAGGAGCTCACAACGCTATCAAAACACGGTGTGGTCTGTCAAATTTTTGATTTTTGAAAACTGATGTTTGCCTCAGATGAACTCCGCAAACAAATCGTTGATAAAGGAGGTCTGGACAGCATAGTCAATAATTTGGCAAAACCAGACCATGCATTATTTGCTGCGGATGCGCTTTTGACTTTTATGAAATATCGTGAGCGCTACGAGGCATTTTGCCAACAAGTTTGACCAGGCTATGTTCAGACGATGCCAAGGAACGGATACTGAAGACCACAAAAGTGGACCTGCATTTGCTGCAGATGATCGAGGCATGCAGCTTTGACGGAACAATCGGTCGGGAGGGCATAGATCTCCTTGGGGAGGTATTCAAAAATGGTTTGCCAATTTGGTATTTCTACGGACTATGGAGTTCCTATGAGTTGTGCAGATGACTTGCGACGCATAATGTTGAACCCAAGGAATCCACTGTCACTCAGGAACGATTCTTGGAACTTCGGCGGCAAGGTTACACTCATGAAAGCGGCAGACCACTTCCTGGAGAAGATGATACACGGGCTAGTCAGGGAGCCAGCAATAGATGATTCCGATAAGCCCGAATACCCAGGAAACATCATTGGGATTCTGCGCAAGATGATCGAAACAACTCGGCTTCACTCTGTTCAGAACAGCGCTATCAATTACCTGCGCATTGCTGCAGATCATGGTTGGTTTGCATTTTGCTGTTGAGAATTCACACTGATTAAGACACAGAAGATGCACGTCAGAAAATGATTGGTGTCGGATTAATAGAACCTCTTCTGTGGTGTCTCAAAGCCAGGGATGTGGACAACCGGGCTCTTAATGATGTCTTAGAAAAGATTGCGCGTCATGGTGAGAGTTACAAGACACCCTTTGCCCAACATGCTCATGAAAACCTCAGAATCGTTACGTAGCGAAATCATACAGAATCACAAGATACTGGCTGAAATGCTCAGCAGTCATTTTCCTACGGAGATTCTCCGCCTGATTGTCACGTTTAAATCTTTATCGTCTCACAGTAAGAGCTCACCTACTTTTAGATTCAAAGTTGACAACACTTTCAGGAGAGATACGCCAGAAAGTTCAGGAGATGCGTGAATACCAGAACCTGAAGCAGGATACACTGTACTACTTAGATCCGCATCACCACCCCCACGAACATGGTTGGTTGTTCTGCAACAACTTTTCTCGAATCTCCACGTACTAAGCTTGCTTTTAGATCAGTACACCTCTGCATCCACTGCCATTGAATCGTTTATCGTGTCATATGACAGACCAACTTCCAAAGTCAATCCTCTCTTCTTTATTTTTCTTTTTTTCATGTTCATCGGGGCATTATACTCTCCGTTACTATGACCCCCCACGAAACTTGCCATCTTGCAAGTATCTATTTAGTAACTGTTAGATTGGTATATGAACCGACACATGTGATGATCAGGAAGAATAAGTACAGCTGACGATGTCACTGCTAGGCCCTAGCAACAACACCCCTTTACTTCAGTAAATTAGGTCACATTTTGCTTAGCTTATTCCGAACTGACCAGTATACTTAGAACAACAAAGCAAAAGTAACAAGACTACGAACCTTCCTAAAAGAACTCTGTCTCCTTCTCTTCCTCTGTGGCATAGACAACTCCTGCAACGATTTAGTAATTCAGGAGCAATGATGTTATTCGAGAGGGGGTAGAGCGCGACAGTCAAACTGGAAATGAACGTATATGAAGTGTAGACTGCGGCGTCCAATACGATGCAGAATAAGGCTCGGAGTCCGCCTATGAACGAAGATATGAGAGGCGCAAATAAGAATAACGGAGTGGTGAACGCAACCACAGCTCATGCCAAGGCTTGAGACAAGAAAGTAAGCAGAACACAGTGTCACACGAAGTATGGGAATGATCTGCGTGATAGGCGGTTTTGTGCTCAGCGTCACGGTGAAGATTATGGTGGAAGACTGTTCGAGGAAATGAATCAGGGACGCCTAGATGCCAACAAAAACGGATGCCTTTCGGAACATCTGCGAACTCCTCGGGTGCATCCGCACGACCAAGGTGTTCGTGCCACTTATGCCAGATGAAGGGTGTAACAACTGGAAGGAAGCCATCACTGTGAGAAGAGTGAGGGCCGATGCACAAGTGGTGCCGTCCACAGTGAGCACAGTCGGATTCAGACCAGGAGCATCCTCGGCCATCGAACCAAAAGGAAATCTGCCCACCTGCAGATGTCGTCAAGATGTTGGAGGTGGAGTCGAGAGAGACGAATGAAGTGCAGGTGGTGCCACACACGCGAGAATGGCACTCTGTCTTCCGAAAGAAGGGAGTTCCAGCCTCTGCGGGCACCAGCTGGAAAGGACGAAAAAGTGGGCTGGAGGACCAGTGTGTTGTACTCCTGGACAACAGTACGCCAAACCTCCTCCTGCGGATGAAGGAGTGATCGTGGACGGAAGATTTCCACACCCTGCTGTCATACTTCAGGAAGAAAGAAAATTTGACGAAGAAATCATAACGGGCGAAGAGGGAGGAGAAACGAATCTCCTAGGAGTCTGTAATAGCTGTAAGTCATCATGTGCCGCATATCGCTCTGTTGTACAGCTGAGTGCGACTCTGCGTCTAAATCAAGACAACATTACCAAAAACAAAAATAACCACAGTACGGACCTCCGCAGTGTAAACCACGGAACGATGAACATCGAACCCATAAATACGAACAACCTCCTCCCAAAAATGACCAATCCCCACCTAAAACGACCACCGAAGATCCCGCCCCAACCTCAACACTAATGCCAGCCATCGCCATCGTCTCAGCAGGAGCAATGGGCTCCGCAATTGCCAAGCGCCTCGTCCACGGTGGCTGCACAGTCTACACCAACCTCGACGGCCGCTCCCCCGCAGCCCACCAACGCGCCCTCGACGCAGGCATGATAAACGTCCCCCTCCCCACCCTCCTCTCCCGCTCCACCTGGATCCTAAGCATCGTCCCCCCAGGCGAAGCACTCACCTTTGCGCAAAATATCCGCAACGCACTCGCAGCACCTAGCAGTTCCGGTTCTGATGCCAACACCACCAGTGCGCTTCCGCGCGCGTTCGTCGACTGTAACGCTGTGAACCCAGAAATGGTGAAACGCATCGGGGGGCTGTTTAGAGAGACCCCTGTGGGGTTCATTGATGCGGGGATTGTAGGGACGCCGCCGCGAGATGGATGGGATCCTACTTTTTACGCCTGTTCGGAATCAGGGTCAGAAGAACTGTTGGAGGACTTTGCTGCGCTAGCCCAGTACGGACTTAAAGCGTCGTTGTTGAAAGGCGCAGGCGCTGGGATTGGCGATGCGAGTTCACTGAAGCTTTGCGAGTCTGTAAGTGATTCTGATTTCTTCCTCGAAAGAAGGCGAAGGCAGGGCTTATGGTGCTGGTGATGACAGATGATGAAGAAGGGCTCAATAGGCCTCTTTATGACGATGATGTTAAGTGAGTCCTCCCCATCGAATCCACAACTCAAACAACTTACCAAAAACACAACAGCCGCCCATCGCTCCTCACCAGCAACAGCCGACGCTCTAATGAAAGAACTCAGCATCTCCCAACCGGCCCTAATGGGCAGACTCATCCACACAGTCCCGGAAGGAATCCCAAAAGCCTACAGATTCGTAGCCGAGATGGAAGGGCTCGCAGAATTCGTAGGAGGGGGAGAAGCAGATATCTTCAAGGGATTCGCGAAGGTGTTTGAGAGGGTGGCGGGGTCGCTTGAGGGTGACCGGAAGGATGTCGAGACGTTGAAAACCGGGGTGGAGAAGGCATTGGAGTTGCAGGGGACGTCGAAGTAGGCGTTAGACTAATCTCCAGTTCTGCGGATGGGACCATGACCTAGACTCGTAACCATTCTGCCCACGTGCGTTTTTGAGATGGGAATTTTGCCGTAGGCATGACCTCCGTCGAGTGGCGGCGTGCTTGAACGTTTCAACTAGAAACGCTCGACGCTTGTCAATCGATCAAAGATTTTGCTCAACACGGGTTCCAAAGTTTGTGGGCAAGATTACATTTGTTTACACAACTAGAACCCACCACAAGCTTGTAGACGCGATGTCAATATGCATTCATGGGTAGTTCAAGATAGGAACAACTGCCCTAGTATGACTAAGCAACTGTCAAGGAGCTGTCAGTGTCAAGCTGTTTCTGGTTTCCAGTTCTTGGCATGGTCATGATAGAGTCAATAGTAAGAACTCTCTCAACAGCTTCGTGAGTCGTAGCCTGCTTTTCATGTGCAAAGATTCATATTGTCACTCATCTATCGCGAGCTCAATACAGACTTATGGAGCACAGTTGAGTCTCCAGAAACCGGATATTGAAGTGCACCTGCTGTGACACCCTGTGCACCTGTGTCCAATCACCCTACATATCCCTCTCATGTCGGCTCCTACTTTTCGTACTTCATCTTCCGTTCGGTTGTTCTCACCTGGTGCTTTTTAATCCAGCTATCTTTTCACGCCGAGCGCATTGTTTTCATGGTGCTCCTTCCTCGCGAATATCGCGAATCGATAACATACTGTGCTGCATAGTGTACACAATGAACTACATATTTCATTCCACCCTATTTTTAGCCCGCCTTGAATGTACTCGGTGCAACGGGAACTTGAACGACCACAGTTGACCGCAACTATGAGGAAGTAATATATACAATCCAAGCGCACGCGCAACCGCATTTCTGATAGAATTGCTATGCCTTGTCCGTCGTTGCGTGTTCTCGCAAACCGGCACGAACATCTTGGATCACGGGAGTCACGCAGTCAGCGCTTCAATAAGTCATTCGATCGGCCAATCCTGAACTCTGACTAGATGCCGGGTATGGACTACATAGAATACAAAGTATGATCCACCGTAAATGTCACATCCAATTTATCTCTGAAGAAAATCTCCACAAAGAACCGAGAACTGGAATACGATCATCGCAGTACTAAGGCCTGCAAGTGTTCATTGTAGTAAGCGTGAGGAACAAAAAGGGCTTTGAAGATACTCACTCCTCTCGGCACTTTTGCCAGTGTTGTCCATGTGCCATGCGACTCAAATCAAGTTCAGGACCTCCTCTGGGTATCACTAACACAGTTCCAGGACTATAGTAGAATGTGTGTCGAGAAGCGGGTGGTACCCAGAATAAGAGCTGATGTTTGGGCCCAACCACCCACCCATTGTCACTATTCAGCACAAAGGGAGTCGGGCTGCAGTTGTCATGGGATGTTTCCTCCGTTAACTCAGAGGTATTACACAGCGCGTGGATCCGTTTGGACGAGAAGGAAATGAAATGGTTATTCCAAGTGTTCGATGTTATGATGGTGGTGGCTTCGATTGCACAATGTTCATCTGAGAATGCTGAACGATGTGACACGGCGCACTGTTGCGACGGCTGCCTCGTCGCAGCATCCCACAGCCGAACAGTGGAGTCCACAGAACCAGTGACGATGCGAGTGCCGTCCGGCGAGAACGAGACTGAATTAACATGTGAAGTGTGCCCCCGCAAGGGCTCACCGACTGGCTGCCCCGTCACAGTATCCCACAGCCGAACAGTGTAATCCCAAGATCCAGTGACGATGCGAGTGCCATCCGGCGAGAACGAAACCGACGAAATTGAACGAGTGTGCCCCCGCAAGGGCTCACCGACAGGCCGCCCCGTCGCAGCATCCCACAGCCGAACAGTATTATCGTATGAACCGGTGACAATGCGAGTGCCATCCGGCGAGAACGTGACTGAGTTAACTGAATCAGTGTGCCCCCCCGCAAGGGCTTACCGACTGTCCGCCCCGTCGCAACATCCCACAGCCGAACAGTGGAATCCAAAGAACCAGAGACGATGCGAGTGCCGTCCGGCGAGAACGAGACCGAGTAGACCCAACTCTTGTGACCCCGCAAGGGCTCACCGACTGGCTGCCCCGTCGCAGCATCCCACAGCCGAACAGTCTCATCTCTTGAACCAGTGACGAAGTGAGTGCCGTCCGGCGAGAACGAGACCGAGTTAACTGAATCAGTGTGCCCCCGCGCTCACCGACTGGCTGCCCCGTTGCAGCATCCCACAGCCGAACAGTGGAATCGCTTGAACCAGTGACGATGCGAGTGCCATCCGGCGAGAACGAGACCGACAAAACTGGATCAGTATGCCCCCTCAGCACGGTCTGAACAGCTGGCCAGTTCATATCACGTCCAGACGCAACACGAAGAATATTCGAAAACCGAGCACCAAACTCTTTATATAGCGGAGAGTTGGCGGGCAAGAACGGGAGTGCTGATACATACAGGTGTGGTGTGCTGTGTAAAATCATGCCGCCGAAGACTTGGATGAACCTCTGTACATCCATTGCAGTCGACGAGACATCTTTGAATTTGGAATGGCCCTGTTCTCGCGCATGAGCATTTTATTTGGCACTCAGTCGCAATGTACTCACCTTCAGCCACAGGGAAATGAGTGGGAGGGCAGGAACTACACCGCTGAGCGCATTGATCAGGGCCAGTAACTCGAGCCAGAAAAACACCCGCTCGTTGTTGAACAACAATTTCACTTCTTCTGCGAGCTCCTTGTCGAAGACTGTGCTTTGCACGTGTGACGTCCAGGATCGAGAGGAATACGACAGATGTGGAGCAATGCATTTTTCAACTCGTTCTTGCAGCCCAGGATCTTCGCAATTGGGTATATACGACGACTTTAAATCACAGATGTTGAAGCGAAGGCCATGTTCCATCACTCGTAGTGACGCAAATGCAAGGTCACGTTGTTGCACCTTCGTTCTCTCGACGAAGAAGTCTCCGCTGGATGATTCGTCTGTCAGGAATTCTTGGAAGGTCGCATGAAGGGGTCGTATGGGGATGGATGAATCGGTGGTGCCGCTGAGGAGAGATCCCATGTGTTTTATCACTACGTCTACTTTGTAACGGTTGTGGTTCTCCGGGAAATGGCAGCTCATCGCATTCAGTGAATCTAAAGGGAGTGGTTCGTTTGTGGCGAGTATTTGTCCCATCACGGAACGAAACTTCGCCACTGCTTGCTCGTAGTGGCGATCCTTTCGTATGAGGTCTGTTAAAATAAGTCGATACATATCATACAACAAGTTTTCCCGCCCCCTGGGATCGCGGTTCACGACTTCATCGAAGCAACTCGTCGAGGATGAGCCAAAATAGGGTCGCCTAATATATTCGCACGCAAGACGCGCCCACTCGAACAGTCCATCGGCGTTCACAGCGAGCCTTGCAATATGCTTGTCCTGAAATTCTGATAGCTCTTTCAACTCCTCAGATACGAAGGCGCGAATGTCGCCCTCCGCGACCTCTGCTGGAATACTGTCCATGGACAACCGTCGAATATGATCAGCACCTTGAAAACCGTCTTCGATATCGGAGAGCGGCCGGGAGGTGACGAGAATCCGAAAGTTGGAAGGGAGTTCGGTGATTTGGGGAAGTCCATTGTCCTGCAGCTTACCGGCAAGTATGCGGAGGAGGTTACGCCGCGTCTCCGCTCCACCGCTCTCATCCAGTGCTTCGATCATGATTAAGACAGGTCCTGAAGACGCAGAGAGCTTGTTTAGCGGTTGCATGAGAAGTTTGCGCCACTGCTGGATGATGTCCGTCGTATTCTTGAGCGATGTGTCATTCTTGACTGCATCCGCCAATGCTCGTTTCATCCCCGGATCGCGATCAGCAAGATCGCGCGCGATGGTGGAGAAAATCTTTTCATGCCGACGATCTGCTTCTCTGTGCCGATCGAAACAGAAACATGAACCAAGGCCTCCCGTTTCGTTGAACCAATTGGCAATCGTGTGTGCGATGGCTGATTTTCCCTTGCCTGCGGGACCGGATAGCCACATTACACGCGGAACGGAATCTCCGCTGCTGTTGATCCACTCGGTGATTTGAGAGAGAATGTCCGTGCGAGTGCCTGAAAGACATTGCTTTGTGGTATCTAATCCCGCGCCCCCTGCATAAACCATGCCGCCAAGGTCGAGTGTTTCACCTTCAAAGGTATGAGTGCAGTTAATATCAGAGGCGCGTCTGAATACTTACCCGCAGAGTGGACAAATATAGCTACGTCCCGAATGGTTTCATCCCGAAATTGTTGCATGAGCTCATCCAAGGCTTTGTTGTACTGTGTGATGATATTGTCCGTTTCTGCGACAACGTTTTTACCGACTCTCTTCCCTATGATCATAGTGAGTTAAAGATACATGTGCGAAATGCGATGGCCCAACGACTCACAGAAACTCTTCGTCTCCGAGTATTCCCTGATGAAACGCGCACATTCGATGGTCTGCTGAGAGACCTTTCCAACGATGCCGCGCATCGATTCGATTTTGCCAAAGTTGTCCTCTCGATTTATGAAGTTGTAAACGTCAGCCAATTTCTCGAGGAGACTAAGGATTGATTTGTCGCGCTCTGTTTGAGCGATTATAATCTACGTGGAATCACGACTCTTGAGCAGGGAGACTGGACTGCGGGATGAGCAGAACGTACTTTGGATGCAGCAGACAGCACGCCCAGCGCCATCTTTGCGTATGGATGTACCTGTACAACTCGATTAGTTTACTTCCGATCAACAATCATGACCTGGCCATACATTTGCGATCTTCTCAAGGACAGCATCTACGATTTTTAGTGGTTGGAGATACGTCGTCTCAAAAGTATCCATGGCATCGAGATCGGCTGGGGCATTGACACCGGCGGATGCCATAGGAGTTGCATGTCTCCCGAGTAATCCTACGCTTTGGATACCATCACGGGCACTCTGAAGTTCAGCGACAGCTAATTGGTGATCAGGACCTTCCTCTTCACCGGAAGGAGGAGGGCGGACCTGTGAGATCGCTGAAATTAGAGAAGAAAGATAAGGTATTTGACGAAAATACCTGCGAAGAAGGCTCTCCCGACAGTCCTTGGCTCACGGAGTCGCTTGGAATCTCAGGTGTGGTAAGATGATTGTTGTCCTGGGCGCCTCTAAGAAAACCGAAGGACTAGGATATCGAGTTCAAGTACTTACCTCGGCTTTCTGACCCGATGGAGCACCTTGAGCGTCGATGTTCTGGGACGCAGGAATGCAGTTGCGGGAACCCTTCGAGGGTTTCTGCACAAAGTCAGACATTCAGAATCAGGATAACAGCGGTCTACTCACAGAAAACTTTTTCGAGGCTGGCTCTGGACGCAGAAAACGACAGACACTGCGACAAATTTCATTAGCGCTCATCCACAGTGAGTGAGCCCATGAATACACATACCAACTTGAAGCCTTTACGAATGGTTGTTTCGGAGTTCTCTGGAAGAGGATTTGACCTGTGGACTTCACGAGTGATCAATTACTGTGAGCGAAGTAGGCGTGCAAGAAGCAGGGAAAGGACCTCTCACGTTGACTTGCTAATCGGCGGCATGATAAGTGACTTCCCATACTGCTTTCATGCATCAATGCATTCTCATGCCATCGTGCATTAAACCTTGGCCTTACTAGCCGAAAGGCTGGGCAGGGCTGGGCTGTCGCATGTCAACGCGTTGCAAGTTCAATATTTCATGCAATGCTCTCGCATTAATCTCGCACTTCTCTGTAAAATTTTCCGGTCTGAAGAGGGATACCTACCCCTGGCCTGATCCATTGATCCACAGATGAGTCCGAAAAACATCATTGAGCACAAAATGTCTGATTCAGACAATATTCCAATGCGAGATCTGTTAAACAGACTTATCACATAAACTTGAACGTTTGAACCTCCACAACACACGCAGAACATCTCCACGAAAAAGGCAATAAATGAGGATAATGTTGTCAATAGTAAGAGCTTAAGCTAAGTAGAGTCGAGGGAGGGACAACCCGGAGCGAATGTCAAGTAAAGCAAAGTAAGGGGGATCAAAGCGCGCAAGGTAGGAATCAAAATAAGTAAGCAGTGACAAAAACGAATAATATACCAGACAAACCACAAACATAGTGTGTCCTTCATAACTAAAACGATATGACCGAATAAAATAACACGCGAGACCCATCCACTCAGTTCTCTTGCTCCATCGTCTCTTTCTCGTATTTCTTCTTTAGAGAGCTCACTGTTCGTCGTCAGTATGGGTATAGGGTGAGATGAGGAGATGAGAGGAAAACGCACCTTCTCGTGATAACTGGCCCGAATTCAGCCACCCAATAGGAAACGCCGCTACGATCTACCACCGCCAATAAGCGCCTTCATACTGCTCAAAACAGAAAACACACCTTCTGGTACAAAATCTTTCTCGACCCCTGTTCGCTAACTAGCGCAGTACTCCCGTCTAATTCACTGGTTCATTCATATCAGCAACCATTTTCAAAATCCCCACAAAACCAATAAAAGAAGGGAAGCAAAGAAGAACTCGCACTCACTTCTTCTCATTCTCAAGCCTACAACACTCATTACTAAGCATCACAAGCTGCCACACAATCACCTTCATTGCCTCCGTCAACCGGTATTTCTGTGCAGGGGGATGTGCATCTCGCGTTCCGTCTGCTTTGTTTGTTCCTGGGACGTTGTCGCCGTCTGCGCCTGGTCCTCCGCCGTCTGTGCCTGCACCAGCACCGCCGTCTGTGCCCGTGCCGGCTCCGCCGTCTGTGCCTGCACCAGCACCGCCGGTCTGTGCCTGCACCAGCACCGCCGTCTGTGCCTGCACCCGCACCGCCGTCTGTGCCTGCACCAGCACCGCCGTCTGTGCCTGCACCAGCACCGCCGTCTGTGCCTGCTCCAGCACCGCCGTCTGTGCCTGCACCAGCACCGCCGTCTGTACCCGTGCCGGCTCCGCCATCGGTACCGGCACCATCTGGGAGGGTTCTGTCGCCATCAGCGCGGGTGTTGTCGCCATCGATGCCGCTCCCTGCACCGTCGTCGGGGTGGGCAGCGTCTGCGCTTGCACTAGGTGTCGAGGCTGACGCTGCCCCTGCTTCACTTTCGTTCTTGGCTTTCTCTTTACGTCGTTCTGTGTGAGGCGTTAGTAGTGAGGCGTGGAACATGAGTAGCGAAACGTAAAAGAAAACAAATGCGGGACAGACGAACAAAGGAGGATGTTGGATAAGAGGTGACGCACCCCAAGCAACAACACTCTTCTCCCACTCCTCCTGGGCCTTCGAAAACCCCTCTTTCGTAAGCCCCGCGAGCTGCTGAAGCAGCTCGTCCTGTCTATCCGTCAAGATCTTGAGGTGGTCTGTGAATATAGTACGTTTGATGAGTTTCTGTGCGATCCCATCCAGTAAGCGAGCGCGTTCAAGGGTAGGTGGCACGACGTACGGTCATAGTAAAGCGGTTATAAGGAAACAGAACCGGCATAAGATTAAAAAAGTCTTCATCGTATTCACCGAGGTTGACGGCTTTTAAGGCGACGTCTGCGAGTATGGGTTTTACAGAGGGTGGGAACTTGCCCTTGACGTCCCATGATTCTGTGACAACGTCAGGGCATAAGCGAGGGTAGGTGGATGCACGGACCTTTGGAAATGGCAGACTTCAGGTCTTCGATGGCTAATTGGAGTTCAGGATGAAAGTCGCGCTGGTGGGAGTGAGCGCGTGGGTGTTGGGTGGACTGGGGGACGTACAATATCGACGACTTTCCTCTTCTTGCCGTTGTCTTCTATGACTGTATAGTTCTTGCGTTTCTTGTTGGCCTTGTCTTCGCCTAGTAAACTGATAGGATGTTCCTTGGTGCCTTCTTCCTTGGTGAGAGTCTTGCTGGGTCCGGCAGTCGCACCCGCTTCAGCAGGAACCTTTTTTGATTTAGGTTTCTTAGGTGTCCTGCTGCGCACACGAAATGAGGAGATTGGACATGAAATGACGCTACCCATACCTATCTTTCATAAGAGCGACTTCGCCACTAGAGACGTAAAATCCTTGCTGCTTCGTCTGAGCGAAATGAGTGCGATTATCGATGTTCAGCTCGGAGTCGTCGATAAAAGGGTCGTTTACGTCGTAATACTCTGAAGTGGCATGCTTTTTCTGCTGCCTGACTCAGCGAGCAGTTTATATGAAATGAAGAAAATTACCTTTTTCTTTTTTGGTTCACCGTCGTCTTCGCCTTCGGAGTCTGATGTGTCTGGTTTTGGAGGAGGTGGAGTTGGCTGACGTTGACCTGTTGTTTTTGCCAAAGTAGCAATATCGACTTCATAATTATCTGGGCCTCCTAGATTTATTTGGAGTCTGATAGTTTGTAGAGGGGGCGGCGGAGGAGGAGGCGGAGTTGGAGAAGGAGAACGAGGACGTTGTGGTTTTGATTTTGGTTTTATTGTGGAAGCAGGTTTTGATGATGATGCTGATGATTTTAATTTCTTTGAAGGTGGTGGTTGGTCAATATTGTCAGTATCTTGCATTACTACGTCTTCAGACATGTGTGATAGTGGGTACGAGGAGATGAGGTGGTCGTTTCCTAAAAAGGAACCTCTCACCTCAAGTCCCTCCCATCCTCAAAACTCTCTCAAAACCACGAAATCCCAACAACCACAACATCGTACATCCCACTAGCATGACAAATCGCTTCCCACGACCCGTAGGGTTAGGGTCTGAGACCCAGTGAAAAACGGTCCTTGCCATTTCGACGGCAAACGACGAAAATATTAGTTATATGTTGATAATATTGTGTTAACTACGCACATCGATTAATGTAAACACATGTCATCAACACTCGATCGATCTGATCGGCATAATCAAATGTTCAACGTCGTTCAACACACTGCTCACGCACTCACGCTGCTCGCGCACGATTGATCTCGATCAACTGTGGTTCAAAGTTCTTGTAAGTGCCTCATCCTGTTGTAAACTAGCAGTGTTGTAATCTGACGTGTTTTTAAGCCACGTCGAGCATGCCAGAGCCTCAAGAACATTGGTGCAACTGCCAATACTATTGTCATGGTGTTCGCACAAAGCTCGGTTCTCGTGCTACGTGGTTCCGCCACCTACAGCGTGCTCCAAACGAGGAAGAAAGGGCTGCAATTCGAGCAGCAGGTCTGTCAGACACGTTCAGAACAACTAGTGCTGGGCCTGCGGGTCCCTCGTCAACGCGGGACAATGATTCTGACGAGGAACGACCTCAGAAACGTGCCCGTGAGGACAATGGTAAGAATATTCACTCTCGAAGTTCAAATCACTGATCGACAATGATTCAATCTTTAGATGAGCTTCCATTAGCTAATAACGACGATATTGTCGACCATACTATTGATGCTCTGCACGAGCATGTGTATGAACCGCCCGATTCTCCCCTTCCTGATCGCGATCCTCAGAATGAGCCCGAAAATCTACGGCAGGACCCTCTGCAAGATGTTCGCCAACGTTCACCCCCGCCAGACGTTGACGGTGATGCCGAGGAAATTCCTTGGCATAATCCCCTCAATGATCTTGATGTCGACGACCTCTTTCGATCTGCGCGGCTTCCCAACCTCCAACGTGACATGTCCTTCATATGCTCACTACGGAGCGCAACACTCGATGACGGGGTTGGTTTGAAAGGAGAGGATCTCCAACGCTTGCAGAATCCACCTAGGTTCCCATGTCAGATAGACAACCCGTGCGAAGAACTTGCAATATCATTATTCTTAGCCCTCCAACACTCGTCTGAAGTCGCATATGACAATATTCGAAACGCTGTTCAAAAGCGCTACCCTGACTCAGAGGTTCCTAGTCTATACTGAGTGAAGAAGCTTATTCATGAGCTTACGGGTATCTCCTCCATTGTCGACCACCGATGCATCAACTCTTGTGTAGCTTTTGTCGGCCCTTATGCAGGTCTAGAAACGTGTCCCACGTGTGGCGAACTGCGTTATGACCAGAAAAAACTGGCACGCAGCCATGGACGCAAGAAAGTCCCTCGTGCTGTTTTTCAAACTATTCCAATCGGGCCCCAGCTTCAGGCGTTGTGGCGCGAACGAGGCAGTGCGCAACATATGAGCTATAGAAACGAGAGGACGCAGCAAATTTTTGAGGAGATTAGACAGAACGAGGGTTATGTTGATGCATACGAGGACATTCTCACTGGGAGCGCATACCTTGACGCCGTCAGGCAAGGTAGAATCAAACCAGAAGACATGGTACTTATGATCTCCATCGACGGCGCTCAACTCTTCGAAAGCAAAATGTCAGACTGTTGGGTTTACATATGGATTATCGTCGATCACTCCCCCGACCGCCGCTACAAAAAACAACACGTGCTTCCAGGAGGTGTTATCCCTGGTCCAAATAAGCCGAAATACATTCAGTCGTTCTTATACCCAGGCTTTCACCACCTTGCTGCGATTCAGAGGGAGGGTCTGTCTATTTGGGACGCTTGGCGTGACGTAGTGTTCATATCCCATCCATTCCTTTTTCTAGCCCTCGCGGATGGACCAGGCCTCATCTGCATGAGTAGCCTTGTTGGACACACAGGCAAAAATGGTTGCCGCATGTACTGCGGTCTACAAGGGCGCCGAAAGCCGCACGCTTCTCAATATTACCCCGTCTTACTGAAACCAAACAATTATACTGTTGTCGGCTGCACACACGAAGACATCGATGTTCGTGACCTTACCAGTGGTACCTCCGCGCTGTACGTCAGGAACCTGCACACCCTCATGGCATCCCAAAATCAAGCACAGTACGAACGGAACCGCTTAATGACCGGAATTGTGGGACCCAGCATTCTCCTTGGACTAGACGTTGACCATATTCTTGGTGTACCGGAGTGTTTTTCCTCCGAGATCATGCATTTTTCGGGTGCTAACATGGCGTCGCTTTTTACGGATCTTTGGTGTGGTGTTGCAGACTGTCATGCTGTTACAGATTCTGTTGCAGATTGGGACTGGGCCGTTCTCGTTCGCGATACATGGGAAGCTCACGGAAAAGCTGTCACGGCTACTCACACTCACCTCCCTGGTTCTTTTGATGTCCCCCCTCGAAATCCTGCCGAGAAAATGCACTCGTTCTACAAAGCACGCGAGTTCATCACTTGGCTCTTTGGTATTGGTCCTGGACTCCTCTATGGTATCCTTCCTCCCATGTACTTCCAACACTACTGCAAGTTCGTACGAGGCCTTCGCATCATGAGCCAGTATCGCATCACGACTGCGGAGATGCTAGAAGCTTGTATTTGCTTTTCCGAGTGGGAGGAGGAATTTGAGAGAATATACTATCAGCGCCGTGTCGATCGAATTCACTTCGTTCGTCCATGTGTTCATCTCGCAAACCATTTAGCTGCAGAGGGGACTCGTGTTGGTGCCCCTTGTTGTTCATCTCAATGGACTCTCGAGCGAACTATTGGCGACATTGAGTTTGACTTGCGTCAACCCTCTAACGCAATGTCCAACTTTACGGAGATATGTGTAACGAGGTGTCGAGTCAATGCTCTGAAGGCTATGCTCCCGCAATTTCAAACTAGTGATGCCCTGCATCCCCGGGGATCTTTTGATGTTGGCAATGGTTATGTACTCCTGCGAGCACGCGACCGGAAACCTAGACGTATGCCTGCTGCGCAAGCCACCCTCATCTCGAATTTCCTTGGGCGACCTGCACCTCCAATCAGACGCTGGTCACGACTCCGCCTCCCACATGGTCAGATTGCTCGTTCAGCATGGAAAGAAACTGAATCATCTGCTGAGTTTATACGAATTTCGCGCAATGTCAAGGTAAATTTGTCATATATTGATTCGCAGTCACATGAACTTACCGCACTCATAGTTCCATCGCAACGATGTTGATGAATTTGCTGAAGTCTTGTACTTCACACAGTTAGCTGTTGAAGCTGTTGCCGATGAGGACGACAACGACAATGAGGACGACAACGAGGATGACGAAGATGATGAGATTCCCAAACTCACATGGGCAAATGTCGCTATGATATCTGTCTATTTGCGCCCAGACCAGCAGCTCCTTGATTTGTCGCATGGAACTGTGTGGTTGTGTACTCACGACGAAGAACTTCAACTTATTGATGTCAGAATGATAACCGCTGTCGTTGCGATGATTCCCCATCGTCCCACTTTGCCATCTGGTGTTACGGAAGATAGGTATTTTATGGTCGAGAAAACTGGACTTGATGTCACGTTAACGGGAGTCGAGGTTGAAGAGGATGATCAAGAGGAGCAAGAGGATCAATAATATTAATAAAGAATGAATACATCATGTATTTTCGAGTCGATGTACATGCGAGGCAACAGCAGTCAATACCAGTCCACTTTCTAGCCCCTCGAAGGCCCAGCGTTGCCTGTACATGCGAGGCAACAACAGTCGATACCCGTGCGTCTAGTCCTCTTTCTAGCCCCTTGATGCCCATTGGATTTGTCATTGCTGCCAGATGCTCCACGAGGACGCTTGCCTAGGACCCGTTCGAACTTCGGTGTGTTGGACCTATTAGTTTTGTTGTCGTCCACAGGGGTTTCGGCCTGTTCACCGTCCATATCAAAGTCTACCAGGTTTGCGATGGCTTCGTCGAGCAGGTCTTCGTCAGTTGGACTGGGAGAGCGAGAACGCTGAGCAGCACCTGTAAGGGAGTAGAATATATTTATATCGTGATAGGATAGATATGTAATTGTAGGCACTCACCGCGAGATATTGTGGCCGCAGGACTGCGCACAGTCACCTGCTTGCCAGCAATTATCAAACTCTGCAGCAGCGGCTCTGTGGCCTTCTCGGCGTCAAAGATAATTGATAATAAAATATATCACACATTCTTACCATGGAACTCAGGAGGCCGACTGGTGTTGCAGCCATACCAGTAG